>PVKZ01000147.1:0-600000 GCA_004027375.1 Macroglossus sobrinus | reverse complement strand
ACAGGTAATGTGTGTGGGCCTAGGGACAGTTTGTCCTAGAGGTGCTGCGTGAAAATTGGGGGCCAGCTACTCACTGCCCCCAAATGTGGTTTATGCCTGTGTCTTTGGAAGCATCCTTGTGTTCCCTTCCTGCACCAGAAGACAAAACTACCAACATTGATACAAACCAGACAGACAACTAAGAAACCTCATAAAAATGGCATCTTTGTTATACAGAAAATATAGACCTTTGACAGACAAAGTAATTATTTTGCATATTCAATCATAATATTGTTAATAAGATAGAACAACAGACAAAAGCATGGCTCATATGCTAATTACTTTACTCCTTGGCCTCCTTGTAGCCTGTATTCATGGTGTTCTTAATTAAAGTTCATGCTATTAATGCCTTAATAATCAGTTTTCTGATAAGAATCACAGGGCCTACCTTAAATATCCTTGGTCAGCTTATTTGGGCTTTCAAAAAAGCCATTCTCAGATACTAAATTCCTGCTTACATTAGTTCTTTTTGGTGGGAGAGGGGAGCTAGAAATGAGGAAGTTCACTTTCTTAAAAGGGCAGATTTATTTTGATAAAGCCCTAAACTACACTGTGTACAAAGTCAACCATTTAGTAATCAGATTTATTAACTTGGCTGCTTGCCTGGACAGTGAGGTTGAAAGGGACCAGGTGCTTTTCTCTCCTGCCTACAGCATCTCCCATGGACTTGGTACTGGGCTCAAAGCCCTCAGAGGTGCAGAGATGACGAAGACACTGTCATTGCTCTGGGGAGCCTCAGCAGAGTGGGATTTGGGCGCCTGACATCTGAAGGGGCCCTGGGGTAACTCATTGTATATCTACTTTGGAGGATCTGCTATCCTCTAGGGTTTAGAGTTTTGTTGAAAAGGCAGTAGTCACACAAGGGAGAGAAATGGCTATGAAGGAAACAGTGTAAGCTTTTGAGTAACTAAATACAAAGTGAAAAGGAACTAGCATTTATTGTTTGTTTTCTATGCCGTGCTCTTCATGGGTATTACCCGATGTATTCATTTCCTAGGGCTGCTGTAACAAATTACCACAAATTTAAACAACAGAAATTTGTTCTCTCGTTCTAGGATAGTATCTGTCTCTTGCCTTCTGGCTTCTGGGGACTACCGGCATTTATTAGCTTCTGTACAGGCTGAATCACCCTGATCTCTGCCTCTGTGGTCACACTGCTTCCTCTTCTGTGAGCCTTCTCCGTTCTGTGTCAAATCTTCCTTTGCTTCTCTCTTATAAGGAATCATGTGATTGCATTTAGGGCCCGACCTGATAATCCAGGATAATCTCCCCATTTCAAGATCCTTAACTTGATCACATCTGCGAAGACCCATTTTCCACATAAGGCAACATCTACAGGTTCCAGGGATTAGGACCTAATATTTTAGGGGGACCATTATTCAGCCTCCTACACCCTAGAACCTTCCTGTGGTAAAGGCCTTGTTATCCTTTTACAGATAGGAGTCAGGCCCAAGTCCACACATTTTCCTGATGATTGTGTTTTTTACTCCACAGGTTACGGACTTCTCTTCCTGTCATTAGTCATCACACCCATAGTCCGGGCCAAGCTCTCCAAGCTGGTGAAGAAGTCTGAGCAGGGTGAGTGTCAGTGTTAACCAGCATCTGGTTCCTCATGCCCAGTATTGCCTGAACAAATTGTCCAGGGCTGGCAGAGGACCATAATGCCTTGGATTTTCAGACCACAGAATTAGAATTTGTAGAGCATGATCTTGTTCCTTTGGGTAACCCAAGCAGAGGATTTGCCTGCTCCACACCTCAGCTTTTCCATCTGTAAAATGGATGCAATGATGCCATAGTTCTCTACTTCACTGGGGTCAGACTGTACAGACTGTACAGACTGTAGAGGGAGCAAACAATTTCATGAGGTAGGTTTTATTGTCCTGAAATGACAGATGAGCAAGCAGAGGCCTAGAGGGTTAAAATGACTCACCTAGGGTCACTCAGTAAGTGGAGCTAGGGTGCAAACCCAGGTCTGTTTTTAAGAGAAGCAGGTCTTAAGATCTGGGATTTAGTCCTGGCTCTGTCACCCACTCTCTGTGTGATCTTAGGCAGGTTTTTTTTTCCCTATCTGGCCTGTTTTCTTCATCCATAACATTGGTGGTTTGCTCTTGATGACATCTACAGTTCTTTCCAGTTCTGACAGTCTGACAGTGTAATCTCAGTTCTGTTGGATGTTGCTCATTTTGTAAAATTTGAGTTCTGCTGGCATATCAATAAAGAATATTGTCTCAGGCCTCTGGGTCTTTAGACCCCAATCTAGAAACATCTGGCTCATATACTTTTCCCCATCTGCCCTGGAAGGAGGATCCGGTGATGACACAGATGCTGGTGCCATTTAGCTCACTATGGATTCTATTGTTCCCAGAACCCAGGTGCTTTTATTCATTCACTCAATAAGCTTTTTCCCAGTACTTTACTGTGCCCAGACGTGCCAGGGGTAACAGGAGAAAAGAACAGCTCTTACTAACTGGCTTCCTCCAAGAAGCCAGGCCCTGTGATAGGGGCTCTAAATGCAAATTTAATGTCATTAACAATCTGCGAAAATAGGTATTATCCTTATCTAACAGAAGGAGACCAGAAACCCAGATGGAAAAATGACTCATTCAGTGACCAGAGAGCTAATAAGTGTTGGGACTGGGAATTATTTTTGCAGCTCATCTCAAACAGGAGATGATTCCAAAGGGGATAAACCAAAACTATTTTTCTCAGGCTTTTGCTAGAAAATATCACATGTACTTTTAATACGTGGATTTAATAATCATTTGTTCCATAGCCCCTGTGTGCCAGGTGCTTTCCAGGCATGACCTCATTGAATCCTTATCACAACACATGATTTAGGTAGGATTTATAGGTGAGGAAAGTGAGACTCAGATTAAATGACTTGCCCCAGGTAAAACTGCTGCAAAGTAGTGGTGCCAGGATTTGAACCTAGGTCTTTCAGAATCCACAGTGTGGTATTTATTTCTTCACAGGTGCTCTCTTTTCTGCTGTGGCGTGTGTGAATAGCTTGGCCATGCTGACAGCCTCTAGCATCTTCAACTCGCTCTACCCAGCTACCCTGAACTTCATGAAGGGGTTCCCCTTCCTCCTGGGAGCTGGCCTCCTCTTCATCCCAGCCATTCTGATTGGGTAACACAGGACTCTAACCCATGCCCTTTATCTCAAAGGTTTTCTCTTCCTCCTCCTCCCAACAAGAAATGGCCGCCTCATTCCTGGCACCCTTTCCCTGTGGGTCTCTCAGTCCCAGCCTGACTCTCCCCTTGCAGATGGCTGCCTCCTCCCCTAGGAGCCATTTCCCAAGGATAGGAGCGAGGCACAGTAGGGGAAGGGTCAGGCTAACATTGCTTCTTGACAAGGCTATGTCCTTTCCCCCTTGTCACCCTCCATTTGCAGTTTACACATGGAACTGTCGTGACAGAATGTGCTAGAGAAGCCACTTGTGGCTGGGCCACAGGCTGGCCTGCCCCACTGGCTTCTTCCCCCATAATCTTAAGAGTCACTTTCCAGAGCCTTCTTCTCTGGACATTGTCTTCCACCTCTAGCTTGGGGAGGGGGATACCTGTACCAGCCCACCTGGTAAAGCCTGTATCACTTCTCCAGGAGTTGAGGGTCCCCCATGTCAAATCTAAAATGTCTCTCTGGTCTCTCACAGGATGCTGGAAAGGGTTAATCCTCATCCTGAATTCCAGTAGTTTCTCTAGAGCACCTGACCTGCCTGGACCAGAGGACAAAAGCCAAGAAGAGCAAAGTGAGCACTAACCAACTGAAGTATGCATCTAGGATCCCACCCACAGCAGCACCAGCAGCTCCCCTCAAAGGCAGTGTTAAAAAAAAAGGCAGTGTTTACCCTGGATTAGGTGGTCAAGCTGGACCAAGGCACCCCTCTCATCCATAACTGTGCCAACTTAAGACTTGAGAATCTAGAATTGTAACCCAGACAGTCTGACTCCAGGGGAGGCAGTGGGGGAGCCATTTGGGACAGGGGTCTGTTTACCCTTTATGCCAGGGTAGAGGAGAGGTCCTGATAGAGGTGATGCCTTAGGGACCAGTGGAAGCATGAGGGCTGGCATCTCTGCTTCCAACCAAATTTGCCCAGCTCACAGTGTGCATTTCACGGTGTGCAGCTACCAGTCACTCCTTCATGAAGAATACTTCGATGGGAGAAAAGGTTGTGGGGGTGGGGGGAGAGAGAGTGTTACTGACTTGGTGGAATCAACTCCCTGCACTTAGCAGTGCCAATCATAATAAATAAAGCAGTATAAACACACTCAAAAGAACCCTCTGGCCCCCAAGATATTGGGCTGTGGGTCTCTCTATTTTCCTGTTCCCAGTCTGCCCACCATAGGTCAAATAGGAAGCTGCTAGGCTGGGCAGAAGCCCCTGAGCTGCCATGGGATTGGTACTGGGTGTTATCACTTAGCTCTCCAGTACCTCCCATCACTAGGTATTTCATTAGGACCATGTGCAAGGACCATTCCTCATGTATCTGCAAGTCAAAGGGAACCTGGAGATGGACCTGGCTCCCGCTATGATCCAGGGGCCCCAGCTTCCCAGGAAATGAAGGAGCCATTTCTGAAGCATGAGGAAATGTTGGACCTGAAGTTGAAAGGCAAAATTGGATTCAGTAGTAAGGTACTGGCTTTGATGAGGGCCATAAGTCCCCAGGCAAATCCGAATCAAGTGGTACTTGACTCTTCAAACCATAATTGGCTACAGGGCGTGGCCCTCTACTGTCATTTCTACCCTCATTCTCTCACCAGCCCTGCCAGCCAGTTACCTGGCCGGAAATCATGCAGGTAAAATGGGGATAGCCTTGGACAAAGTGGGGTCAACTGGCCTTTGCAGCCTGGGCCTTTTTCTAGATTCCTATGTCATTGGGAGACAGGCAAGGAGAGGGCCCTCCACTGACTCCCAATATGAGGCAGTGGGGAAGGGAGGGAAGAGGCTCTGGGTTGGCCTCAGGCCTGGGCTCTACTCCAGGCACTGCCTCCAGCTCACAGGTGACCTTGAGCAAACCCCTCTGTAAAGGACTAGGTCAGTGAGGCTCCAAATTGTCTGATCATGGTCGGACAAGTTAGGAAACACTGGATTAGATAATGTTCTGAGATCCTTCTCACCTCAAATGAGCTAGAATAAGATGCCTTAATGGGCCTGGGGGAAAAATAAATAGTTGGAGCTGGTCTTTCGATCTTTGAGTGTCCCTGAACATTTATTGGTCCCTGGGAAGGGGTGGAGTAAGGTGAGGGAGAGATCTAGATGACTCGGGCCTGACATAGAGGCAATAGCTACAGCTCAGCCAAGCAGAAAACCCTGGCCCTGCAGACCTGTGTCAGAGCAGGTTTTCGGGGAAAGGCTATTTCTCAGTCCTCTTTCAGGACCAGCCCTATGGGGCCAGGCCCAGGTGGAAAGTAAGGGCCAAGGTGCCTGCCTTGACTGTGATCTGGGCCCTGTTTGTCACAGCTGGGAAGGAAGTCCCCTAAACACACTTCAGCTATTCTTGGGGTGGGCTGGGGGCTAGGCTCTGATTCCCACAGGAAGGAGCAGCAGTAGAAGATAAACCAACAGAAAAATAGGGCCAGGAAACCTATGAATACTGTCCATGGGGGACCTCAGGAGGGAGTAGGACTAGGGACAAAAAAAAAAACCACGAAGCTTCCTTTTGATATTCATCACACTGTATTGTTATTGTCTCTGTTTTGTAAGGACAGCATCCAGTCTGCCTTAGTCACCATTGTATCCAGGGCCTGGCACTGGTGGGCATTCTGGTGGAGGGAGGATCAAGTGCAGTCAAAGCCAGAGTTGGGGTCAGGACCAGCTAAACAGTATCTCTGTCAGGAAGGAGAATGGAAATAAGAAGTCCCAAGCCTGGAGTGAGAAATCTTTGACGTCCTGACTATGTGGCTTAAGAGTTAAGAGTAACCTGGTCAGCACCTGCAGGAGGTACTCTGGGAACTGAGCTAGACTTGAGTTATGAACCCTCTGCCCTCAGGAGGGAAGAGGTGGGGCGAGGGGGGTGGCGGGGTTCCAGCTGATCCCATTAGCTGGGGGTCTGGCTTTACTGGAAGGAAGGATACTTTCTTGCTCACCTACCCTCCTGGAGGAAGGGGCAGAGGGTTGTTCCTGCTCGTTTATTTCTGTATATCCCTTGGATCAAAAACCTATCCTCAGCTTCTAGATTCTTTGGGGCTAGTGGAAACCAGCTGTCTGTGGAGCAGCAGTCAGGCCCTTGGTGCACTCTCCTGGATGATTCTCAGGAGAGCAGTCCCACCAGCAGTAAACTGAGCACCAGGAGGCCATATCTAGATTCTGGGCCACCACTCACGACTTGGCACATCATTCAGTTCCTCTGTAAAATGGACATCGTACTGGGTAGGGTTGCTCTGATGATTCCATAGACCATGGAGCGGGGTGTTGGGGAAACAGTGAAGATATGTGAAGGGTTTGTGTTTCAGAGACTTGCTACTTAATGTGTCATTCTTTGACCACCAGCATTGGCTCACCTGGGAATCAGAAATGCAGGGACTCAGGGTCTGCTCAGGTCTCCTGGGTGGAATTTTAACAAAATTCCTAGGTGATTGGAATGTACCCCTTGTCCTTATTCAGGACCTTGCCTCTTCCCGTGGGGCTGCAGGTTCTTCCCAGGCCACTGCTGCTGCCATAGGGGCTGCCTCGCCTCACCTCCCCATGAGCAAGTGGCTGGGCAGCTTTGGGTGGGTGAAGGGCTGAGGAAGTCAGCTGGGCCAGGCCAGGCAAGATCCTGAAGCACAGAACTAAGGCATGGGTAGGGTGGCTAGCTGCCCTTTGAGACACGGCTTCTCTTGCCCAGGCCCAAGGCCAGGCCTAAGAAGGGGGCTCCCATGTACCAATGAGTGCTTCAAAGCTGGCTGCAGTTGCAAATCAGCTAGAGTGAGGGCTGCATCAGCCTGACCCTGACCCAGGATGTGGCAAAAGAGGTTGTAACTCAGGAAGGCTAGGAGGGCACTTCGGATCAGACCAGGCCTAAGGGCACTGAGTGGTTACAGGGCAAGGCCACGGTATGGCAGCAAGTGGTGAGCCCAGGCTAACGTCAAGGGAGGAGAGGGGTTAGTGCATAGCAAACCCTCCATCTTCAGTGTCTTCAAGACTGAGCAGTGACCCTCTCACACCTGAGACAGAGAACCTGGCAGCAGGGCTTAGGGGAGGTCTAACCCTTACCACCAGCAATACCTGGCTTCCCTTCCCTTTCCAGATACTGATGTAGCTAGGTTTGAGGTGGCCCACGTGGGAGAGGGAAAGTCATTTCCTGAGAAAGACCCAGGCTGTCTCAGCCCAGGGAGGCCAGTGTGAAGAGCTGCTCCTTTGGGGAAGATGACGGAAGTGGGGGCCACAGCAGGGCTTGGGGACTAGGGACTGGTTAAGTTGGACCCATGGGTGCAACACCCTCCAAACTGGTGTCAGAGCCTGCAGATGAGTCCCGGGAGGAGCGGCCCTGCAGGAAACGGATGATCTTCTCAATGGTGGCCTCCTGGTACTCATGGGACCACCTGTGGGTACAGAGGCTGGTGGGTCAGAAGGCAGGGCAGAGGGAGCTGGTAACTGAGGGGACTGTGTACCCACCCCACCTCCTCACTTGATGCCATTGAAGGTAAGCACAGCCTGCATATCTTCAGGCAGGGCCTGGGGCTCTGGCCACTCGAAGCCATCAATGACGGGCACAATGTTCTTGCCGCAGCTCAAAGCAGTCACGATTTCCTGGAGAAAGAAGGATAGAGGAGGAAGAGACCTAGGTCTCCATCCAGGGACCCTGGGGCTAGGTGGACACTGGGAGGGCCAACAATGGCCTGGAGCTTAGCCCAGGGTAGGATGCTGGTCCTGAAGTCCACCTTGACTTCTCCCTCACCCTTCGTGGTATAATAAAAAATATTTGGTCTTTGTTTTAGATTCTTGGAATCACCAGATGACTAGGGGGTGGGGGTGCCTAGATAGCTTTAGGATAGGGGACTGGTTGCTAGAAAGATCAAGCTATGATTAGAGGGTTGGAAATTTTAGGTCCCCACCCCCACACATACCCAGGAAAAGGAGAGGGCCTGGAGATTGAATTCAGTCACCAACGGCCAATGACTTAATCATGCCCACATAATGAAGCTTGATAAAAACCCCTAAGGATGGGGTGGGTTCATGAACACATCTAGGTGCTGGGAGGTGGTCTGGAGAGGGCATGGAAGCTCTGTGCTTCCCCTGCCTATGCCCCCACCCCTCATCCCTTGCCCTGTGCATCTCTTACATTTGGATGTTCCTGAGTTATATCCTTTATAGTAAACCAAGAATGGTTAAATAAAGTGCTTTCCTGAGTTCTGCACGTCATTTTAGCAAATTATTGATCCTGGGGAGGGAGTCATGGGAAGCCCTGAATTTGTACCCAAGTCATACAGAAGCGTGGGTAGCCTGGGAACCCAGGACTTTTGTCTGGCATCTAAAGTGAGGGCAGACCTGTGGGACTGAGCCCTTCAGCTTCTGGAGTCTGATACTTGCTCTGGGTAGTAAGTATCAGAATTGAATTGAATTGTGGGACACCCAGTGGTGTTGGTGAATTAGAGAATTGGTTGTTGGTGTCGGGAAAAACCCACATAACTTGATGTTAGAAGAAAAAAATCACATATCTGCATGCCAATTGATCCATCAGGAGCCCTGCCAACTGTACTCCTTATTTCTCAAATCCACCCATTTTTCTCTGCCTCCATTGCACCACAGCCCTGTTCCAACTCATCTTACTGTTAGCCTCCACTAGGTCTCTTTTCATCCATTCTTGCCCCTTCATCCAACTACTCTTTGAAAAATGCAAATCTGATCATGCCGCCCCACACTCAAAACTCTTCAAGACTGTACATGACACTTAGAATTTCTAAATTTCAAAGTCCTTAATGTGGTCTGAAGGTCCTGTGTGGTTGGCCACAGCTCACTTCAACTCCACACACTGTTCTCCTAGCCACAAAGACTTTGTAGCCCATTAGATTCACCATCCTCCCTCCTGCACAGGGTCTTTGCACATGCTGTTTCTTCTGTCTAGAACACTCTTCTCTGCCCCTTCACATAGCTAAGGACCACTCATTTTTCTGGTCTGTACCCATCAACACTTTCCCAGGAAGTCTTCCCTCACTTCCCTGACCAGGTCAGATCCCCAAACTGTAGGCGCTCATAGGCTTTGTAGTACATGCCACAGTTGTAAATTTAAATTAATTAAGGAGTAATTTACTTAATATTTGTCTCCCCCACCAGATATTAAGGCAGGGATCATGTCTGGTTCTTATTCACCTTGTATCTCACTATCTTTCTCACAAAGTCATGCCCATAGTTAGCCCTTGCTAAATACTTAATGGGTGAATGAAGGAATAGATGAGACAACACAGCATAGCAGTTAGAAGCTGCACCCTAGCATAATCAAATCTGGGTCCATATCAATTCTCTAACATAGGCTTTGTGACCTGAGGCAAAAACAACAGGCTCTCAAAACCTCCTTGGGAGGAATAACAGCGATGTCCTGTGGCAAGTGGTTAGAAGAGCACCTAGCACATAGTACATGCTCGATAAATATTAGTATTTCCTCCTCAAAAATGTGGGGATAATAAACTACCTCACAAGGTTGTTCTGTGGCTATTACTATTAATGGGTGCTCTGAAAAGTGCTTATTGAATTTTTTTTTTTCTTTCAAGTTGGAACCACAGAGATTGGACTTTCCTGAGTGTAATTCACTTGTGGTTTTCCATATTGATTACTCACTAAATGTGGCTTCGGGGAAAAGAGTTTTAAAACCAGAGGCAATTAAGCACTAAAAACAACCAAAGAGGGATGATGGAGCCTTTGGAACTGGTCCAAGGCAAAGGCTCCCACCACTCCACCTGTCTCCTCCCTCCTTGAAGTCTGCTGGGACAATGATGGGTGTCAAGATCCTTATAGAGCAGAGTCTTTCTGGGGAAAGAACTTGTAGAGCTTCAACCTTGGCTGGCTTCTGGGCAACCTCTTCTGAGAAGAAGGCGGCCCACAGTGGGAAAGGGTTTTGCTTCCAAGTCATGCACACACACGCACCTGAGGAAGGGCAAGACCTTGACTCAGACCTTCAGATTCCAAGTACAGGATTGTTTCAACCAAGCCCTCTGCCTCTCTGCTGACAATGTAGATGAATTCTGACCCTCCACAAGTAGCAATTTATTTGGGAACTTTTAGACATTTGCTTCATCCAGAGTTACATAGAACCAAAGACAGAACTGTTGGGAGCCATTCTTGCTGAATGCCCTACAAACAGGGTTAAAGTTGCCTTCAAGCTAAAAGTTTGCAGAGCAGGTGGGCTCTGTACTGAAGGAGGAAGTTTGACTTAATGTAAAGAGTTGAACGTTCCTTGCCCCAAGGAATAAGAGACAGAAAATAGGAACAAGGATGTTTTGAGAAAACTTATGTAAATGTCAGCAATTGTTAGAATATCTGTGGGTTTTGCTTTTTATGCATTTCCAAGGGTATAAATATGCTGTGCTTAATAAACTCGGAGTGCAGTATTTACTGTTAGCCCTCCCAACTCTATCTTCAGTCTCTCTCTTTTTTTTTCTTAATCCTCACTCCCCCTCTTGGGAACTCTTCGATCTTAGCCGGTGGGCTCTGGCACAGAACACTGGTTACTAAACAGATTCAGAGACTAGCCAAGAAAGGAAAAATGGCTTATTAAAGATCACCCAGCTGATAAAGAATGAAAACATGATTAGAGTCAAGTCTTCTGACTTGGTCAACCTAGTGGATGTGTTTGGTTTTCTCAGTTATCTCAGCTTCATGAGAATTACTCATCTGTTTAATCATTGATTCAATTATTCTATAAACTCTTCAAGAGCTTACTTTGTACCCTGAATGGTTTTAGGCATCAGGGATAGTGTGAATAAGGCAAGATCTGAGCTCTCATTGAGCTCTCACAGACGCGCTTCTTTCTTTCTCTCAGAAGGTCACCTGCCACCTGCTCCAGGCCTTTAGCCATGACTCTTCAGGGGGTCTCTTTGGCTCAGCATCTCCTCCTCCCCAAACCAAGCCCAGGAATCAGCCCCTAAAACATGGCCTCTGGGGCTTGACTCTCTTCTCCACTGTCAATCTGGACTGCACTCTAGTGTCAGAGACTTCTCCCTAAAACCCACTGGCATGGCATCACTGCCTCATGGGATCCCTTTTCCCTGTGCTTTAAGCATGGGTTTTCTCCCTGCCTCTAGGCACTCCACAACCTGGTTCCATAATTTTTATACAGCCAGTAGTGTGCTGGCAAATGTTTAACTAGCTCTCCAAGAGAGGAAAAAAACCACAGCCAAATAAATAAACCCTAATTTTTAGTGTTTACTGATTTCCTTAGTAAAATACTCCCACCATGGCTGACTTCAGGCTACCAACATGATGTCACTGAATGTGGAGTGGAAAAGAGATGCAGACAATCATCTTTGGTGGAAGTTGAATCCCTATCCCACCACCTCCCCTCTCACCCCCTCAGATCTATACCATGGAACATAGGTCCTGGGAAAGAACATGGGCTTTGGAGTCAGAAAGACAGAGTTCAGAGCCCAGTTTTTCTGATTTTCACACCAGTGTGGCCATGGGAAAAAAATATTCTACTCTGAGCCTCAGCTTCTTCATCTGTGAGATGGAGAAAGCAATACCAATGATACATATAGGTTTTGGCACCTTTCTTGTCCTAACTTTTGTTCTCTGCTCATACTGTTCCACTGCTTGAGATACCTTCTCTACCATTTACCTAAATTCTTAAGACTCTTCTCAAGTTATGCCTCCTCCATGAAGCTTTTTCTAATTATTCTAGCCCTTAATGTTTTCTCTCTTCTCCATACTCCTGTGGCAAGTAAGATGTACACTGACACCAACTTATATATGATCTAGTCATTGTGGGCATATTCTTGTCTTCTTAGCTGCTTTAGGACAACGGCCCAATCTCAGATGACTACTATATCCCTCAGTCTTGGCCCCAATTCCTACTCAGTGTTTAATGATTAATAACCTGTGGATGTGTATGGCTCTACTCATCCATCCATTCTACAATTATTCAATAAGTTTCTACTATGTGTTCGGCACTGAAGACACAATGGTGAATTAAACAGTGGTAGTACTCACAATAATTATATTAATAATGGTAATTGCTACCATTATAAAACAATTACTATAGAGCCAGGCATTCTGCTAAGTACTTCATACATTTTAACTCTTTTAATCCTTATAACAATATCCTAGAGAGTTCAATACTATAATTATCCCATTTTACAGTAATAAGTTCATTGGGATTAAGTAACTTGACCAAGGCCAGAGCCACAATTCAAACTCATAGCTTTGTGCTCTTAATGATTCTGAAGCAGGATAGTTAGCCTAGGAAACACCCTGCCCCTGCAAGATGCAGCTATGGAATTTTTCCTCGGTCCCTTATATTCAGTCCTCTCCCTATGGCCCTGGAATTTCTTCCTTGTCCCTTACTCAGCCTTTCCCTGTTTTTATTTCAAGCTTGAGACTCTATCTAGCATGAGAAACAAGCCAAGGCCAAGAGACAAGTTACATGGCCTTGGGCCACCTCCACCCCTCCAGGTGGCATGGGAAATAAGCCAAGACAGGGAGGTGAGCTGGATAGCCTTGATACACCCCACACCCCCAAGAAAATAAAACCCCATGATTTAGACAGCTTGAGGCAGACTCACTCTTTCTCTCTGAGTTGCCCTCACTTTTCTTTTAAGTGTATACTTTTGTTTTAATAAAATGTGCTTTCCTGCTTTCCTGTTTGTTGTTTGTCATGTCCTTGAATTATTTCTCTGGCATAAGACAAGAACCTGGTCACTGGAACTCCAGGGTTGGGATCCTTCTTTGGACTCCTGCCCAGTCAAGCTCTTAGGCATCAATTTCATTGAGCCTGTCCCTATGCATTCCTGCCTGCTTCTCTCACAGGTCATATTTCAAAGCATTTCATCCCTCCCTGATCCTCACAACAATCTTACAAAGTGAATAAGACAGGTAAATTGTCTCTATATTTTGTAGATGAGAAAATGGGCTCAGAAGGCAAAGTGACTTGCTAAATTCCTATTGACTTCCAACTGAGCCATGAAGTTTGCTGGGGTGTACAGATGAGAAGGAATAGGAAGAGAACCTTGTCCCTCATGCCACAGGCCAAAGTGGGAACAGAGGCCAACACCTACCTTGTGCACCCAATCTTTGCAGTCATGGTCCTGCATGCACTTGTCCAGTGCCCCTGCTGACAGTACCAGCACAAAGTTTCGAGCACCCATGACACTTTCGATGAGTTTGTCCTCGAACTTGCCTGCTTCCAGCTTCTCCACATCAATGAAGACACTGAAGCCATGCAGCTGCAGGTGCACCTTCAGGAGGCTGTGAAGAGGTCCTATGTCACTGCTTGGGCCTTGCCCCAAGGCCCCAGGCTGCTTGCCTGCTCACTCCTTCTCACCTGGCCAGCTGGGAGCCTGAGTTCCTCCGGTAGCTGATGAAGACATCTGGAATGTCCCCACTCAGCTTGCAGCCAGTGCAGGGCAGTGGGGAGTGTAGCATTTCTGAGGGGGACAAGAGACAGCTTGGTAACAATGGCCACTCCCAATCACTCAACACGAGATACAGGATCCCCTGCCCACCCAATCTTCTCAACCCAGCCCAGCTCAGGCAGGGTGGCTTGATCTAAAATGGGTAACTGAGGTAGAGCGATAGGGCTTACATGAAGAAAGGCCACTAAATCTTGGTGAGATCCACTCAGGAGACAAAAATGATAAAAGCTGACCTGATTTGGTTGAAGCAAAAGCATGGGGTCAAAGCCCAGTCCCTTGTCCCTGGTACGAGCTTAGTATGTACTTGCTAAATAAATGGATGAATGAAAACAAGCCATGTTCTCCTAATATTCAGACCTAACACTCACAGGCAACATATGTCAGTGTATGAAGCAGAAAGACAGAGATTCTAATCCTACTTCTGTTATTTAATGGATTTTTTGACCTTGGGGAATGTATTTAAATGTTTTAAATCTTAGTTTTGGCATCTTTAAAATTAATGCCCTTGATGGAAATGTTTTTTATCTTTGATTATGATGGTAGATACACAGGGTAGGCATTTTTCCAAACTCTTCAAACTGAACACTTAAATTATACTTTTATATCCTGTAAGAAGTTTAAAAAATTAATTAAAAAAAAAAACAACTAATGCCCACCGCATCGAATGGATATAGAGATTAATGAGATAATATCTGTTAAAAACTTAATATAGTACCTGGCATATGGTAATTGACAACAAGTATTAGCTAAATAGTAAAATAAATTAGTAAATAAAGAGGGTTTCTAGAGCCCTAGCATCCCCTTTGCCTTCCATGAAACACCTGTAGAACCCACACTTTGTAAGCTGTTGACTAACAGGACAAGGCCCCTGTCTTCCCACACATATCTCATATATGAACCCTCTGTCCTCTGTCTCACCTCAACACTTGTATATGCTGCTCCCTCCCTGGCTGCTCTTCCTGCTGCTACCAGTCCCCTCACCCGCTACATCTTTCAAGACCAGGTCAGGCATCCTCTCCCTCCAAAGCCTAGACCTGGGTGGACAGTGTGGTAGTGCTTCCTCTGAGCTCTCCCTGCGGTCCTGGGCATGCCTCTTGCTGTGGTCACCTGCTTTTTTTTTTTTATACTTGCTTTACACCCATCCTCCTACCCATCTCAGACGGGGAACTTCTTGAGGACAAAATGTAACATATTCATCTTTGCATCCTCAGAGCACAGTCTAGCACAGCGTATATGTGCTCAATCAATCTGCAATGAGGCTCTGAGGCCTCACCATCAAATGTCTCCCCTAGTCATTCCAGAGCTGGGGCTGGGGCAGGGGCAAGGTCCCATGTGGGCAGGCTGACCTCTGGCGGCCGTGAGGATGCGGGTGCGGTGCACGCCGAGGCGGATGCCGCAGTCCTCTAGGAGCTGCTGCTCTGACACGCGGTGCAGCAGGGAGCGGTCCAGGCCGCAGCTGACCAGGCCATAAGTGTACTGGCGGAAGCACGGGTCCAGGCTGCCCAGCCAATCAGCCAGGTTGCTGCGGTCGCATGTAGCGTAGTTGGCGAAGGTCTTGAGCTCCGTGAGCTCCCTAAAGAATCTGTACCCCAGGGAGTTAGAGGACGCTGAGGTCCTGACTCAGGACTGACTTGTGGCTGAGTGTTTAGTTAGAATTGGCGCGGGGCGGGTGGGCAGAAGTCTCCTTACCTCTTGCGGGTGATGCCCGATTTCATGCCCAGGTCGGTCTGGAGTTCTTCCTCCGTGAGCCGCAGAAGCAGGTCGCCATCTACCTGCTGCTCCTGGGAGAGGAGTCAGAGGTAAGAAAGGAGGAAGAGGGTCCCCTCTTCGCCCCTGGACCCCAAGCGCAAGATGCAAGGGGAAGGAACTGGAGACCATGGGGGCCGGGGGAATGGAGGCAGATGGGACCCAGATTAGAGCCAAGTGACCCCGAAAGTGGTGGCTGAGTACAGGCTCCCCACCCCCCAAAAGGTCACCCTGGTGCCTCAGGAGTACGGGTCAAGAGCTTGGATGGGGCCGCCTGTGTGCAGGGCGCCCCTAGCGGCAGTGCCCCCGCTGGGATGCACCCGCTTGGACTCGGAGGAGGCAGGCCAGCGTGGCTCTACCCGGAAACGCTCGCAGTACTGGGAGAAGCCGATCTGCTGCAGCCACGTCTGGACCTCCGCCTCCTTCCAGCTGGGCACACAGGGAAGGATGGGCCGCGGCACCTCCTCGCCTAGCAGGCGCAACGCGCGCTTAGCCAGCGCCGACGTGGTGCCATTGGTGGAGTAGGAAACCAGGCGTTTCAAGCTCTGGATGGCGCAGATGTCGCTGAATATCTAGGAAGGGGTTGAGGGAGGGAGTCTTGGATCCACCAGTTCGCCAACCACCCCCCACCCCCAAAATGTGTTCAGTCCCTCCCCTAGCCTCTTTTCAACACTGAAAGTCCCACCATTTGCCCTATCTTTGCCTTCATCCAATAAATGACTGAATCCTCTGGATTCCTCCTTTTGAGGCTCCCTTCAAGCTCCTGACCAGGCAGGTCCTTCTCACTTATCCCCTCTACAGCTTCCGACTGTCCCGGAATAAAGTCTGAGCTCTCAGTATGGCCACCAGGCCCAAGCCCAGCACAGTACAGCCTCAGATCACCAGTCCCAGCTCACCTCTCCTTTCCCAAACCCACACTTGTCAGACACCCAGTCATGAAGGCTCTCTCACCTCCGGTACTCAGCCCATGGTGTTCTCAAACCCTTAGTTCTTCTGGCCTGTTTTGGGGAACCCTATTCATCCAATGGTATCCAAAGTGATTAGCACCTACTCCATGCAGCCTATTTTGATTCCACCACAGCTTGGCCCACACCGCCAATTAGACCTTGTACCACACTCTGAATGCTACTGTTTTTAGTTGATAATGTGACTTCCACTGGATAATAAGCTGGGTCATGTCTTAGTCACTTCTGGAGTCCCATACCTGGCACACTGTGGGGCACAGAGTGGGGGCTCACTATGTCTTTACTGAGCTGCACTCACTTGGCTTTGCTGGGAAAGGCGTACCAGAGTCAGTGGTGATGGCTGCTGTCTAGACCCAAAACTTCCCTACTCCCTACTTCCTTTCAAGTCCTTTCTCCCAAAGTTGAATGACCTGCTTTGTAAAGCCAGCCTCCTATGGCCCAGATCAGGCACAGGGAGGAGAATAAGAAGCTCTTAGAATGTAAGACCTTGGAAAAGGCCTCAGAGACCCCCTAACACCACCGTCTCTTCTTGATCTGTGGGAACACACACGATGAGTGACAATCATCTCTGAGACACACTTTTCTGAGCAGCCCCACATGACAGCTGTGGTACAGACAGGGTGGTCCATGTGAATTGGCTGTCACCAACTTCTAGAGGACTGCAAAGTAGGTAAAGTAGCATTATAGGGATAACCTTGATTCTGTAATGTTTTAAAAACAAAACACACACACACACAAACACAGACACACAAAAATCCCACGTACTTCTGATAATTTAACTATTACTAGTCCCACATCCAAGGTACGAACTGCTGCTGTGCTCTCCTTCAAATTTCCAGAGGATAAAAATGAGACATACTGAGGGTCGGAGAGGGGAAGCCAGATACCCAAGGTCACACAGCAATTTAAAGCAGAGGGCAAAGGCTTCAGATCAGGCCCTAGGCTTGGGGACCTTTGGAGACTCAGGTGGAAGTTATCTGGCTGATACATTGATATCCTGCTCCAAGCTTCTGTCTACACTCCATCTCCTTCTTAGACTCCAGACCCAAATGACAAAATGGCCCACTGGAGTTCCTCAAATGGTCATTTCTCATGCACCTCAAACTTAATCTGTCCCAGTGAACTCACTTTCTTCCTTTCTCCCACTCCACCTGTCTCTCATCCAGTTCACCTTATTTTAGTCCCAGGTGCCACCATCCACTGGGCTGCCTATGTCCAAAGTCAGGAGTCATACTCAACCCCTCCTTCTCCTTCACCCAGCCACCCAAGTCCTAATTTTAGCTCTTCAGCACCTCTGGAATCTATTTCTTTCTGCCTCTCTATGCCCTAGTCCCACTCTCCATCATCACTCGCCTCCAAGCTCACCCTTGCCAATCTCACCTCCAAGCAGCACCAGGATAATCTTTATAAGACACGAGTGTCCCCTGCTTAAAAAGCTTGATCTTGCCTTCAAGGCCAGAATGACTGATACTTCATCCTTCTCCTTGCTTCACCTAACTCTTGTGTGTACTTCAAGTCCAGCTGAATGTCCCTTCCTCTGGGAAGCCTTTCCAGACACTCTCTAACACCACACCCTCACTCTCTTCCACAGCGGCACCCACCTTGGTCTTGCCCTGCAGACTCTTGATGGCAGCTTCAGCACAGAGATAGAAAGCCCCGATGCACTGTGCCTCCAAGCGCGACGAGTCCAGTAGAGGCACGAGGCGCTGCAGGTCGTCGGGCCCGCGGCCCTGGCTTGTGTCACTGGCATCCACGAGGCAGCGGGCAAAGCGGCCGGGGTCCAGCGAGGCCACGAGCGGCTCAACAAGCGCCAGTGTGCCAGAGCGCTCCACCTCGCGCTCCACCTCTTTGTTAGTGGCCAGCACTGCTACAGCGAGGCAGGCGTGCAGCCGCAACAGCTCATCCTCTTTGGAGAAGGCGAGAGGAAAGAGCCACTCCGCGGCCCGCTTCTCCACCATGCGCCGCTGCACAGCCTGGCCTCCGTGCAGTGCGCAGTTGGCCAGCGCCAAAGCACAGTGGCGGAGCAGCGCCGGATCCGTGCGGCGGCACCAGTACAGCACAGCATCCAGACCACCAGCCGCTACCAGCCGCTGGCATGTCTCCTCCGAGTGCTTGAACATGTGCTCCAAGATGCCTGCCACGCTCCGAGCCAGCTCCACTGGCTCCCGCTCCTTTGCCAGGTTCAGGATGACACCCAGCCCAATGCGTGCCACCCGGTCCCTGCAGAGAAAGTGGGAGGGAGACAGTGGAGTTGGCCCAGCTTGCCCTGTGGAGGCCACAACCTGGTCACTTATACTCTCTGGGCCTCACTAGTGTCATATAGGACATAAAGGAGAGCATTATTTTCCCTGCCCACCATCTCACCTCTTGCTTGGGAGGACGAGACTTCTCTGATTATAATAATGCTCCATCCTGTTCACACCCATTTCCTCCCCTACTCCCTCCCCTGGAGAAGTAGTATGTGTCTTGGTTAAAATGTTAAGAACCCTAGCTCTGGAGCAGATCTGGAGCAGGGTCTTAGTTTCAAATTCTTTGTCATTTTCTAGCTTTAGGACCTTGGGTATTTTCCTTTATCTTTCTACCTTAGCTTCCTCATATCATAAATAGGATAAAAAGAATACCTACTCCATAGAGTTATTATGAAAATTAATGTGATAATCCATGTAAACTGCTTGCTACAGTGCCTGGCACATAGGAGAAACTTAATAATGTTAACTTCTTATCATCATTTGAATTGTCACTTGAAACACACCTCTCTTAGCCTTGCCTTCAAACTCCTCTTCTCTTCATGTTGTGTGACTGGAGTGTATTTATTTATCCATTCAATAGACATTTATTGAGAAACTACTGTGTGTTGGGCACTGTACTAGCGGCTGAAGTTAAACAGTGACTAAAAGTGACTGAAGCTTATCCTCAGCTGTTATAGGGATAAACAATAAGCAAGTAAACACTGAATGAATGGGATAATGGTAATATGACCATAATGATAGCAAAACCAGGTGATACAATGAGAGTACCTGGATGCAAGGATATATCTAGGGAGGTGACATCTGAAAGTTAAATGTCCAGAGAGCCTTGCCTGCAAGTATTGGGAGAAGAACATAACAGATAGAGAATAGCAAGGACAAAGGCTCTGAGGACTGAAGAGCTTGGCATGTTTGAGGAATAGAAAGAAGGCCAGAGATATTTGCAATGTCTAAAACCAACAAAGAATTCATATATAGAATATATAAATATTCAAATCCACAAGAAAAGGACAGTAAATCCAAAAGAAAATGGGCAGTTTACAAAAGGGGAATTCCAAAATGTTAACAAAGAGATGCTCTAACTCATTAGTAATCAGAGAAGTGAAAATTAAAACAGTGATGACTTTACACCTATTAGATAGGTAAAAAGCAGAAGCTAGGTAACACAGAAGGTTGGAGAGGTTGGGGCCATAAACACCCTGAAGATCTGTGGGTGGAGGTGCAGCCTGGGCAGTTAATTTAGAGAGCAGGCTGAGATAAGTAGATGAAATTAAGGCGACACACACCCTGTGAATTTAGGGCTCTTGGGTTTATATTCCAAAGAGATTGTCACACAGATCCAAAAGAGGACATGGCTGAGGCCATTCACTATAATGTTATTTGTGGTGGGGGGTGTTAGGGGCAGTCCGGTGTCAAGCCTAGGAGAGTGGAGAGGTAACCTGGGCACATGCCCACTCTGGAGTTACAAGTGACTGAGCTGATGATAGCACATTTTAATTTACGTGATTTGAGTAAATTAAAAATACATGCACATAAAAAACAGTTTACCAGAACACAGATAGATACAAATTATTGAAATATATTGAATGGTTGCCTATGGCATTAAATCAGAAAGCTGGTGGAGACATTAGTTAAGTAAGAGAAGGGGAGATTGCATTTGAGGCATAGATGTATGAAAAGGCTTGGAGATGTCTGAGAGCTAACATAATTGGGGACTTGTCCCCACCTCAGCCACATGGAAATAAAGCCACTTCAAGTGACTAAGGTGGAGAGTTCAAGGGGAGAGTGAGAAAAGAGTCCTGCAGACCTTTTGAGCCAACTCAAGGCATTTGTACTTTATCTTGATAGAAATGGCTAGTTATTAAGAGCTTCAGGAAGGGGAGTGGCCTGGTCATGCATAGTTTTAGGAAACTCACTCTGGTTGCTGGGGGGAGGACAGGTCCAAGGGAGAAAGCATGGAGGTCAAGAGAGCAGGCAGGAGACTTGCCACACTCCAGGCAGAAGTGAAAGTTTCCTGTCTGCCTGACTTCCACAAATGATGTCCTTCAAAGGTGATGTTACCCCTGAAGAATGAGGGATCCAACCAGCCATGGAATCCTTGCCCAGTGAGCACCATGATGACCACAATGCCTGTAACTTTGTGTCCATTGCAGGGCCCTGCTGAGCCCAGAACATGGCATAAGGCCAGCATAGTTTTACTGAGCTGATCACTGAGTTTCTCTGAAGCCCAAAGGAACAGAGGGGTCCTAATCCTCCACGTAGACAGCCAGCACTGAAGTTGTTCCTCTTCCCAATGAAAAAGCCAAAGCTTGGAAAAGTTACATATGCTCAGGGTTACACAGCTGGTGAGAGGCATAGCTGGGATTTAAACTCACCTCTGTCTCTTCAGAGGTCAGGATCCTTCCTCTATACTTTGTGCTTCCAGTGCCATATAGGACATAAAGGAGAGCATTATTTTCCCTGCCCACTCTGAAACTCTGAGAGTATCAGAAACAGAATGTGCTTAAGCAATCATCTAATCCAACAACCTCACTTCCTGAGGACCACTGAAGGGAAGGGCTTGCTTAGGAACATCAGTTCAGCGAGAGGACTTTATTCTGAGTCTCTTGATCCCCCAGCCCTCGCCTGTTCTTATGCATTGGCACCTTTATAGAATCTGAACTGTGTGTTTGTTGTGAGAAGTATTTCCTCAACTCCCAATTCTTCTGTAGCTCGAGAAGCTGTGTGTCTGGGTTTAAATCCTAGCTCTAAAGGAGGGGGAAAATTGTACATATACACATATATACAAGCATGATATATACATATATATGCAAATAGTTGCATAGATTCTTTGGAAGGATGTGTAAAAAATTTGTTTCACTGGTTTGTCTCCAGGGAGGGGGTGTGGGTGGAAAGAACTTTTAAATATATATCATTTTGTACTTTGCACTTTTTGAATTTATGGACAATAGTTTTCTGTTGTTGTTTTTTTAACTGTCTCCTTCACTTACTCACTATGTATCTTAGGAAAGCCATTTAACTTCTCTCTCTGAGTTAAACCATTTAACTTTATTATGGTCCCTTGAAGGGCTGAGCTATGAATTTAGAGGGCTAGCAGTCAGATGGGGCCCTCACTGAGTTTTGTGGGACCAAGCTCAGACATTCCGTTCAGCTTCTCCTGGTATCTGGGGGTGAGAGAAGCTGTCTCCTAGACTCCTGGGCAGTGTGTGTGGCAGCACCCTAGGAAGAAGAAAGTTGCAGAAAGGAAATGGCAAAAGGAGTGCACTAATGGAAGAACCCTCTTTAAGAGGAAGTTGGTTGGTGGAGGAAGGAAAAGATTTCATAAACACAAATTCTCTGTTGCGCTCCTCCTCCTTCCCTTCTAGTCTCCTCCAGGCGCAGTCTAGAGGAGTGAGGAGATGCTGCCTTTCTTAGGAAGGATTTTCATCCTTGACCAGGTGCAGCTGGGCTCTGTCCTTGGTCCTGAAATGATGCGTGAACCAATGCCTGAACTAGCATGTTGTTTCTCCAGACCAGGTTCATTGGTTAGTGTGATGCCTCTCTGTTATTTTGAACCACATGAGAATTGTTATTTCCAAACTTGAAAAAATCAGCACTATTTGCATCTTGCAGCCCTCCTCTTCCTAGGGTGCTGGCTGCATCTGCTCCCCAGGAGTTCTATTTATAGCTGCACCATCCCACATACCAGACCTATAGGACACACCTGCTAATATGGGCCCACACATTCAATGAACACTGATTCCATTTGTTAGCCCTCCAAATTTATGGCCCATTCCCATCAGGGCACCTGATATTAGATGGGAGATGAATGACTTTCTGAACAAGCAAAACACTAACTTGGTCTCCAAATTTAAATTGTTTCATTTGTGCACTTTTGAGAATTGTATCATTTCCACCATCCACAAGGTTATTTTTACTTTTTGAAATTTGCAAGAAAGCACTACAAACCTATGACCATCACACCGGTGTGAGATGCATGAACTGAAAGTGACCCTTCCAAAACCCTTCTAAACCTGAGGGGCCTGAGACTTCAACTTGAGACTGATATGTGACAGCCTGTTCTGCTCTGGAATCAGAGGAGAGAGGAAGTGAGGGCTCAGGAGTTTTTTCATATTCTAGGAGAGATCCCAAGAGGCAGGCAAGAGAGTAGACCCCAGCTACTGTATCTTGACACCATGTGGGGAAGGAGTGAAGAAAATACATTCTATCTGGCTCCTGTCTAGCTCTGCACCTCACTTTCCTCTTCCCTTACTCATTCATCCCAGCAGAATACCTTCTGTCCCCATCAGCAGCCACAAAATGAGATCATGTTTAGCCTGCTATGTAGACCAAAATGAAGGAGGAAGCATAAAGGAAGAAAGTTAACTTTAGGTCAGCACCCATTTCAGCCTGGGTTAGAGGAAAGAAAAAGGTTCCCCCCACTTCTTGAGCCTTGTGTTCTCTCCCTCTCTCAAGTGAGAAGGAGATGATACAGGAGAAAGTAGCATAGAAAGGCACTGAGACCTATAGGGAGGAGGACTGTAGGTTTAGGGGAGCATTGGCAATAGGACCTCATCTCCATCCTCAGAACCTGGGTCAGATTCCTGTCCTAACAGGTCACTCCTCTCTGTGTCTCATTCTTCACCCCACTAGCCCTGGAAGTGAATTCTGGCTGCACCATTAGTTCACTGTGTCATGCTGGGCAAGTTACTAAACTTTCCCAAGCATCAGTTTTCTCATTTGTAAATTGGACACGCTGATCTCCACCAGAGGTATACTGCAGGGATTTAGTGAGGTGAGGCACGAAAGGAAGGCACAGTGCAAGGCACACAGGAGACCCAGACACCCGACTACTTTTGCTACCCCATACCATGCATCGCTCTGCCCCACACCCTCCCAGCCCAGCACCCTCACCGGTTTTCAGCCACCAGGATCTGCTCTAGCAGGCGTGCGGCCTGCACTCGTGTCTCCAGCTCCATCGCCTGCAGCAGCCGCAGCAGCAGGTCGAGGCCACCGTCCAGGCGGATGGTGTTGCACAGACCCTGGGCTACCTCGCGGCCGACGGCAGGCAGCAGCCAGGCCTCCTCTACCAGCTGGAAGACCTCAGCCAGGCTGGCGCCCATGGCCCGCGCATCGCTCGCCTGCTTCAGCGCCGAAAGCGCCTGCTGCAGCTCCGGCAGCGCGCGCTCCAGGGCGCCCTGAACCTCGGTGCCAGCCCCAGGCGACACCTCGCGGGGTCCGCGGCCGCCTGCGGCCCACCATGGGCCCGCGCCACTGCCCACGTCGGACCCCGGCACCGCTAGCCGCTCGGCGCTGGGCCGTGGGCCCGACATGGCGAAAAAGCGGCACAGCTTATAAGCAGAGAGGAGCAGCGTCAGGACCATCGGTGGCGCGGCGCGGGGCTGCAGGGGACATCCCTGGTCTGGAGGGGCGGGGCAGGGCGGAGCGACCAGGACCTAGAGAAAAGAGTGACCTGAGAGGGGTCCAGAGGGAAGATGATGTAGGAGGAAGGGATGGAGAGAAGGGTACCAGGCAAAGGCGGTAGCCAGAAGTTTAGGGGAGGAAAGAAGGCAGGCTTGGGGACGAAGCAGTTGGGGAAGAGAATGCAGGCCCAGATGCAAGGGGTGGGCAGGAGGAGGGAGCTGGGAGGCGAGGAGTGGACTCAGTCGCCGGAGGGTCCAGGAGCAACCGGAACAAAGCGCGGATCCAGCTTCGGCTCCACTCGCAGAATGCTCTGCAGAGCCCCGCCCCTGAGAAGCTGCAGATGCCAGGCCTCTTAGTCTCTTGGGGCTCTTCCCCTGCCTCCTGCGTAGCCCCACCCCCAATCCTACCCAAGGCACGCCCATACCCTGGCGAGGCCTCTCCCCCTTATTGCATTCCGCTGGATGAGGAGATAGTGGGTGGAGAGCAAGAAGATTGACTCAGTTCTCGCCCCAACCCCAACCCCTCCCCCTCCACCCCGTGATACTGAAATGTAAGGACAACAGCGTTGTGTGCCTCCTCCCCTACTAGTAGTTAAAGCAATCATAATAAAAATTCTGTACAACTATTGAGGCCATTTATACCTATTTCTCAATTAAGTCTACAGCCTGCCTATGCAGCAGGAATTAGTGTGCCCATATAACAGCCAAACTGACTGAGACCCATGGAGAAGAGACTGGCCAAAGTCACACTTCCCTGTGATTACAGAACAGAAAGTTAGCTGGAAACTCTGAGGATAACTTCCTCAGAGTGATCAGAACATCAGGAGATCTTTGGACCCCGGAAAATGGGTACAAAATCAGGTGTTCTGTGCTAGTGGCATTTTCTGGGTAGAGGGATCCTACTTCTCACAAGAGTCTAAAAGTGTGGGGAACTAGATCACTCTTTACCCACGGAGAGACTGAGGTTAGGGACAGGGAGAAGCTTACTCAGGAGCAGTGAATTAGTGGAAGACTCAGGAATCAATTCCAGTCCAAAGGGTTAATATACACTCAATTTACTGTGTTGCAAAGAGCAGCTTGAGGAAATCAATGCACCTAAGAGATGAAACCAAAGCCAAAACTTTGTTCTTTTAAGATAAAAAATACTTTCCCCAGGGTGCTTACCAGCATTCCTCCTACCCCTCTTTCACTGCCCTAAATACACAATGGGTGGGTGAACCACTCATCCAGGGATGTGCCTGATCAAATAGATCATGGATCAATACCATCTATAAAGAACAAAGTTCAGGCTGCTCCAAGGTAATGTCTGCTTTAGCTCATGTAATCTACCAACACCCCATGAGGCAAATACTATTAGTCTCATTCTACTAAAAAGAAAACTAAGGTGAGTAAAGCAGTTTGCCCAAGGTCACAAAGCCAGTAAGTGACAGAATAGGCCTTATTTCTGCCCTTGAGACTCACTGTGCTATTTCTCTTCTGAGAAGACCCTGAGCTTGGCAAGGATCCTATTCATAGCACTCCTGGGCCCATAGTTCCAGGAATGTGACCCTGTGCTACCAGCCTCTGGGGTCAGGGCATTTGGTGACTGGGCTGGAGGTTGAACAAACAGAGCAGCAGAAAAGACAGCTCCACTTCTCGGGTTCCCTACTTCCCTGTCCCTGCCCCTTCCACGCTTCCTCAGGCGTCAGAGCAGAGACCACAGAGAGCACAGACCCAGTTCACCAAGAGTAGAGATAGAGGCCCTGCCATGGCACTCCTAAGGCCTCTTCTGGTCCTGGCCCTGCTGGAGTGGATTGTTCTGGCTGAACAAGGTGCAGAAGAGTGTTGCTGGCCATTTGGACCAATGTAGGGTGGGTAAGGATGACTGGAGCTTGGCTCTGCCAACTGACATCCCCTCTCCACAGAGTCATGCAAGAACCGCTGCACTGAGGGCTTCAATGCCGACAAGAAGTGTCAATGTGATGAACTCTGCTCTTACTACCAGAGCTGCTGCGCCGACTACATAACAGAGTGCAAGCCCCAAGGTGCGTTCAGAATGGCTGGGTGGGCCTGGGGTCCCCTCTGCAGCTGGAGACTCATCACTACCCACTCTGCCTGCAGTGACTCGCGGGGATGTGTTCACTCTGCCAGAAGATGAGTATGGGGGCTTTGACTACCATGAGACCACCACAGACAACACCAATGTTTATGTACAAACGGAGAGCTCTACCTCCAGCCCTGACCTGCAGGCTGAGGCTGAAAGGCCTTTTGAGCAGGCACCTGTTCTGAATCCTGAGGAAGAGGTCCCAGGACCAGGGCAGGGGACTCTTAGGCCTGAGAGCACCGATCAAGGTATCTCCAGGTCCCTAGCAGAGGAGCTGTGCAGTGGAAAGCCCTTTGATGCCTTCACTGACCTCAAGAATGGTTCCCTCTTTGCCTTCCGAGGTGACTCAGGGGCAAGTTTTGGGGGTGGGTGGCCCCAGGAACTTGCTGTTTCTCACACAGCCTTTTCCACTCTAGGGCAGTACTTCTATGAGCTGGATGAAAAGGCAGTGAGGCCTGGGTACCCCAAGCTCATCCAAGATGTCTGGGGCATTGAGGGACCCATTGATGCTGCCTTCACCCGCATCAACTGTCAGGGGAAGACCTACCTCTTCAAGGTGTCAGGCCCAGGGGATGTGGGTCAGGGTCAAGGGTATCCAGCCAGGGTTTGAGGGCTGTTTTGCCCAGGACCGAGGTGGGCAAGAAGGCTGGATCTCGACCTGTGGTCCTGGGCTGAGGCTCTCTGGGAAGCCCAAGGTTCCAGGTCCTGGGTAACAAGCCTGGAACTGGGACTGCTGCCTTAGGTGGGAGATTCTGCTTCTGTGTCCAGCTGGACACTTCCTCATCCCTCTCCTCCTTTCATACTCCTTAGGGTAGTCAATACTGGCGCTTCGAGGATGGTGTCCTGGACCCTGATTACCCCCGCAACATCTCTGAAGGCTTCAAGGGCATTCCAGATGACGTGGATGCAGCCTTGGCCCTTCCTGCTCACAGCTACAGTGGCCAAGAGCGGGTCTACTTCTTCAAGGGTACTCAGGCAGTAGTGGGGGGTTTTGGGAGCAGTCTTAGTTTTCTTCCACACTCCACTGGGGACAGGCCTCAGATGATAACCCCCTACATACACCAGGAGCTCCCAACTTCAGCAGCCTTGGGGCTTTCCAGTCTTGCTTATGCCTACCCCTCCTCAGGGAAACAGTACTGGGAGTACGAGTTTCAGCACCAGCCCAGTCGGGAGGAGTGTGAAGGTGGCTCCCTGTCATCTGTGTTTGAACACTTTGCCCTGCTGCAGCGGGACATCTGGAACGACATCTTTGAGCTTCTATTCTGGGGAAGATCCTCTGGTATGGAGTGGCGGAAGGTCTTGTTTCTCCCTCAAGAGGGCTGGTATGGCCAAAGGGGCTGTGATTGTGAAGCTATCGATCAAAAGTTGTTTGCTCTGGCCAGACTTTGCTTCTGTTGATCTTTGCGGGGAAGCTTGCCTCCACCGGAACCCCACACCTTGGACTTTGTCTAACACAGCCAAAGGCATGACCAGCAGAAGGAGGGGCTGTAGCTGAAGCAAATTGGGAGGGATATGGTAAAGGGAGACTAGGGGACTGAACAGGGAGTCAGAAGGCCAGGGTGCTGGGTGCTGCCACTTGCTTGCTGTGTGTTCTTGGGCAAGGCACAACCTGTCCTTGGGCACCTGATGAATTCTAAAGGCCCCTCTGGGGGCAGGGTCTGGGCCCTATGGCTTCCCATTATCCCCTTCCTTGCCACAGGTGGTGCTGGACAGCCCCAGCTCATTAGCCAGGACTGGCCTGGTGTACCTGGGCAGGTGGACGCAGCCATGGCTGGCCGGATCTACATCTCAGGCTCTGCTCTCAGTTCCTCCTGGGCCAAGAATGTTAAGTTTAAGCGTCGCAACCGTAAACGCTATCGCTCACGCCGTGGCCGCCAGAACTCCAGAAGGAAATCCCGTTCAAGCTGGCTGTCTTTGTCCTCCAGTGAAGAGACTGGCCTGGGAGCTTACAACCATAATGACTATGAGATAGACTGGCTTGTGCCTGCCACCTGTGAGCCCATCCAGAGTGTCTACTTCTTCTCAGGAGGTGGGAGTCCCTGCCATTCCTGTAGCTGGTCCTCCCTGCTGTCCCTGGTTCCCATGAGCTGAACACAGCACTTGAAAAATGACCCCAGAAAGCCAGGCCAGGAGTCCTTAGCTGCATGATATCCAGTTACTCTTTCAGGAGAGACCTGGGTCTTCTTTCTCAGGGCAGAAGTGGGCAGGGCCAGGCTGGGTCTCACATATTCTCCCAATTTCTCTTCCAGACAAGTACTACAGAGTCAACCTTCGCACACGGCGAGTGGACACTGTGAGCCCTCCCTACCCACGTAACATTGCCCAGTACTGGCTGGGATGCCCAGCCCCTGGCTACCGCTAGGAGTCCGACCCACACAGCTGGGCCCTCCACAGCTCTCTCCTCCAACCTCCTCCTCCCAGCTCAATAAAGATCCTTTGGCCCTGAGTTTAAGAGTATTGTCCTGACTGGCATGAACAGGCAGGAGGCAGAGATCTGCCTGGGTAAAGAAGGAGAAATTGGGCTACGGCTTGGGGAGGGGACAGAGAAGAGCCTCTTTGTATCCAGCCCATCTTGGGCTCAGGCCCTCTCTGTGAACTATGAAAGCTGTGGGCTGGAGAAGGCCTCATGAGTACTAGCCTTCCTCCTGAGCTAAGCAGCCACCAACAACCAACCAGCAGCTAAATTGGAGCTTGAACCCCTATGATGATGACAGGAGTTGCCAGGTTTCCCATCCCAGCCCTCGGCTTACTTTGCTTCTTGGAGTTGACTAGGGTCTTGGATGAGAGGGAAGGGTTGAGGGGGTGAGGTTCTGGTTCAGTTTTTCTGCCTATCCTGAGCCTGAAATGCAGTTAGCTCATATGCCTAAATCCCTAGGGAACTGGTACTCCCAAACCCATCGTTAAGATGAGTCCTTTTGTTCTGGGACTGAGGTACAGGGCACTGAGGCTAGGAGAGAGAAGGAAGGGCAAGAACTCAAAGGATTAATTCATACACCTACATATCTTAGAAAGTACCCCAGAAGACTTCCAAGGACAAGCACACTATAAAAAAACATCCTTCTTAAAAACCCTCCATCTGGTTTTTTATAGAATCTCCTCTGGTTCCAGGTTCTTGGACTCTAAGAAGCCCACCTGGGCTCAAGGGGCAAGAAAGGGTTAGATGCAAGTGAAGATCTAAAGCAGACCTGAGGGAGATCTGGTGGTGATAGCTGCTCCCCAGCCCTGCTGAGGGTGGGGTGGCTCTGTCTCATCTGCTATCCCCTATCATCCTCTTTGTCCTGTCCAGCCTCAGCAGCCCAGTCCTCAGTTGTGGGACAAGACTCCATCCACTCTCCTGAAGACAGCCAGCAACAGCATTGAGTGCTCCAGAAGAGACAAGTGGAGCACTGGGAGCACTAGAGAGGGGGATTTTTTTGAATTCCTGGTTAGAGTCCTGGAATAATTTACATGAACTATAGGACTTCAGACACAGTTTGCAATTCGAGGAGTGGGGCTGGGACTGGCTTCCTTTATAAAGCCTGGAAGGGCAGGGCCCCCCCAAGTTTTACCCCACCCTTATCCTGCCTAGCCCCAACACTGCCCTTAGCTACCTATCTTTCCTCCCAGACTTCTCTGCCTCCCTCAAACTGGACACTAAACCTCTCCCCTTCTGGAGGCGGGGCCAGGCCTCTTAACAGGATAAAACCCCCAACAGAAGGGTGTGGTGTGGGCACAGCCCTGGCATGGCCTGCTGGCTCCTCATTCTGCCAGCTCCATGGCTAGCCCTGTGGATGCATCTCCAACAGGTGATCTGCTGGGAAAGGGGTGGGCAGGGGAAGGATGTGGGGAAGGTGTGATGGGGGAAGATTTTGGTGGAGAATAGGTGTTTCAGGGTCTTTTGGGGGCTTTCAGGTTGGGAAAGAGGCTCTTGAAGGGAGTTCTAGATTGACCCTCACCTCTCCCTGCAGGCCATGCCAGTGGGTTGGGTCCCCACCGGAGAAAGCGAACCACCTTCAGCAAAGGGCAGCTGCTGGAGTTGGAGCGGGTGTTTGCAGCACGGCCCTACCCTGACATTGGCACCCGTGAGGACCTAGCTCGGGTAACTTGCCTTCCCGAGGCCAAGATACAGGTGAGCTGTGACCCCCTCTCAGGGTGGAAGTACTCTCGCACACCAGTTTCTGGGTTTGATCCACAGCACCTTCTCTCTGGGTATCCTGCCTCCAGGTTCTGCTTTCCCTTACCTGGGGGGGGGGGGAAGGGGTATTACAGCGAGAAGAGACTCCTTCTTCCCTTACCAGGTGTGGTTCCAGAACCGGCGGGCCAAGAGAATCAAGAATAGAAAGCCAGGAGGCCTAAGTCCGAGGCCTGAGCCCCTTCAGAGATCCCGTTCCCTTCCAGACACCCTCCAGCAGTCCCAGGAGCCCCAAACTTTAGGCCAGCTTCCACCCTCCAGCAGCACACCTCAGTGCACCTCAGTGCGTCACCGTGTCTCCTGCCTGACTCCTGGCTTGGGTCCAGGGCAGGGCTGGGTAGGGGGTAAAGCTGTAGCCCCATGGGGACCAGCTGGGGCTTCAGGGTTTCACCTTCCTTCAGAGCGACCTCCTCCCCAGACTTCACTGGGCAGCCTGTCTGACCTCATCTATGCCTCAGCCATTGTCACCAATCTGGACCATTCCTAATCTAAGTCCAGAACTTTCAAGGCCCCACCTGTGGCCTCTGTAGCCCACCCTACCCTTTAGGACTGAACACATGAGTAGTAGATTGTGGCTCCTCCTTTTACACAAGGGTATTCTCTCATGGGAAGGAAGTTTAGCTCAGGGAGGAATCCCCTGCTGTGACTGTCTTCCAGGCCAGCCTAAATGCAGGTCCTATGCAGTGGCTAGGGCCTGGCTCCTGTTTTCCAGCACCCTGTACCTCCTGAGGAATGAAGAAGGGGTCCATGCTTTCCATCTCTCCTGCTAGGCCTGGTAACCCAATTCTTCTCATCCCAGCTGATGACACCTCCTCCCTCTAAAGAATGGGCAGCTGCCCCTCACCTTCAAGGTAGTACTAACTGCTAAGTGAGCTAGAAGATGTGAGTGTTGACTTTAATTCTAGACTACTAGATATAAGCCCTTCTATAGTTCAGGGTCCCTTCTCCTGACCTCCTACCACTGGGACAAATTAATCAGAACCACGGATCTGAAAAGGAAGTGATATTAAAATAATAAAGTATAAATATCCCAGGGCTTAGGCTGATTTAATTTTCATAAAGATCAGATTGGCTGCTCTCTGACGTGGGGCTATGGAGAAAACCTAATAGATTTAGAATGGGATGGGGGGGATGTGTGTGCGCTTGTGACAGCATTGGGCTTTGGTATCACTGTCATCTGCAATACCAACTAATCTCCAAATAAAACCCAAACTCTGTACCTTAATCTGGATTGTTGTGTGGTGCAAATAAATGGGGATGAGAGGGCTGTTTGCTTTTGAAATTTATCTCCATCACCTAATCCCTAAATAGGCCAAGTTCTACATAGATTCTGGGTGGGATGTATTACCCAGGCTCCTAGGGATTAGTTAAGAGGGACAGTTAATCTAAGGGCTTAGGGCTCTTGCTGACAGACCCTGGGTAGATGGGATCCTCTGCTGGCAACCCCTGCTCCTGGACTCACTGGTTCCAGGACACTCCAGCTGCCTCCACTCTGGAGCTGCTCTGCTTCAGAGAGAAAAGCATGGAGTTTGCAATCAGATTTAAATCCTGGCTTTGCTATGTCACCTTACAACTCTCTTAAAGTCTACAAGCCTGAAAGCAGGGATATTTGTCCCTTCTCCATTTTGGGAAAGAGAGTAATAACGTAGATAAAGGGCTTCACATGGTGTGTGACACAATGTAAAAGCTTTCAATCCAGTAGTTCCCCACTCCTCTCCAAACAGCAGGCCATGAGAAAATGAGAAGGCCTAAAACTTCTTGTTCCTCTGGCCTCCTGCCAAATGCTCCTCCTTCTCCCTGGGAAGCCATGGACCCAGGCTGCACCAGGGAAAAGCACAGCCTGGTAAGGCAGAGGAAGTGGCTGACAGCAAACAGACTTCCCCCTTCTGTGACAAGAAGTGGAGGACAGGTCATCTGATTCCTATTTCTAACTGTGCCCTTGCACCTGGAAACCACTTTGTATAGTGGCCATTTCCTTGGCAGGAACTAGATTGCTTCCCTCTCTATCCCCAGAAGCAGCACAGTACTTGGCCCATAAAGGACCGCTAAATCAGTGCTCAATGCTACAGAAGCCTTTCAGCTGGTGAGTAGAGGGTTGGGATCATGCAGTGAAGGAACAGTAAGACAGTGTCTACCATTAGCAGCAGACCTTGCACAATTCTCAGAACTATGAAAATCTTTGGGCTTTGTGTTGTCGCAGATTTGAAATAAAAATTACACTGAATACAATAAATATTTATTGGATAAATAACTAATGCTGATATCATTTTTAAGTGCCTTATACAAGTTCTAGAAGTTCTAAGTTCTAGAAGTTTAACATTACACAGAGACTTGAGGACCACCTAGCAGGTCTTTGGCTCCATTTAACAGAGGAAGAACCACAGTGGGTCATTTGATCTCTCTCAGCCTGTTTTGTCTTCTGGAAAAGGGGCCTAAATCATTTCCTTTTCCAATCTCTGGGACTGTTGTGAAGACCAAAAGAAACTATGTAAAACAGTCAACTGTAAGCATTTATATACTATTTTTTACACTCACTTAAAAATGTCTAAGAATCCACATAAAATATTCTGCTTCAGGATTATGTATAATATGCATACACATTTGTAATGTATACATTATGTATACATACTCAAGTGTATGCTTATTTCTATTCATAAATATATATGAAAATAGGCCCTGTCCACAAGGAACGTCTCCCTTTACTAGTTGAGACAATTCACAGTAGGCATACTCTCCCCGCAAACACAAACAAGTACAAGGAATTTTGCAATTAAAAGCAGATATATTGTTTTGCCATCTGAATTGTTTTCATTTAGGAGACAAGGGTGACAGGAAGGTGGGAGTTTAAGGAGGGCTGGTGAGTGGTAGAAACAGGCAGAAGCATTTAGAAAACCTAAAAAAGGCAAGCAGAAGGAAGATGATGAAGACAGAAACTTAGACACCAAAAAGGTAGCTGCCTTATTTTCAATTCTGCCATCCTATACCAACCTGTTTTCCTCTTATTTGATGTCCTCTGATCAGTTCCTCTTCCAGTACAAACAGGAAAAAGAGAATCCTTTTTGCTTTCTTGGAGGCTTCAGAATTAAGTTACAGGTCTGCATCAAGAATGTGTGGAGCAAGGATGACGATTTATTTGTGCACTTGGGCAAGTTAAAGGCAGTATGGTCCACTTCTGGGAAGGCCTGGATTCTATTTACTATTGATGGAAAAAACCCATCCCTGGCAATACCCAGAACATACTGGAGAAGATAGATGGGCAACAGGTTCTGGAGAATATACTGACAGACCAGAAGATACTGACAGACCTCTGGCAACTGACAGAGGATGGGGCTCCCTAAAGAAAGAGCAGGTAGCCTTGGCTTGGCCATGACCAACCACAGCTGAGTATAAAAAACCTGATGGGTAGACTGAGAGTCAGTGGTAGGCAGCTGGGAGCCTGGAGCCCCTCCAAACCCTCTCCAGACTTCAATGATGAAGCACCAGTTATATCTCTCCCAACTCGCCTTCCATTGCCCGCACCATGACATACAGCTCGGCCAGACCCACCACAGAGGCGACGATCAATGCAGCCAGTACCCGCTGGGGAGAAAAAAGTCAGACTCGGGATGAAGGCCAGTCTCTAGCTCTGAAACCTCTAGCACCTCCAAGAAGGATGAAGAGGACTTCCAACCCAGCCCATTGATGGGGGAAAGGGAAGAAAAGAGGATTCTCTTGAGATTATTATCTACCCCCATGACTACTGGAAAGCTCAACTGCTCCTCTTGTTTATTGTATAAATATTTTTTCAATATCTAATCTATGCAAGACATTTTCATGTATACCTCCTTATCCTACCAATACCCCCACCACTTGGAGCACCCTATCTTGCCCAGTGCTTACTCACCGAGGCCATTTCTGTGAAGATATACTGGCTTCCAAGATAAGTACAGACAAAGGCAGCTGCCACCGTGACAATGAAGTTGAAGATGGTGATGACCAGAGCTTTCACTGACCTCACTTTGGGAAAAAACCCAGGGAAGAAACCTTTAGGTCAGCATCCTCTTATCTCATGGCTGCCTCCCCCATCAACTGGGTTTCCCTCAAACAGCAAGCATCAGTAGCTCAGGCTTAACCCCAGAGCATTGGAGTGGGAAGAAGTGCCATGACCGACCCTTCCCAGGGAGATCTTTTAGCATCTGATTTCCTAGTACCTCACCTTGCTTTCCCAGGTCACTAAGAATCCCACCATGCCTTGAATCCTGGGGAAAAGAAAAAGCAAGTGATTTCAGAATGGAAGCAGCTCAGAGGCAGCCCAGAGAGTATTCATTTACAGTTTGGGCTTAGCCTGCCTCATTCCCCTAAAGATAACTGTCTTCTCCATGGTTTTTTTTTTTTTTGGTCTGGGAACAGTTGGATTCTTTTCTGGACGACACATCCAGCATTTCAGAGAAAGAACACAGGCTCCTAGTACCCATATATCCCTCTCCTGTTCCAGGGTAGGAGCATATAAGAGAACAGTGGGGAGCCCTGTCAGAACAAAGGCTACAAGGCTCATTCCACCTTCACACTATTAAGAATCAGTCACTATATAAGTCCAGCATCTCAGTGAATGAGTTGAGAATTATTTGGTTTGCATGTAGCACAGAGCTTCTGTGGTCCTTGAAAAGTATAGACCAAGTTTCCGGGGTTACTCAGTCTATGTATTAAAGAGCAAGCCCTTACCTGACAGGTAACATTGCGGGTGATCCGCTTATATTCCTCATTGGCCAGCTGTATCTTAATTTTCTCCAGACGGGCAACTAGTTCTGGGTTCTAAGTTAGAAAAATCAAACAAGAATGATAGTCCCAACTTGCTAGAAAACATATCATAATCTCTGGTTTCAGGGAGCAAAGCACTGCTAAGGGTACCAGGAGACCCATGTACCAGTTCTGCTTCCACTGCTTTGGAAACTGTCTTCTAAGAATGTATTTTCCAAACTGTCAAAAATGGAGGACAATATCTAGGTTCCCTACCCCAGCTCCCAAGGATTTAAAAGACAAATTTTCAAGCCCCAAAATTAATCCATAAATCTGGATGTATCATGAATAAGTCCAACTCAGCCAACACCCACTCTCACAATGTATCCCTTACATACCCTAGGAGGCTTCACCACCTCTGGGAGATAGATTTCACTGCCTTCTAGGAGCTCATGAAGGTACAATGTGGAATCTAGGAAGAAAAGATTTCCACAAACATAATGATCCATAGAGGTGAGGTCGAAGGAGTAAGATCAGAGAAGGGGTCTAGTCCTTCTATTCTTTCTACCAAAATAAAGCATATCTATTCTAATACCAATTCACCTTCAGGACAATTTTCAACTAGGAATAATTTGAGACAATTCCACATAGTCACCTCCTAGTGCTGCACAGCTGAGTTTAACTCAGCTCTCAGTTATCCTGCTACTGTCACAGCTAATACATAAGCCATTTATATTTGTATTTAGGTTAGGTCATTTCTGTGCCCTAAATAGGTTTTAGTCATAGTGACGCTGAGTACTCAGGCCACCACACTAGATGATCTCTAAGGTCATATTTCATTCCAAAAGTTAAGCAGTCTACCCTTTGCACTTCTGGATAGGATATGTTAATTCTGGCAAAAGACCTTACATTGCCAGTTTGTCCTATTCCCTCCCTATACAGTTAAGGGAACTGAGGCCCAAAGAAGGGAAATAACTCCTCAAGGGGAGTTAGCGGCAGAACTAGGACTAGAACTCAGTTGCTACCACCAGTTCAGGCCTTTCAACACAGCTTTTTATTACATTATCTAAAGATAAAAAAAAAAAGTCAAGATTTGATCAAGTTTGCTTTTGAGATGAAAAGAAACATAGATTCTCAAACGAGACAAGCTCGCTATGCTAAGTTGGTTTCTAATGTGGCTTAAAAGGAAGAAACTGAACCTGTGAGGTGGTACTGGGTTAGAGCGTGGACCTCAAGGGTCAGGTCGGCTTACTTGGGCCTGAAAATGAAGTGGCGACTCTTAAGAGAGAAGAAACTGTACAAATAAATTCTGTAATCCGTGAGAAATTCCCATGGAAGTTGTGAAGGGAGTGGGTTGCCCTAGGACTTATGAGGTGACTCTTTGGTTGGCTCCATGACTGTTCTGTGGGCGAAGGAGAGTGACGGATTTTTCCCTCAGAAAGATGCTAGAGGTGGGAAAAAGATCTCAGGAGGATAGAGACTCTTGAAAAAAGGAGGAGACTCAGGACTGGAGAATGGACCTCACCCCTTTCTCTTAGGTGCTGGTGCAGATCGCGGATCAGGCTGAAGGAAACCAGGCGTGCAGGACCATTGGGGCGATCACCGTCCTTGTGCTTCTTCCCCAGCGCGGCTTCAAGCTCTGCCCGTAACTTCCGGGGCAGTTGCTCTGCCTCCAGCTCCCCGCCAGGGCCCAAAGCGCGTACCAGCCGCTCGCCAGGAACCAAGAAAGACGCCATTTCTACTCAACCCTACGGTCAGGTGACCTCGAATGTGCACTTCCGCCAGCTATGCGCCGGAAGTAGCTTGGGGATTACTGGGCGGGGCGAGGCGGGACAGAAGGCCAAGGGGGCGGTACGCGGCGCGGAGCAGTGTGGGGCGGGGGCGGGACGCCTCCTGGCCGCAGGTCGGGTCCTGTGTCAGCAGCCCAGCAGGCGCTCGGGCGGGACATGGCGGGCTGTGTGGCCCGGCGGGCCCTGGCTGTGTGCAGCCGCTGGTGGTCTCGGTCGCTGACAGGGGCCCGGGGGCCGAGGCCACTCTGTGCAGCAGCTGGAGCTGGGGCCTTCCCACCAGCGGCGACCACGACACGGAGGCATCTCTCGTCCCGGTGAGGGACGGAGCGCGGGGTCGGGGCCCGGAGCCCAAAGAGCGTGTTCCCGGACAGGATGGAGGCCAGGAGGCCCAGCCGGCTGATGGTGATTGTAGTTCGACCCGAGAGAGGGTCCCGGCCGGGAGACGGCCTGGGCAGCCTGGGACGTGTGCCAGGAACAGAAAAGGGAGTGTGGTCCAGAGCCTTGGCTTGAGCGAGGCTGGTTTGGAGGGGGAACTAGTAATCCTTTCAGAGCGAATCCTACTTCCCCGAATGAAGGTCTCCGAGCGTCGCTGTTAGTGGGCAGCCTCTTAAGCTCTAGGGCTTTTGACATGAACCCCCAGCCCCGGATTCGGTTAAGGCTTCCCTCAAAGATGCTCGAAGTGGGAAACAGGACTTCTGAATCTGGGCCCTGCACGGGTCCTGGGTTTCAGTATGACCTTGGGAAGACTGGTTCCCTCTGTGTGGCTTGGGGAAGGGGCTTGAGGCCATGAGGATTGCGTGAACATTGTCTCTAGGAATGGGACAGGCAGATCAAATTGGGGCTGGTTGAATCAAGTGAGAGTAAGCATAATGTTTACATCTCCAAAACAGTAAGAATAACAGTCCTTTAAAGAGCTCTTAGAAAGAGCACCTGTCCAGAGAGGCCCCTGAGAGTACTCACCTTTTAGTGGCTGAGATTAGACACTTATTTTGGGAGAGAGGTGATAACTATTTATAATTAAAGACTCATGTGAAAATTGATGTAAATCTAAACAAAACGATATTGAGAGATGGTGCAATGTAGGGACAGTAGGAAATCTAGAGAGGATGATAAAGCCCTTCAAGGGAAAACAGACATGGAATTATAACAGAACAAATATTTTTGAGCTCCTCTTATACAGTAGGTTCTGAGGGGGAACACAGGCTAATCAGACACAGACATTGTTCCCAGGGAACTTACCGTTTCTAATGGAGATAAGACATGGACACAGATAACTGAAATGAAAGATTGGAAGGACAGTTAAAATGCTGTAGGTCAGGAGGGTGGTTCAGGGAAAAAAGGGAGGGACGTCAAAGGAGGAAAGGTAGAATCTCTGTGGATTGATGATATGGCAGGACTTTTAACTGCTTCTGCTGGCTGGCCTCACTACCCTGACCCTTCTCTGCTGTCATTGCCCTGGCTCTTCAGTATCCTAGTAGCTTTTTTCTGAAGGATAAGTCCTGTTACCTCTTCAGATCTTTAGTTGCTTGTTCTTTTCCTTCCTAATCAGAAATCGACCAGAGGGCAAAGTTTTGGAGACAGTTGGTGTGTTTGAGGTGCCAAAACAGAATGGAAAATATGAGACTGGGCAGGTGAGTGCTGGGCTGGGTCTTCTTTCATTTTCATGGTGTGCTCTGCTTCTGAAAGGGTCAGATATGGTTCACAGGCCTGAATGTTATGGTTTTCTGGTGCCATACCAGAATCACAAATGTTTAAAGGTGGGTGTCTGTTTTCTTGGGTTTGAATGCATTTCATGTATCAGTGTGAGTTCTTTTTCCAAGCTGGCGAGGACAGAGATGGTTTGAACTATAGTAAGGAGGGAGCCAAGTTACTGAAGTGTCTTCTAATGTAGTGGATGGTGGGAAGCCAAAGGAGGGAGCTTTCAGAAAAGCAAACCTTTTATTTCATTTTTATGATTTTCAGTTTTGACATGGTTTCTTCTTTACATCCTTAGTTATTGGACTTCTGGTCATCTAGTCTTCAGATGGTTCTCCAGGTTGATTGTTTTATAATTTAGTTGTAATTTTAATGCATCATGGGAGGAAGCAAGCACGACGTTTACCTACTCTGACATCTTGACCGGACTTGGAAATGCAAACTTTTGAATGCTTTGTCATAGTTGAACTTTTCACAGTATAGTAAGCTCTGACTATGATGCTCTTTTTCTATATCAGCTTTTTACCAGATCCACTGAGATGGATTTAGGTCCCTTGTAGGTAAGGGAGACCTATTGTTTATTCAGCATTTTTTTTTTTTTTTGTATTCCTACTGTGGACCAAGCATTGTGCATTGGAGTTAAATCAGAAAGCAGTGCCTTCAAAGAGTTGATAGCATAGGAAAGCATTATGTAATACAAATGGACAATAACTGTGCACTGTGCTAAGTGAAGGAGAGGTCAGGGAACGCTTCCTAGAGGCCTGTGCTATGACCTAAAGGGTGAGTAGAAGTCAGCCAGGTGAAGAGGGGGTAAGGGGTAAGAGTATTCTGAAATTAGAGTGGGTAGATCACATAGTTCAAAGAAAAGAATGGTAAGACCTTGTGCCGGAGTTGGCATATCTGTGCTGATTAGTGCTCTGGGCCCGACCTGGATAGACTTGCTGGACTGCAGACTCACAGAGGCCTCTCTTTTTTCCTAGCTTTTCCTTCATAGTGTTTTTGGCTATCGAGGTGTCGTCCTGTTTCCCTGGCAGGCCAGACTTTATGACCGGGATGTGGCTTCTGCAGCTCCAGAAAAGTATGTTTCCCTGTCATTATGCCTCACAGTGTCCTCAGGAGGAGACCTGACTCATGGCAGACATACATAATTGGGATCCCAGGGGTGAAGACAGTATCCTTCTGGGCCTTAGGAACAGACCCAGAGTGCTCTCTGGCACTAATACCCATGGAGATAAAGTGCTGAATGCCAAGGACAGTCTTAAGCCAGAGGGTCCCTTTGGGCCTCTCAATATGCTCTCCCCAGTTGTTCTCAGTTTTCATTATAATTATCCCAGCATGCACTTGGGAGATTAGTCTTCATGATTCTTTGACGTCCAGTTAGAATCTTTATCATCATTAGAATATGTTAAAAAAAAAAAAGCCCCCCCATCAAATAATCCATTAAGTGATCACAGCTCCATTAAATGATCACAGACATCCCCTAGGATGTGAAAAGAGTAGGGTACTCTGGGTTCCTGTCACTGAGGCAGCAATGTGATTTTCTCAGCATGGCCCCCTTCTTTTAAGAGGCAGTCAGACAGTAAAGACAAATGATGACTTTGTGCTGTGAGTCCTCCACTTTCCATTTTTTTACCCCTAACAGGGGAGCAGCTGGGCTGGGTGTTACTGAGCAGGTTCCTAGCTGGTGCTACAGCCCCTTCAGATCAGTCACCAGTCTGTTGAGATGAGGAGTGGGTTGGGAGCTGGGGCCGGCACTGCTTCTCTTAGGGTGATCTTTGGCTTTTTTTCATACCTTGTAGAGCAGAGAATCCTGCTGGCCATGGCTCTAAGGAAGTAAAAGGCAAAACTCACACTTATTATCAAGTGCTGATTGATGCCCGAGACTGTCCACATATAGTAAGTAAGCAAGACGGCTGGGCCTGGGGTTCCTGTCCATGGGAAAGGCCTGAACCCTGAAGGGGGTAAAGAGAGAGAGGAGTCAAATGGAGCCCACATCAGCACTGGGCCCAAGTCCTCAGGACTGGATAGTGACTAAGAAAGTCTGACTTGTTTCTTGCCTTAGTCTCAGAGATCTCAGACAGAAGCTGTGACTTTCTTGGCTAACCATGATGACAGCCGGGCCCTCTATGCCATCCCAGGTAAGTACAAGCATCTGAATGGTGCCTGTCGATAATGGGTCCAGTATGTCTCAGGGAGAAGATTCTGATGTCTTTTTGATGTCCTTTAATCTTCTGGGAGGGATTATAGATGCTGAGAGCAATGGTGCCAGGGTCATCCCACCTTGGGATAAGGTCAGGAATTGTGTTTCTTCTCAGTCCTGTTCCTTTCCTCTCTTACATGAGTTTCACTGTTTCTTTTGCCTCTCTGTGCCAGGCCTGGACTATGTCAGCCATGAAGACATCCTCCCCTACACCTCCACTGATCAGGTTCCCATCCAGCATGAGCTCTTTGAAAGATTTCTTCTCTACGACCAGACAAAAGGTAATCTCTCTCAGAAAGAGAAACTGGAAAGGGAAGACCCTTTCTTAAAAGATAGTATCATAGAAGTAATTTCAAGGCTTTATTTCCACAAACTTACTCAACCTCCCATTAGACCTATCAGGTAGATGGCTATTACCTCCCCCAGATAAGGAAACTGAGGCTCAGGGATGATAAAGGACTAAAGGTTTCTAGTTAGTGGCAAAGCAAGGTCTGAAAACCAGGGCTCCTAACTCCCAATCCAGTTTTTTTTCCCATGATGTCACATACCTTTTCAGGGCTTACTCTTAGAAGTAGCTCTGTGCCTTCTTTTAGCCTGTGCTTTTGCTTCATGTTTGGGTGTCTTATTTACTTGGGCCACAACTGAGAAATTTTTTCTAAGATGAGCAATTGGAAAGTGGATGCAATGCCCTGGACTCTAGCCTGGACTAACCAGTCATCTTGTCCCAGCACCCCCTTTTGTGGCTCGGGAGACGCTACGGGCCTGGCAAGAGAAGAATCACCCCTGGCTGGAGCTTTCTGATGTGCACCGGGAAACAACTGAGAACATCCGCGTCACTGTCATCCCCTTCTACATGGGCATGAGAGTATGTGCCCAGCTTGGGCCCCTTCCCTCAAGACTAGGTCCCCAGATTTGTTGGGAAGTGTGACTGTTGTAATGGGTTCCAAATATCAACCCTGTGCCTGTGGTTCTGCTTCCGAGTGCTACATGTATTGGGTGGGGTCGAACAGCCTCATGGTCATGGCTGACACCAAGACCTAGAGTAGGGAAACCCTTGGGTCCCAGAAGGAGTCCTCTGGATTGACTTTTCCTTCTCTTCTGGCTCAAAGGGAGCTGCGTTTATGAAGAATATACACATACTTGGTTAAATTGGTGTAGGCTGATCTTCATACTTTGTATGCATTAGTCAAACATTTGAGATGTTTCTTGCCTGGCTGTAAGCTAGGTCCTGGGAATACTAATAAAAATGAAAGTGTCCTTGTCTTCCAAGAGTTCATAGTATTGTACTCAGTGACACCATACCAAGTATAAGGGTGGGCTGTTGTAGGGCCAAGGAGGTGGTTAGCAGCCTGGGCCAGCAGTGATGGTAGGGAGGACAGCCGGCAAGGAGGGTGGTTCAGAGAAAGGGAAGAGCCCTATGGCTGATTTCCATACTCTGTTGGTGATCTTAATAGGAAGAGGAGGAGGGAAGCCAGGGATGTAGTCAGGGGAGGCTGCCCCCTCAGTGAGCTTGTTGGTCATCGTTCAGTCATCATCATTCACAGATATTTGTAGCATTGTTCTGCTTCTGTAACCTTCTTGGAAAACATATACTCCATTAGAGAGATATTGATTGGAAGGGACTTGGTCTTGCCCTCTGAGACTTAAATTCTTTGTTTTTTTTCCCCAGGAAGCACAGAATTCCCACGTGTACTGGGTGAGTGTCTCCCTTGGGAGGAGGAGCTCAAGAAGGGTGCGTGGAGGGGCATGTTGGGAGGTGTTTACCTCTGGGGAGTGGGGCCTGGGCAATGCAGGTGTCAAACTTTGTTGCCTTTTGCTCTCCTAGAATTCTAAGTGTTCTGGCCTAGAGTTTACTTTCTCAGATGTGAACTTCTCCCCCCCCACTCCCTCCACAGTGGCGCTACTGTATCCGCCTGGAGAACCTTGACAGTGACGTGGTACAGCTCCGGGAGCGACACTGGAGGATATTCAGTCTCTCCGGCACCTTGGAGACAGTGCGAGGCCGAGGGGTGGTGGGCAGGGTGAGCATCGGGCCAATAATGCCCAGTTCCTGGTGCTGGCAAGCTGGCCCAGGGGCTTAGTGCATAGTTTCCTCCTCTGTGGTCAGGGCAGAGGCTCCATGTGTGAATGCATTGGTGACAAACCTCACAACAACCCCATGAGATAGATTTCTTACAACCCATTTCATAGATGAAGAGAGTGAGACTATGAAGTTAAATAATTAGCCCATGGCCCCATAGCTAGTAAAGGCAGGATCTGGATTTGAGTCCAAGTGAGTTTGATATGAAAGTTGGTGTTTTTGTTGCAAGCACAGTGCCTTTTTAAAAATATGAATTCGAATGCTATTAGGTGGGCCTTGCACACACAGCACCCCCCAGCTACTCCTGGTTGTCCTTCCTCTGACTCTTTACATGTGTACATCCTCTGCTGGTCCTTGAAGAGATCTGATTTTGAAATTCCTATACTACTCCACCCTGTCTCCCTGTTGTTTCACAAAAGGTGGTCAGGGGCCACATTTAACAAGTATCTGTGGAAGTCAGCAGGGACTTGGGGAAGCAGAGTAGGATAGTGACTAAGAATAGGGCTTTGGAGTTACATAGTCTGGTTTCAAAATCCATCTGTGTTCTTTACTTGCTGCATAACTGTGCAATTTAACCATTTCAGCAGTTTCTTACTGCTGAAATGGGAATCAAATCTAGTATTTGATAAGTACTTGAAGACTTAAGTCAGCAAAGGTTTGCAGAACACCACCATGGTGCCTGGCACCTAGACACTTGGAATGGACATTGAAGAGGGTATTTACAGAGTAGGTCCTGTACCTAGCATCTTTGCTCAGTGCCCTCAGACATTCAGTCTGAGATTATCTTTCCCAGAGTCAGAATACAAGGCCTGGGTCCATGGCTGTGCAGCAGAGGAGAAACACTGGCAAGCAGTCACTGTAGGAGGTATGAGGAGGCATTCAGTCCTGATGAACTAGCAGTTGGCATCTGACCTCAGAGTACAGGGAGCAGGTCTGGCCTGACCTATTTTGCTTGAACCCTTACAGGAACCAGTGTTATCCAAGGAGCAGCCTGCATTCCAGTATAGCAGCCATGTCTCCCTGCAAGCTTCCAGTGGGCACATGTGGTGAGTGTGTGCTGGGGCAGTGTGTGGGTGAGAAAAGTGGGAGCTCATAGCTTGTAGTTAATTCTGGCCCACATTAAGTCCTGAGATGGAGCCTTATCATTGTTGTATGGATCTTGTCTGATTTTTTATGACTGTCCATTTTCCAGTTTCCTGTGGTTTTGTGGACTGGGGACCTAAGCCAAAGAAGTCTGGTGATTTGACGCTGTACTGAGTTGCCCATATAGTTGTTTTTTTTCCCCATTGTTTCACTCAGTAACCTGCAAGAGTAATTGGGTAGCTTATGCAGTGTGTATCTAAGGGCCAGAATCAGGACAGTTGTGTTTTTCATGTAGGGCCAGGAAGGGCTCTTGGGTCTCAGGTAGGAGAGAGCCTAGGCCTACCTTATCTTGCTGTGGTTCTGAAGCTGAGGGCATAGTGCTATCCAGATCCTCAAGAGGTCCTCAACCCTCACTCCCTCTAAACCAGCTTCTCTGACCCACAGGGGTACGTTCCGTTTCGAGAGGCCTGATGGTTCCCATTTTGATGTCCGGATCCCTCCTTTCTCCCTGGAAAGCAATAAAGATGAGAAGACACCACCCTCAGGCCTTCACTGGTAGGCCAGCTGAGGCCCTGAGTGACCAAGCTCAGCCCCTGAAGAACAGCTTTTATCCTACAATTGCTGCAGAACTGGCTCTCCATCATGGGCCACAGTGGGTCTCTTTTTGGCGCCATTTGATTGTGGGGTTCTTTTTTTGGAGGGTGGGCTGTAACTTTTCTCCAGAGGACCCATGTAGGACTCCTCCAAGGCTGATCTCCCCTATAAGCCTTGCCTATAGTGTTTCAGTATACCTTTCCACCAGGAACTCCGTGTTCAGCTGCCACAGGCCTGTAGGAATTTCTAGGCCTATCACTTAAGTCGTTTTGAAATGTCAGGTTTGGTCAATAAACCAGTGCACGTTTGGCCACCCTTGCCATTTCTGCCCCTAGGGTCTCAGGCTCCTTTTTTGACCCAGTTGGGGAGGTAGGAAGACTTGCTTCCCTTGCTGTCCTTCCAGGAAGCTGCCCCTTGTACTAGGGTATATTTTCCTTCTGAGACTGGGGTTTGGCTGGATGTCTTCCAGGGTTATTGTGCCTCTCAGCCAGTGGGGTGGGGGGCTGGACTGGATTCTTGTTTTCTTCTTTACCTTCTGCCAAGTGGAGTGGGAGGCCAACATCAGGGTGAGAGGAGTGGCCTCAGTGCTGGCCAGCTATTGGCTTCTCTGGCCTCCCTGAGACTGGGAGAGGAGTAAGGCAAGCCAGTCAGGTTTCCTGGAACAATGGGCTTGCCAGTCATGAGCATGAATTTGTCAAACCTCCAGACCACAAATGCAGAAACTCAGCTGAGGAGCTTTAGGTGTGTATAGATGGCAACTAAGCCAAGCTTTCTGCACTTCTCACAGATCTCCAAGAGCCAGAGATGAAATGTGCTGCATTTTACCCTAATTCGTAGGGTTCCTGCTCCCCCACTTCCATAGCAATTGTTAAAGAGGTTGTTTTTTCTTGAATTAATATTAAATCTCAGTTCCAGCCCTTATTAGTGTTGTCCTTAATCCTCCACCAGGGGGAGCCTGGGTTGCAGGGCAACTGAGTACAATCAGACTTACAACTAAGGGAGAACACAAGGTCAGATGGTGAATACAAGTACAAGAATTAGTCCACAGCAGTGAGCTAACCAAGCTATACTCTTTTAAGCACGGCTCTGTACCACTACAGCGTAACACAATTTTATTAGAAATTAGTGTTTGTTTTCATCACCTACACTGAACAACAAAGAATTGTAGTTACATGATGAAGTTCTTTTATGCCAGGACCTGTGCCATCTTTCAGGCAGACCTTGATCAGATAACTGAATAAAATCCAATGTGTAGTTAATAGCAGGCTTCCAGTTTTCTCAGAAACTGATGAGGTTTGACCTTCATCCATACTTTTTGTTTACTTTCCCCTGGGTTGCTCAGAGTTGAAAAATTCACATAACCAAGAGCTGCTTTCTAAACAGGGCTGGGAAACTCAACCCTTATACCACAAAGTCTGACTTAAATAGCTAAGATTACTTCAATAAGTTCAACGCTAGTATTTTTCTTAAGACCTAGGAGATATTTTTAATCAGAGAAAGTGCCCAGAGTCCCAGACTATTAAACTTTTTCAGGAAGAAATAGCCACCACTGAGACAGCAGATCTGAATGTCAAAGCAGTAAAGAGGCTACAGGGGCTGTGAAGGTCAAAGGACAATCATTAAAATACCTCAGTGTAGAGCTGGGGCTTTGAATATTAAAGGGCTTCAGAGGGGCAGCTCAGGAAATAGGCCAGTGGCCTCAGACAGTATTCCAGGCTCTATGGGAAAGCCACAAAGCCAAAGCCAGAATCTGGCTAAAAAAATGGATTTGTCCTCAGTCTTGTTACTTCAGTGAGGGCTGGAAGAAATGTTTATAACTGATCATCAGGGTACTGCACCTGAGTCTATATATTCAAGACGGTGACAAGGGTAAAATAACTGATTAGTCACATTTCCCGTCTCATCATGTCATTTTAGGTCCTTATTATCTTAATAACCCTGGCCTGGCATTTGCCCACAGGCTCTAAGGGGTCAGCCATAAGCAGCCACTTTAGGGGCTTACAGTAAGAGTAGTCAAGAGAGGTCAAATTGATAACCGATATTCCTTTCCAAATGAGTGGATATTGCTAAGTGGCTGTGTTGCTTTATTAGGTTGGTTGGCTGAACACTCCCTCCCTAATGGCATTCCTTTGGAAAAGAATTTGGATAAGCAGTCTCCCAAGGGCCAAGTGAAACAGAAGGGAATGAAAACCAAAGCCCTGCAGAGGAACTCACACCTTTGCCTAAGTGGCGGTGCTTGGCATCTCCATGGCCAAGTTACTCAACAAGAAAAAAATGAAGCTTTCAAGGGGCTTGGGTTGCTCACATCATCTTGTGTTCAGACTCACCACTGGGCAGAACCACCATCCCCAGCCAGGACAGAAAACCAATAGCATAGGTGTGGGGAGGAGGAAATTTATGGCCAAGCACATGCTACTTCTGCATAGGGCTGCCAGAAATGCAGGACTGCACCCTCTCTCCATGGGCTCTACAACCTTCCTGCTATGGCTCATGTTTCTGGCCCTTAAAATGGCTCTTTGGCTTTATATTAAGGACAGCATGCCTTGGGGAAGGGAGTCAAAAAAGCAATCATGCTAGACCCTAAGAGTCAGTTATATGATTCTAAAATATTGAAATAAAATGTCCTTTCTCACAGGGGTGTTAACCAGCACCATGGGTCCCAACTTATACATCTCTTTTTCCTCACTGCTCTCTGGGCTGACTGCTTAGCCAGCCTGGCAAAGCCAAAGCTGGTCAGTGTTTTTATTGCTGCTTCTATCCCCTTCTTCAGATTGATTCTGCAGGGAAGAGGAGACTGGGTTCAGAGAAAGACAACATGGGTCAGGGAAGAATACAAATCTGAACAAAGTACAAAGTGCTTTAAAGAAATAGATCCCAAAGGCATTGAGAAGGACCCAGGATTCTGCTTTACCCAGGGTCTTGGCACCCTGGAGGGGTAGCAGAAATACCAAGTTCCCTTATTAGACCTGTAACTTCATTTCCTATATTATTTTTAAAAAACCAAACTCATCAAGCCTGTGCTGAAACACAGAAAAAAAAGGAGCCCCACCTTCTAAGAAATGGCCTCCATAGCACCAGTAGCCACCTTCTCCACAGAATGAACCCATTCTCCACGGGCCTCAGCTGAGGCCTAAAAGTAGCCCTTCAGCAGAGCAAAGGGCCCAGGGGAATGCTCTTAAGAGGTGGACAGGTCAGTCCACTCATCCCAGGGACAGAAGTGGCTCTGTCAGACAGGAAGGGAGATGCTTAACCAAGGGGTCTTCTTGAAGTGCTCAGACAGCAGGGCAAAGGAATGTGGCCCCTAGCCTGCTCAGGCCCTCGGACCTCCCAGGCAGGGCCTGTCATGCCTCTGGGTGCTGGAGCAGAGACCCAGCCAGCAGCAGTGTGGGGTGGCCAATGGGGCAGGGTTCCTCTGGAGGGGAGACAGGGTGTCCTGTGCCCTGACTCCCTGAAGGTCTTGTCAGTCGCGATGGGCAGACTGGTGGCCGAGCTGCCGGTCATCGTAAGTGCTATAGCGCTTGACATGGATGCGGCGGACACGGTCCCGCAGTTCAAAGGACTCCTCATCTTCACTGGGGGAAGCCTGGCTGCGGCTACGACTTGTAGCCTCCAACAAGGAGTTGTCAGGGACTCGGGGGGTCTCGTAGAGTAGGACGTTGAGCGTCTCCTCATAGATTCGGGCCTCTGGGAATTCCACCTGAGGTGAGGGGGGACAAGAGGACTGAACAAGGTTTCATCCCTGAAAGGGAGCAGCATGTCAGGACCTGGCCCTGTGCTGGCTCCACAAGGCATCCTGAACTCTGTCATGAGACAGATGGATTTCTTTCTCATGAGGGTGGGCAAATTTCCCCCTGAAAGGGTGAGATGTACTCTATGCACAGAAGGATGCAGACGAGCATCCAGCCCCTTATGTATGAGTATGTGTGGAGGTTAGGGCCTTGGCATTGTGGTTAGGCTTAGATACAAATACAGCTCCAGTATTTAATGGCCATGGGCCCTTGAGCTTAAACTTGCCGTGTTTCAGTCCTCACATGTGTAAAATCATGGTTAATATCTATTTCAGAGAGTTGTTGTGAACATTAATTGAAAGATAAAAAGGGACGGCATTCAAGTCACCTGAATTCTAGCCTAACTTGCTGTGTCATCTTGACTTTCTGTTCCCTCATCTGTTAAATGGGGAGAATGGCTCTAGGCATGCCTGTCTTACAGGTGTGGTGTGAGGAGTCAAGAAGTTCATCAAAGAAAAAGCACTTAAAGTGACAGGTGCTGCTGCCACTTCCACAGCATAACCAGCCCCCCACAGAAGCCTGCCCCTGAATCCCAACTCCACTGATTTGTGCACCCCCAAGAATGACAGGAGGAAGCAGGGTCACCTCCTGTAAGCTGTCCTTCCCTGACCTTCAGACTGCCCAGCTGCCTATAGGCCCTTCAGTGATCTGGGGCCCAAGAGGGTGCTATACGAGCTTGGCTGCTTTGAGCCCTTCATACACTACACACATGACCTCCCCAGATGAGCTGCCCTTCCACTCAAGCAAAGCCCTGCTGTCTCTGGAACACAACACTTACAGGCGGCAGCTACTCTGCAGGGAGGATACTGGCTACTTACAGCCTGGGAGAGCGGGCTTAGCTGAGTTTATGTTAACTATCACCTAACAAATCCTTCACAGGTGCCTGGCACCATGTTGTTACTGTAGAAGCTAAACTGATTGACCGGGAACATCCAACTAACAGAGGCCAGAGAAGAAATATGAACAGCTATTTCCATTATATTGCACTGCTTCTCTTAAGAATTGTTTCATTTTCATCATAGCTCTTAAATCTGCACTCTCATAACCTTGTTTGAAAATGAGGAAACTGAGGCCCAAATGGTTTAAATGGCTTATCCAAAGTCTGAACACTAGTAAATAGTGGGACCAGAATTCAAAACTGAATTGGGCCAACTCCAAAGACCTGGTCCTTTCTACTGCACCAGCTGGCTATTCCTTTCCCAACAGCCCCTGCCTCTCACCTGACTGGAACAAACAGTTCCTGTGCCATTCCCTGAGCCCCTTGTACTGGCTTTTATCCTTGCACAGGACAATCATGAGTTTGGGAAAAACAGAGAGGAAAATGGATGCCCCTTTTGCTCCCTGTGGTGAAGGCTCAGTTGGGGCTGCACTGGTGTGTGTCCTGCCCCGACCTATGCAGAGGGAAGGCTCCCATACCTTGGTCTGCTTCTTCTCCGTGGCATACACAATAGAGGTGCAGCACACCTCTGCCAGCTTACGACCCTGGCCATAGAAGGACCAGCAGCAGATCTCATCACCAATGACATCCTTGATGAAGAGCACACGGCCATTGAAGCGCAGGGAGAGCTTGTCAAACAGCTCGATGTTTTTTAGAAGGTGGTCGTCAGAGTTGCTGAAAAACCCATGAGGGCCAATAAGCCTGGGAATGAGGTTCCAGCACATAGAGGGTACTAGCTGGGCTCTCCCCACCCCTCCCCTGTTATGCTGAAGTAAGGAAAAAATCAAGATTTCAGAGGGGACAGTAAGACAAAGGGTCACAGAGCACCATCCAGGTTTGGGGGCCTGCGAGGAAAAAGAGTTGGGTTGGTTTTAAATTAAAGCAGAGAGAACTAAGGGCCCCGAAAGAAGGAGGCTCGCTGCTGTCACAGGATTCTTTCCCTTGCTGTAGGGATGACACTAGCAATGTGTTTGTCCAGAGTCACTGGGAGGGTTTGGGACTCTGAGCCTGCAGCCTCCTGACAGACCTAATTGTGGACTGTTGAGAAGACACCTGGGGCAAGGGGCAGACTGGCCCAGTGCAAAGGCTGGCTTAGGAATCCCAGCTCTTTGGCTTCCCAGCGTCCCTCTTCTACTCTGTAAAATAATGCTAGGAAAACACCTGGCACACTGCCCGACATGACACATGTTAAGAGGGTGTTACATGTTTGTTCTTGTCTATATCCCAGCCAGGGCCCTACACCAAGTTCCAAATACCCCTGCCCTGATTTCCCTTCTACTCTGTATTCTTCCCCACTAAGACTCAGACTCACGCCAACCATGCCAGGCTTGCAGGTGGCTTCCCTTGGGTCTGCTGTCCAACTTCAACTCTGGCTGCTAGGCCCTTTTAGCTGCTTCTGCAGCCCTTCCCCAGCCCCACCAAGTCCTACCCTACCTGGTGTAGGAATACTTGTTGTTGCTTCTGTTGTACAGCAGCTTCACCACGGGCTGTAAGGGAGGAGAGTGTGAGGGCCGGAACCAGGCCCTGGCATCCCCTACCCATAGCCCTCAGAAGTCCCTCAGAGATCCCAGTACCTTGGTAGATGTTTCAATGAGCCTCTCCTCTTCCTTCAGGGATGTGATAATGGGGATATTACACACAGGCTGGTAGGAGTCCTTCTTGTCCTAGGTGACACAGACAGCCAAGAATCTTTTTTGAGATCTTCTGTTTGTAGACTTAGCCAGGCTTTCCCCAGGAGCTGTCAGAGCCCTTCTGCCATGGCCATCCCCTGCTTGTTGAGGCAGCATCAGTCAGAGATCGGGAGGCCCCTGGTAATAGAAACTGCCAGCTGGCAAGCAGACTGCTATTTTCAGATATCTAGACTATAAACTAGAAGCAGGGCCTATGCATATTGCCTGAGTTTGTCATATTACAAACTGACTTGGCCGGCACAATTCCTGGTGTATCTACCTAGGTTTGGACTCATCAACCATACCCGCCACACAGTCTTTCAGGAACTGAACCCTATGTCCCTGAAGGAGGGGGCCAACTCCAAAATGTCATCAACTGGCCCCAACTCTGCCTCCATACCTGCAGGGCAGCCTGGCACATATTCACCAGCCCCTGAATGAGGTAATATTTCGCTTCAGCCATCAGTTCCTTGATTTCTTGCCGGTTTTGAGGGAGGATGATAGTGTCATCACGGAGGTAATTCAAAATGGTGCCAAAGTGCTTTCCACATCGGTCTATAAGGATCCAGCCTAGGGATTCAGATGGGCCCCAGAGATTACTGTTTGCCTCCAGGTACCTCAGAAGCAGGCAAGCAGCAAAGGCCACCTGACGAGCCTAGTGATAGGTGGCAAAGAGCACATAAGCATAGAGCCCACAGCATAGGATAATAGAAGTGGGAAGACAATCTCTAGTTCCTTGGTCCATGGTTGCTCTTCATCCCTCTTCCTTGAAACCAAGAACTGGCATATATCATGGGAGACAGGCCCTCGAGGCTCTGCCTCCCTGGAAAATGCATAAACACACAACATACTGTGTACAGTTTCAAAGAATTCTGAAGCTCTACTAAGAACTCCAGGTGGAGTTCTGTACTAGGTAACTTGGAAAAGTGAACCTGGACTCTACGTCTGCCAGGCTTTAAGCCCTGTCCTGAAGTCACTTCCCCAGAAACAACTCCTTCCCTCACCACCTTGCCCAGCAAGCCCTGATACCTCACCTTCTTTGTCGGTCAGCACCTCCATGCGCCCGCTGAACATGGCCTTGAGCATGGTGTCATGTCTGGTTAGTGCCCGCACAGTGGTATAGTACAGGGAACCACCAACATTGAGCTGGACATATTTGTTGCCCAGGCTTCCTCCCTTGAAGCCGCTTAGCTTGGGCTTAGCCCCTGAGGCTGGGCACAGACAGGTATCCCCTGACATCTCCCGCTGCAGGTAGATCACCACACGGCAGGAGGTTGGCTTGGAAGGCTCCGCCGTGGTGGAAGGGTCACAAGAGAGTGGCCAGTGGAGGCCAGAGCCTCATATTCTCAGCACTGTGAACAGAATATGGGAGAGAAGACAGGAGTCAGCAGCAGAGAGCCCTCAGCCAGGAGAGGGCAGGAGAAACACTGACCATCCAGTTGTTCTCTCCTAGATAAGCCCAAGATTCTCCGGCATAGGCTAAGGCCTTAAGCCATGGTAAGAAAGATGCTCCTGCTGTTCTTTATGGTACCAGGAGACTATGCTCCCAGAGCCAAGAGCTGGTGACTCAGCCCTGGGTGGCCAGGAAGACAAGTAAACCCTTGGAGCCAATCAGAAGAACAGACTGAGCAGAGCAGATGTCCTCACCCTGGGGATCCGACAGTTGGATTCTGGCTTTTTTCTTCTCAAGGTTCCCAGGATCCCAGACTTCCAGCCAAACCTACCGGGAGTCCAGCCAGCCGAGGAGTTTCCCAGGAGCCCAAAGGACATGATGCGCTTCCTTTCTAAAAATTCCAGGCTCGGGAGCAGCCTGCACCATGCTCACTTTGAATATCACCCAGAATCTGGCTTTGGGAAAGCAAGTAAAAGCAGCTTAAGTACAGCATGGAATGAGCCAAGCTGGAAGGAGTGGTCAGTGTTCTTGACGAAGGTGACCTAGCTTCAGCCAGTTTCCTGACCTCCCCCTTTCTTGGCACCAGCCCTGTTCCAAGTTCCTGAAACTGTCACCATTTTTCAAGATAGAACAACTATAGGATGACTATTTTTGCTTCCTTTCCTGAGATGGGGCCCAGCCCAATCTCTTCTTTTCCTTCCCAACAAGAATGGAGAGAATGGGCTGGAAAAGACCAGATGATAAATCTAAAAAAAATTAAGTGGTTTAGCAGTTCATGGGAGGGAGGAGCAAGGAAAGCAAAGGAGAGCAAAGCCAGGCCATCCCTTATGATTTAGATCCTATATTATATGTTTTGGTTTTCTAAAGAATCACTAAAATTCATTCCTGGTAGAAAAAAATAATAGCAAACATTCATTGCATGTTTACTGTGTTCTAGGTACTATTCTAGACATTTAATATTTATTAGTTCATTTACTTCATTCAGTAATAAAATGACAGTAAGTGTCTACTATGTTAAACAGTAGGGATAGAGAGATTAGATATTGTCCTTGCCTTCAAGGAGTTCAAAGAAGCATCACAACGTTAACAAGAATAAAAATAGTTTAAGAGTTAGCATTTACTGTGCCCCTGCTATGTGCCAGGCACTGGGGATACAGAAGATAACAAAGCACGACCTCATGGAGTCTACATCCTAGTCGGTGGACACAAACAACAACAAATAAGCAGGTAATTCCAAAAGTGAGAAACGCAATAAAAATAATAAAAAGGCAATAGGAAAATGACCAGAGGCACTAATCTAGATAGGGGTCAGGGAAACCCTCTTTGGGAAGGTGACATTCCAGAGGTCTGAAAGAGTAAGGAAAGGTAAGTGTCAAGTCTCTCAGTCAGATGCATGTTTTAGCAACAGATGTCTGGTGCATAGAAAGAAGGGGAAAGGTGGCCTGATGTAAAGTCAGAGAAGGCAAGGACCAGATCATATTTAAGAGTTTGAATTTTATACCAATTGCAGTGGGAATTGGAAAGTTTCAGGTAGGGGAATGATATGATTTGAGTTCTTAACATTTTGAAAAGATCACTCTGACTGCTGTGTAGAATGGATTGTAAAAGAGCCAGTGGGAAGACCAGAAGTAGTAGTAGTCTAGGCAAGAGATGGTGAAGGCTTGGACTACAGCAGTGATAATGGGAAAGACAAAAAGTGGAATTACATCATTTAATCATCAAAACATGCAGAAATTTACAGGTGCTATCATCTCTTGTGAGTGCAACCTAAAAGCAGTGCACTGGTTTTCCTAAGTTTACCACTCTATTCTCCAAACAGTGCTTGGCACAATGCCATACACATTTTAAAGTATTTAAAATATGTCAGTTTGTTATACTGAAATTGTCCCTGAAAATATTTAGGTAGGTCCCTGGGAAGAATGTCCAAGGAAGGACCAGATCAAGTGCAGTGCGAAGTACTGAATTCCTTGGACGGCTTGTCCAGGAGACACGCATTTGCCTCAAGGATGGAAAGAACCCTCACAAGAAGATTGTCCAATCAATAAATAACACTAGTATAAGATCACTTTACCTTCCCCAGCCCACCCCAAAGGAATAAATCCTCCCCTTAACAGGTTTTAACAAGTTTTTATGTATTATATATCTAGCCTTAGTCTCCCTAGGATCAAAGAAAGCACACATACATGTTCTGCCAAAGCAAAGAAACTCAAAGGCTAGGCGGTTGCCAGCAGAGGAAGACAAATCCAGAGCTAATCTAGTCCTTTCCTACAAAGCAATTACTATGAGCCCCTGGATGACGTTAGCTCAGATTTTTCCCAGACCAATGGGTTCCAGGAATTCTCTGGCAGGTGACGCCCCAGAAAGTAATTCCAGTGAGAATGAAGTTTCCACTGGTGGCCTCAATGCTTTTCCTTCCGGACTTTGTGTGTGTGTATTTGGGGATGCCAGAAGCTAGGGCGTATCTGTGTCTCACTCAGCGAAGCTCAGGGGAACCCAAGTAGAAGTAAAGTGCAAACAACCACGGCGGTGGAAGGCGGTGGGGTCCTAAAGGAAGACCCAGAAATCCGTCACACACGAGGAATGCGCAGTGGGGAGGAGAGAGCCTATCTTGTTTAGAGAGTGCTGGTCTAACAGAAATCCTAGGCATAAAAATCTTAAGCTTCCTCCAAAGAGTCTGGAGAAATTTAGGGCGGATCTAACCTCTCGGTGGCCAGTGTAGAGTCTTTTCCAGCCCGTACTTCTTGCTACCGAGAAACCGAGACAGGTTAGACGGTGAGAGAGGGTGAGAGAGAGAGAGAGAGGGTGAGAGAGGGTGAGAGAGAGAGAGAGAGAGACAGACACACACACACACACACACACACACACACACACACACGTTAGACGGTGAGAGAGGGTGAGACAGACACACACACACACACACACACACACACACACACACACACACACACACACACACACACGTGGGGGAATTAGCTCTCCATCTCCCCTACTCTGTCCCACGCCTTTCCCCCAGGTCCAGGCGGGATCTTTGTTCCAGCTCCGGCCCCTCCGGCCCTTCCCTTAAAGCATCGGCACACCTGGTTCTCACCGTTGCCGAGGCGCCTCTCTTCTCAGCTGGGTTGCAAGCCGAAACCGTGCAACCCTAGGATGTGGCCGCCTGCCCGCCAGTAATCCCGGGGTGTGAGCTCACATCCTCCCACCGTGGGCTCCGCGTCAATTTGCCGCCTAGCGGGTCCTGCCCCAGAGCCTGAGACTTTAAGGCCGAACATACCCAGCACCCAATCAGGGGAGAGGGAAGAGCCCCTGAGATTATTCCGCGGTAAACGCATAGCTACTTCCGGAAACCTTTCCGGTGCAAAGGCCTCTGGATCTTGTAGGCAGCCTTCTCTCTTCTCCGGCCTCTGTTTCCCAGCAGGCTCTGCGGGTTAGGTGGGTGTAAGCGCTTCCGGTGTCACGTAGTGACGTTATGTATAAACAGGCTCTGTAGCCGTGGCAGCGGCTAAGGCGGGCGGGCGGATAGGTACCGCTGCTACGTTCTGGAGAAAGAATCTTCTTGCAGATATCAACCTGGGCCACAGTGCGCCGCCGCTACGCGGTCGGCAGGTAGGCCGTGACTTTGGGTCGGGGGACGCGGGCGGACCTGGGGTGAGACGAACCCGACGGGCCCACGCCCTGAAGAAAGGCAGTTCCAGGTCGAAAGAAACATAGGAATTCCGCCCGACTTTTGGGAGCAGTTTTACACCCTTGGGCCTGGAGCTTTATGCGTTGATGCTTGCAACGGTCTTATGGGCAAATTGCAGATCAGATCATGAAGTTTACGTAGTGAAGACAGCTAGCTCCATCACAGATCTTCCTAACTTTCTGCCCAGTTCCTTTTCCCCCATACACATGGATGGAGCTTGCTCCTAGTGCCTAGAATGGATGGATCTGGGAGAGCCAAGGGCGGAGAGAGTGTCACCGCTTTCATCTCCAGGGAACTCGGTCTGGCTTTTGTGCCTCGTGTTTCTCAAATGATCAGATATGTGCGTGTGGAGGGAGTTGAGAGAGAATCTGATAGTCGGCTGTGAACCCTCTCCACTCCTTTAGTCTTTCCCGTCTCATTCAACTACTACTTCCAGCCATACAGTTGTCTCAAGCTAGAAACAAGGAATCTTCTGAGTCTTTCCTTCATCCATCCCAGAGCCCTCCATTCAATCCTTTAGTAAGTCCTAACTATTCGACTTATAAAAACATCTCACACTGGAACACTTCTTCAACTCTAAGCCTTCGTTTCTGTAACAGCCTTCTCTGTTTTCAGTCATTCATTCCACAAACAATTACTGAGTGCCAGTTATGCGCAGGCTCATGCAAGATGGTAGGGTTACAGTGATGAACAAGATAGCTGTAGCTCCACTCTTTTGTTCCCTCCAATCCATTCTTCGTTCTCGGTCAGAGTGATCTCTCCAAAGGGCAAATCTGATTCTGACACTGTTGAGAATCCACTGGCTGCCCATTACCCCTCTTATGAAATCTAGGGGAGTTTTCGGAGCTCTCTATGATCTAGCTCTAGCCTTCCAGTCTAGCCTCACCCTGTTCGGTGCTTCCCCTTGCTGTGTTTCAACCACATTAGCCTTTCAGTTCTTGGAATGCGTTAGATTTCTTATTGCGTCAGGATCTTCACATGTGCTTTTTTTCCTGCGTGGAATGCTTCCTCTGGGCTTCGCTGTACAAACTTTTGGACATCCTTTAGGTTTCAGCTTGATTGTCACCTTTCCAGAAGGCTTTTGTTGACACCACTGCCCCCATGAGAATTACGTCCTCCTACTGGAGCCTCATCTAACACCACATGTTTTTCTTCGTATTATTACCACAGTTTGTAATTGTTTACTGTCAGGAGGTCAGGAACTAGAGCATGAAAGCATTTTCTTCACTATATGTTGAGAGCAAGGACTCAGTAGATGTTTTTGAATAAATACGTGCTCTCTGGGAAGAGAGTGGGAGTTGAAGCAGATGTTTGCTCCTTAGGTTTGCTTGAAGCTTTCTAGAGCAATGGTCTGATTAATCATCCAGTAGGTGTTAAATGCTCAGACAATGTGTATACATATAACAAGTTAGAAGATAAATCTTTTTTAAAAAGCCCAATTATTAGGAAGCTCTGGATGATTAAAATGTTTCAAAAGGAAGATGCTAGCCCACTTCAGTGGATGCCAGTTAGACCAAGGGCTCTGGGTCACAGTTGTATACAGACAGCCTGTGGACGTACATTAGTTGGCCCACACAGTATTGGATTTTTTTTTCTATAAATTTTTGAATTAGATATTTCCCTTTAAAAATCAGATTCCATATATAAACCTAGATTTCTGGTCCTCTTGAAAGTCAGTTCTGGCAATGGTAGGACTTAAGTCTTTTTTAACCATCAGTCGTATGGTATACGTGCTCTGGGAAGTCACTCCCAGAATCACCCTATTCAGATCAGAGCTCTGAGGAAGCTGGAAGGGGAACAGGTGAGGCTGGGTGAGGTGAGACCAGAGAGGAGGGTTGGTGTAGGGCCAGGTGGCAATAGTCTTTGGAACACCTGGGTTTTGGAATTTGTATAGCAGCCAATGGCTGGACCAGAGTAGCATTGCCTCCATTTCTAGACAGGGCATGTGGTCTCTATTTTTTGTGTCGTTATTTTTAAGCCAGAATTAGGGTGAGTTTTCAGTGTTTCCTTCCCAGAATGGAACATCCTGTGGACTGGGAATGCAAGGTAGCCTGGGAAGGGACAAAATCTCTCTGTTGGTTCTCTTGCCTACAGGAAAACCCTAAATTAGCTTGGCACACAGGGTCTTTCTGATGTGGCTCCATTTGACTTTTCCAGCTCCATCCTGTCCTTTCATCTTCTAGGCAGGATAAGCTTCTTCATTGACTTCAGGTTCTTTTTCATGCTGTCTTCTCTGCTTGGAATGCCTTTCCCTGACTTCATTACTTGGTATGTAGTTGCTGATACTTTATTCCTTTTAGTGTTTTCTGTTAGAAAGAGACTGACCCAACTTTGGTTCCCAGTTCAGGCAAGTGTACAGTATCCTGTGGAATACATTTTGGGTAATATTCTTACTCCTGGCTTCTTATCTTTTTAACCCTAATTTTTAATTCACTCAGATTTTCTCTTTTACTTGCCTTTTGTGTTATTCCAGTATTGAAAAGCTTTTTCATGTCCTTTTGGGTATATAACTGGGGATAAATAAATATCCTTATGGCTGACAACTTAGTTCAAATGTCAGCCCTTTCACCCCAAGTTAACTGCTCTGTTTCTTTCAGCACTTTAGTAACATTTCTGTAAAAGCACTTATCATGGTATAATTTTTCAGTTTACCTGTCTGTCTTCCTCCAGCTAAACTACGTGCTCCTCCAGGGAGGGCACCATGTTGTACTCATCTTTGTACCCCCAGCATCTAACAGTGTTGGCAGTAGTAGTCACTCAAGAAATATGTGTTGAATAAACGATGCCTTGACAAGCAACTGGACTTTATTCTTTCCTGACCCTTGCTCCTGTGACACAACTCCTGGCTGCCACTATCATTCTTTCAGTGCAGATCTTCTCTAGGGAAGGCAGAAGGTAAACAGGTGAGGCTTAGAGAGATGGAGGCAGAGGGAAGTGGGAGCCTTTGGAACGTCTGGGTTTTGGCACTGGTGTCTGTGGGCAGGAGTAGGTCTGGGCTGAAAGCAAGCATTTCCTTGGCTGGCTGGGAAGTGATCAGGGATTGGGGCTTGTTTCTTTCCAGCTATGGCCAAGGACATACTGGGTGAAGCAGGGCTGCACTTTGATGAGCTGAACAAGCTGCGAGTGTTGGACCCAGAAGTTACGCAGCAGACCATAGAGCTCAAGGAAGAGTGCAAGGACTTTGTGGACAGTGAGTGTCATTTGGGGAGACATTTTGCCACTCAGCTTTGAGCTAGTCCAACTGTGCCCCACACCCACCTATTGACTGTTGCTCTTGGCCCTGCCAGAATAGAACTGCTGGCTCCCTGGATGTTGAGCCTGGCCTTTTTGAATTCCCATGTGCCACCCCCTTGTCTGCCTGTCCTCTTATGTTCTTATGTAGTCCCACATGGAACATCAATCAAAACAGACACTGGAATGCAGAGGAGGGTGTTTTTTGAGATATGCCATCCTTGATTTTTTTACTTTCAGAAATCTTAAACTTCATGGGGACAGAACTATGGCTTGGGAGTGGGGGGTAGAGTTATGTACTGATAATTTGATTTCTTGGGAGAAGTAGTGTTCTCAGTGGTAGGCTTGCCATTATTGGGAGTGAAAGTTGATTAACTGGAGTCTCTAGAAGGAACTCAACAAACTCCATGAAATAATTTTTTAACTAGAGATATCCAGGATGCCACCTGTCCCAGCAGCCAAGCAAGCCCAGTGGTAGTGAATATAGAATAGATCTAACTCCAACACAGATTTCTGAGCCTTCTGGGGACTCTGGGCTGTGGAGAGAGCTTGCCTGGTGATTGCTGTGTGAATGTTGTCCCACTGCTCCGTGCTTTAATTTACTCCTTGGTAGAATGAGGTTCCATCACACCTGAGGATACTTAAAAAAATGGAGTGGGAGATTAGGCACTTAAATGCTTTGAGCTCTTTATTAGCTCTGGTCACAGGTGGAAAGCCTCTACCCCACTATTAACTGAAGTCTAGTGTCTTAACTGTGGCTATTCAAGAGGCAGCAATTTTGTCCTGAGGTGATCTTTTTATGAATATGGCCCTTTGTGCTTCCTGTCACTCCTGAGAAAGTAGCATGGCATTCATCTACAGAATGGGTCCATCAAGAGCCTTCATAGCTTGAGGTTACAGCAGCTGGCTGGCTCTGTGGGGACACAAGGTCCAGGTATGTCTGAGTCTAGCTCCGGGCACCTAGCCACCTGTCTCTAGGTTCAGCCCAATGTTGACAGACTTTCGGCCAGAAGGTACCAAATTGTTCTGACACAAATTAGAAGGGCTAGTTAGTCCTACCCCTTGCTATAAGAGAATGCTGGGGGTGAGTGATTACACTGAGAAAATAAAAACATTTTTTTTCTTTCTCCAAAAGAAATCGGCCAGTTTCAGAAAATAGTTGGTGGTTTAATTGAGCTTGTTGACCAACTTGCAAAAGAAGCAGAAAATGAGAAGATGAAAGTAAGATCAGCATGTGTTTTGTCTAAATCTTGGCCTGGGACCCTGGTTCACTAGCCTCTCATCCTTCTGCTGTCTTAACTTTTTTTTTTTTTTTTGCATGGGGTGATTCTTTTATTTAATTAAAACAAGATTTTTAAATAACATTTTCTATACAAGTATTGACTTTTTAAACTTTATATGTCTGTCAATTATACCTCAATTAAAACAATTCCTGGTCCAGTTAACCTACTATTGAGCTTATATGCCAATACTTTCAGTCATTATTTCCTTTAATATTTACATTGTCACTGAGATAGATGGTTTTATCCTTATTTTATAAATGATGAAGGACAGGGTATAGATGACTTGGCAAAGGACACAAGGCTGAGTGGTACACCAGATGGGCCCCTGAATACCTGTGCACCAGATTTTGGCAATAATCCTAGATCTGCCTCAGAGCTGCAGTCTAATTTTCATCAGGCACTTTGGGATCATAAGATTAATCCTCCTTTTTCCCAAAGCTCTGGGGCTCAACCTTCTTCTTCCTGTTGGGCAGTGAGATAGCCCCTCAAGTGACCCTTACCCAGTTGTAGACTTAATGTCGAAGAGTTTTAATGAAGCCATGACCTTTTTTGGCAATACTGTGTTTTTCTAGGCCATTGGTGCTCGGAACTTGCTCAAATCTATAGCAAAGCAGAGAGAAGCCCAACAACAGCAACTCCAAGCACTAATAGCAGAAAAGAAAATGCAGCTTGAAAGGTAAGAAGTTACGTAAAGCAAGTTCTTTACTCTTCTATTCTATTTTTCCTTAATGGTCATCTCTTATTCCTGGTCATTCTCCCAGGAATACTTTCTCACTTGTCATCCTAATTTGAAGATTTTAAAAATAAAGTAAAATTAATTTGATGGGAAGGAAATAGAAAAATTGTTAATATTAAATCACCTGTAGTAGTTTGAAAGCATGAAAGCTCAGGTAGCAAGTGTCCACAAAGTTGGCTGGCTCTCTGAAAGGAAAAGACTTGTCTCAGGGCTGGAGATTTCTCATGGGTGGCTTTAGGCTGGGCTTTGTGCCTACTTTTTTCTCTTTCTTTCCCTAACTTCATTCTGAACTCAGACCATTTATTTTAAACCACCTGTGTTCTTCTCTAAAAGAATTAAATCCATGGTTTGTTTCATCCATTTTTAGGGCTTGTAACAATTTTGTTTTTCAGGTATCGGGTTGAATATGAAGCTTTGTGTAAAGTAGAAGCAGAACAAAATGAATTTATTGACCAATTTATTTTTCAGAAATGAACTGAAAATTTTATTTTATAGCAGGAGGGTAAAAAAAAAAAAATCCCCCAAAACAAAAAAAACCTCTGTACCATTCCAGTGACTAATGACTCAAGTATGTCATGTGAGATGTTGTATAAGGAATATAGCATCTCTGAAGGCAATAATACAAATCTGGAGGTGCTTGTTTCAGATGTCGTGCATATCTGGTGAGCACCCAGTGACTAGTGGCCCAGGTTATTGCATTCTTAGTCTGAACTGAGCAGTCTGTAAACTTTTATTTTATTTTATTTTTTGGTAAATTCACAAAGCTTTGGAAGAAAAAGCAATAAATTATTGTTTTCAAATGGCTTATCTACCTCTTTTCTTGGTACCCTTAAAGTGTACACTTAACCCCTTATAAAAGAACCTTGGACTCTCAAGGCCCTAGTCCACAAAACAAACAAGGCAGTGGTCAGCAGCTACCTTTATTTGGACCAGATACGAGTCAGATGATACTCCCAACAAAAGCAATACAGCTTGTGAGCAGAACAGTCAAAAAGAAGGAGTGGTTTCTACTATTATCTATATGTGTTTACAAGTCTTTTTTGTTTTTGAGTTGGCCTAGTGTATGAATTTAGATAAAGCTAATGGAACACCAAGTACCCTATATGCACATACTAGATATGCCATGGCCACTGTCCCCCACTTTGACTGAAGAATAAGATGAGAAGGCATGATTAAACTATTAGGAAGGATGAAGTTATCCAGTAGGAAGCATACTTCCAGATTAGCTTCGAGACACCAGACTTCAGAGTAAAGTGACATCTGTCAGGTGGTCTGTAAGATATATATGACTAAGGTTTTGTAAGAGGATAAACAAGGAGACTTAAAAATCTCTCCTACTGGGACGAGCTGTTTAATACAGACAAATGCCTGTCCAGTTTAACCCATTTCTGACTGAAAGTCATGTCAGGGCTGAACCTTAAGGAAAACTAACTTTAAACTTCTTGCAGAATATTTTCTCACTACCTCCTCTCCCAGGCGTTAGAGCAAGAAAACATGATATTTTTTACCTAATATTAAAGAGGCATAATTTCAAACTTAAAATGGCCTGAAACATCCCCCTATTCATGTTGCTGATTAGCGATATGGTACAGAGTGTCATGAGGGTTTAGTCACATGTATACTATTGGTAGTGAACATACCAAGCAGGCCATGCTTTTTGGAAGTTTATCCAGTTTCTGGTCTGGTACTGCTTTTAGTAATCCTGCAATGGAACTTTGGTGCACACTGAGGTATTTGGCACCACTTCCCTATAACCAGGCCATATCCCTCTGCCCATCCTCAAGTGGTAGGTCTGTTTGTGCCAGTACCCTTGGAAGGTGATGATTTGATGTGGCTCCTGCCAGTGTCTTGCTCTTGTGTGATGCTGCTGGTGTTTCAAATGCTATCAAAGACATGAAAGGTTCTGAGCAATTTTCTTTGTATTGAGTCCAGTAGAATACTGCCCTCTGGGCATCTCTCCCTGGGCCAATTGTTATTTCTCTCATTTTTTCTTTCTTTTCTCCTCATACTTGTAATAGGGGCTCCGCAACATGAAAATGAGAAGCATAAGAGGGATGAGAAGGTAGGGGGCATAGATAGATATGAGGGTTAGTCGTTCGTGGAAAGTCTTAGGTCCTTGTCCTTTGAAAACACTGGCTTTGGAGAAATCCTCAAATAGAAATGTGGAGAGAATTGGAATTAGAGTTGTCATGGTGTGAACTGAGTAGATGATTGCAGGAGTGCGGATCCACTTGCAGCCTCCTGAAGTTGTCAGGGGAAGAGAGAGATAAACATTAGTTCTGTTCATGACTCCAGGGATGCCCATGACATTCTCCATGCTGTCTCTGCCTGTTTCCTCCAGCTGAATCATTCTACCTCTTTTCCAAGTGGAAATAAATGGAAAATCAGATCTGTTATAATACTTCCCAACTGAACAAACTAAGGTGACAGCTGGGGCCCTAGCATAGTGAGAGGCAAAAAAGGAAGTGTGGGGGCTGGAATTTAGAAAAACTAAGGCAGTAAAACAGCCATTACCAGTTAAACTTGTTAGGTCTAAATGCAAAGGCAAGGGGCTGCCAGCAGCATCTGTTAAGTAATGGATGTGTAGGTGAAAAGATCCACAGATTCGGCCAAGAGATGGATTTGAGGGCTCCAGGGGAAAATAGGCTGTATAAGCTTAGTTGCCACATACGTTGTTATGTCCACCTTCTTTATAAAAGCATTAATCATATCGAGACATTGTAAGAATCATTTTTAAATAAGCCCTTTAGGAATTCGCTTGATGCCACTGCACATAAGGCAGTATGATACTACCTAAAGCAGAAAAATAAAAGCCAATGATAAATTCTGTGAGGAGAGAAAAAACAAAACAATAAAAAGCAACAAGTTCAATCTTTAAATAGCCTCAGGTTCCATGTATATGAGAGATTTCCAGTTGGCTAAGGCCATCATGCAGCCCAGCCCACCATATACTTTAGTCAGCTATGTTAGTGTCTGTTTACAGGAGCTACCCTGGCCATTCCCACCAGATCCCGTATCACCCTCACACAAACTACAGGAACCACTACCCTCTCCCTTAGGGATACTTTCCCAAAAGATTTCTGGGACCTGATTTCAGAGCAAAAATGGGATTTCCCCACCATTTACCAACCTTTGAAAAAGGCATATGTTGCAATAGGAAAGAAAGGCAGCTGAAACACAAGCTCGCAAAACAGGAAAGACTTAAACCATGCTGGGGGGTCCTGTAGCAGAGGGTCTTTGAACTCCTTAGCATACCACTTTAGCAGGTTTCTCAACTGGAAAAAGAAAGATTATAATGAATACAGCCACCTGGTAGGATAGGCTCAGCAGCTCCAACCCACTAGAAGAGTCTCTCATTCCCCAGTCCTCCCTTGGCAGCAGTTGGCACACCCAGCTGGCTTTTGTGATGCAGGCTAGATGATCATTTGATAAAAACTCACTAGCTCTAACTCAAATGTTACCTTCTCTGAGAAGCTTTCCTCAGCTCTTCCAGCCCCTTTGTGCCACCCAGCATGTGTTTGTGACTCCATAACTCATACATGTGTTGCCCATTGTCAAAAGTAATATCTGGCATTTAGTAGGCTCTTAGCTTGCAGAACGAACACACAAATATGACATATCTGTCAATATCATTCTTTATAAAGGAATGACATGTGAAAACCATCCTGACATTTGTCCTTTCACGACAGTAACTGCACACCAAGCTCTGAGAGCCACATTTTCTCAAATACAGAAATGAATTGAGTTTCCCCTTTTGAGGGGTGGTGGTGGTGGTGGAAGGGAGATAAATTGAACCTCTGTGAAGACGCAATTTTAGACAATTTAATGACCAAATCTCAAGTTCTTCATTATTCTTAATCCCCCTAGTTCTCAAGTCTTTTCTTTTAGGAGACCAGTAGGATATTTGTAGAACAAACCACAAACTATATAGTTTCTAGGCTATGTCAGAGCTTGAGGTTGTGGTTTCAGTTCTAGCTTAGGCCCTGCTCTCATATCAAAAGGTACAGATCCATGCTGACAGGCAGAGGAAGGAAGAAGGGTTTGAGGCTGCCCATTTTGTGCTTTTTAAGAGCCCAAGGTCTAGGGCTCTGCACGCTCTGTGGACTACTGAAGGTCTGTTGCATCTAAGCTCCTGGAGTTGGCATTGTCTTGACACTCCTGCCTTCAAAGCCAGATATGTCTATTATGATAAATGAAGGCAACTTTCAAGGTAAAATTTAGCTTACAATGGAAAATCCAAAGATATTTGTCCTGTTAATTTTTTTCTTTTTTTTCCCTGATAATTTTTAATCACAATATAACGGCTCACTATTGTTAGAGGCCTCACTAGTGCATGTGAGCTTTAAGCAAATGTCCAGAAACAAACATTCTGTTAGCACAATAATTTCAGAAAGGCTCTGGTTAGATAACCAATTTATTGATCAAGTGATCTGTAATTTGTACTTGACCTAAAATTTAAATTCTTGGCAATACCCTTAGCTTCCTGCTAAGTAAGCACTTTTTAGGATGGTAACGTGGTAGAAAATATTCATAAAGGTTAAGTCATGGCACCTCTCCTGAGCTCTTGTTTCCTCATCTGTAAAACAAGCACTGGACTAAATGTGTTTTAAGATCCTTTTTTGCTTTCTAGATTTACTTAAAATATACTGGAGAGAACAATCTGCTTTGAAAGATTTACTGCAGAATTTAAAAGTTATTCTGGTTCATTTGAACTTCATTTTCTATTCAATTTGTATACAATCTCTTAGATCCACCTATTTCATAAATCCAGGTAGATCTGTACAGCACTAATTTCTAAGGGCTGCAGGATGAGAGTAGCAAAATTTAAAATAATCATCCAGCTCTTGTAGTAATCAATTAGAACCTAACCACTTGCCCACAGTCACACAATAGCCACGTGGTGCCAGAAGAGGGCTAGTAGAAGGCAAGGCAGCAGAGTAAAAAGCGTGGGACCTGGGGGCAAGAGTGGCTTGCTCTGAGTGCTGGCTCTGGACAAAAGCACTTAATCTCACCAAGCTTTTCCCCCAATTATAGTACTTCACTGTTGGTAAGATAAAATGAATTAATACATACAATCTTCAAAACAATGGTTAACACTTAAAGATTACTTAGTTGAATGTATTTGGAGAAGTTCAATTCTATTAAAATCTCACATGCAACTGGTCGTTAATAAGAATTATTCTTATTAGGTAATAAGACCAACTAAAGGTAAAAGTTTCCTTTTATACCTGAGTCACATTTGACTCAACTTATCATTATCCATTAAAAACGTACACCTGGCCGGTGCACATGGAATTCTAAAGCAGGAGCTGAACAATTTTGCACAGACTGATTTCAGACCTAGATGCTCACCTGTTTTTCCTTATTTTAACAGAAGTAATGCTACTCAGCTCCCATATTCTAATCTTCCCATCCTTTCCATGTTCTAACCCAAACTAAATTCTTACTGTTTCATAGTAAGAGTTTTTCCAAGTTTTGATCTGGTGCAAACCAAGAAAGACACTTAATTTGCAAATTTTAGCCCAAACATTATGTGATCTCCATAAGCTTTTTAGTTCTTGGGGAAATGTCCTTCCTTCTATTTGAGGGAAGAAACAAGAGGTTAAATTTTGGCATGTTTTCAAAGAGAATCTGAGACTAACTCAATGCTTTTAAAATTATTATTTTCCCCAAAGAGAAGCAAGAAAACCATCAGTCCCTACTTTTACTTTTTAGGGCAACAAGAGTGACTAGAGACACAGGCCTTCTAAGCCAAGATGCCATGTTCCTAATGCCTGCAAATCAACACACACACACACTTACTTTTTGGCCAGATCCTGCTTGCATTGACCCTTGACCTCTTAAAACAAGCTGACATTAAGTAAAGTGGAGAAAGCTTTACCAAATAAAATATGTAAATTTAAACAGGAATTTTATGATGCTGGACACATTTTAATTGTATTTTGTGAGTGATAAGCAAGGATTTGTGGGAATGGCACATTCAGAAAGGATCAAATAATAGCTGTTAAGTCTGGAATAACCTGGAGTAACATATCTGCCCAGTATTAAAGGGATTTATAACCTCACAGATTATAAAACAGGCAGACTGCCTGAGTTTTGCTGGCCACATGGACTTTGAAAACCACAGACATGTATCTCCTTTCTTTAAGGCAACTAATGGCTAATGCAGAGCTTTGACAACCTGTTTAGAAAAAGTATGTACTACCTGGGCCTGTGTGGTAGGCTGAATAATGACCCCCAAAGATGTCCACATCCTAATCCCCGGATCCTGGAATGTGTAACCTTACTTGGCAAAAGAGACTTTGCAGATGTGATTAAGGATCTTGAGATGGAGAGATTATAGTGGGTTATCTGGTGGGCCCTAAATGTAATCACAAGTGTCCTTATCAAAGTAGAGCAGAGGGAGATTAGACTATAGAAGAAAAGGCAGTAAAGTGATGTCAGAAGCGGAGATTAAAGTGAAGTAACCACAAGCCAAGGAACACCGGCGGCTACCAGAACTGAAGAGGCAAGGAACAGATTCTCTCCTAAGACTTTCAGAAGGAACTAGCCCTTGCAAGATTCATTTTGAACTTCTGAATTCCAGAACTGTAAGGAATAAATCTGTGTTGTTTTAAGCTACTATGTTTTTGGTAATTTGTTACAACAGCAAAAGGAAAGAAATACACTGTATATACTTTAGTTTATAATTCACCCTAACACAAATACACGCTGTATTTGCTTGAGTTTATAATTCAACCCAACTCTGTCTTGACAACTGAGACTACAAAGTCCTGACTTGCCCATGACACTCATGCAAATTTGGGAATAACCCAATCCAAGTCTGCAGGCTAGTGCTCTAGTCACACACTACCTACGCTTTTCCCAAGAAAAGTTAGGTTAAAAGTCTTCCCAGTTATGCTTTGATTTAGAAGCAAACAAAAAAGACTGTGGAGTGGGGATACATTGTAGAATAGTGGCTTTTTACCTTTTTGATAGGGTCAGACTCCTGGAAAAGTTGATGGAAGCTATAGTCTCAGAAAACACTAGGCATACACAATTTTGCATACACTATCAGGGGTTCATGGACCTCAGGTTAAGAAAAAGCATTTGAAACAGGACAGAGACTCATGGGCATGGACAATGGACTAGTGGTTACTGGAGGGGGGAGAGAGAAAATAAAATAATAAAATGTAAAAAGTAAAAAACCATTTGAAAAAAAACAGGCAAAATCACATCTATAGGTTGACAAGTCAATCTGTGGTACTGTTGGCAAGAACAGACTGAAGAAACAGAACTGAGGACATGAATTCCATGGAAGGGAAGTTACACAGGGTCCATACTTGAAAAGACTCAGGAAATAATATTCTAAAATACAAAGCATTAAAGTTTGAGGTAAAGAATACTTTCCAACCACCAGGAAAATAAGGCTTTTCACCTCTATTTCTACTCAGGTGATCATTCTTACTATAACCCTATTAAAAGGGATGATCTGAGCTTTTGAAGTTGGTGGATCCCGATCTTGAAGTAATGACCATCTGCGAATGCCCCTAGGGCAGGTCTAATTCTACTTGAATTATTTTTTCTGGATTAGATGGTATTTTAAAGTTCTCCCAAGAAACACAATGATAAAACAAATTCAACGTGATTTAGACACTACCTCAAATACTGACAACTGACCAGAGGTGAGGTGTTAAGAGCCTTAAACACCCGGGGAAGAAAGTGTTTTTACAATGAACAGTGTTTTGTCCCCAGCAGCTTGGGGGAAGGGTCTGGGATACACAAAACCTTCGAGTTTAAGGGTAAGGAGGAGCTGGATCGCCAGCAGGACCTAAGGAAGGCGGGAGAGAAAGGAAAGCCATTGGGACACCAGGGCACAAACGCAGCGCGCGGAAGGGCCTCCAACTTGGCCACCGGCCGCCAGGGCCGACGGGCGCCCTCACCTCGAAGGGGTAGAGTTCGCGCGGCAGCACAGCCTGCAGATCCAAGAGCAGGGTGATGGGGATGTGGGAGAGGAAGTAGAGCCCCAGTAGCCACTCCAGGCCGCGCCGGACGCCCCGAGTCCCCATCATCTGTTCGTTGGGCGCAACAGCAGCCGAGGTTGCGCTCGCCCGGGCAGCCGACGAAAGAAGAGGAGCCCGCCTTCTGCATCCGGACCTTGCGTGGCAGGCGCCTGCCCTGCCCCCTTGAGGGCTGCGCAGGCCGCTACAATTGGCTCGCAGAGGAGAGGCGGGACTCTGCGGAGGTGGGCGCCGGCCTGTGGGCGCTAGGCCCAGCCGCGGGCTCCCCCGTGTGGCTCTTTCACCCAGTGCTCCTTTCATTCACTCCCTTCGAACGCTTCCTGTGTGCTTGGCGGTGGGCGCTTTCGGAGATGGATCTCCTAGTACTGTGGGGATGTCACAGACCAGGGCCGACTGGACAGTGCTTTGTGATCTGGGCTGTGGTACCGCAGTCATGGGCTGCGGGAACACCGGGCAAGATCCCTGTCCCACCAGAGTTGAGGGGTCTTGGAAGCCTTTCCAAAGGTGAGTAGAAGGCAGCCAGCCTCAATTAAAAAAAAAAAAAAAGCAGAGGTAAAATTGGCAGGTTTTGGTGACTGGCTGTGAAGAATGAGGGAGACACAAGGATTCATTTATTCGTTCAACAAATATTGATTTTTATATGCTGGACCCAGGTCTGCTCTGGATGGGGCTGCCATTTGTGGAGAAGAGGGACAACAAGAAGTGAGTTGAAGAGAAGGTAACATGGCTCTGACCATGTTGACAGTAAGTGGTCTTTGCAGCATCTGAGTGAATTCTAGGAAGTATTTGGATGAACCTGTCTGGAGATGGAGATTTGTGAGGCATTAGTGTTTGATGGGAATTGAAATTCTGAGAGCAGAGGGCCTGTAAAAGACTCGAGGAGCTTGGACCTCAGGGTTCTTGGGAGGAAGGAGATGAGATGTGGGTGGACAACAGGAGTGCGATGTCACAGAAACGCAGGGGCAGAGGGAGGGTCAGCTGTGTCAGAGCAACACTGCATAGTATCCACTGGCGGCCCTGTGAGAGCAGTTGTGGTGTGGTGGAGGCAGGAGCCAGATCACGGCACCACCAGGTGGAAGGAAGTAGGGAGATGGAGGCAAGAAGTGTAGATGTCTGGTTGTGAAGCAGCGGGGAGACATCCAGCAGCAGCGGAAGGGAAGTGCGTTCAAGAGAAGACTAATTTATTTTTCAGGTTAGAGAGACTAGAGTACTTTCATCTGTTTAGATGCTGTTGGAAGTTTCTGGGATAGGGAGAGGTTGCCCATATAGGAGGAAGAGAGAAAGAAATGTGGCTCCAGGACCCCAAGGAGCTGTAAAGAATGGAAGGATTGGTGTTGGGCCAGAGAAACTGTGCTCCCCAGCATGGGCCCCATGGGATGAGGACAGAGAACTTGTTGGCAGTATAGAGGGCCCAGCTGAGGTGGGTTACATTGATCTGGAGGCTCCAATCGCCTAAGCTGTGCTTTACTCCACTGTGGGGTCTGTTCAGAAAATGGCTGTTGGACTCATCCAGTTTGGGGTTCAGAAAGACAATGATGATTTTGAAGAGTTGAATGAGTGAAGAGATGGAACAAGCAGGCCAAGCTGGATAGGTAGTGAAAGACACGAGGCCAAAATGGCTGGTAGAGAAAAGTGGAAGAGTGAATGGATTTGAGGCTGAGGAAGCCTTGCTAATAACTGGATGAATGGTCCAGAAGGATGAGAAATTATGATAAGGGAGTATAATGTCTGAGTTCCTGGTGTCAGGAAGAGGTTCTGTCCATTGAAAGTGTGGCTAAATTGGAGTAGAGAGGAAGGTCTTTGGAGATGAAGTCAAGGAACAGAGGGCTCAGGGTGTAAGACAGATTGACTACAAAGGCCACCCAGGATGGTGGTGGCAGTCAGGTGGAGAGAAGACTGTGAGCCAATTGCCAAAGTCTTCAGTGTGTAAGGGGAGTAACCAGGATGAAGGTGGGTATGGGCTTTGGTATGGCTCAGACCTCAGAAAGTAGAGGGGACATGGGTAGATGTGGCCTTAGGGAGCAGGGAGGCTGGTGACTCCACTTCCTGACCCTGAGGTCATGGAGTGTGAGAAAATGAACGCCCTGCACTGGAGAGAGCTGTGGAGAAGCCAAGACCTTGAGAGACAGGGTGAGCCAGGTGTGAACTACTGCAGGAGGTGAAGGCTGAGGGTGTGGAGAGCTTCGTTACCTCCACACTAGACGGATTTAGGCTCTGGGGAGGAGGGATGTTTAGAAGGGAGGACAATCAGAGAAGGGTGGAAGAAGAGCACAGCAGGAGAGAGAGGTGGAGGTTCCTTCTGGCGCCTTGAGCCAGAGATGAACATCATGGGTGGCTGAACATTGTCAGAACACAAAGTTCTGTCATCCCCAGGGGCTCTCGGGGGCAGGCTGGAGCATTCCGTACACAGCTGTGCTCAGGAGGGTCCTAGCAACAGCATGCACCCCCTTGTCCCCAAGGATGGCTTTCAGGACACAGCAGCATCTTTTAAGCTATACTCTGTGACTATAACTGCTTGCTGCCGGGAGGGAGTGTGGGGTCTCTAAGCTGGGATTTGCCTCATGGTAAGTGTACAGCTATTAATGTGACTGTTCCTCAAAAAGCATTCTACCCAGCCAAGTTTGTTATTTGTGATAAAGATTTTCAAGGCCAAATACTTTCACTGGAAGTCTCTATCAAAAAAAAAAAAAAAAATCTGTCCAGCTGCTGTCCTAGTTTGAAATTTCTTTACTGGGGGAACAGCAGCTCTTAACTTCATGAGGTCAGGTAAGTGATAGAAGGCAAATGGCCCTCTACCACTTGCTTTGAAAGACATGGCTAATTAGCAGGTTCCTGCCCAACCTGGTTGAGTGAAAGAATAAGGTAGGAGGGGCAACACTTATTATTTGTGTTGTGATGAGACAAATATCATTAGCCAAATAATGGGCCCCATGGTGGTGGAAATGGAACTCTAGCATTGTAAGCCCAAATACAAAATGCTCAGAGAAGGCCCGTGCTAGACCCTCAGCTTTTCTCTTTGGCAGCAACTATACAAAAAGCTTTTTCTTCTTCTCTTTGCTTTTGTTTCACTTTTCTCTCTCCTTAAATACACCCACCCTTCTCCTGCTACTCCTGCTCACCTCCCGCATTCCTTAAAATTCTTTAAGACTCAGCTGAAGGCCACCTCCTCTGATTGGCCTGATTTGGTGGCATTGCTGCCATCTCTGAACCTCTTCTCTGACATGTTTATTCCTTTCTCTGTGAGCAACAGTGATCTGAGTACCTTTCCTGCTAGACTGTAGGTTCCTTGACAGCGAAGACTGTGTGTTTGGCATCTTTATTTGACTAACACAAAGTTGTTAACTAAATATGAGACTCCTTTGTCACACGGAGACTGCCTGCTATGCAGTGAAATTGTAAAGGGAACCCTGGGTGTAAGAACAGCCAACCATGGCAAGATGGAGATATATCAAATTTCAAGAGATTCTGCTGTTAATGGAAAATAATGATAAGACCTGGAAAGTTGCTGTGGCTCCAGAATCAGCAGATAGCTTCATACCTCAAAGCCAAAACATATATTCATTAGCTAAAGCTAAGATTGTGTCACTGCTGGAAGCTGTGTGTGGGAGATTCAGAATGATCTTGAGATCTGTGAGTTTCACTGAGGCAGAGGACAACTGGTCAGGTTTCTTGATTACCATTTTTTCATGTCAAAGAACCTGTGAACTTAGGTGGAGGGACAGAACAGGTAGAGGTTAATTCTGAAAGACTGTAAAATTTGGATATTTTGTTGTTCATAGGTCATTTTGCATTAATTTTAACTTTAAAAATATTGCATTAAATTATTATCTTGATTACTCAGTTTTTTGATGCCCACCTAAGTTTTGTGCCTGAAGTATCTTACTTATCTCACCCTAGTCCCAGCTCTGGTTGTCAGGTAGGAGTGGAGCTAAGTTTGATTTGGGGACGTCTGCTACTGGGTCTGGAAAGTTAAGAGCCAATAGATTTGATATCGGGCATTAGGGAGAAAGTGGGAGATCTTGAGCAAGGCAGTTTGGAATTACAATAGTGTTTTAGAAAGATTCATTCATGTGCAAAGTGAACTGGTTGGGGAAGGCTGGAATTTGTATACTAGATCATGTGTTTCCAGAAGTTTTGCAGCTAAAAAAGGAAAGAACTGGAGGTGTTAGGGTGTTTTTAAAAAGATAAATGTATCTAAATATATTTAGTGATGGAAGTAAAGGGGTCTATTAATGGAGGAGTTAACAGTTCTCACTTAAGGAGTGACTACTATACACTACTATATACTAGAGCAGGGGTAGGCAAACTTTTACTATAAATGGCCAGACAATAAATACTTTAGGCTTTGCAGGCCGATCTCTGTCCAAACTACTCAACGCTGCCATTTATTGTGTGAAAGCAGCTATAGACAACATGTACATGAGTGAACATGGCCATGTTCTAATAAAGTTTATTTATAAAAACAGGCATTGGGCCTGATTTGACCTGTGGTGGTTATAGTTTTCTGATCCTCTGCTCTAAGGCATTGTCACCTTCAAGGTCAAGGCCACATGACCGTGGGTTCTAATTCGTAAGTGGAAAGAAAGCATGGAGGGAGTGCATCCATCATCCTAAGGCCTGGGCCTAGAAGTGACACACATCCCTTCCAATCACATTCCATTGGAGAGCAGTTAGACATATGCCCACATCTTACTACCAGGGGGTCTGGGAATGTAGTCTAGCCTAGTGCCAGGGAAGGAGAGATTGCTGTGGTCCATGAGAGTCTTTGCCACAGCTTCCTTTAGGGGCAGTTTCAGAACCTTCATGAAAGGTATGTTCACATACTCAGAAAAATTTTGATGAATCCTATATGACTGAACCTGTTTAGGGTGAAAAGAAAATGCCAAGTGTAGAAGGAATAATAGAATTAGGAAATCACTATTTTCTAACCACTAACATAATAAATAATTGGGGCAAAGATCGTTAATAGATGGCACTAGGTGAGTTTGTTAAGGAATACAATGTGGCCTCCAAATATCTCTCCATAGGTTACTTATTAATTACAAAGGGAAAAGGCACCTTTACAATGGAGATCTGGCAATCACAACCTTAATCACATGACTAAACTTGGTATCACCAAAAATAGGTCAAACATTTATGCCTTACCACATCACCTGTATAACAGTCTTTCCAACTTGAATCTAATCACGAGGAAACAGTCAGAAAAATCTAAATCTTTGTAGGACATTTCACATGACAATTGGCCACGTACTTTCATAAATGCCAAATGCCATGAAAGAAAAGGCAGAGAGATTCTCCTATATTAAAGGGTGCTAACAAGACATAATAAAATGCAAGACATGATCCTTAGCTAGATCTTGAATTGTAAAAAAATAGCTACAAATAAAATTTTGGGGGACAATTGGAGCTATTTGAACATGTCCTGTGTATTAGGTAATATAATCACATTAAATTTCTTAAGTATGATAACGGAATTGTAGTTAGGTAGGATGTTCTTGTTTTTAGGAGAAACAGCGGTGAAGTTTCATGTTTTAGCAAAAATAAAGCACATGTATTTGTATAAATATACATTATGTGTATATATATACACATACACACACACACACACTTATACATACATACACACATATTTGTTACATAGACTAATAAAGCAAATGTGATGTTTAAAACTGGTGAATCTATGTGAAGGGTATATGGGTTTTCATTATACTATTTCTTTCTACTTTTCGACAGGTTTAAAATCTTCCAAAATAGTTTTTGGCCAAGCCTAACTGCCCTTGAAATACAAAAACACAAAAAGGTTTTCTTATTAAATGCTATCATTGATGTTTATTTTAACAGAACTAGAAACTTTTCATTATCCCATTTGCCCTCAGGAAAAAATAGAAAAGCTTTATATAAATTTTTTAGTATGGTGTTTTCCAGAGGATATTAAACTTTATTATAAAATTCTGAAGGTAATATGTTAAAAAACTATTAGAACTAATCAACAAGTTCAGCCAGGTTGTAGGATAAATACCAATATACAAAAACAATTGTATTTTTATATATTAGCAATAAACAATCTGAAAATGAAATGAAAACAACTCATCAAAAATAATTACTTGAGAATAAATTTAAGAAAGGAAATGTAAGACTTGTATACTGAAAACTACAAAACATTGAAAGAAATGAAAGACCTAAATAAATAGAGAGAATTCCCATGTTCAAGGATCAAAAGATTTACTATTGTTAAAATGGCATTGTTCCCCAAATTTATTTACATTCAATGCAACCCCTATTAAAATCTCAGCTGGCCTTTTTGCAGAAATTAACATGTCGATTCTAAAATCCATATGGAAATGCAAGGGACTCAGAAGAGCCAAAATAATCTTGAAAAAGAACAAAAGTTGGAGGACTCAACCTCTTATTTCAAAACTTATTGCAAAGCTACAGTAATTAACACAGTATAGTAACAGACATATTTCAATGGAAGAGAATTGAGAATCCAGAAATAAATCCTTACATTTATATATACATTTAATTGTGATAAAATATACACAACATAAAATTTACCATTTTAAATATTTTAAGTGTACAGGTCAGGGGCATTAAGCGCATTCACATTGTTGTGCAACTATTGCCACCATCCATCTCCAGAACTTTTTCATCATCTCAGATTGAAATTCTATGCTCATTAAAAAACTCCCCATTCCCTCCCATTCCTTTGGCCCCCAGCCCTTGGTAACCACTATTCTTTCTATCTCTCTGAACATCATATAAATAGAATCATATGGTATTTGTCCTTTTATATCTGCCTTATTTCACTTAGCATAATGTTTTCAAGGTACATCTATGTATTATATATCATCATTTCCTTCTTTTTTAAACCTGAACAATAATTCTTTGTATAGATAAACCACATTTTGTTTATCCATTCATCTATCAATGGACATTTGAGTTGTTTCCACTTTTTGGCTATTGTGAATAATGCTGCTATGAACACTGGTGCACAAATATATTTTGAGTCCCTATTTCAATTCTTTTGTGTATATACCCAGAAATGAAATAGCTAGATCAAAGAGTAATTTTAATGTTCTTTTGAGGATCTGCCATACTTTTTCGTAGCAGCTGAGCCATTTTACATTTCCATTACCAATGCAATTTCTCACATTCTCTCCAACACTTGTACTTTTCGATAATTTTTAAATATTTTCCTTCAAATGTATTTTGGTTGTAACTTTGTAGCTACAGATTCCAACAAATTCTAATTATGGATAATTGACTACCATATAAACAAACTAATTGGAAAGTTCTCATTGGCAAACCAAGCAGTCGAAACTAATTTCCAAAAGGAAAAGTCTGCCTTCATTTTATGTTTCCATTAAAAAAAAAATCTCACTTCTGAATTTTAAGAGTCAGAGCTGTGCCATGAATTTGTTGCTCAAGTGAAATAAAGCACTGCCAATCTCAGTATTTCTCCCTAATGCTATCTTTGCTTTTACTTTCGAGGGTTTCTGTCAGGATTGATGTATTCACAGTATTGAGATGAAAGAGGTGAAGTCTTCATGAACAAAAGCTGTTTCAAATTGTTCCTTCACTTGGCAACTCAAGTTTTTACACACAGGGACACTGCATTAAGATATTTAAGAAATATGTCTTTTGTAAAGTGGGAGAATGATGATTGTGAAAGAGATGGTGGAAAGGACACCCTGGAGAATGGGGATGGCAGAAAACGTATTGAAGTTAACTCTTAAAAACATGGGCCTATGAACCTCCTGGAGAGTCTTCCCTTGTCTCCAGGGGGTCTGTGTATCCCAGTTTAAAGAATGCCTGTTTAATTTATTTTGTCCTCCTCCCAATTAGACATTATTATTGCTCTATGCAGTCTGTGTTTGCTTAGTTTTCTCCACATTTATCGATTTCTTTGTTCACCATTCTGGCATTGGAGACTGGCTTTTAGTTATCCTTTTTATTCTTCTTGAAGTACAACTTTTAGAATCGTCTTTAGTGAAGATCTGTTGATCATGAACTAAATTTGTTTTCTGAAAATCTTCTTTGTGTTTTTGCACTAAATGATAGTTTATAATTCTAGATTAATAGTTATTTCCTCTCAAAACTTTGACTATCATTCTTTCGTCTTTTAGTTTCAATTGTTCCTGCTGAGAAGTTTCAGTGTTATTCTTTTTAGGCAATCAGTTTTTTCTTTGTTGCATTTAAGGCCTCCTTTGTCCTTCTGAAGTTTCACTATAACATGTTATCTATCCTGCTTACTATTTATTGTTTCTTACATCCAATGATTCCTGTGATCAAATTTAGAAAATGTTCAGCTATTATTTAATATTGCCTCTCTTAGAACTCCTTTCCACCCTATCCCCCAAGTCTCTTAGTATCGTTTATTATTTTCTAAGCATTTGTTTATTTCTGCTGTATGCTAGGTAATTTTTACAAGGTTTGGTTTCTTTGGCCGTGTTCCATCTATTTAATGTATCCATTTTATTTTTACTTTCAATAACTTTTTCATTTGTGTAAGTTGCTTATTTTTCAAATTTGCCTGGTCATATTTCAATGACTTTTATTCCATGCTTGGCTTTTTTGATACCTTTATTTCTCTAAATTTTTAAAAGCATAATTATTTTGTATTCTGCATCCAGTTCTTCCAGTATCTAAAGTACATGGTTTGTAATTAGTCTCTTATCTATGTATGGCGGCTTATGACCTTGTATTTTATAATTTTGGGTCATGAGCTCATATTTGCGTGGGCTTTATTTACTGGAATCCTCTGAGGCCACTGTTATGGAGTAACCACCAAAGAGAATCTGTGTTTGCTTTTGCTAGCCACCCCAGGGCACTATCAACTGAAGGCCACTTTAATATCTTGGTTTCTGAGGCCTTGACAGTAGCATAAATCTGAACTCTAATGACACAGAAGGGCAAACTTGTGGTTTAAAGTCTTTTAATTCTATATCTTGCCAAGGCCATGTGTCCTGTCTCCCATTTAGTCGTTACTAGCCAAGGTTCTAACTTTTTTGAGCCTCAGTTTCTTCCTTTGAAATATAGAGCTAACAGTAGTACCCACATTACAGGGTTGTTGTGAAGTTAATATTTTAAAGTATTTAGAGTAGAGCTTGGCATATAGTAATCAGTCGATGAACACTAGCTATTAGTGTTAGCTGTTATTTTTACCAACTGGCAAATAGCCTTAGGGAAGTGGTGGCTCCAGTGCTCTTCAGTTTTGGTCCTTAAAGAATTCCTTTTTTCTGGAAGTGCAGTTATTATTATTTTTTTAACAGTAGAAAGTTTTATTAGACAGGAAAGTACACTTCCAGAAGTGGAAGCGGGCCTGAGCAAGAAAAACATGGCTCAAAAGGCCTAAGTTCAGTGATTTATTTTAACGTTTGGTATATTTCATCAAGAATTCCTAGGCGTTTAATATATATATATTTAGAATGTCTAATCATCTATATTGCTGGAAATAACAGTTCAAATGTTTTTTGCTGTACTGAAAAAGACATATGAAAACAGCTGGTTAAAAAACTCAGCTTAACCTGATTTTCAATAGATGAAAGAATATATTCATGTTTTTGTCATTCTACTGGTATTTTTTGCCATATATATATGATTATGTGAAGACATTAACTTTTCAGGCCCCTGTTAGTAAAATAACTGAACCACTACTGAATATAAAATTTGGAAAACAGTCTACGGCCATGCCTCCCTGAACATGCCCAATCTTGTCTGAAGCTAAGCAGGGTTGAGCCTGGTTAGTACTTGGATAGACCAACTAGGAATACCAGGTGCTGTTTTCCAATTAAAAAAAAATTTGGAAAACAGTAATGGTATGAAAAAAGGTCCACAAATGAATAGACGGGGCTACATGTGAATCTGACAGAAGTGAGGAAATTTGTACACCTAAATGCCTTTCATTTTTTTTTTTTCAGTGTGTTTAGTGGGATGGAAAAAAGTTTAAAAATATATGGTTTGAACACTTTTAATGAAATTTGTAATAAAATAAAAAAGAACTTTTAAAACATGTACTACTATACATGTGAGCAATGACTTACCTGGGGGAAGCTGGTTAGTTGGTTCTACTTTGAATTATTTGCCTTCATGGAGAAAAATATCACGATAAAGAATAAAAACATGGATAAAGGGTAATGAATTCAAGTTATTCATTGTTCACCTTTGTAATAAAAAATTATGGCTCAAATTAAAACTATGTGTCTTCATGTGGAATGATCTTATACATATATCAAATGGAAAAGGCAAGATGCAGGACAATGTACAAGTTATACTATCATTCCTATAAAAATATATGCTTGATTGTGTAGAGTATCTATCTCTGGAATGATACACAGTAACTAGAAAGTGTTTTGTGCCTATAAGAACAATTTCCTTTACACTATGCTTTTGTACCATATGAATGTATTACCAACACATACCAAAGAAACTACATATATATAGTTTTTTAAAAGGAAATCACAATATTGTCTTTACAAGACTTTTCTTCTCAAGGATAAGCATTCTCAAAAACTCTAAGGCAAAGCTGTTCATTTTTAAAAAAGCACAGCATGATTGCTGCAATTAAGAATTAGATAAGCTGGCTGTGAGGATGAGCTGTGAAAATTAGTATTATCAAAATAAAACCTTAAATAAACCCATCTTTCTTTACTAAGAGGTCTCCAATGAGTATTCCCCTGAGTAGGAGACTGACTACTGGATCAGAGACCTTTGAGGTCTGCTGCCTCACATAAATTGACTGACCTCTTAGTGAGAAGGTCCACTTGTTAAAAATTCTACCAACAGCAACCTAAAAACAGAATTTACCTCTTCTTCCAAGTATCTCGGCATTGTTCACCCATTGATAAAATTTATTTAAAAGTGTTGGGGAAAATGTTACTACTTATGTGTTTGATTCTCAAATTATTTTAAACCTGGGAGAGGAGAAACTAGATGTTAAATTCAGTCTAATTCAGCCCTGATTTCCAAAATGGAAAACAGGATTTAATAGCATCTAACTCATTAACTGAAAAAATTTTACTTCTCTCCCAATTTATGGTATGTTGTTAAAACATTAAAAGTATATTAAAGAATGGAATGCATAATGTGCATGAATTCTGGAGTTAAGATGGGAGCGAGGAGGACTCTGATTTGTTATGTAGTTGGGTGGATGGGGAAGCTCAGGAACAGTATTGAGGCGCAGGGATCAGATGGAGTATCGCAGCTTGAGTCTTTCTCTTCCATCTCACCTGCCAAAAAAAGAAAAACCTGGTGCTGTGTTGTCAAGAGTACCACCCCGGCATAGGTTCTAACCCAGTATGAAGAGAGGGAGCTACAGGCTGGGTTGGCTCACAATTCTGTCCCCTTTGCCCCCAAGTGCACACACAATTCCTTTCCCTTCTACAATTCCTCCTGAGATGCTCAGAGTGGCCCTAGCTAGTTAAGCCTCAGCTATTTTGCTAGTCTAGGAAAGGGGAAAAAATGGGGCCAGTAAAGTGAGAACGACCTAATAATAATAAAGTTGTAGGATGAAACATTTCATTTTTGACAAAGCTGAGGTGCCTATAAGATACCCATGTGGAAATTTCTAATAGACATATGGGAGAGGTCGAAAGTCAAATACTGCAGGGAAGACTCTAAAAGTGTCCATTTACTAACATACTGAGATGTTACTAGGGCATAGTAGGAAACACCACCCCCAGAAAGCTACCTTAATTTCATAATTCATGCAAATTTTACATTCTATTCTTCAACATTTTTATGTTGTTAAAATATATTTTAAATGACATCTCATGGAGGAAAAAACAATTACAAACTTTATGAGTCATCTTCTGGGTTCTTAAACGGCAAACGAAGTGCAGCTGATTATAGCCCTAACTTATCCATACCGACTCCACTGGCTGTAGAAATTCCACACTTTTGCAATTATCAACAATTTTAAATAAAAAAAATAAGGCACAGATTCTTGGTTAGCTGAGCAGGTTCCAGTGGGAACAGGTCAATATATTTTTTCTAACATTTATCTGTGGAGAACTTTAGTTGCAAAGTGTTATATGTGCAGTTCATAATGCTTTCTTGTAAGTGATGAAAACTACTTTTTCTTATTTAAGCATTTTTTAAAATATTAATGAAGCTTCCTTATAAGTAATTCTTGTACTTAGTAGGTATTCAAAAGTGTGCTGAATGAATAATATGTGTATTTGTATTAATGCAGATGAGTTAGAACAGTCAAGTCAGCCTATGTCAGGAAAAAAAAATCCATTCATTATGCTAAACCAATAAAAGAAATGGAAAAGTACGTGCCATCTACAAACCCAAGAGTAATGTTAGTTTATCCAGCTTCTGGAAGAGTATTCCGAAGTTAGGAAGTCTGGTGTCAGGTCTTAAATACGTATACCACCACCCAGCTGGGACATCTTTCTTAGCTGGAAGTACCTTTGGGCTGCAAGAAGCAGGAAGCAGAGAGGAAGAGGGGAAAGAGATCAAATCCCCTAGGCAATCTGCTTCATTCGGAGCAGTTCCTGTTTATTTAATAGAGCTTGATTTTATATGAAAATAGGGTTCTTTGCTCAAAAAACCACTAGGTAGACTCTAAGGTCTGGAAAGACTTACAAATTGTATATATTTAACTCACAATGTCTTTGATATTGGTTAAATTTTCAATATGTCTTTGGCAAACTAACGTTTCTGGGAAGATCTTTTTTTTAAAGCACATCTAATTTCCTCACAGATTTAAATGGAAATATAAATAGGAAATGTCTCAAAACTTTGCAAATTCAGGATACAAGCTGTACTGAAGAGAAAACAAAGGAATTGAAATAAAATTGATGACACATCTTTTTCAAATGTCACATTTAATGTTTTCACCACTGTACTTCAAATCTACATTGTACAAAGTGACCAGTAAGTGTGCCACGGTAATTGACCAACCTCTGAGATTGTACCTTTCACACCAGTGTCTTCTTGGGCTCTTTTGATACTAAACACGTTTCTCATTCAAGTGAATTGAAATGCTTCAGTTGGGTTGATTCTCAGGAGCCTCATAAAAAAAAAACAAAGATATTGCACCATCTTTGTTTAGTAATTCAACGTTTGTTTCTTTCACAGCAAATAATTACTTCATTGAAGTTAAAACTTCCAAACATAACTTATTAATAGTCTTCAAATTCAGCTCAGATCACTCAAGATGAAAATACTCTGCTAAATACAGATAACTTACAATAACTTTAACAGTTAATTGTCCATAACACACACCAAGGTTTTTTCCTAGACCAATTTTAAGACGATCCATTAGTATTCCTTGTACAGGTGAAAAACGATCTTCAATTTTCTTGTCTTTTTATTTTTAATATAAAAGTTGGAAGGGACATTCAAGTTTCAAGTCTCCACATTGAACTTAAAAAAAAAAAATAGTCATCATCAGCATGTGGAGGTAAACAAGCCAAGTTGTATAACTCCAGGAGGTAGAGGCCTTCAGTTTGTATTCATATATACATATGCACAGAAGAATTCAGTGTTCCAACAGAAAAAAGAATTTGTCAAAAAGTAATAAGTTATTTACTACTGTGACATTTCAAGACTCCCACAGCTTTGCCTAAGGACACAAACACATCTGACATAATTCCCTATGTGCCTTTTTTTTTTTGTGGCTTTAAAAATTTTTAAATTTGTTTTTGTCTTTTATTATTTATTTTTATTGTCCAGTGCAGGAAAAGTCTCACAAAATTTCACAGACCTAAAATGTGCAAGCTAGTTCTCTCTCTATACAGCAATGTTGGGATTCTTTTGAAATTAACCCAGAAATGAATTATTTACATACATGAAAGATGCATGCTTGGGTTCTTCTATGTAAGAAAGAGCAGAAAAACTTCTAATAAAAATAGATTAAATATATATATATATATTTATACTGGGTAAGGAAAACAGAAGTTTAGTCTCTCCTAGTCACAAACTCATTCTCTCTACCCACAACATTGGATTTTAGACAGCACACATCACCGTCACGGCTCTAATGAGAAGATAATTATAGGGCTTGATCATTAGGTGGCATGCCCCTCCCCTCCGCCCCCCAGGTGCAGCCACGATCAGCTCACGTGGCTCCATGATTGGTCGCAGGCAGGCAAGGTTTCTAGATTCTTTCATTTTAGAAAACCCATAATTTTCAGGAATGGCTCAAATATCAAAATGTATGACTGTGTGTGTGTGCGTGCGCACGCGTTTGTGAACAATCTCACTTCATTTTAAAGAAAAACAAAAAAACCCCACAAAACCCCAAACTCCCAAATTTGGTTCAATTCTCTTTTGTTCTGAGGTGAGCCATAACAGCTGCACTAAATTCATAAAACAAGTGCAACTCTGGGTAAAATATTTTTCTTCTAAAAGCACAACCACTTTACAAGATTAAAAGTCTAGTAACATTTCTAAATATTATTCATATCATACAAGTAGTGGTTGTTAATTTAAAACTTCATTAGTAAAATTACAGTACAAGCATGATTAACCTCCAGAATTGCAAATCCCAGACTCCAGTGGAAAGCTACATTACATCTTCAGTAGTACGTTATCTTCCACCGTCACTCCCACACTAGAGGAGATGGGGGCATCTCAGATGGCTGAGCAACAGTGGAACTAGAAAAAAATGGAGACATGGTGAAATCAGCTGAAACACCATAAAGGGCAAAGGGCAATTCACTGCTGCCCGTTTTCCTTTAAAAAAAATTATAAAGCCCATTTCTGGATTTTTATTTGTTTTTTAACTTCTTTAAAGTTGCATTTGTTCCAAATTGTTTAAGGATCTATATCTACAGTGACATTTCAAGACTCCCATGGTACAGTGGCTAATACATGGCCTTGAAAACAATGTATCATTTATATAGTTGTGTGACATAGAGCAAATTCCTTTGTCTTTCTTTTATTGGGAAAGGGATGATGTTATCCACCTCATTGTTGTGGTAAATAAATAAGGTATACAAAGTGCTTTCCACAGTGCCTACTGTATAATATAAAGTAAATAAAAGCTATTATAAATAATAATGTCTATTATCAATCAGGAAAATAACCTTAAGGATACAGAATTATCTATCTAAAAGTAGCCTCTCAAAATGCACTGACTTTAAGTGGAAATCTATTTTGAATGAGTCTCATAAGTATTCTTTATCAAGTATTAATTGAGTAATAATGAATAATCATTTAGCATTTGTCATCCACAGACCTGTTTTATCAGTTATTTCATATGTCTGTCTAATGTTGCCAACTAGCTTATAAACATGACAGTGTGTGTGCAACCACTGTTTCCCTGGGGTCCAGGATAATGAGTAAGTTGCCCCCAAAAGGGCATTAAAACACCTGGCTGACTGGGCCACTGACTCTTAGGGGAAAATATTAAATAAATTTTAAACCACAGAGAAGTACAAGTGTGACACAATTCCTTTTTCCTACTGAAATATGCATGGAAGAAATGAAAGTCCTCCTGATTTAAAAATTCTAAACGAAAAATCTTGATTTGGGTTCAATAAATTCAATCAACTTCAATACCACTAATTAAAGTCCAATTAAAATGGAAGTGAGGGGAAGAGAAAGAGAAGCAGGGAGAAGGAAAAAAGAGAGAGAAAGGTAGGTGGGAGAGAAAGGAGAAAGTGTGGCCTCTCAGATCCAAATCTGCTCTTCTTTGTGATACCAGAGCCAGAATTCCTCCTTTGCCACATGGTTTGACGTTAGCCTTTGTCACTAGAGGGCGCTGGAAGAGCTCTGTAAGGCCATAGCATTAGGAAGCAGCTGACTTTCCTGGTTCTGGTGTGCTTATTTTTTTGCTGTGGAAGGTCCAGCTTTGGTCTACCTAAACATCCTGGCATATTTCTTTGCGACTCAGCAGACCTCTTTGATGGACTACTTCTGTCCCCACTTTTGAAAAGTTTCTTTTCCATCCTCACATCGTATGTTCCTGTGGCAGCCGTATCCTCTTCAAAGAGTTCCAAATCTTATTAGTCTTGGGTAGTGAGGACTCCTCTAAATTCTTCACTTTTTCTTTGTTCATTCTCCCTCAGTTTAGAGGGAGTACACGTTTTCTGCATTTGCTACTTTGAGACCCTTCTGAATTCTCTTTCGTGCCTTAGTAATCTTTTCCTAGTTAATATTTCTTACTAAATTTTACTAGGTATGGTTTCCTTCTCCCAACTGGACCTTGACTGATATAAGGAGTTAGAGAAAAAGACTGAGAAGGAAAGGACAAAGAAAATGAGGCTTGCTAGATTTAAAAGTAGGTTTATAGCTCTTTAACTGATAAGCCTATTAGCTTCTTCTTAAATAGGACGTATCAGCAGTCCACCTGTAAAAAATAATTTTTTTGCTTGCAGTTATTAGTTTAATGTGGATGGTAGTGGGAACCCAGATGACCATGTCTAACTCCAGGAGAGTGGCTGTCACACTGTTACTTGCTGCAGGAGGATCCCCAAATACATGATCAGACATCACAATGGTCAAATGGGGAAAAAAATGCTGAAGCAACCACAGTGAACTGGCATCAGTGTAAAACTATGGTTACTTTTTAATACGTTTTTGACTAAAGCCAAAGTTTATAACAGAAACTTTCTGTTGGACTTCTTATCTACGTTATCTAAATAAAAACAGAAGTATGCTGAATAATCAAATCACAATAGCATCATTTTAATTCTAACAAGAAAGTTAGAATTACATACACATAGTTACCTAATAAAGCTCTTAAAAGCAGCAGACTGAGGGTTGATGCAGAGAGGCACTCTGTTTCCTTTCTGCTGTTCCAGAATGAACTGGTGAATAATTTCTGTGGAGAAAACAAACATCGTACCAAGCATGCCAATTTGCAGGTCTGGGAGCCATGAATTTTCAGCTAACTAGCCAGCACTAGAATGGCATTTCCTACTGGTTTAGTTAAATCAAACACATGTCATCAATTAGGCAGAATCCAACAGAACTTTCCTGAAACCAAAATGGCAGTTGCTGCTAAACATAGGCAAAAACCTCTGAAGTGGCATTTCATGGGTTGGAATTCCCATCATTAAGAGTAAAATGGTCTATAAATTTGAAAGTGACTCTATGGGGCTGGCATTATTGCTAAATTGCTCGTAATTACCACCTTCTTGAAAATCACTTTAAAAACCTCCGTTGGTGTTTAAGTATATAGTTTTGGGCTGCTTACTATGGGGACTACTCTCTCTTCCAAAATGTCCTATAGTAGACACAAAAATCATTCAGAATTTTGGATGTCATTAACCCTCATCCCACTCCAACAGGAGATCATGTCGGGAAATTTTATGAATCAACTAGCAGAAATTCCCTTCTTGTCATCATCCAAAGACCCATTCCCTCAGTGGATGTTTATCTTTTTTAAAACATTTCGTGTTATACAAAAAAGAAGTTCACAATATTTCATTCAATAAATAAATTACAACGAGTATTAAATGTATTGAGTCACACTGATTAAATAAGTCAGCTTTGAAAACAAAAACAAAATATTCATTCTTTTGCCTGACCTTCCTCTGGATATAATATTAAATCAGTGTTTTATAACACACAAAACTTTCTTGGCATATATGTCCTGAACAAACAGCTATATACAAAGTTGTGAAATAAAGAGACAAAGGAGCTTTGGTAACCATCCAGATCTCAGCTTTACGTGGCCACAAAATGAAAAATGTTACTAGTCATCCTGATTGGCCAAAGACCAAAAACAAAAACAAAAACAAAACCCCAACTCACCTTTAACCTGTCGAACAGAACTGAGGTTCTTCTCAAACGTGTCATCAAATTTGGGATTGGTGACGGGCTCAAAGTCACTGGTATAAACTCTTCCAGTAGAGGTGGAAAAGCAACATTTACACATACACGTGTGATATCGTAGTCGCCCTTCATCTAGGTAGGGGTGGGCTAAGGCATCCTTAGCGGATATTCTTTTGGACTGAAATAAAATTCAGAGACCAGCACATCAATACTACAGATAAACATGATTGTCTATGCAGGCTCTTTCATAAGACACAGTTAACTATTTTATGCAACTTATATGGTAAATCCTGTGTAAAGATAGGGTAACTGAATTTAAAGGTGAGTAATGTAGCAGCAGCAGGAGTATATGACTTAGAACAAGAAACTACTATTATAAGCCATCACATACCACAAAGCACTCAGAAATGACTTTCTGCTAAGATCCTGAAAAGTTCCTACCTTGAAATAAATGGATGCAGGGTCAAAAATGACAAATATCATGACATTTAAATATGTAATGCTTCAGAGGGGGTAAGTTTACATTTTAAATAACAGTTATAGTTTCTAAATATGTTTCAGCATTTAGAAGAGATGTGATCACAGTGGCAATTTTATAAAGCTGCTTGAAACTTTTATGTTCTTAGAATACCAAATCAACTTTGGGCAAAAGCCTATCTGACAGCTGCTGGAGTTAGGCAGCAGATAACAGTCTAAATGCCATGTTTAAATATCCATCTCAGTCTGAATATCAGCAGCCTGTGGATTTCTGACACTTCAGATCAGAATACTTAATATACTAGTTTTAGGCTGATAAACTATAAACTTTTAAACTTACTTCTACATTAAAAAAAAAGAAGAAAAAATGTCCCTCCCTTTAGCACAGTGGACATATAAGTACTACTGAGGGAAAGTAAATTTTAAAGGATATAAGGATGGTTTCAATAGTACAGAATAGAACAAAACTGACACTTTGCCTTGCTTTCAATATGATCAAGCATTTCACATAACATGATTTAAAAAAAGAAAACCATTTTGTACTCAATTAAACAAAAAAATAGCCAGATCATCCTGACTGGTTCTAGTCCTCCAAATAACAAAATGTTAATCATGTCCCATAAACTTGGATTCCCTAAAAACACTTTTATTTCTAATTTTTTTACCATGCTGATGTTAAAAGGCATATCATGACCTTTCAGGACATGATAACCACAAAGGAAAGATGCTGCTTATCTGACATGGACAAACCAAACTTGACAACCTTGGTTATGTTCCTTTTGCCACCTGCCATGTTTTGTCTTTGGTGGTCAAGCTGAAGTCTGATTCACTGGTACTCTTAGCAAGTAAATTTTTTCTTTTTTTCCTAAATGCAGCTATTCCTGGAGGTTCCGCCAGGACAAAGGACTACTGTCAGAACCAAAAGAAACAAGCTGGCCGACAATGCACCTTGACCAGAAATGGGCCTCTCATCCTCAGCGTCTCTGGCCGGTCTCATCTGTGGAACTCAGCTCTTTGGCTTTTGCACACTAAATCTGGCTCTTGGCCCAGTCGTTTTCTGTTTCCGATTGAGCATGATCATGTCTGGCTGATCATGTCCACACCTGGTAGCAGCAGGGATTGAATCTGGGTTTTAATTTTATCATCTCACCATTAAGTCATTTCTGTCAGGTGGCAAATGTCAGAAATTAGGTCCTTATCAGCTGCCATCAGCAGCTGGAATCTGGTTTCGCTCTTAGTCTTTTTTGTCTGAGGATTGTTATTTCCTGAAATTTGAGAATGCAGCATTGAAAGGATCTTGGTGTTTCCCAACTATTGATAGATGTGTTTGTATGATCTCTGTGTGCCAATATGGGGGTGGAGGGTCTTTTAAAGTGCCTTACCTAAGAGAACACTGAATAAAAAGTAAATCAAATTTATAGCACGTAATAATCAACTTTCATTTCTCTAAGTAAATTAAAGTCTCTTTACAACTTCTGAAATGAGGCTTAAGAAAGGAGACTGCCATTTTGCAAAGGGTATGAACACTGAAAAGAAATAACTGTCCTGCTAAATAGAGAAGAAATTACAAAATTACTCATATTTTCAGTAAAGGTGTTCTTTTGAAAGACCTAATGGTGCTTAATTATGTCCTATGTATTTTAATTACATATTGTACATATCTTGTTTCTTTAACTGATCACATTTGTAATAGATATGGATACTTATTTTTAACCTAGATTTTGTTGCTTTATCAATATTGGCCCTTCTAGTTTTGAATAAGTTGAGCAAATTTTCCATTTTATAAATATAAAATATTTCAAAGTAAACAAATTAATGTACTTTGTATACTTCTGAAAGGAGTTAAAACATCATATTATGAGATCTTTTAAAATGGAGCTAACTTCATTCCAACTGGCTTTTAGAAACAATATTAACACATTAAAGACATGTAAAAAATGAAAAAAAATAAATAAAAAAAGGAAAAAAATATTATTCTTCCTTACTATTTAATATGTTGGCTCTTTAAAATTTTTTTCTTGGTAAAGTTGTAAATCAAAGATTAAAAAAAGCTTTACCTGTTAAAATAATATTCTTGGTTACTAGGTTACAAAGTATGAAACAAAACATAATTCTATAAGATAACGAGGTCATGTGACATTCTTATGCAAGATGATTCTTTGGAAAAATCAATCTGTTATAAAAATTTAAAAACATGTTTTCTTCCTAATTTTAGCTCCATATACAAATAATGTTAGCAAAATATCTTAGTTTATACAAGTTTTGGGTTTGTTTTCTCACAAAAAGCCTAATCATTTTGAATTTGATTTTTGTTCTACTGGTTTTGTAGATTAGATAAACTAATATCACCCTAAGATTATGGAATTTTAAAAATTACGTGTTCAACTAAATTAGAATGAATGATAGTAGGTAATGTGTTTCTAAAAAGAAATTAGGTTTTAGAATGCTATAAATCATAAGGACTTAAGTGTCAACTCAAATTTTAATCTTCTGATTCTCAGTTAACATAAGACTTTACTAATATTTATTTGAATTAATAAAGTCTTTGGATACCTGGATAATATAATTTTAATATACTTAGGCTCTTCATTAACACATTATAGAATAGCTATCAATAAACAGTTAAAAATATATGAAAATAAATACCTTTGAGTTAAAGCACACAAATTTTTTTTACAGAATGTAAAGGATTGTGTGATGGTAGGAAGATGTATATGCAAGATAATGTTTTTGTTTGTTAAGGGAAAATACTGAATAATTTTGTCTAAATTCCTAATAGTTATTGCTTTGAAAATATTGCTGTTAGATAAATTAAAGTCTCTGGAGATTTGTTTATTGTCTTCACTATTTTGAGGTAATAGTTAATTACATTTTCATAAATTGATTATTTATTATACTCCATTCTTTCCAATATTGTTGATATTATAATAAAAGATCCAGAATCCCTTAATTTTATCCTCCACTGCTGGTTTCTGCCTTACTTATATTTGCCTAAAGGCTCCTGTTACCAAGCTAAAAATCAAGAATTGAATCTTTCATAAGAAATATAACAAGGACCTCTGTGAAGGACTGTTATCAGGTACTCTTGACAATTGTCTTCATGGTATAATTCATGGGTATAACGGATATCATCACCTCAGACAACCACCTCTTAAGACTGAACCAAGTAACCGAGTCAGGATGTCCAGGAACGTTTCAGTGCAGGAGCAGACATGTGGCAATAGGCTGCCTAACCCAAGATCAACAAAATGAGAATTAATTAACTACTGCAGACTAAACAGACTAAATGAATTGACTTAATTATGGTTATTGTTCTATTTTTAATGACTTTTAAAATCATTTCTTCTTAATATATTGCTAACACTCAACAGGTTAAAACCAAAATAAAACTCCTTTAAAATGGCATCTATTTCTAACTGAACTCTCAGAACTGGAAAGAAAAGAATCCTGAATATCAATCATAAACAAATAAAGCATCAGACCAATTTAAAAATAATAATTCTGTAAAAAAGTAACTATTTGTTGGCCTTGTTCTATAAGACGATGATAAAAATGGTTAAATGTTATGCAGTGGCTTAAGACAGTCCAGCCTCAGAGCTGTAAAGACTATGAGCTCCTGGCAGGTCAGGAACATTAATAAACATGAAACCTCTGAGAAAGAGGATACCTTACAGTTGTAAGTATTATAAGTAAAACCTGGGAACAGTGAATCACATGGTTCTTGGTTCCTAATCTAGTAGAACCAAAAAGAGAATAAGGTATTTCTAACAAATAAAAGTAAATTTTAACCTCGGGGCCTGTACAAAACCCTCTATGGGCAGACAGAAATTACCTCAGGAGGCTGAAGTCTGTTGCTCTAGTTTTGTTAACCATACAAAAGGTCTTTATGTATTAAGGAAAATCTCCTGTTAGCTATGCAGATAAAACTGCCAAATAAAAAAATATATCAAACTAATGACACTACATAACTAGCTCATTGGGCAAGTTATGTGGTTGAAACTGTCCTTAATGGCAGGAACTTGACTGCAAGGAGGGACTGTGGAATCAAGAACCTCCACTTTGTCTTGCTTTCCTTTCACTAATATGCCAAAGTAAACAAAAAGAAGGAAAACAAAAAATAAGCACCAAACAAAAATCCACTTTTTTACCCTGTGTGTAACAAAAATAACTTGATCACTGTGATTGGTTCTAGTCCCCCAAATAATAAAACCTTTACTATTTCTCACTAACTTGGACTCCCTAACCAAATATTTTTATTCCTAATTTTTGTTATGCTGATGTCTCAAGATAGTTCTGACCTTTTTGGATTTGATAATCATGTGAGACAGTTGCGGTTTTCTCTTCAAAAACAGACCAATGTAAACTTAATGATAATTTTGTGGGTACTTTCCCCCTTTAAATACCTGTTCTTTTTTATATTTGGTGACTTCCTTGCATTCTTGGCAAGTAACATTTTTTCTAAATGCTTTCATTTTTGAGTCTTCTTTGACAATAGTTATTGGCACAGACATGAGTAATAAATATCCTTTGAATGAATGACTAAATGAAGAGCTGAATTTTGTCCCAGAAGAGTCAAGACTAGAAATAGCATTTGGAAAAGCTATTATTTCAACAACTGAAAAAGTAAACGATTTTTCAAATAATGTTCCACTTTTTTCCTTCTGATTTAACTTACCAAGCTCCTTTTACAAATATTGAGATAAAAAAAGGATGGTACAGTTCCTTATCTCTCTTCACCCTTGATTGTTACGTATTAATAATTAAAATTCTGTGTGATGAGCATGATACAGATGAAATTGGGGACTAAAGTTTATTAGTATTTACACTGCCCATCTATTGATGTTTTTCTTAAAACATGTGTTTTTAATTCATTAAAAAATAAAAACAAATACTACTTACTGGATCAAAGACCAACATCCTGCAAAGGAGATGAACAGCTTCATGTGTAGCCTGGCTAGACAGGGTATAAAGTACAGGAAGAGATGGCTGTGAAAAAATAAAGAATTCAAATATGTAAATGAATCTTTGTGTAAACAGATATGGAATACAGCCAATTTATGACAAGGTAAGTACCCAGATCAAAAGATGTATGCACATAAATCTAAAACTCCAAGGAAATGAGTATTCTTCTCAGTAACCAGTCTTCAAAAACAACTGTCACTGACTTCCAATAGCATATTTTATATTACATGATTACTCATTGTAGATTAGAGCACAAAAGAGCCCATGGAAAATGAAAGCTAATCCTGTAAATATGGAGCTCCTTACACTGTAAATGCTCTGGCAAGAAGGGAAGAACAAACATGCCTAGATGTGGGAGAAAAAAGATTTAATACCTTGTCCATATGCAAAATTAAGCATGTGAACTGTGAAAAGTCAGCATGGGAACTATGCCTCATGGCAACACTACCATAAAGTTGCTAAACCACTAGTCCTAAACCACTAGTCCTAAAGGAGCTATAAAGCACTCAGGAAGTTACAGAATCTTCTAAACAAGTGTGCTATTGCTTTCTCTATCTCCACATATTTTGCCTTTAGCACTTAATTTCTCATTGTCTTTGTAGGTGACAGGCATATCTACATGTCCATATCTAACCTTGCACTGAGGCAAGGAGATGGCTCTGATGACATGAGAAGTCCCAAAGCTTATAAAGCTTCCATTTCACTGCCTGGAGGGTCAGGGGACAGAGCAGGTGAATGGCATTGCTGCTCTCTCTCATATAAGTAACACTAAAAGGTCTCCTTGTATCTAGATCACAGCCTCAGAATCTTGCTATGACAACTACTAACATCAAGTATTTTACATATCTGCCTCCTTTCAACAAAGACACATAGGAAAATCCAACAAGAAAAAGACACCTCAGAATCATCAGGAGGTAATTATTCAACTTAAAGAAGTTTTCTTCAGGATCAAGGAGTAACAGAGATGAGATAGGGGTTCTAGTTCACTAATAACTTAGATAAATTGACATGTATGAATCTCAGTATTCTAAATGATGTCTTAAGTTTACTTTAGTTCTAAAATTGTATGAGACTTGTTAGGACTACTACAGATAAAAAGCATTATATACACAGAACGTAGTTCTGTGATATAGTTATCATTCAAATATTTGTGCACCAACTTACTATTCCTTGGTGCATTTACATATCTGCAGACAGAGAAGTATTTTTGTTAAAATATGCAAGTCTATGGTAGCTCTGAAATTATTTATATTAGTTAAGATAATGGGGTGTGTGTGGAGAGTGTGAGGAAGAGGCCTTAACTCACAACTTAAATATATTTTTCCCTAAGAATTTTTTTTATTGTGCAAAATAAAGTAATTTGATATTCTTAAAAGATTTTGATTCTTGGTTTGACTGTAAATAGCTGTCTTCCTTTTCACTTGTTTGTGCAGGCTGGCAGCCAATTTCCAGCCAATTCTTACTGACTCAAATGTCTCACCATAAGCGATCCTTTCCTTTACATTCCGTAAGTGAATCTACCCCTCATCCTATTTTTGTGGTGAAGATTATGTTATAGCTTAGGGAAAAGAATACTGGAAGATGTGAGTTCAAGTTCTGACTTTGTCACTAGACTTGGGTAAGTCACTTGAACCTTGGCATTCTCATCTATTAGAATGCACCTGTATAGATCTGTCTACCAACATCACTGCTAATCACCTAACATCCACCAGGTCCTGAGCTAGGTGTTGGGACAAACAAAGATAAATAACACCTTCCAGGTAGGCAAGCAAAACATAACCAAGTAGTTCCAGAAGCCACTGAATGGAGGATAGAGAACAAATTAGAAGGCAAAATTTATAAGACTTAAAGACATCTGGATAAGGGATAGAGAGCTTGTGAAAATGAAATAAAATTTTAATCCTCTCCCCAATATCTTTACAGAAGTATACCCCAGAAAATACACTAAAAATATGGCTAAGTTTAATTTCCGCCTAGGTCAGTCATATTATATGCTTTCTCCTCTTGTGTTTATATGCATGTTAAAAAGAGGCACAGAGAAAAAGAAGAGTCAGTTTAGTCATGCCAATACCTCTCCAGAAAGATAACCGTTAATAACTTAGTTCTAGCACTGGTTCCACAGGAAGGATGCAGTGTTAGAGATGTGCCATTTCTATTTCCATTTTCTTCCCCTCTAATTCACCAAACATAATAGCTGAAACCAGATGGGCCCAGAGTATAAGAACTACACAAGAAGTTTATAATCCTTTTCAAGTGCAACAGAATCAATTTCAATAAGAGAGAAAATAGAATGTTTAGAAATATGCCCTAAATCTCATCTGGAAAAGTTTTTGCCAATTCTCCTAATGTTCATATATATCACCCCCACCTCCTTTAAAGTCCATTTTCTGTTTGTTCTGCAAGTTTATAAGTCACTCAGCAATGGAGGAGTGAGTGGGTGCCAGTGCTGAAATTATAAAGCCAGGAAGGCTTATAAAGAGTACTCTATTAATGACTGTGATTGTCAGTGAAATAAATCAAGGATGAGCTTCTGGTCTTGGGTGAGAGGCCCTAAATGGCTATCCCATATAAGCCAAATGCAGAATGCTGGTCACTGCAGTGGAGTCAGCCAGGCTGTGTGAGTCCTATTGGACATTCCTGTTAGTTTTCATTTGGCAGCAAAGAAGCTGTGACTGTCAGTCAGCAATGTTAATTGAGTCCGTACAATGCATAGTGCACGCTGGTAAGCACTTTGGGGTTATATAAAAGAAATTCTCACTTGAAAAATAATAAGTTTGAACTAAATGAACTCGCTAATATACTCTGATTCTATTAAATATAAGATATGGCACCCCTGTCAGGAGACAGGACTATTTTAACTTCACTGAAAATAAATCTATTTCTGACAAAATTAGCTGGGAACAGTCTGAGGAGAAAAGGAGATCTAAATCTTATAAGAGATGAACAAATGGCTAACTTAGACTTTTCAATCCTGTCAACAGGTCAGTGCCTCACCAAGTATCTTAATAGATACTTGGGCCATGGCAGCTGAGATTCTCTTCACCCAAGATTCTGAGCTGTAGAAAAGAGTAAATAAAAAATTCCAGTCAGTTTTTGTCTGCCCAGCATTTCCTGACCATTAGGAAAACACTCTCTTCTCAACTCTCAAATCAAGTGGTTTGGCTAGGCTTGATTTCAACCCCCAAATCCAAAGATGGCACCTGACTCAGCCTGGCCAGTCAAATGATATATCCCCTGAGCACCATGACTGTCTCCAGGATGGGCACATGGTCTGAAAGAGGTTAGGGGACAGCCATGGAATAGCTAACCCAATAAAATCTCCCAATCCTCTTCTTCCTTGTTGACCTTCATTATAGGGGATGGGGAAATACTCATTTTTTTTTTAGCCTGTCTTGCATCTGGAAGGCTATACGTTACACAATTCTGAACAATGACATACATGCAGAAATGTTGTAGGCAGGCTTCTGGGAAAACTTTTGCTAGTGCTCCCTTTGTCCTCCATTTTATGGCTTTGAATGTGAACAAGCTACGGCCATTCTGTGACCATGAGGCAATAAGAGAGTATCTAAAGATGGCAGAGCAGAAAGAAAGAAAAAAACTAGATTCTTGATGACATAATTGAGCTGCTATATCAGACTGCCTACTTCTGGACTTGATATGAGGAAGAAATGAATCCTATTTCTTTAAACTACTGTACACAAGATTTTCTATTACTTATAACCATTCCTAAATGAATCAGAGAACTTCCAAATATTTTTTTCTGGATTTATTTGGGAAAACTCTTTCCTGAATGATTTACCAATAGTACGTGGGCCTGGACTCCTGGTTCCATTTTTGCAAACAGATGGAAGAAAACCTGTCTGAAAATGAAGCCCACACACAGGAAAACAGAACAAAGAGGGTCAGATTCCTGGCACAGAACATCACTTGATTACCTGAATCCAGCTAGGCCTGAAGTCAGTGTTAGCTCAAGACTTTTTAGTTATATAACTAGTAAGTTTCCTTTTTTTGCTTAAGTCAGTTTTTAACTGAGTTTCACTGGAAAGTGTACTATTGCACCACAGAGAAGTATGTATATTAATCTATCAACACAAAGAAATTAATTTGAGGCAGTAATCTGTGACTTTAAGAAGATAGCTAATTAGGTTCTCCTAAGCATGTATATAGTTTTCAAAAAGGCTCAACAAACAATAGCACATATTTCTGCTTGTACAAATATATGTAAATAGGTGCACAAAAAAATTTGTCAAAAAGATATTCTCAAATTAATTTAGAGGAGACTGGGATGGTGTGGGGGATAGCTAAGGATGACTAACTCTCAGTAAAAATTTTATTTTACATATACTCACATATTATTTGCATATAAACAAATAAAATAATAATAATAATTAAGAAAACACTGCTGAAGGTATATGTACCAGGCAGTGACTAGCTAAGAACAGAGGTTTTAGAATTAGAGATATCTATTTTTGAGATCTGGCTTATGGCCTTAAGCATATTATTTAACCTCTGTAATCCTCTATCTTCCATCTGTAAAAAGGAACAATAAATGGTACATTATAGTGTTGTGACGATTTAATATATTAATTAAGGTAAACACATTGTTTTTTATTCTTGGAATAAACTCCCCTCGATCATAATACATTATTTAAAAAAAATCACAAGCCTTACCTATTATTTTAGAGTGCTAACTTTGTTAATATTTATTAAGTATCCAGAATGCCTGGCACTACTCTATGCTTTCTTTGCACTCACTATCTCTTTATTATTATAACAATTTAATGAGGTCGGAACTATTTTTATTCCCATTTTACAGATGAATGAACTGAGGCACACAAAGATTAAGTAATTTGCCAAAGGTCACAAAGTGAATTACTGGTAGAGTTGGGGTTCATATTCAGTCTGTCTGAAAACTATACAGTACAACTCCTGGGATATCATTCAACATGTGCAATGTGATGAGCCTGAGACTGATACCACAACCTGCACTCTTCATCACTATAGTCCAGAGAAACATAAATAGAGTATATGTCCAGTGTGCAGCACTGAGCTAAGCACTATGCCCTTTGCAGAACAGTCATGATGTATAGAACTACATAAGCTATATTGTTTATATTGGATTGGGGACCAAATTAATCTTTTAAAGTTAAAAAAAAATCCAAGTGGCTACATACCAAATATACTTGTGTGTGGGTGTGTATGTGTCTTCCAATCTCAGCTTTAAATAGCTATACATGAATGGAGATACCTTCAAGCAGCTGCTAACAGGCTAACTAGAGACATCAAAGATATGCATCATGGGGTAAGAGAAGGAGCAGGAAGGGGAAAGGCAGAATCTGACTAATGGCTGCCTTAAAGAGCTTCAAGGGTCTGTTAACTTGTGAACTTCTCTCGAGAGCAGTGGTGATATGAAGATCAACTTGCAAATGTAGATAAAAAACTGAATTTCCATACTGGGGGAAAAATGCAACCAAGTACTCTGCTAAGTTCATTTACATTTAATTATATAAATATATGGCAGGTATAACTTACTCTATACAAATCTACCTGGGCTGGTATTCAAAGACCATGAACACCTGCCTAAAGAGACCATTGCCAGAACTGGTTAAAAGCCATCTAAAGATAAGACTTTCAAGTCGGTGCAAAGCATATCTACCCTTTGAGCAGAAATGGTCTCCTAATTAATTTTCACTCCATCAGTCTTCTCTTCAAAATCAAAATATTCTGACACCAAGACTAGCCAGAGCTAATCCTAGCTTTTACTATGATGCTCTCTTAAGACCATCACTAAACTTAGTGATAAGCAAAATGTTAAGCTCTAAGAGGCATTACTATTATGAGACCCATTCATGGAAAAATGTATTAAGAAAAAATTCTGTTAAACATCTTAATCCATTTAACTATTTAAATTAATATGGAACCTAAAATTTTCCTTTCTTTATCCCTTTGTTTTAGACAATAATGATAGTTACTAGTTCGGGCTGGTTTTAGAAGATAAACACAATGTACCCATTGCCCTTTATGCCTGTGAAAATGGATGTGCTGGAGTCATACTAGAATCACAGAGAGGAAAAGGCAAGGCCTTGCTTGACCAAACATCTGGCTGGAAATCTGAAAGAAGGAGTGTCAAATTCGGTCTATCATTTGGTCAGTTAGATCAATCAGAACTTCTAATGATCACTCAGATCATCTAAATACCCAACTTAAAAGAAACCATGGGAAAGCCGGGGACAATTACCTGCCAAGTCTTCCTGTTTCAGTTTGTTCCTAAGAAAAATATTCTCCTTAGTCATTCTTCACATCATTAAGCTGTTTTGTCCAAAGGAGATTAGGAAAATGCTGCTAAATCAACATAGTAGGAGAAAAACCATCTTGTCTTTCTCAAAAGTGAGTTGGCTGCCTGCAAGTAATACTGATCAATGAAAATCTGACAATCTCTCTTCATACTTTTCTAACAACATTCGCATTTGATTCCATGTTAGTGGCAAGAGTGCAAGAGAAATAGCTTCACGTTCCTTGCTGAAATAAAAGATACGAGGTCTTTTGGCTCAGTATTTGATATATATGTACTAGGTTAGGGCACTGAGGTTAAAGCTCCACCCCCAGTAACTTTCCCCAGACACATCAAAAAAGCAGGAGACAAAAAGCCAGGGGTCATTTATTAGCAGGGCTACAAAAATATTTTTTTCCTATAGCATTGGGAATTACCATATTTTATTTGATTTGACAAATATTTAACATTTTATTACTTATGGCCGACACATACGAAATAAGTAAAACTTACAGGTAAAGTTTTTGTTAAAAAATCCTTACTTCTTTATTCTGTTAGAAGAGAGATCTCGTTCAAACAGATGGTTACCAAATACAGATACCCTCCTTCTCCTTTTACCTGTTTATGAGGACCCCTGAGTATGTGTGCCTTAGCGCCTTCACAAGCCGTCCTCATTGCTTCCAGTGATGGTGTGCCCAAGAGATCCGTGATCAAATCCAACTACAAAGAAATGTGAAGAACAGATGGATAAATAAGAAGCTCATGTAAACAACTTTTCATTAGAGATGAAGACCAAATTTTGGGAATATAAACCTTAAGGCAATTTCCAGATTAACCGATAGGAGCCCCTATTTTCACTTTTTTGGACTATTAAAAAACCCAGAAAAATAATCATTAGGAACCTATATGGTAGAAAATATAGAAAATAAGTTTTTAGCAAGCATGGCATTCTAAGGCTATAATAATTTAGAAGTCTGCATCTACTTGCCCTGTGTCTTGACACCATAGCATCTATGATCCTTGCAGAGGTGAGTTGCTCTTCTGCCTATGGCTAATGACTATTACTTTCAAACAGTTAATGAATAGATTCTGATTCTTTCACATGGATTCAGGCTCATCAAGGAGCTAATCCACAAATCAGGCAGCTGTGATTTAGTAAATACTCAGAACATTCACAGCTGAAAATAAGGCTAAGCTATCAAAGTTTGGGCCAGTTACACACACTTTACATTCTAGTTATGCTAGAAATACACTGACAGAAAACTGTGGTACTTAGAATCTAACAATGACACTGTATAAGGCCACATTTAGTTAGCTGGGCACAATAAAAGAGACCAATAAAAACGGTCTGCTCACAAACAAGTCTTTCTAAGTACCAAACTACCTTAACAATTTTCTGTAGTGCTACTATTATTTTAACCTCATAACCTAATTAGCAGTACCATATCATTCCAATTCCTCCAGAATAGAAAATTTTTACCTAGAGAATATTTCTTTTCCTGGTGCCAGGGCTGCCAAATATAAAGCACTATTTTCTGCACTTATCTAAACCGTGGGGTAACCATCAGTGTCAATGACCTCCAGAATAATGGAGGTGTATCTAAGTAGCTTGTTCTCAACAGAAGTAAAGACCTCTGTACAAAGCTTTTTGGGAAAAGTGTGTTGGTGATACTTTCGGACTTCTGGTAACTACACTAAGGCAGAAGGAAATGACATCATCAAAACAAATGGAAACATTCAGAATGTTGTTTAAAATGAATCAGATCCATGGATGAGAAACATTTTTAAAAAGTGTGCTGGTACCAAAGTACCTAGGGTATTTATTTCTCAAAGATACAAAGAAAATGCTACAGAAAATAACTAATTCCATTTAGAAGTTACTCTTTTTTCCATCTTATTTATTTTATTTTTTATTTTTTTAACTTAAGTTTATTGGGGCTTTTTTCCATTTTATATCTTGATTTCTCACCCCCAAATACACTAATGGTAGATTTGAGTTTCCTTCAGAGGCTACGTCAGACTAGGAAATTCAAGACCTATGTATTTCTCTAGAATATGAGGTATCTGAATACCATTCCAGTTGCTTCACACTTTCCTTTGTATGTTCTTTTCAGCAGCAACCCAAGGTCATTGTTTAATATATAAAACTTGAACAACCCCTTAAATTTAACTTAAGCTTTTCTGTATGGCAGTTTTTTATGTCCAGGTATGCTAGTCATATAAGTAAGCCTGTGAAACTCTACTTTCCAAAGAAATTGAACAGTAAGTGGATACTATCAATAGTACCCAATATTAGGTTATACATTATTTTTATCACTAGGATCAATGTTTAAGATGTAAACTTAAAAAACAGGTTTTGCATGTGTAGTAGAGAAATACATTTAAATGTTGAAAATAGCGTATATATTTTCTAATGTATCAGTTAAAATTCTTTGTAGAAAGAGCATTAAAAAAATGATTCCATTTTTGGTCAAGTGCCTGAATTATTTACAAACATACATGGTAGTCAGGGTGATCTTTTAAAATGTGATCAATAAAATCTTATTATTCTCTTGCTCAAAACCTTCATATAGCTTTCCATCCAGAATAAAATCCAAAGTCATTATCAGGCTGACATGGTCCAGCTCTCTCTCTGATCTTGTCTTCTACATGCTATTCCTTGATTGTGTCATCCCTCCAACATGCTACACTTGTTCCTGCCTCAAAGGCTTTATTATATTGGTTGTCCCTTTTCCCAGAACACTCTTTCCTATTATCTTGCTCCCTCATTTCACTTGGGTCACTCTTCAAATGTCATCCTCTCAGAGTATCCCTTAGTACTGTTCTGCTCCACCATCATTCTCTATCCTTAACCTGATTTTTATTCATAGAATTTATCATTACTTGGGATTACATTTATTTGTATGCTTATTTATTTTCTGTTTCATGTGAAAGTCTCACAAAGGCGAGAATTAACTCTGTCCTATTTACTGCTCAATCCCTAGCATCCTGGCACACTACCACCACCATAATTGCTAACATTTACAGAGTGCTTATTATGTGTCAGGCCTTATTGTCAGCTTTACTACTTCGTTTAATCTGTATAACAATCCTCAGAACAGTTTAGCATGCCCAAGAATTAACAGATAGTAAGTGGCAGAGCTAGGATTTGAAACAATTTCACGCTATAGCCTGAACTTTTCATTGTTACATTATCCTCATGCAAATGATATTGTTAAAATTTACTGATAAAAAACAGAAATTATCCCAAGAAAATATGTGTAGTAATAAATTAGCTATAAAGGCAGACAACGAAAGTATTGTGAATGGTTTATTAAGGCTACTTTTTAATCAGCTTTTGATGTTCTCTGTCATATTTAAATATTTTAGCCCAAAAATAAAGGTTAAAAATGTTCACGTTTAAATAATAATAAAGGTTTCTAAATGTTCAAGTTTAAAGAAACCAACACTCAAAATTTGTATTCTAAGCACAAACTGTAAATGTAAGTACATTAAGTCACCAAACACATTTTCAAGTCAGACCCATTCTGTTAGAAAGAAAAGAGGCCTTCTAACAATTGAAGATTATAACCTGTGCAAATTGTTACAGCAGAATCTGCTGCTATGCATCAGCGTGTGTAATAAAGTCAACACACTCTCTAACAGGCTTGTAAGTTATAAAATGAATCTCTGAATAGAATTGAAAGCATCTAAAGCCTAAAGTGGTATCATACCTGCTGAATGGGACTCTGTGCCTGAAACAGTATTCTTCGTCCTAGTAGTTCTGCAAAGATACATCCGACAGACCAGATGTCAATAGCATTGCTGTAATGACGGCTGCCCATCAGGATTTCTGGAGCCCGATAATACTGAGTTACAACTTCCTGAGTCATGTGACGAGATTCATCTAATTCTTCCACTCTGGCCAATCCAAAATCGCAAATCTAAATAGAAAAGATTATCGTCATATTGTCAAACAGACAAATGGAAAAGTAAAACAAAACAACGACAACAAAAAATTAAAATCTTGATAGACCTCTGAACTCTGAAAACTTTTCAATGGTACAAATAAAGAGTATTTGTGTTAATATATAATTTGATCTTATTTGGATGGGAGGAAAGAAAAGTCTCATACTTTCATATTTCTATATAAAATGATGTATATTAAAAATGTTTCTTATCTTTAATCTGTTTTCAATTACTAAGCCAAAAAAAAAAAAAAGCTGAATGTGTATTTCTAGGTTTTTAAAAACCAAGCTATCTATTTTCAAGAATGGCTTATCAAGTAAGATGTTATAAAAAGAAAAAAAGGGCATATCCTGAAGGTGTCCTGGGTCATGTTCATTATCTTTATGGAATATATATAATAAAATTTCTTTAAAACCACGGGTTTCAAACTGAGTCCTGCTAAATCCAGTTGTGAGGAAGTACTTCAGAGTTCCATAAACACTGTACCTCTACTTCACATGTATTTAAATGCTAATCACACACAAATGTAGAAAAACGTCAAAATGTAGCATATTGTAATACCAGTACCACTAGTTTCATTCATTTCTTCATGCCATAAATATTTAATTGAGTGCTTATATGTTTTAGATAGTATGCTATAACCTGGAAAGACTAATTAATTTACATGAAGACCTAGAAATAAATCTTTCCTTGCTATTTCTGTTTAACTGAAAAGTATGCTGAAGTTGCAAGGTGAGCTGTTAGTAAACAGCCACAGCGCCACCACCAAAGACTTTTGTTTATTTTCAGGAATTAAAATTTTCTTGATATTGGGCAACCAAACACACACTAGGAATACTGAAAACGAGATAATAGAGTAATGGCTATCTAAGCTCCAGTAATCTAAGTGATTAACTTTATGAGTCACTATTATAAGTGACAAAATAATACTTTTTATCTGTTTTCTAAGTTGAGGTCCCAGCATAGATTTTACTTGGAATAAAGGGCCTGGCAGTTAAAAAAAAAAAAAAAATGAAAACCACTGCTTTAAAAAAAACAAACTTTACTCCTAATTTTTGGCAATCTATCTTTTAGAACAAAGCAAAAGCAAAGGAAAGAATTTAAACACACTTTCCTATATCTTTTTTGTATTTATCTATATTTAAAAAACCCAACCACTCACCCAACAAAAAATGTTTTCTGTTATAAAGCAAGTCCTTTTTAAAAAATATCACTCTGATCTGGAAGACGAGCAAAACCCAAAGTAAAAAACTTATGTGATCAGATAACCAAAAGGATACTGAGACTTCCAGCAACATTATCCATTTTGTGCATTACAGGAAACAAAATATATTCACAATATGAAAAGATACTAATTTAAAAAGATACTAATTTAAAAGAAATATTTTATCATAATTATTTTCGATGAATTTGCACTTGAGAAGAGAGAATTAGTGTTGTAGCCAGGCACTCTGGTTTTTAAAAGTAGGCTACTAGGACAAGTCAAAGCAGAGCAAAATTTCAATTTATTCTGGTCTGTGTGTTGTTTATTCATAAATGACATTTTTCTTTACTCATTCATGTAGCCAGAAGTTACAATACCATAACAGACTATTTGGAAAATGGACTTCAAGCAGTTAATGGCATCAAGCATGACAAGTTCTACATAAAATACTTAGTGAATTTCTCCAACCAGAAACCAATATCAGAAGAAACTGGCTTAAATTGTCATAAAACTGATTTAGTTTCAGTAAGACAAAGAATTCCTGGCTATAGAATTTTAAATTTTTTTAAGAATGAAAATGAGTTATGGGGATAGGTTGTAGCTCTCTTTAAAAAGGTGACACGGGAGAAAGAGAATGAACTGAATGACCTATAGAAGGAATATTCAGTGGATTCTGGGGACAATTAAACTCTCTGTGGAAACAAAAGAATGAATTACATCATGAGTTGTTTTCAGGTAAAATATGAAATGCAGGTTTTTAATCTTTCCAGAGTTAAAACAGGAACAAAGTTCTTGAAGGCTATATGAAGGCTATTGGAAGGCCCTTACCTCTAATTTCTATGATGAGGAAAAATATGGTAGATCTCTCACTATTTAGAACTTCTGCTAATATGTATCTCTATTAGAAGTGGGAAAATCCACATATGTGGATTTTACTATTTGTGAATTACTCTGACAAAAGACAATGGGGTGGGGATGGTATTGGAAAAAATAAAGCTAAAACTGATGACTTAAGATTTTGGGGCTACTAACTATAATTAATCCTGTAAGTAATTCCCTTTCAGAGGAATAACTGAGGACTGGCTATTATATATTGTGGAAATATATTTGATCCCTTTCTGGCTTAGTATTTCACTTTTAAATGTTTCCACTTCCCTACTTTGCTACCTCAGTCAAACAGCATACTGATATGTTAGCTGTGCAAAAACAGTCTTCTTAAAAGCCATACTTCATTCCCATATAAATAGAAGCTTACTCGTCTTTTGATATTTCCTCTGATACACATGTCCTTTAATAATAAAACAATCTGAAAAGAAATTGCCTTCTCTATTCTTGTTTCTAGTCACAATGCAATTCCAATTTCAGAGCTTCCAAAACATGAAAAATATCACGAAGAATCCATAAGCCAATACTACAAATTAGTTACTATGGCCGTGACTACTGATATTGCTAGAGAAAACTGAGTTCTTTAATTTTTGATAAAGTGATAAAAATAAATTTAACTATGTCTTTCAGAAAAAATATTGTTCTTAAATCTGCTTGACATTCTGATTTTTTTTTTTAGGTATTTAAATAAACTGAAAAGCTACCTTTAGAACACAGTTGCTGTTCACAAGGAGATTCCCTGGCTTAATGTCTCGATGTAAAATGCCAGCTGAATGGAGATATTTCAAACCTGAAATAAAAAGATTTAATTGCAGATATTTATTTCCCTTTACTTAACCAATGATTTAGGGAAAACCATAGAAACAGAGAATACAGGATTTAATATTGTTCCCTAAATAGCTGCATAATAAACATTATTAAAAGTTTGACTTAGTTTTACTCTATTTTGCTTAAGTATCATCAAAGGTTTACACAATCTAGAGATAATGCCTCTAATTCAAAAGATTAATTACATTTAAGTATAGAAAAGCTTTTCAGGCAATGGAGGTAGGGCTGACCATACCAATATCCAGTGGCTACTGGAGCTCTGCTACTGATACTTTCAATCTGTGTTTCTGAGCCTGCTCCAACAAAACAGTTCCCATTAGCCAACAGTCTTTCCCAGGACAGCTATTCAATGAGTGACAAAATTCAGAAACGTGCCCAGGTTTCTTGATACTATTCTCTACCACTGAGACTCAAGAGGGTAATTAATTACTTTAAAAATATTTTTGACATTTTAGAAGACTGGAGGCTTTAGCACTGTTAGATAAAGGTCCAGCCTCAGGTGTTTTTTGAAAAGAATATGGCAAACCATATTTTTCACAAGTGTAAAAAAAGATCCAATATCCAATATATTCCCTCCACCCATTACAGGATAACAACACACCTATGAAAGGTGAACTTTATAATATGTACATGTTTTAATCCTTTTGGCAGATGCTTTTCAATCTTAATGAAGAATGTTTTATAATTCTATGAATTTGGTGGGGTGATATTTTACTAGGTCAGAAAGCTATTTCAGTTTTAAATAATTCTCCATTTGTAATAGCAATACTCTGAAGGACACACCCAATGGTCAGAAAAACTCCAACAATATCTGCCTAAATGGTTTCTTTATCAGGTCAATGATCTTTAATGAGTGAGACTGGAGGACTATTTAGTTGGCTATTTCTATCAGTCTCCTCCATGTTGTGGCTTTAAGAGTCATTTTGTTTTTTTCTAGAGTTGGACTTAGGTATGCCAGTAAACACTCTGACCAGGCAAACCTACTGCTGGCTTGAAGAATGGATGACATCCATAAGGAACACAGTTACTTTTCAATTTTGTGATCTCCTACTAAGTCATCGCTGCTTAATAAACTGTCCTGCTTATTTATCTCTGCAAATTAACCCACCCAAATGCCTAATGAATAAGACAGGGCTTTGTATTCTAAAATTGAAAATAAGAACCATACGGCTACTCTTAAAAACCTTATTTAACATCAAGTATAAAAATGGTCAAAAGAAAGTCTTTAGGGACAAAGAAAGCATTGAAAGATCAGATTAAAGTTCAAATGAAAAGCAAAGCAAAACATTTCATTTATACAGTGACACTACCTTTTTCTTCAAAATAAAGTCTTACCTCGCAAAATTTGATAAAGAAAAACTTTGACATGATCTGAGCTGAGTGGTTGAGGAGAGACGATAATTTTATGTAGGTCACTCTGCATCAATTCTGTGACAACATATCTTGAGGTATAAAGTTAAGGAAAGTTCAGAAATTCAGCTCCCAATGCCCTCAACGTAGGTACCAGATCTAAAGAATAATTTCCATTCTTAAGGCTGAAAAAAGCTTACGAAAAGAAAGCTTCTAGCCAGTATAATAGAGGTGAGAATCCAGCCCTTAGAAGATAAAACAGTGCCAAAATTAAATAATCTACTGTTTAAAAGTTAGCAGTAGTAAACAACCAAGCGACTTCTCCATACCCAGCATTATAAAAGAGACAGATAAGGGTAAACATTTTAAATGACAGCCAGGGCAGGAAAAATGTGAAGACCAGTGTCAGTGTCAGGGTCTATTAAGACATTCTGGAAGTGTCCTTTTAATACAAATGAGCGGGTTGGTGGTTTCACTCTAGGCCACCACTGCACCAGTGGGAAAGATGACAACCTACCTATTAATTGTAGCTTTGTTACTTTATAAAGTATGGTACTCCTAAAATGTATAAAATGGTTTGTTTAAATCCAAGTCTCTATAGTTGTAACACTTCTTTTATTACTTTACATTTACTTATTTTTACTCTTACTAAATTTTAAGCTTCTTATGCTTTGTACTCTGTTATAGTCTCAGAGTTTTGCTCATGGCAGACAATCAAAGGCTGGGGCCTGGGGAGAAATGAAGATGTGAAATTCAGAACTCTTGTAATGGTAATGTCTTCTGTCATATTGAAGAGAGATTCATGTCTTAACCCACCCACACTTAAGAACTCATTAAGTCTGGGTGAGTTTTATGATTTAAATAGTCATACAGTGCTTAATGATGGGGAGGGATACTTTCTGAAAAACGCATCATCAGGAGATTGTCATTGTGTGAACATCAGAGTGCATTTACACAAACCTAGATGGTGTAGCCTATTGTTCCTAGGTTACAGACCTGCACAGCACATTACTGTACTGAATACTGTGGACAAATGTAACACAATGGTAAGCATTTGTGTATCTAAACACAGAAAAGGCATAGTAAAAATATGGTATAAAAGATTAAAAATGGTACACCTACATAGGGCACTTACTCTGGCTGGAGCCTGCAGGACTAGGAATTGCTCTGCATGAATCAATGACTGAGTGGTGAGTCAATGTGAAGGCCTATGACATCACTGTACACTAAAGCTACACTGCATTTATAAAAACATTTTTCTTTCTTCAGTAATTAACTTTAGCTGTTTTTTTACTTTATAAACTTAAAAAATTTAAAAACTTTTCAACTCTTTTGCAATAACTTAGCTTAACACACAAACACATTGTACAGCTGTACAAAAAATTTCTTCTTTATATCCTTATTTGATAATCTTTTTATTTTTAAAAAACTTTTTATCAACAACTAAGATACAAACACACACAGCAGCTTAGGCCTACGCAGGGTCAGGATCATCAACATCACTGTCTTCCACCTCTGTATCTTGTCCCAGTGGCAATAACACAAATAGAGTTGTCATCTCCTATGATAACAATGCCTTCTTCTAAAATACCTCCTGAAGGACCCGCCTGAGGCTCTTCTTGAGGAAGTGTCACTCTTTTCAGAAATATGTCTATGGTGGTTTGCTTGGTTGCTTTTTTCCATCATAGATTAGTTTGGAAGCGAATAATGTACCATCCTCTCTACTACTGTATTTGTTTTGGCAAGTAATTTTCCTCCATGATCAGCTTATCCAGAGTTTCCAAAAATTCTTAGCTGCCTTCACATCAGCACTTGCAAATTAAGCAATCACTTTCACATTGTGTAATGAATAATGATTCTTTAATCATTTAAACCACCCAGAGTTAGCAGTAAAATCAACATTATGGTCAGGTCTAGCCCTTTCTTTCAACATCACAAACTTTTTGCTTTGGTTGTGATTGTCATTGTGCTTAGAGAGATGTGCTTCTGTGTTTGGTCTTTAATCCAGCTCATTAGAAGTTTCTTCATGTCTGATATAGGCCCTTCTTGAATTTTGTTAACCTCATTGCCTTCAATGAAGCAGATCCTTTAACAGCTTCTATCACTTTGTTCTAGTTCCTCAAGATCATAGTAGCTATGGTGGAATGGGACGTGCTTGACTGATGAGCAATACCCATCACTGATGTTTTACTTTCATAGTCTTAATCACTTATAATTTCATTTCCTGGTCAATCGCTTGACATGGACTCTTTCTAGCAACACAAGCAGTGGATTTGATAAGCTTAGGGGCCACAATAAAACAATACAAGATTAAATCAAGTACAAGGGAAAATGATGCAATCGAAAGATGTAGTAGACACAGGATGTATGAGGCTGCTGTTAGCATAACACAGCATTCTGTTTTACAACAAATATAATCAATCCTCTAGCTCTAATAACCAGTTTACTAAAAATATGAGGAATAAAAAAACCAAAAGACACCATGAAAAAGCAATCAGCCAAACACATGATGTTGATCATTCTTGGAAAAATCTAACAAATCAATGAAAAAAGAAAGTGTGTGAGGGGAAGAAAAGGTAGGAATGAATGTTTAGAATAAAAGAGACTGAAGAGACATAATAACCAAATGCAAGGTACGAACTTCATTTAAACCTGGATTCAAACAAACCTGATTAAAAAAGAACTTTGATAAAAAAGAACTATCTAATTTTATTAGGTGTGATAACATGATGATTATGTTTTTATAGTCCTCATCAGGTAAATATGTATATTTAAGTTATAGGTAAAATAATGTGATACTTGGAATCTACTTGAAAATACCCCAGTATAGTCTACAGCCATGCTACCCTAAAGAAACCTGATCCTGCCTGATCTCGGAAGCTAAGCAGGGTTGGGCCTGGTTAGTATTTGGATGGGAGACCACCTAGGAAGACCAGCTGCTGTAGGGGAAAAAAATAAAAAATAAGGGATTGTAAACTGACAAGGTTCTTGCAATCTGTGAGGTCAACCCAGGGTTGCCTCATCCAAAAATAAAAAAAATAGAATAAACAAATAAAACACTCCAGTCCATCTTTCCCTCCTTTCTCAGTAAAAAGGGATCAAGGAAAAGAGATTGGCAAAATGATTAATTGTTGAAGCTGGGTATCGGGTTATGGTAGTTATTATATTATTGTGTATTTTTGAAATTCCAAAATAGTTTAAAAAACACCCTTCATTGTAGAAAACTAGGGAAATGCAAAGAAGCCACAGAATATTGAAATGACCCAGAATCCCTCCTTTTTGAATTAACCTATAACAACTTCATGAAAATGTTGTGTACATACATATATGCATACTTAAAATTGGGATTATATACACACAACTTTGCTGCCTGTTTTCTTAACTTAATAAAATATAAGCATTATACCATTATTAAATATTCTAGTAAAGCAAAATTTTTATGACTGTATAATGTTCCAATGTACGGATATATTACAATTCATTTAATCAATCTGCCATTGTTGAATATCCAAGTTATTTCAAATTTTAAAAACTATTTAAAATAACCCTGAGGTAAACATTATATATTTATATGGCTTTATGTGAATCTGATAATTTCCTGATATATTCCCTGAAAGAGAATTATGGTGTCAAAGTAGATCATATTATATATTTTTATTTAAAATATCTTCTGAACATCTTTCAATGTTATACAATTCTTTTACACCATTTTAAGTGCTTATATCATTTTATATAATATGTTAAGATTTAAGCACTCCCCTAATATTGAACATTTAGGTTATTACTGTTTGTAATGTAGTTCTGTGGAAGGACTTAGAGCTTTACAGTTGTTTCATGAAGGTTCCTCAATTATGCTGATCCTCTCTCTTGGGCTAATCCATTTCTCCAGAAAACCTTCCAAACTGCTGTCTTAGAAGGCATAGATCAGGCTGCCAGGGTTCTATATGAGTAGGGCAAGGGACCAAAGACACCACAGTCAGCTCATGCTGTCTCCAAGGAATAAAGCTTTAACCTTCTGCAGGACAGGAGATCTGAACATCTTATTACTTCTTACACAGGCTTGCAACATATATCCCTACTTTGAGATGCTTGATGTGTCCCATTCTTGAGCTATTCTGATGTTCTACAGCATGAATCAATCTATTTCTGTGTACTCACTACTACCAGTATATGTTTCTGCCTCTTTTAGTTTTTACCTCTTTAATCACATTTTTGGGGCACTGCAGGAAAGACTGGCAGTGAAGATTTGTGTTCTATTAACTTTTTTCATGTTGAAAATTGCATACATGTTTATTGGCCACATGTATGTGTGAGTATAGAGAAAAAAAGAAGAGAGAGACAGAGAGAGGCTGTTCTTGTCCTTTGCTCAATTTTCTGTTGGGGTGATAATTTTCAAGAGTGCTTTACATATTAAGAATATTAATCCTTGTGCATATAATGAAAAAAAATTCCCACTAGGAAATCTTAAAGGATATAGACAGGAAAAACTTCTATTTGAACTATTAAATCTTAATCAGAAGTATCAATATTTTTGAGTTCGTTCCAGAAATCTCAAGGGACAAAAACAAAGACACATTAACAGGAAAAAAAAAAAAACAAAAAACCCAGAAAAACTCTGCAACTATTACCACTGTATTAAGTGTTGGTAACTAGAAGTTTTACTCAGGAAAAAAAATCCCTAAACAGAGTATGAAGTACTTTTCTATATAGGGTAGCAGCCATGTCTGCTGAATTTATTGACAATTTGTTGTTCCTGCCAGGATTGAAAAGTTCTTTCCTGGACATGTATGTAAAGCAGGTTATATTCTAGTCTGTCTTCCAAATCTACAAAACTGGCAGCCAAGTTGTGACGCCAGAATTAGTAGCGATAGTTGGTATGCATGTTAGCAGCAGAGAGAAAACACCTAATTTTTCAAGTTATCAAGTTGAATTCATACTGAGGGTACTTGAAAAATCTTGTTTTGATTTACAAAAGGGATAAACTGGTACAAAAGCAAAAACAGAGAATAAGTATGAAATATATGTCATATGCTTTCTTCTAACAGTGACTACACTTTCAAAGAAAGGGGAAAAGGAAAACATTGGCTGGAAACGGTCCTGTTCTAACCAGATATTTTATAAATAATTATTCATTTCAGAAAAATATTCTTACATTTCATTTAGCATTATAAAACATGTATTTCCAGATTAGGGTGTTGTTGAGCTTAAAACTATTAGATTTGAATTGATAATACTGGACCATATTTGACCAACAAAAATAATTTCAGATGTTTCAACCTAACATAGAGCAAAGCATTACCAGATATCAAAAATTCAAAAAGCAAGGTGTTTGAAATGGATAGCAAACAGTTCAAATGGTAAGTCAATTCTTCCACACTAAGACCACATACATATGTGCTTAATTTTTCTCATGAAATAATTTATTTCTCAAAATATAAACCAGCAGGTAGTCTCTCTGCTAAACACAAATGACTAGATCACATCATTGTCCTCAGGATCTGTGAACTTGAAAAACTTTTCATTCAATTTCCTGTTATAATATTTAAAAGAGAAGAGTTTAAGAGTGCTACTTTTATATCTCTGCTTCTGAAGATAAAAGGGTGGGTTAAAAAAGAATGAGGGTCAGTGAATAAACTCTTAATTTAACCTGAAAGTTCAGGGCAAAACCACAAAAAGCCTCGGTCCACTTTTACCATTTTGTGTACTTTTTTTGCAGAGATGCTTTCCCTTCTTCTAGTATGTTTTAAACATAAACGAGTTAATAATTTTAAATGTATGGTTTTTACAAAATGATTAAAACAGACACTCCACAGAGATTTTTGTCACGCTTTGGTTTAGCAAAGTAAATTCTTCAGGGGAAATACATTTTTCACTCCACAAGTAAATCAGTTTTTCTTCACAGAAAACAAGCCAACAACCAACCAGGATGATCTTTTACAAATTAACTTCTCCAAAAAATACAATTCTTGAATTTGAAGATTTAACAATATAGGTGTAGAAATTGAGAAGCCACACACACCACTTTATGATAAGGTTTCCACTTTGCTCTAGTAGAAATTCTCTAAAGTCTCAATCCCCAGCATAATGTCTCCCAGATGTCTCAACCAGTTGCCATGCCAACTAAAGCAGCTTAAATTAAATGAGGGCCTGAAAAGGCACCTGCATCATTCCAGGTCTGTTGCACATTAAATAAAGCTCTCTTGACAGGGACTCAGAGGTGCCATTAACTTGAACAGCAGCTATCTGATTATTGTTTCTGAGTAATCTAATGAGGGTCTCTAAACAAGAGGAAAAACTGGGTGCTCTTTCTCTCTCCTAGTCCATCTAAATGGGACAGCCTCTCCAACAGCTGGTGCACCCACTGGGTCAATGACTTTGCTATGGCCTTTTAAGTTACCACTGGGTAAAGATAAAATATAGAACCAATGTTAGGACTTTCGGGAGACTATTAACAGATTAACTATTTTCCCCTATTAAAACTTGTCATTAAAAACATGATCATAAAAAACATACTGTGCATGGTATGCCAACCTCAGAGAGATTTGAACAGCCCTGCTATAAAATAAATTACTGTTGATTGCAGCAATTAGTTAAGTAGCTCCATGAAATATGGATTTCAAAAAGTACTGATTTGCTTCAGAAAAATGAATGATGCAAATTAACAATTAGAAATGTATAAGGGGTGGGTCATGGCAGCTCCGATGCCTCAGGTGCCTAAGAGAAACAAATGTTTCCGTGTTGTTTTAAAGAGTTAATTTGGGGGGGATGGTGGTGGTAATATTGATGTTTTAGAAGCTTCTTTACTATGGTGTAGAAAATAGTCCTTCTGCATTCTTATATATTATTAATCCCTGGAGAAAATCACTTAATAGAAACACAAATTCAAGGTCATATTTCCAGTCTGTAAAAAACCAGGACTACCTTAGGTTTCTCGACTCCTAGACCAGTGCTCTCTACCTTAGCAAGCTGCTTTCCGCTGAAGCTTGCCTACTATTCCCATTTCTTAAATATCACCACAGTATACAGATTGAAATTTTAAAAAAGCTGAATTACTTTTAATTTTATGTGCTATGAGGAGAAGGAAAGGAGAAGGGAGGCTAATTTGTTGTTGAAGATACTACGTGCCACTTTCTAAGACACCTCATTTAATCCTCATAATACCTAATTTGTTAACTCTCCGAGGCTGGGAGAAGTTGAACTGCTGACACAGAGCTTGGATTCTAACATAGGTGGTAAAGATTCTGAGGCCTGACCCTTTTCATAAAATTTTGCCTCACTTTGTTTACTATTAAAAGAGAAAAATGAAATTCATGAGACTTGACATTACTTTCATGTTGCAAAGACTAAGTTTCAAGGAAAAATCAGAAATTTAATACTTCATTATTGATGCAGCTTTTAGAATCTCTCCTTTGCCATGTGTTTTCAAATGCAAAGTCACTCTCTTCATTCTTCAACAAATATTCTGAACAGGATAGTATGTGCAAGACACTGTTCTAGGCACTGGAAATGCAGTGGTATACAAGACCATCACTGCCCTCACTGAGTTTAGAACCTAACAAGGGACATGAACAATTAAGCAATTGCAATACAGTTGCTCAGAGACTACACCATTATGATTGTTAATCTCATAAAGCCCTTTAGACATTACTTTGAAACGGAATATGCCAGACTTGCCATCAGATAGCCAACAAAAATAAAAGCAAGAAAGAAGTTCAATCAGGAGATATTTTTCAAAGAGATAAATTTCTAAATTATTAGAATTGCTAAATTCCAGTGACTACAGTGATTTAAACTTTTAAACATGTAAAAAAAAAACTATCAAGATTTCTTTAGCTCCTACTGAATTTCTAAATTACATGCACATTCTAATTGGCAATTTAGCTATATCTGTAAAAACACAAACATATTTGGTTTCCAAAAATGGTTCACCTTAACATTTTTTTAAAAACACATGAGAAATAATAATAAAAGCAATTAACATTTATTAAGTTCTCACTATGAGTCAGGCACTTTCTAAATGCTTTATGTGAATTATCTCAATGAAACCGCAGAACATAGTTGGCAGGTTATTCTAAAGAACTAATTATTCTGAATTTTAGTCTTTTCTTTTGGAAGGAACTGAATCCGAAGACATCTGAAGTAATTGCCCAAATCCACGCAAGTACTCTTCTTCATTTCTACTAGTATCTAAATTGTAGGTTCTCATTCCATCACTTCTAGGCCATACATAACCTCAAATAACAAGTAATTTCACAGTTAGCTGAAAAGCACTTTGAGTCTACTTTGTACCACTTTTAACATAGTCACCTTATTTAACACTCATAACAACTCGGGACTATTCCCATGTAACTAGACTGAGGGTGAAGAAATGTCAGGTTGATAGGCCAAATAATATTCCTTTTGCCAACAGCTGAAAAGTAATACAAAGGTTAAAAAAATCATAAAGGCAAGTTTTTCTACCTCAGACTCTTTCCACCTCCTGAGCATTAACTTCTTTTAATGCTTTTCACCCTTCTTTAATCAAATTACAAAGCTAAAACTGACATTTTCTTGTACCTATGAATCATATATTCCCTACTATTTTTTTGTAATACATGAGGAAAACTTAAAAAATTAGAATATGTGTGTATGTGATAGGGACTCCTGGGTAACTTTTTGTGTGTAGTGCGATACAGTGGTAGGCTAGTAGCCTTTGCCATTAAAAAAAAAAAAAAAAAAAGTCTGAACTACAGAATGCTGGAAATATAGGACAAGCCTTTGGTGGGAGGTCTAAGTTGAAATTATAAGTTTGGGAATCATTACTTATGGCAATAAATAAATAATCTCTACTTTCTACTAAAAGAAATCTGCCACAGATGGAATATTAATTTTGCTTTTGGTTATAATTTTTTCTTTGCTTAAGTTTTTCTTTATTAAAAACTTTTTTTTTTCCCCATTTCTTTTATTTTGAAAATCTGGATACTAAAATTATGGAAGCATGTCACCATTGAGTTAGAAAGTCAACCTTGATGACATGATATTCTTTATAATAAGGCACACCAATATTCATTCTGTACATTAACGCACACCAGAGTTGTTAAGTGTATAGTGCCCAAATATAATATGCAGGACACCCTGCTAGACTCCCACAAAGGTTGCTTAAGAAGAAAATGTGTTCATGGAGGATAGAGTTTAAAATAGGAAAAAACAAAAATAAGGAATTTTCTGGGGATCAAAGAAATGAGGTGGGAATGTATTAGATATACCAGAAAGGCAGAGAAAATAGAGAGGTGTTTAGATTTTAAAAGTTTTGTACACTTTTCTTTGATGCAAAAAGGATTATGGGCAAGAAGACTAGAAAACTAATCTAGAGCCTGGCAATACACTACTCAATGGTGAGCCTTCCCTGACCTCATGCTCCAACTAAAACAAATCTGTACTACGATCAATATTTGTTTAATCTACCTCTACAATGCTGTACCTATTTTGGGAAGTAATTTAAGAATGCATGATAATCAGCCTCATGCCAGAAAGCCTAACTACTCCAACTGTCAAAGGTAATTCTGCAGAAAAAGCTACACAATCACAGCAGAAACAAATGCTGACACCAAATTCTGACCTTCAATTATGTGTAAGATGATTGAGTCCTTTTCTGTTTTTAGGATATTCATGATTACTCAAGCAGTCTCAGTGGCTGCAGGACTAGTGCCAACAGCATTTTTGTTTAACCATCATCATTAGCATCAATAAATACTGACTGGGCACCAAATGGGTGTAGAGAGCATGCTAACTCATTGACAACACAGAGGAAAAAAATGGATGCATGCAAGGCAACATTCAAAAGATTATAAAAAGACTGAGACTGATATGTAAAAATAAAATACAAAAAACAAAGAAGCAAAACAATTTTAACAAACATGGCCATAGAAACTTGACAGAAAAACAGCTGGTATTTTGAGTTTTCTATATGTTAGGCATCCAACTTAAAACTTTTTAGCCTCATCTATTCCTAATTAAGAAAAAAGTCTAATTGTGATTCTCATTATACAAATAAGCAAAGATATTTAGAGAGGTGAATGAACTAGGCAAAGGTCACAGCTAGTATTCAGCAGAGTTGGCACTAGATCCCAGCCTTTGTTCTTAACCTGTGCTCTGTCTTTCAAAAGATGAACTAAACCTCAGCAAAAAGGAAAATGAAATAATTCTACTTCAGAAGAGAGAAGGCCAGGAAGCTGATTTTTAAAGTGAGGAGTTAAAAAGGAATTACACAATAGGAAGCAATGTAGTGTAGGTTTTGGAATAAAAAACCAGGTTAGAATTTCGCTCCGCCACTTATTAGCTTGATAACATTAGGCAAGTTAGATGTTATATGCGAATCACATAAAAATGCCAGGCACATGGTAAATAGGGATTACACAGTAGCTGCTATCATCATTAGCATCATCATAGCAGGAAGAAAGGGTACTGAATTTATTAAATGTCAATATGCCAGGCATTGTGTCAAATCTCTTACATACATTAATTCATTTGTTCCTTGCAATAGTCCTTTGAGGAAAAATATTATATTCATTTATCATTGAGGAAATTGAAGCTCAGGAAAGAACATCAAGTAACTTTTTCAAGATCAAAAAGCTAGTAATTGGCAGAGGGTGGGGACTGGTTATCAGGATTTAAGCTCAGGGCTGCCCAATATCAAAGTCCATGCCTTACCAAAATGACTGTGTTCTTATTTCTTCCCAACATTTCCATTCCTCCCCGCCTCCACAGGAAAAAGCCAAAAGAATAGAAATAAAAAAGAAACACAAAACAGGTGACCAATTTAAAAAGCTCTTTTACGTTACTGATCTTAAAAGGAAAGATTAGGCAATCTTAAAAGGATATTATTGCTGAAGAGGAAAAATTTATTCACTTATTAATTGAGGTCTCATGGTTTTTTTGTTTTTTTGTTTTGTTTTTTTTTGCACCACACAACAGTCTGTCCATGGTAGTCATACTCCTTCATATGAGGACAAAAATATTTTCTTAGACCAAAATAAGTTTTCTACAGGGCATATTATTTTTGAGAGAGACATAGATTGGTTTTGGATAGACTGAAAACTCAAGGGAGCAATTAAAAGCCCTAATCTCTGTGAGATCTCTGAAAACCTCCACAAAGGGGATCCCTGGTTTGCTTCTAGTAACCTAGAGTCTTGAGCCCAGGGTGGCAAAAATTAGCTATCAGATTGGTATCCCATAACTGATTAGTATTCTATATTTCTAAACAACAACAACAAAAAAATACATAAAACAAAACTTTTTTTTGGCTCATGCATACTTCCTTTGGAAAAATGCCACTTTGACCTAATCCTATTTTCTACCATCTGGCTCTCTTGCTACCTCTTAAGTGAGGTACCATTAAGAGGAAAAGATTATCAATTAAACACATAATTATTAAACCCATCACCACTGTACAATTCAGTGCTCTAAATTAACACTTAATAATGATACTCATATATATGCAGAGAACTGATATAATTAATACATATATAAGATGTACTCTGGCTAAAATACAGATTTGTGCTAGTGTGCTATAGGTCTATTAAGTTTCCTGCTCTCAAATAAATTGAGTTGGTAGCAGGAGACTCAGCTGGTCTATGAAGTGGCTAAAAGCCTCACCGCTTCCCCAAATCCTCCAATTAAGGCAGGTCTAATATATTTAGTGGCTTCTGAAACCTCTGGGTCTCCACATAACAAACACATGCCTGCTGGTGTCTACCAACTTTAAAAAATAAAGCCTGAACAATGGACTGTAACAAAAGATCAAATAAATAGTCCTATGAGCTTTCCTAAACTCTCACACCTGAATTAAATATGTCTGGAGGCTAGTAATCAGAAGGTTAACCAGAAGGTTAAGCAATTCAGGAGAATGATAATGGACTTATAAGGCTTTTCAGCAGCTCAAATTAGGTGTGGCTTTATTATTCAGTACTACCTTCTAATAATTGGGAGGCCTGATAGCATTTCATTCCCACCAGCTGGGACATTTTAGACATATTTATTTTTAAGAGGTGAAAAGACTGAATTCAAGATTTAGATTTTGGCTTCACCTGGAACACAGGTGTTTCCGAGAGCTGGTGTGAATAAGTTGTTCCAGCTATGTACAGTGACTCTCTACAAAGCTGGGGGGAAAAATCCAACTGTGAGCTGGGAACTTTAAAACAACTTCGGGCTTTGAGAATACACTAAGGCCTAGATAATTTTTATGTAGCCAGGAAGGGACTACTACTAGGGGATGTGACTACCGCCATAGAGCATAACGGGGAGTGGTTCTTGTGATGGCAGGCTGAAGGAGGAAATATGTCATATCTTTCTCATTAATAAGAAAGGATTGGTAAAGGTAATGAAAAAAGGAGTAAGAAAGACAATGTGGATGCAGTCTGGAGAAAGGCATGGAGGTGCTAGGTGAGATGTACATGAAATATTTTCCGGGACGAAGGGACCAAGTAAGGGAGAATGAGGTACTGAAGTTAACAACCCGTTCCTCATTAATGGTTTACATCTTATTTTAAAAGATCTCTATAAATAGGCTAGGTTTGTTACTGATAGGCCATTATGAAAGTCCATTTGTTTGAGAGTACTTGCTAATGCCATCTGTAGGTAGTGGGCTTGACACACTTTGTTTTCACTAGAAAGTTCATAGGAGTTCATATTGTCTTTCTGGGTCAGTAAGTTCTACCTCAGTCTGTCTATCTTTCCATTCCATTTTAATCCTCAAAATAACTCTGTGTGAGATAGATACGATTATTATTCACCAGGAAATTGAGGCACAAAGAGGTTAAGTAACTTGCCCAAGATCACACGGATAGTCTAAGAGAGAAAGATGGGAGTTGAATTTAGACTCCATGTTCTTTGCCACTACAATAGAGTTTCTCTTTCCTCAAGCTAGCAGAATATGCTGGCTAGGTAGGCCCTGAAACAATCATGAGGATTTTGAAATAAACAGAGGATGAGGATCTTGTTCCTGTTTCATGTGACAGTAAGTCACTAAGTTCAAGACTGCTGCTATTAAGCAGCAGAAAACTAAGGATGATGAGAGTATGGCAAGCAGCAGGAATGGAGAAGAACACTGATTTTAGAATGCTATTATTTAGAATATGGGATGAAGGTCAATTTTCCACATTCCTGCCATCCAGTCTATGACTTAGATTGTTCCCACCTTTCAGGCAAAAGGGAAATAATAAAGTGATTCTTTACGTAGCTTCTAGGGTAATAGAAACTGGGGGAATCGATTAACTATTAGGAATGAGGGCTTACTATTGATGATAAAGTGTTGTGCAAATATAAGAAAACACAACTAAATAAGTACTTCAGTAACAGAGCTAATCACTCTGGATAGCTCAAGTTGTGCATATCTGTGAAAATCTGTGATATGGTCTTGTATAAAACAACTACCTATCAGGTTCAACAACTCTCGCCATCTAAGGTGCAGCACTATATAGCCAGCTGGCCTGCTTGCTAAACTAAAGTCTAAGAACACATTTAATGTTCTATGTACAATGAAGACTGATATATGAAGAACTATTAATGTGTTCAATTCTTTCAGACGGTTTAGCTAGACTGGGAGAAGAAAATAAAGAACCTATTGTATTGAGTTATTTCCCACAGAATGAATATGGACAGAAAGCTTTGAAAACATAATTTTAACCCCTCAACATTTTTACTAACTTCAGAAAAGAAAAAGTAATTCATTCTTTCCTCCATTTCATATTGGATGGAACCAACACTAAGTCAGATTATGAAAAAGACATTTTGAAATTTTAGCTAGGTGGAGAGCCAGAGGAGAGACAGAGCAATTAGGGGGATCATTTTATAAACTATATAAATGTCTAACCAATGTAGTGTATACTTGAAACTAATAAAATAAAACTAAAAAATTATCAAGTAGGTGCCATATGGGTCAAGGGTTCTACAATAATTTTTAAAAAAGCCTTCCAGCTTTGTATGAAACATTTTGGAACAAATATGAAAGTTAGGTGATTTTTCCAAAAGGATACAATAAATGTTTGGTTTAATAAACTGTAGTATGCAGATCCACAAGTCTGGCTCCTCGAGCCATGGATTCTGTTTTATGAAAGGAAAAGTCCAAGAATGGCAGTTAAAACATGCTTATCCCAAATAAGGCACACTAATTCTGAAATCCTGCCATTCCTGTGTGAAAGAAGAAAATCTCACAACTATAAATATGCCAGCCTTAATAGTATCTCTTTCCTCATATTTTTTCCTTCCAAAATCTGGTCCAAAGAGGAGGAAAATTTCAACTGAGACCTCTAATATGGAACTGCCTCTGAAAAAAATGCGGGCATTAAATAGCATGGATAATGAAAATTTGGTTTATGGATATTGTCGATTTCAGACAATGCTTTCCACGTGAAAGAAAAACAGCAATGTATCACAGAGAATTGCTTTCTCTTATAACAAATGGTCATCATCAGCCTTAAATCTCATCCTCTTCTTTGCAACAAAAAGCCCAGATGCCTTCACAACTAGAAAAAAGATCCATGTGTGTGCTCCAATTAGAATCACTGACCTTTTCTGTACCATGCCTGTGCTTCTCTATAGAAATCAATGGGATAAAAGGTCACGTAGTTAAAATGTTTGAATACAACAATCTTTCTCAGACAAAGGCAAATTCCTTTTCTTTTTAAGGTAAACAATTTGCTATACAGAATGTTGAAAATTAAAGTTACCTTTAATTTGCAATATAAAATTGACTTAAAAAACATCCATTTCTACCACCAGAAAAAAACCTGGAAAGCTGTCATTCCACATACTCTGGCATAGCCCAGAAGGTTCTGTTGGCTGAGTCTTTGGTACTAAGGCTATAAAACACATATGCAATAAAACAGAGCATTCTAGAGAAAATGTTTTTTTAAACCTCAGCTCTCTTCTCCCCAAAGTGTCCTGGAGAAAGCAAAGGCAAGCTCTGTGTCTGTCAAATGTAGATGGTAGAGCTTGGTAACTACTAATCTTCCACCATAATAACCCTCCAAAGCAAACGTACATATACACCAACCCAAGGAATAGAAGACAACAAAATGACTAAAATATTCACTACTTTTTTCTTAACATAAAAAAAAAATATTTGCAAGAAGAGCCTCTACCTAGTTTAGAAACATTTTACCTCTCTAATTCATGAAGACGAGGGGAAAATTCTTTAATCACCTCTCGATTCAGAAGATAAAGGATGCACATTATCAGTCATATAAACTGCATCATGCTTCTTTCTGCTGACACAACAAACCTTTAGCACTTCCTTTAAGAGACAATGAGCCCTCAAATTATACCTAACCACCCACCTTTTCTGAATGGTGAAAAACTTACTTCCATGTCCAATCTGGTTTCAAATGTTCTTCCACCCAACAGTATTTGAGGGCAATTTACTGCAGTCTGATCTACTGTAAAGCTGTATGAATGATGTCATTAAAACTGAGAGTAGTTATGCTACCATAAACCACCACAAACAGCATTCTGAAGGAAGGACAAGCCTCTCAATATGCCAAGCTATTGATTCTTCCTTACCTACCCAGAGCTACCCATCACAAGTGAAATTCATTTTTGGTTGAAAATTTTAAAAGACAAAATTATTAAAGGGAATAGTGAAGATTCAAAATATACACAAGACAAAAAAAATCTAGAAGGATCTAGGAGAGGTATATTAGAAGTCTGTTTCTGAGTGCTTTTATGTCAGTTAAAAAGAGATAAAATGGTGGTCCATTTAAAGAGATCTGCTTCCTCTGTCAACAGATTAGATCTATGTCAATTATATCTCAATAACTGGGGAAAAAAAAGATAAAATCTGACATAGATGTCTTAGCCATTTGTTAAGAGTATCCTTTCTAACATTTATGGAATAAATAATGCTTTATTATACACTTAGATATGCCAACTATTAGCATTGTTCCACATTGTTTAATTAAAACATCTATGCCAAAAGGGTTACATGGATGCACCAAAAGAAATCAGATACTGCCTAAAATTTTATGGAAAAATAAGAAAAGGACTGGAAATACCATGGATTGATATAGGAAGGATTAGTGAAAATGTCTTACTCTATACTAATTCTAAGTTCTGGTTAAGTTTTCCAAACTTTTTTTTGGGGGGAGTACAGGGGTGTGCAGAAGAAAGAGTATAAAGGCAGAGCAGTTTTTTCTACTTAAGACAATTCAATTAATAGCTCTATTTTAAAACTGATTACCTGGTATTATAATTATTTGAAAATTGTCATTCATCTCCATTGACACTTGAACTACTTAAAGATAACAGCAAAAGTTGTTATGCTTTACATTACCTGCCAGAACATCTTTCCTGAGGGTAAAGTTCTAAAGTTAGGGCATAGCATGAACATTAAGCATCACCAAAAAATTACCTGGAAAGATACTATGTTGGAGACCAATATAGCAAACTCTCATTAAATTCACCAGGACTGTGTTCTGTGGTACTGGAACAGAGTGATGTTTTCTTTGATTGAACCCCAGGTGATACAGCTGGCTTGTGTTAAAAGGTCATGCTATATTAAAGTACCTTTTTCAACACCAGCATCACACTCAGCTTGGTGAAATGCTCTGACCTATGGGAGCTGAAATTATGAGGAATAGCACATTCTTGATTCCTATCTTGTGTTCCCTCTGGAAAATAAGCTAAATGAATAGAACTGAAAATAAACTAATTATTTCTTTTTTAGTCTTGTTAAGAACCATGTTGCATATGATTTAGTTTCAATGCATGATTCTAACTCTACAGTAAGTTCAAAAACTCACCATTCAAAAAATGAACGAAACAGATTTTGGGTGATTAGCACAAGGCTATGAGTCAAACCTTCGATACCTCATTTTGAATCCTGCCCTTTCCATTGTTGATGTGTCAGAATAAAATAAAGGTGGGACTTTCTGCCTAAAATATGACATATTTTGACTTTCTTAAGGCTTAAACAGAAGATGAATTAGATCTTGAGGTTTTTAAGATTGTAGATCACAGTTAATTTAGTTGTCAAAAAGCATTTATGATGGATTTACATGAAGAGCATCAACATGATTATGGGAAACATGGTCTTCATCTAAAGAGCTTTTAAGTAGAGGAGTAAGCTGCTTCCTTCTCGCCTACCCTTTCTCTGGGATACAATTGGTCCTACCGCTATTGCTCAAAGACCTCTCCTTTAAAAATATACACTCCAGAACCAAATTGCATAGTCTTTTACCTTTGTATTTTCTAGCAAACCCGATTTTAGCTAGATGACACAACAGCTGGTTCATATTTGCATACTGAAAGTCCCTCAGGTGGTAACTGATAACTTCAATATTCATGCTTTAAATCACTCCAGTGCTTTAGCTTAGTGGATCTTAATGAGGGCATTAAGATCACTGGCAGGAACTTTAAAAAATACTAGGAAACAACTTAAACCAATTAAATCAGAATCTCTGGGTTGTAGGATCAGGGCATCTGCATTTTAAAAAAATGTTCTCTAGGTATGTTTAATGTGTGGCCAGAGTAAAAATTCTTTACCCCTCAGTTTCTTTATTTTCTGTTTTAGAAAAAAAGTGCAGCTCATATAGGAATGCTACGTTTTCTGGGGTTTGACATTTTCAGCGATCAAACTACTAAAAACAGAATGCTATAAATAGAATGATGTCAGTTGTTTCCGAAGATTATCAATATACTAGAGTGATGCAAAAATAATAAAAGCAAGATATTTCATGGCAAATTTTGGGGGTAAGGTTAGGACTATAATCTGAGTTATCTCGGGGCAAATGGGAAAAAGGTTAACCATCTGAACTCTACGGACTTTCATTATCATGTTCCTTCATAGACCTCGAATCATGGCTCTGCTTTATATCTTGAGGTGATACAACTTGTTCTAACTACAAATTCCTTTCTTGGAACACAATCTCCATATTCTAACGACACCAATAGTCCTGCTGAACCTGCTTTTTGCTTTCATCCCAACATTTTGTCTTTGGATCTCACCTCTCCCATTTCTCAGAGTACACCAAGTCCTCTTCTGATTTCAACTGCTTCTCTTACAATGTGGCCAGCCATTCTGTAATGTTCTAAATAGCCTGCCAAACTGAAGCATGATAATGTTTTCCAATCAAACAATTAGAGCTGGTTTCTTTTGGATTAAATTTCAGTAGGCTCGAAGTAATTAAGTTCCAAATTGTTTTCATACAGATTTCCAAACAGAAGAAACTCAAAGTATAAAATGAATAATACAATCTTTTAATAAGCTAAAAGTTCAGCTCAGAAAAATACATAATCTTTCTTAATTTATATTAAAGGACATTTTCTAGGTTGACATACTTGATTTAAAAAATATGAAGACACAAAAGCTAGATGATAGAAGTTGTGGTAGTTTATTGCTCCTTCCATACCTGACTCCTGCTAAATCTGTTGCACCCTGTAGGTAGATTTATAAACAGTTAAATCTAGACTTTTGTCTTTTTAAAAGTTACTTAAGGAATTACGTAAAGAGGCTTGGTCTTTCAAAACCCTAGCTAAATTTCTGAAGGGCACTAACATGATTATTTTATTACAGTTTCAGGGAAAGACATATGATTAACTGCATGATACTATATGCTGATATGTTTACTGTACACTTGATTTCATCGAAATGTTCACAGATCTCAGAATTTCTAAAAATAAATATTCAATTAGTTTAAAAGACATCTGATTTAAAATGTTTACGTAGAGGGTAGTGGGGGAGAATGTTTACCTACTAAAAGTTACACATGCAATATAACATTTCAATTTTCTGGTCTTAGAAAAAAGTGTAATAATGTGGTACTGTATGTATAATGGAAGATTATTTCCCTTTACAACTGAAATAATGACATAAATTTCTGACTCCATGAACTGACTCATTTATCAACTAAATATTAAAATGCATAGCAATACATTTAGAATTTACCTAAAACGAGAGCCTCAAATAGACCTCAAAAAGTTTCTTCAAAGCACATTCCATGATCATATATTTAAAACTCAAAATATTACCCATTCTGAAATCTGCAAAGACACGAAAATCCTCCAAAAAAACCCCATCATCTGAAAACACATGTAATACCAATGCCATATTTCTGAGATACTACAGAGGAAGCTGCTGACAGATGGATAATACATAAAGTTGAAATCCAATAGTAACTTGAGATTCTATTAAATTGTCAATGTGCTTTATGTATTAAGTTGTTTTATTTTACAGAGAGAAATAAAAGAAAAAATTATTTTTTGCTTTGGCTACAACAAAAATATTTGTATTAAAAAGCACAGGACCCAGAAAACTTCCTGTCTGGGATAGAATCAGCAAAGGCAGAGTTCATATATAACTAAAGCATTTACGTTTCCATTTAAAAACACAAATTTTTAGTACCTTGTACTCCAAGCTAAATCATGCCTTCCTAAAAAGTCTTTATAATCCTATGGCAGCTATACGTTTAATTCCTTTTTATGTTAAAAGGATTCATTGTTTTCCAAATGGCATCACCACTGGAAAACACTTTTTTCCTCTGCTGTGCATCATTCTACATATAGCTAAAAATTATACAATAGAAAACAAGAAAACTGAGGTTTAGTTTGAATGATTTTCCCATCTGTATCCAGCTAATTACCGTGAAAGCAACAAGTATCAATTTTTAACCTGAGGGTAAAAAATTCAATAAGAAAGTAAAACTTTTAAGTAAATGGTATACCAGAAGGTTCCACAAATATTTTATGGCAAAGTCTTTTATTTAAACATGCATGAACAATTTTGGTGAGAGTCATTTCATAGAAACATTCTGCTTATGAAGTGGGCTGAATTCAGCTACCAACAGCTACAGTTTTAAAGTATAACTATTCTAACTTTTCCTCTGTTGTGCAAGTATTTGAAATAATGAATCACGGATCTCCCAGACTCAATTAGATTATGGTCAATAAGAAGTGACTGAGAACTTCTAGTTTACAGAAACACGCAGGGTTTTAAAGAATGACCCAATTACACAAAACTAATACCTCACATAAACAATTCATGCTTGAACTATAAGGCAGAAAATGGATAAAATGAATTTATTATGTATTCATGAAGAGAACTGAAATATATTTGGCATTTATTATATATACCCACGTTCACCAATTATCTTATATGAAAACATTCTTTGCCCACAGAAGGTCTATATGCAATAAAGACTTAATTCAGCAGATGTGGGCTACCTAAACCCTACATATTTCCAAGTCTTTAGGACTGGCCCCTGACCAGCTCCTGGGAAATAACATTTGCACTCTTGCAATATTTTGCTTCCTAAGAGTCTCTTAGTATCTGGTGCTTTGGCCACAACACATATTTTATGCTAACAATGTGATTTAAGGTAAACACCTGTTTTTGTTCACCTGGGCCTTGATCCATCTGTATTAATTCAACCTCTGGTGGGGGGAAAGGTGAATGGCTGGAGACTGAGTAGCTAAGGTCAATCCCTTGGCTTCCCTGACTGACCTCCAACAAAAACCCCGACTCCAAGGCTCAGGTGAGCTTCCTTGGTTGACAACACTTGCCTGTGTTGTCATAAATTGTTGCTGGGAGAATGAAGCACTATGTATGCAGTGCCACTGGGAGAGGACAACTGAACTTTGTGCCTGGTTTCTCGGGGACTGTCTTATATACCCTTTTCCTTTGCCGATTTTAATCTGTATCCTTTTGCTGTAACAAACTGCAACTGTGGTAGAACGCCTTTTTTGGGTCCTCTGAGTCCTTTCAGAGAATCACTGAACTTGAGGGTGATCTTGGGGATCCCCAACATAGCCTGTAATACAGTAAAACTGTTATTCAATAAAGAGAATTTCTTCTAATTTCAAGGTTTGGTCAGCAACTTTACTTCCAAAAAGGCAGAAATAGTATTATACAAAGGAATGCCTTCTAGTATGTGGATTCCCTTACCACCAATTAAAAGGAATCATTAATGCTTTCTCCTCAGTTGCTACTACTGACTTATAATTGAGGAAAAAAATTCTTCTATCTTTAGGTTAATTTGGAACTTTTTAAAAAAGGGCTATCCGGCATAGCCTAAGACCTCAGGTATACAAAAACATTCTTCTCAGTCAGGAGTCAATGAAGGGCCAGCCCTTTCTTTGGAATGTGCAGGGTTGGAGCACCTTAACTCCAATGAATTGACCCTTTACAAAGGAATTAATTTAATAAAAGATTCATGAATTAAAATATCACCAAGGATTACTGTATTCAAGAGCTTTTGGTTTATCAGATCAAAACATCCCAGCAATGCTGATCAGTCACAATTCTATCTATTAAGATTTCCCAGTTCCCTAGTCAGCTTAGTCATTCTCTTTCCCTTTGGGAAGCTCTTAATTGTTCCCAGTTACTAAGGAAATTATTGAAAATAATTGTCTAGTATGAAATTACCTATCACCTCTGTAAGAATGAGACTTTCATTTATCTCACTGCTGAAACAGAAAAAGTATCTTGCTATTATACTGGTGTCCATTCTGAGTCACAGGCCTCAATGTTTAGGATCTCGTCTTTCATTTAAAGCTTTACCAAGTGTAGAATGGTAAATGGTGATGCTTTGTCAAGAATGTCAGATGGGCTAACTTATGTCCTAATATTTTTCATGCACAGTCCCAGGAACTATTATCAGGCATTAAAGCCTTTATCCTGAGACAACCATATACGTAGGAGTTGAAATCAAGACGATAGAGTCAGACTGCCTGGAATTGAACCTAGATCCCAACACTTACTAGTTCTGTTATCTTGGTCAAGTTTTTTTTTATCTTTTGTGCCTCAATTTCCCCTTCTGTTAAATAGGAATAATCACAATACCTCCCCAGAAGGATGTTATAGTGATTAAATAAATGCATATGTGTACAGAACTTAGAACTGTACCCTGCATTTTATGTAAGTTATGGCTATTACTAACACCATCACCACCACCATTATTCTATGAAACTTGGGACATTTAACTTACATTATTATCTCTTTAATTTTCACCTTACCCCAAGTGGTAGAAAAAAGGGCAAAAGTATCCTCTTGACTATTATATAGTGACATGAGCACTTTACTGAGATCCACTACAACATAGCTGCCTCACTGGTTTAATCTGCAAAATGGAGATGGTAATAACCTATCTCAAGACTGTGTAGGGATCAATCAAAATATCTGCTCAGATGTCAGGATATATAGATAATACCTGGTAAAATTACCTGGTTCCAGGTACTCAACCACTTCTGCAAGGATGAGATTTAATACACTTCAAAGCATGACCCCAAAAATGTGCTAAATAAACAAATTAAAAAAAAATTGTCCCCTTCTTTCATATTCCCTGGTTAGGATACATTTCTTCAAAATAGTCAATGTGTGGAGGTTGGAGTATGTCAAGGGCAGAGAGTACCTGAGAAAAGGGGGAAAAAAAAGTCAAATTTAAAGAACTAAAAAAGAAACAACATATGACATATATGCACGTAAATACTACTAACACTTTAATGATTTAAGGTTTAGTTATGATTGCCCACTAAAGTTAACTAAATTTATCAGTCAAGAAACAGTTGTACACTTCAGGATGAGTTTGTAAACTTACTATCTAAAAAATAATTTTACCTAAACCAAACAAGAGAGGCAACTGAGTTACACCATATGCTACCAGAACCCCTGCATAGGAGAGTGTTGGAAAGAAATGCCCTATTTTTTTTAACAATTGGTGCTGCTCTCAGAGTATGAGGAGCCACACCTACCATTCATTCTTTTATTCCTCTGTTCAAAAAATGTTTACTAAATGCATTCTATCTGGAAGGCACTGTGGCAGGCTCTTGGGTTAAACAAATTAAACAAACTAGACATTAAACAAATAGTAACACAAATATATAATTATGATATTTATTATTATGAAGGGAAAAAGTAAAGAGGAATGGGGAGAAAACGCTTCCCTGAAGTCACACTACTCTAAGAGTGGAAGGCTCAATAGGAGGAGTTGGTCAGGCAATGAGTAGGCACTGAGGCAAGAAAGAACCAGGAAGATTCTAGAAACAGAAATGCCAGTGCTTACGGAACCCAGTGGGTGGGAAAAAACAGAAGAGAAAAGCAGGTGATATATCACACAAATTTCTTTAAATTATGTTAAGCATTTCGAATTTTATTCCAAGTACAAAAAAAGAAGTCACTAGGGTGGAGGAAAAAAAGGCTTTAAGGCATCTGAAATTCAAGTTCTTTATAAAAGTAGCATACTACCAATGTCACTTCTGCCATTGAAACAGAATGAATAAGCCTATTTCCCCTACTGTCAAGCTACTCTTTCAAGTCTCATCTATGGTGTCACACCTAAGAATCTGAACATATCTTGCTAACGAGAAATACCAGGCTCAAAGGATATGGAAGAAGTTAATTAACAAGAAATAAATTGTGCAGTGGTACAAGCTCAAATTTTTTGATCTTAGCTTAGTTTATTAAGAAAAAAAATTTTTATTATAGAGAATTTTAAATACAAAAGAATACATAAAAAAAAAAAAACACATGTAATCAACACCTGGCCTTAGTAGTGATCTATACATGGCCATTCTTGTTTCACCTATCCTCTTAACGCTCCCTATATAATTTTGATTGTGCTTCAAAATTATATAGATTTATTTCAGCCATACACCAGTACGTATCTCTAAAAAATAAAAACTTTAAAATAATATAATTGTAAAATGAAAAATTTAATGTTTTTTAATACCATTGAATATTCAGTGCTCAAATTTCCAGTTTCCTTCCTTTTTTCCTCCCTCCCTTTCTCCTCCCTTCCTTTTTTAAGTTTGTTAGTCAAAGTTGGGAGCTAAATAAGACTTACACAGTATGGCTGATTTATGTTTTTTAAGTTTTAATCCATAGATTTCTTCACCATTCCCTTTTCTTTTCCCTTTGCATTTACATGTGGAAGAAATCTTGTTCGTTTTAAAAGTTACTTTTTTCAGCCAAGCATTTGTCACTTTAAAATTTTAAATTAAACTAAAACTTCCTATAATGAAAAAGCCTTCACTTACTTTAAAACCAGTTAAAGGTTTTAAAATAGTTTGGATGTTTTATAAAGGACATATATCTTTCCTTTCTGAATTAAAGTGTTTACACTTGGAATCTTGGTACAAATGGGAAATAACAGATTTTCCAGTTTCTTCAAAGAATAATTTTTATCATATAAAAATAAATTATTTCATTTCTATATTTTAAAAAACCCTATAATTAGCCAGTGTCACAAATTCATGTAAGTTCATTTCTCATTATGTGATAGAATAATTTTTAGCATGAATATTTTATGCCTGAGGAAGGTAGTTAGAAATTAGTGTTTTACTTGACATCTTTCGGACTCAAAACTCTGTATCTGAACAACACACATCCTGTCTTGCAGGAAAACAGAATGCAATGAGTGACAGCGTCCATTAGACAAAGCTGTTTTACACTTCAAGTCTATCTGCTATAATTAGAGGGTATCTAGAGGAAAGTGACAACCATATATTTAAACCTTGATAGAGAAGAATGAAGCTTTCTTACTCCAAATTTGATGAGGCTTTTTGTAGAAAAGCCATATAAAACAGGGTTAGACATTTGCACTAAAGCATTTAGTTGTGATTGTTAGCTCCAAAGAAGCAATATTTTAAACTCTGCCTGGAATTTTTTAAACGCCTGTTGTTTTTCACTCCTGTTTTTCTACCTAAAAATGTTATCAAAGATGGCATTTAAAAGTGTTTTGAGGTGGCAGAAACAGTGCTAAAACCAGTAAAAACGATCCAGGAATCTCAGAAGTGAGTTGAGTAATTGAGAAGAAATAGTAGCAGAGTTTCAAACTCCAAACTTCATGTTTGACTCTCTATTTAAATAGCTCAAGTCCTTCTATATATACCTCTACTATTATTTGTGGGAATAAAGTGTGTTAGATTAGCCTTGTGATGTAAATATAGGAGGATGCCTGTAAAGACTTTGACTTGTATGTAAAAAAAAAAAATCAACGTACTCCAAAATACCACCAATTCTTCAAAGGTTCACACACACACACACACACACACACACACACACACACACACACACACACACCCCTAATTAAAAAAATGAACTCATCATGGTAGGTGCTTTTTAGAATTTTAACCTCGGTGATGTTAGAAGATTCATTATAAATTGGTTACATGATGAGTAAATAAATGACTTAGTTTTTTTTTTAGTCAGTCCTTTATCAATAAAACAATTGCTGTGAATAACTTCAATTCTTAATATAGAGACTAGAAATTTAACTGTTTATAGAACTGAGTTAAATCCCACATTTAGCAAAGGATTACTCCCTTCCCATTCTCTCACACCCCCAGTAGAATTTAAGTTCTTTAAGGCAGAAATTATGTTTTTTTTTTACGATTATTTGTTTTTACAGAGTTGTAACATATAGTAAAGTAAATACTAAGTGTATAATTCTATTAATTTTTACAAAGTATATATGTTAAATTTTGACTCTATGATTAAAATCTAGATCAAGAAATTAAGCATTTCAACATCCCTTCTGAGTCAAAACCCCTCCCTGCTTAGAGGTTACCACTAATCTCATTTCCATCATCAGAGATTTGTTTTTCCTGTCCTTCAACTTTAACAAATCAAATTATGAAGAGTACAGTCTTTTTATATGGCTTCTTTCACTTACTGTTATGCTTATGAGATTCCTGGTTGGGACTACATTGAACATATAGTTTAACATGGAGGAACATGCCTTTTAACTACAAATCCATGTTGATGTGTAGATCAGTGGTTCATCCTTTTTATTGATGTGTAGTATACCATTATGTGAATGGAATAAAACATAATGTATTTATCCAGGGTATCAGATAACTTCTGGGTGTTTCCAATTTCTAGGTATTATGAATAAAGCTTCTATGAATATTCATGTATAGGCCTTTTGGTGGATATATGCAATTGTTTGTCCTGGATATGGCAAGGAGTAGAACTACTGGGTTGTTGAGTAGGTGTATATTTAGTTTTACAAGAAATCACCAGTTTTTCTAAGTGTTTTTACAAATTCACACTCTAACCAGCAATGAGAGCATTTTAGTTGATTCACATCCTTGCCAGCACCGGGTATTGTCAGTCTTTTTGATTTCAACCATTTTGGTGGATATATAGTAATATATTATTGTAGTTTTAATTTAAATTTCTCTGATGACTAAAGACTGAGCACTTTGTCACATGCTTACTAGCCGTTTGGTTATAGATTTTTTTTGTGTGTGAAATTCTTAAGTCTTTTTACTTATGAGCAAAAATTCTCTATTTGTAAGAAGTTCTTTATAACATATATGTTTAGATACAGAATTTACAGTCTGAAAAATGTCAAGTAAAATATTTCTAATAAACTTCCTAAAACACTAAATATTTATTTTAAAAATTGTTCTACTATATTGTATTTGCTGAAAACAATTTTTTTGTATACTTATCTTTGAGCATCTTTTCATTCTTTTAACTTTTGATGAGCATTAATTCTTAATGTTAATGGTGTCCAGTTTAACAATCTTTTTATTAAAAAATGGTCAATGCTTTCCTTGTCCAGCTAACAAATCTTTGCTTATCTCAAAGTCATGAAGGTATTTTCCTATGTCTTATTATAAAAGCTTTATTATCTTATCTTTCACATTAAGTCTATGATCCATTCTGAATTAATTTATGTATATGTTGCAAAATAGAGGTTTTTCATATGAATATCCTGTTTTTCATATAATTCTGATTACTGAAGTGGCCATCTATTTCCTCAATGGATTGTGGTATTGGCACCTCTTTTGTAAATCAGGTGAACATATATGTGTATGCAGTTTACAGACTCCCTATTCTACTCCATTAATCTATTTGTCTATCCTGGTGCTGCCTTGATTACTGTGGCTTCATATGTCTCAATACCTGGAAGTGTGAATCTTTAACTCTGTTCAACTTCTTTGAGATTGTCTTGAGTATTTTAGGTCTTTTCCATTTCTATAAACTTTAGAATGTTTCTCAATTTCTATACACACACATAAACAAAACCCTGTTGGGATTTTGGCTGGGATTACATTGAATATCCGGTTCAACCTGAGAGAACATGCCTATTAATAACAATGAGCTTTCCAATCCATGAACATGAAAGGCTGTATTATTTTAAATGTATCAAGAATCTGCCCAATACCATAAATTTTAGGCACAGAGTACACAAAACCAAATTTACTTAAAAGTAACCTAATTTACAACATCCTTTGCCTTTTCATACTCCTTAGCAACAAAAGCATCAGCATTAATAATGTCTACAGCTAAACAGTATGTTTTCATTGAGAAGGGTCCTATTGGTCCCATACTGATATGATTCTTTATCCTACTTATGAACCCAAAGAGGCCTTGTGTTAGGTCAGACTATACAAAGGAAAATGAATGATCCTTCTTTGGCTCCACTAACTCCTCATTGATGCCTCTACTCCTGTCTAGAGCAGTCCAGCACTCAAAGACTGGGAAAAAGCAACTTCAGGAAAAAGTTCACTGAGATTTCTCTTTTTCTATCACTTTCATTCACTTACTCACTCTTCAAATAGACTGCTTTCTGGGTGCTTAATGCTATTTCCCAAGGACAAGAAAAAGCCCAAGACTTGTATTAGAGGGGCTCTTAGCAGATATCAGTGGGCCATAAGGGAGCTCAGAATGAGCTGTAGAGGACTAGTGAAAGCTTAAAGTGATGTAAAAATTCTGTGTATGTGCATTTTTCCAAGGAGGTTCATAGCTTTCATTAGATTCTCAAAGGAGTATAAAATTGAAAACACCGAATCATTCCTTTTCCATGTTGATAATATGACAATTATGTGTAGGCACACATATGCACAAAGGTAGGTAAAGAATATTTTTCCAGATTTTATAATAGCTCAGATTCTGGCTAGACACTAGTGATAAGCCTAAGCGACATCCCTCTTTGGAAAGTTAAACCCATTTCTATTTCCCTGAAGTTACATCAAGGTGAACCTATCCTTTAAGATGATAAACAATCTGTTCTTTAAGGAGGAAAAAAAATGTGTGTATCTCAATCAGTCAGATCCCCTGAAATCAATGAATCTGATACGGTGACTTGGTAGGTTATGTTCAAAAGAAAACCCGAAGCCTCCCAGGGCTCTGCAGCTATTCTCTGACATACAAAAAAATCATCCAAATTGAAATCGACCTTCCTACATCAGCCAGGTTTATCTTTCTAAATGTCATTTGTATCATGACATCCCTTTCTTCCATTCAATCAAATCTTAATCTCAAAAGAATCATTTTAAGGTTTACTTTCTCCATTTTAAAATAATGTTTGAGCTTCTAAGTCCACAACAATTTCTCTCTTTTCCTTAATTTTATGGTAGTTTTCTGGCAACATTCATCTAAGAAACTTAAAAAAATAAAGCTACTTTGGTCTCAACCACAGAGATTCCAGTATGTCTGGAATGTTTAGGTTTATCCAATTTAGTATGTCTGAGATGAGACCCATGAATCTATGTTTTTTAAGGTTTACCTGGTGATCCTAATACACTTCTAGGTTTGGTTCTTTGCTATGCAGAGAACACAAACTGTCCTGGATTAATGTTTAACCACGTAGGCAGTCTTCTCATAGAACTGTTATCATAGTATTTATCACATTACTAAACTCCTTGGAGGTAGAAACCCCTAGAAGCTAATGTAGTTTAGGGATACAGGATGTGTACAATAAAAGTTTATAGAATTAATGAAGCAAGATAGATTTAGACTCCAATCTTCTGCCACTTTGATCCTGGGCAAGTTAACACTAAGCTTTGGTTTACTCTTCTGTAAAGTAGAAATAACAAGCTCTATCTGACAAGATTTTTAAGGATTAAATGAATTTATGTATATAAAGCATCTAGTACAATTCCTGACACATAGTTATGTGTTAAACACCTAGTCTACTTACTTCCCTCAAGAAACAAACATGTTTTGAACTTTTTTGTACCCTCCACATGACCTAGCACTGTACTCTACACAGTACATAATTAACAAACATTTGTTGCCTTAACTATGTCAAATATCAGTTGCTTCTTAGATTGGCATTCCACACATACCAGATTCAATCAAATTAAGATTTGATTGAATGGCCTTGAGATGCTTTTGAAGATAGATCTCAGAGCATAGCATAAATTCATTGTGTATAAAGTGGTGGTGCCATGTCATCTTCATTTTCAACTAACTGCCTCACTTTTGAACCAAAGAAGTCACAAGCATTCTCTTATGATAGAGCTTAGGAGCTCCAAACAGTTTTTGTGTTTCAAAAGGTGTGATTTTCAAGAATTCAGTGTGTTTCTTTTCTTGCACTACTCACACTGATACTAGCTTTGTGACTTAATTAATTACGCTATAGCAGCGGCCCCCCAACTTTTTGGCACCAGTGTTCTTATGAAATCTAATGCCTGAAGATATGAGGTGGAGCTGAGGTGGTGATGCTAGTTCTGGGGAATGGCTGCAAATACAGATGAAGCTTCGCTTGCTCACTTGCTGCTCAACTTCTACTGTGCAGCCCAGTTCCTAACAGGTCATGGACTGGTACAAGTCCACAGCCTGGACTAGGGGATGGGGCGGGGAGGGGGGACCCTTGCTCTATAGGAATGAGTCATAAGAAAAGATACCAATATATAAAGATAATAGCCTAATATATCATCACTCTTTTATAAAAAAAGCCAACATAGGTCTGAATATAATAAACCATTTGAAGCCCTTAGTAAGCAAATTTCCTATGCTACCTTTGAAATATTTCTTCATCATGGATACCTTTATTTGAGTCTCTGACAATGTACATCGAGTTTGTACTATTTGATGCTAGGGTGTACTCAGGCAAATTCGAGAAAAAATAACTAAGCAGGTACTAGATATCATTTGAAATCACTTCCAAAATTTGAGGAACCAGTCATAAATTTGAATGGTATTTTTAAAGTTATTGAAACAAACATTGTTAGGCAGTTCCAATCAACTGAAAGACAGAGATAACTTTTTTTTAAAGTTTAAGAAAAATGGATTTCAAGAGGAATAATCATTAAAATGAAATATGTCAAACCAAGGAGCTTCAAGTAAATTTAAGTTTAATATTCCTAGTTTTACCAAATACTTCAAACTTATACAAATTTCTTTCTGAATGAGAGAAACACACTTTGGCCAAAGTTCTAAAGGTTACTGTGCAAACAAGTAATGAGACTCACAAGAAATTAATATTTTTTTGATAAAAGTTTTTACTCCGGCAATTAAAATACCATAAATTGAGTACCAAATGCAGAATGGGAGGAAGTTTTTCTTTTCACATGAAACTGAAAACTGAGTCCAATGCTAACATTCTCCACATAAATTTTACACGTACCAAACTTTTAATTCAGGATTAGTTGTGGTGCAGCTATCTCTCACACCATAATGATTCTATTCGCCCATAAGTCTTGATAACTCTAAACACAGCCATAAAAAAGCTAACCTATGTTACTTTAGGAGCTATACTGTTTTTTAAGAGGAGAATCTGTTTTTCCACATCTTTAACTTAATCTCTGATTAGAAGTATTAAAAGATAAAAATAAAACATTTAAAATCAAGGGCCAATTATTTTCACTTAAATCACCCAGACTACATATTACACTCTATTTTTATGTTGAATATTAGTATTGTTCCTCAGCTAAATATTAACATTTGCCTTATATCAATTAATATTTATCTGTCAATCTTAAAATTCGCTGAAACTTGCTTACTATGCACAAAAATGCAGATTTCCAAACTCATTAATAATGTGTGTGTTCCCTTTTTAACTTTTTTGCTCTTTATTGATACAATTAAGCATGCTTAGGAAACAGTTTATCCCAAATGACAATTTCACTTACATTATCATGTTTAAAGAAACACAACATCTTCAATTCCCGGAAGACCCTTTTGCAAGAGACCAGATTCTGGAAGACGTTGGGCATCTTTTTGAGTGCTACTCTCTTTCCATCTCTTGGATCTGTTACTGACCTAAAGAAGCAATTTAGGGGAAGAGGAAAAAAAACAGAGAAATCAATTCCAAATCTTGTTCTTTAATATTTCAGAGCATGACAAAACTTTATCTTAAAAACTCAATAGTAAATCCACTTAATGAATGCTTAAGGAGTCAGTAAGAAAGAATTAAAAAGTATACACCTATAGTCAAAAGGAATGTTTAGCCCACATATTTGCCATGCTTTTGAAATCCCTTTCTATTTTTCTATGAAAACTACTCTTTTTGAGAGGTAACAGAGCAATACATCTGAGGTAGGAGGACTATTAGTGGCAAAGCCATTTTAAAAATGGCACATGTAGGAGTGGAGAGTATAGTACATTAAGATGATTGAGGTCAATTAGTTTTATGCTTTATTTTCAGAACCATATTCAAGATAGTAGAGATATACACTCAGATGTTATCACATTTAGTTCAACAAAGAGAATACAAATTAAATATATTAGTTTCTTATACAAATCAATAGCTTTTAGTAATAAGGATTTCAGTCTATCAGTAGTTGAACGGTGTCCCCTCTTCAGAAGACTGTGTGTCAGCTTACAGCTATAGTTTCTAGGATATAACCTCATCCCTTCTGTTTCTCAGCTCTTGGTGTGATAGCTGTCTCTTGTAATTATCTCTTTAATAGCTCAGTGTCTCCCTTTTTAAAACTCTTCTGACCTTCTAACACCTGTATAATCAATTCCTTGTACTTCCCCTATGTTTGAAATATTAGTGTGGTTTCCATTTTTATGACTGGAAAAAACTGATACATATTAAATCAAACATAAAAAAACAAAATAGATAAATCTGGTAAATATGGCCAATTGGCCATTTGACAAACTCATTTTCCACAAATTAACATAAAGTTTTCTTTCCCTCCACACATCATCTATGAATGGTTGTCTCTGTATAATTTATTCCTCTCAGATTTATTTTGCTAGATTCCCACCTATCTTCCCCAGCTACCATGATCTTTCAGTTCTTGTTTCAGTCATCCAATGTTTTGGCTATCTATCCCTCTCAGATTTGTATCATTTAAAAAATCTGTTATGTATGTTATAAATACCTTTATCCAAGTTATTAAAGGTTAGAAAAGAATCAAGAATAGATCTCTGTAACAGCACTAGAAACAATCAACAACTGGCATCTAATCATTAATCCTTGGTATGAATTAGTTACTTATTTAATTAACTACAATCACTCAATTTCTCCATCTTGTGCTCGAGGAAATCAGACATTCATCCATTTGCCTTCCTAAAAGTAAAGCATTTCTGTTACCTACATGTCTAAAAACCGTATCAAGCTTCTTTATGAATACCATGACTTCTTTATAAATTCATCTTAGTGATCACTATTTCCTTCCCTAAGTACTTGTGAAACTTTTAAATGATGCATTCTAGTATTTTTAAATAGCATGAGAACTCTTCTTTCTTCCACTGATTAAAAATTTGGTAAAACAATTAAGTATTATTTTTAACTCTTCGATAGCTTGAAATGTAATTCAACTAGGCCAAAAGACCTAACATTCTTAACTGTTGTTTAAAAAATACCAACCAAAATCCACACTACTGTTTAAAAGCCATATAAACTAGAAAAATAAAATAGGAAGGAAACCGAATTATAATATTTAATTCAGAAGATATATATGTTGTTGTTGTTTCAATACACGACTTCGCTACTGGAAACTGTAAGAGAGAAATGTCAATGAAAAAGCAAGGAAGGAAAATTTCAGATCACATGTTGCATTTAGATGTCAATGTTTCCTGAGTCATCTTTAATCTACGACAGTTACTTGGCATTTCTTTGTCTTTCATGACAGTGGCATTTTTGATGAGTATAGGCCAGTTATTTTGTAGACTATTCCTTAATTTAGGGTTCTCTGGTGTTTTCTCATGATTAGATTCAGGTTGTGCATTTTTAACAGAAATAACACAGAAGTGATATCTTCTCAGTGCATCACTTGAGGAAGCATATTATGTCAATTTTCCTCATTACGGATGCTCACTTTGATCAATTGGATGAGGTTTGTCAGATTTTCCACTGCAAAGTTTCTATTTTATCCCTTTGCAACTTTGTGAATATTCCTTTCCTCATCAGACTTTGAACCACTATCTTTGGCATCCATTTATGATTTTTTGCCTAAATCGATTATTACTATGATGACTACCAATGGTATTTTAATAATTTTAATACCTGCACAATAAATATTAGTTTTAAAAAATGAGTAAATTGATTTAACACAATACCCTTTTCAAAGGCCCCATACAGCAATACTCCTTCTCAACTTCACTTAACTAAGGTCATGACCCTACTGTGGTGAGGAAAGCTGCTCTAGGATAAACCTACTTTGGCTCAAGATTAGTACTGTGCCCTGTAGTATTTTAAGGTAAAAATTCACAAAGCAGCGTTTTATTATTTGTGCAAAAGTCAGTCATGCCTATGGCTGGTAACAATATAACTCTAATGAATGTGGATGGCTGTGCAGTAATTTCACGCCATGTTGAGTTTGTTCTCTCTTAACTTGAGGTAACAGATGCTTTAGTTCAGCACAAACAGTACCACAGAACACAGATAAGAGTGGAAGCCTGTTACACAGGAATTCTTTTATTTTCTTTGTTACCGAAAGGCTTGCTGTGCTTAGTTTCTCTGCTGCTGCAATACCCTGTTTATTCCAATGCCCTTGCTAATGAAGCTCCAGCTGTAGAGATAATGAAATAACATTTAGGGCAACATTCCTCATTTCAGAAAAAAAGGAGCCATCTTTCCACCTATAATTCCCTACTGGTCAGTTATCTTCTCTACTAAATACTGGATGCCCTAAATAAAACAGTATATCTGTCATTTTATCTGATTACTTCATGAGCGTTCAAGTTATACTAACGTAACTTACTTTCTAAGTATTAAATTAACATTTGATTCTGCAAACCCTATATTAAAAATAAAGTTTTAAGGGCTGTTAAGAAAGAATTCTTTCTTACATCTGTCCAGAGTGCATCAGTTATTCTCTGCACTTAGAATACAAGTTCAACTGTTTGCCAGAAGAATACACAGCCATTTTTCGGAAAGAAACAGAGTCAAGTCAACAGAGTACAATACCAAAACAGGAAGCTTTTTGGATCTGGTGTGGTTGTTTTGTTGTAGAGTTTTCTTAATCTCAGGAAACTGTGACCATTGCCACAAATTTGCTTAAATTACTGATAAGGAGAAGAGTTGGAATGAAATAAGAGTAAAATTTATGGGAACACTTTCCCAGGCACTAGAAAGTTACTTTATAACATATTTAAATTAGTATTAGCAAGAATCTCCAAGAAATTATATGCTCCTTCATTTTATGTCAAGAATCTTTTCCCCATGCTTTAGCAGTTTTAAAGTTTATGTCTCTGATCAAAGGAAATAAGTAATTTAGAATGCTTCAACTTGGATTAAGAAATCGAGCTCTTCTAATTCTATTCACACAAACTTATAATCAGCAATCTTTTATATTTTTGCTATATAATTACTATGTCAACTGTACCAATACAGTACACATCTCAATAACAGACCCTCCTAGATTCTAAATATTTAGATTATTGCTTTCACATTCCCCTTTAGAAATTCATTTCCTTAAAAGTTATTTTTACTTGTATTTATATTAAATCTGCTTAAGAAAATAGCCAACTACGAGGCAAAATTCTTGACAACTAAGTCTAGAAAATGTACTTTATTTGTACCTTAGTCCTTAGTCCTTTTATATGTTCAAGGACACTATAGGTTAGAAAATGAATTTATTTTTATGTCTCTCTGGTCTAACAGAATTTTAATGGCCTACAGTTTGTGTACACTATGACATAATTTAGAGCTGCATACTATTTGGGAGAAAAAACCTCATAGGCTTCCCTGCCTCCACCTAAAAACACATAAAAATATATATATATATGTATATATATGGGGGGGTGGTGTGGTGTGTGTTTGTGCATTTAATTTTTTCTATCAGTTGGGGTTTTCTGATTTTTTAATGTTTATCCAAATTTGGTATTTGCTAAGTTAGCTCTATATATAGGAAAGAGATTCTTTTCCTTTTTAAAAAGATACTTATAAAATGATTCCCAAATTTGTTAATTAGATATTACAAAGAAAAAAGGCCTTACACAATAGCTAAACCAATGGTTAATTATATCGAAACACCACTGCTAAAACGAAAACATCTACCTTCTGCTGAAAGAGTTAAATATGAACTTAAGGATCCTCTAACTCTTGTGTTTAAATAAATATAAATAACAATGATCCCAGCAGGTGAGGTAGTACCAGATATTCTGATCTGTAGAGATCTGGGGTTCTGATAACAGAGGAGGAATAAGGAACAAGTAAGCCATAAATATCAGGCTGTCATATTTATTTTCAAACACTTACTATAAGAGAATAAAATCTAACTTTTAAGACTTCCACAATTCCTCAACCAATAAACATTGGTTGAATAAAAATATAGGTTAAAATAATTTTATGCTAATTGTTGTCTTAGAAATATTTTGTTTTTTAGATCACAAATTCTTACTGCAGATGCTGAGAGGATATAAAGACTTTTTCTTTAGTCACTGTCAAATATCTCTGTAAGGAGTCTGACCTGCATGCAGGAAAACTGCCACACTATCTTTTCAATGGGGTTTTTCTCAGGTTAGTGGGTGAACATGACACAGCCTAGTCTGCCAAATCTAGGAAGTTTTCATGGCTCACTATCCACAGCCCTCTCCTAGAAACAGACCTATGAATATTGTATGGGGTAGGAAAACCAGATGCAGCGAAGGAAAGGTTTCTTTAAAAGCCCACAAAAGAAAATAATTCACAACTGCATCTCTTTCTTGAATTTTAACACTTTGGGCAAAAAGAAGGGGTTATATGGGATAACCCAAACTAAAACAATGTCACACAAAAATGTGCTTGCTTTTAATTGCACTGGTGATTTTCTGAAAGATATATGTTCGGAAAGAGGAAAACTAAGGAATATGAACTTTTTTAAAAAAATAAAGAATGGCAATTTTCGTTGCACATTATGTTTATAAACATAGAAACATCAAATGAAAGCAAAAAAGTTTTATTTGCATGGGAGGTTTATAACACTATGGCTTTGCCAATGTCAAAAAATTGTAATAAATTTAAAAACAGAAAGTTCACATTATGAGGAAAAAAATGATTTTAATTGTCATAGAGAATGTTTTATCATTTAGTGTTCCAGTGGTTAAGCTAATATTTATTAAAATATTTCTGAAGTAAATGTTTACTTAGGAAGTAAATAGTATAACTGAATGTTCATGAAGGTAATCAGATGAAATTATTAAATTACTTAGCATAAAATTTAAGTCCTAATATGCTGCTAGTTAAAATCAAAGTGTCCCAACATATCAATAAAAGTCATTTTTGAAATAAAAGGTGAAATTTCAATAGGGCTTAGAATTATGGTTATAAATAAAATGTCCATATTTTCTTGAAATGTATACTTAAATATATATAGGTGAAATGACAGATCTAAGATTTGTTTTAAAACATTTCAATAGTATTACTGAAATCAAATGAAGCAAATCTTGATAATGATTGAATCTGGTTGGGGTTTAACTATTCAAAAGTAAAAGAAAATGTAGATTTGAAAATCTTCAAAATGAAAAAAAAAATTCAATACTATTTATAGTACCAAAAATACTCACTCAGTATGAGATTAAAACTAACAAAAGATATGCAAGACTTCTGCACAAAAGTCTAAAAAAAATTACTGAGAGAAATTAAAGACAAATAAATGGAGCAACATACCATATTCATGGATTAGAAAACTCAATTCAATTTTCCCCAAACTAATTTATAGGTTCAGTGAAATTCCAAGCAAAATCCTAACAGGTCTTTTCGTAGACAAATTAGTTTAAGTTTTTATGGAAATGCAAATAAACCAAGGACAGCTTAGATACTCTTGAGGAAGAATAAGGTGAGAAAAACTACTCTACCAGATATGAAAACTTATTACAAAGTTACAGTAATTTAAATAACTTTGGTGTAACAGACCAATGAAAGAGAAATATAACCCAGAAATAGATTCTCATATATATAGGCACTTGGTTTATCATAAAGGTATCTCTACAGTTGGGAACATGGTGCGTTAAGCTTATGTTTCTCAGCTTTAAACTCATCTGTCTAAATACTGCTCTATAAAACTGAGGCTAACACTTTGCAAACCACTTTGGTTTTGCCAACTAGCTCCATGTTAGGCTCTGCCTACAGGGGGCTTTAAGGGAGATTACAAAACTGGAGGAAGAAAAAGAGACTTGCTCCTTCCAGCAGGCTTCCTGTCTCTTATATCTGTGTCATTCTAGCAATACTTCCTTACTCTAAGCAGTGGTAGTGTATGTAATAGCAGCTGAACCATGTTATAGTTTTCTCAACACTTATAGAACCACTCTCACTGCATCCCCCTCCCCAAGATACCAGTAGTAGGGAGCTAGTATCTTTTCCTTAGATGTCTGAAATTCTGCTGCGTGGAGTTCTAAATCTTAATAATTCCAACCTCTTCCATTTATTTCTCCAGCTGTAAAGGAGTGGTAGCTGCTTACTTTCATGATACCTTAGTCTTGTTCTCTTCTTGGTTTTTTAGTTACCTACAACTTTAAGTTTTAGTTACAACTTTACAAACATTAGCAAATTTCTCCTCATATTAAACTGTTTAAATAACTTGTATCATCTCTTTCTCTTGATTGGACCCTGACAATTACAACATTTTCAATGTATAGTATTAGAACAACTAGATATCCATATGGAAAAACAGGATGAACCTTCACCCTTATTTCAGTCCATACACAAAAATAAATTCCAGGTGGACTATACATATATAAATGTGAAAATCAAAACCATAGAGTTTTTAGAAGGTAACATATAGAAAATAACTTCATGATATTGGGGTAAGGGATGAAGGGTTAAATAAGTACAAATTAGTAGTTAATAAATGATCACGGGGATGGGGAGCATGGCATAAAGAATGCAGTTAGCATTAATATGTTGGCTAGGCAGAGGGCCAGGGGAGGAAGGGAGCAATTGGAGGGATTGTTTTATGAACTATATAGATGTCTAACAAATGTACTGTATACTTGAAACTAATTTAAATAAATAAAATTTTAAAAGGGATACAAATACTATTACTCATAAAAAAATTGATATATTTCATTACTTTAAAAATAAAGAACTTTTCAAATCTGTACATTGTTAGGAGCAAAAATGCAAGTCACATAGTAGAAGATACTTGCAACATTCATATAAAGAACAAAGGGCTTTCATCCAGATATATACAGAACTCCTACAAATCAATTTTTAAAAAGAGCTTGAATAGGCATTTTACAAAAAAAGATAATCCAAATGGCCAACAAACATGAAAAGAAGCTTAATCTCATTAGTCATTTGGGAAATAAAAATTAAAACCACAATAAGAGCATATTTATAACCACCAGAATGGCTAATATTAAAAGTATGACTACACCATATGTTTGGTGAAACTATGATGCAATGGCAATTCTTATAGACTGCTAGTAGGAATGTAAATTGGTATGATCATTTTGGGAAAAAGTTGGTTTTATATACTAAAATGAAGATGTGTATACACTGTGAGCTAGCAATAAGATTCCTAGGTATATACTCAAAACAATGTGCACACCTACACACTAAAACACACATAGGTATGTTCTTGGTAGCATATCTGTAACACCTATAGAACTAGAAACAACCCAAATAACCATGAACAGCAGAATGGATAAACAAGTTGTCAAATATTCATGCAACTGAATACTCAAGGCAATTAAAATAAACTATTGCTGCACAAAACAACAAATAAATTTCACATAGTTTCGAACAAAAGAAACCAGTTGCAGATGAACAGATACTGTAAGATATCATATTAAAAATATAAGCAAAGTTAAATAAACTCTGATGTTTAGGGATGCATATTTAGGAGAAAGAAACTATTAAAGAAAGTAGTTACCATAAATGTTAAGACAGTCATTATCTTGGGGGAGGAGGGAAAATAATGAAGGGAAGCAGAGGGGACTTTTGGGTGTTGGAATGCCCTATTTTTCATGTAGATGGTGGCTACAGCGGTATGTACTTTGTGATAAATCACTGAACTGTGTATCTTATTTTGTGTGCATGTCTGCATGTGTTGTTACATAACTAAAAAGGTGAAGACAAACTTCCCAGTCAAATTTTCAAGCATAAAAAAGCATTTTAGACTAAAATCTGTATGAGTCATTTTTAAAGAGAAAGATTCTTTCATTTTTCATAAAGATATACATCTATAACACCCAATGGATTTTGTCCTATTGTTCCTTGTGCCACTGGTTTATTCTGTATACATAATATCTTTCTTATGTTTTGGTGGAATTCAAAAGGAATTTGCTTGCCTAAAAAAATAAATGTTTTTTTCATCATTACACAAGAATATGCTATTAAGAAGCATTCCACAAGAGAGTGCTGTCAGCAGAATTACAGTCTCACCCCTAATCTAATCACAATCTCTTAACTTCTTCCATTGTGAATCAAAATGCTGAAGCAGCTACAATATATATGTGTGCTTCAGGTTTTTAATTAGTCAGCCTTTTAAAAAAAATAACCCAAACCAGAAATATTACAAATACAAAACAGGAGGCAGGACCTCCAGCTGTGCCAAAATGAAGAAGTCAGCAAATCTTCTCACCCCTAAAACAACAATAAAACTGAATGAAAGTGTCAAAAACCTCCATTTCAGTATTCCAGAAAACAATGAGAATCAAACGATAAATTTAAAAGTGTTTATTCATGAAAAATTGTGGAACTTTGGGTAAGAACAGTGAAAGTCAGTGGCATTACTGCTAGGGGCTGTGCTCTTTACCCATTCTCCAACTCCCATCCAAGTGCAAAAGTGCAGCCCATGCCTTAGTTGTACCTGGGCAGGGCTGGCCATGAAAACCAGAAGCTTCACTGTCAGAGGTTGCTGATGTGATCAGAAGTGAAAGGCGAAAACTACACACCCAATGTCATTAAGAATAAAAGTATTAAACTTGACTGGGAAAGAACAAAGAAAGCCTACAGTTCTGCTAGCCTGAGGCTGCTGTCCCAGCTGGGAAGAGGGGTAGACTAACAAATCCAGCAATTTAACAGGGATATTCTGGAAATGAGTGCCAGGGGTACTAGGTAAAGTCTCCACACATCCCTGGCTAACTGGAGGCTGCATACATGCTCACAGGTGACTGAAGAAAGTATAAGCTTTCCACATATCCATCAATGACTAGGAGGCCTCCATTGTATGAGGGAAAAACAAAGAGGCTCAGAAGAAAAAAAAGCCAGAACAAACGAGAAAACAAGATGAGCTCCCTAACATACAGATAGATCAGCAAAGGGTAGAAGTTTTATCGGCTCAAGATGTTTGAACACAATCTTTAACACAATCATTAAGCTATGTAGACTCAAGGGGGACCCCAAGAAGGCCAGGCTAAAAATTAAAAAATAACAATTAAAAAACAAAACAACTAAGCAGAAACTTTAGTGGCTGCATCCCACAGAAGAGAAAAAATTTACATATAAATCCCAGTCGAGTTAACTTAAATACAATCAAACATATAAATAACAACAATAATGACAGCTGTCAGAGGTGGAAGGGAATTGGGGAGGAATCAGATTCAGAGTTATTACAATATATTATCAAATATGTCCAGTTTTTAACAAAAAATTACAAGACATGAAGAAATGAAAAAATGTGATCCATACCCAGAGGGAAAAAAAGCAGTCAATAGAAACTGATTCTGGGTGAGCCTAGCTATTGTATTCAGAAAGACTTCAAAAGCAGCCATTACAAATATGCTCAAAGAATTTAAGGAAACCATGTTTAAAAAATTAAAGGAAAATATGGTAACAATGACCCAACAAACAGGGGCTCTTTACACAACCAGAAACCACAAAAAAAGAACCAAATCAAATTCTAGAGTTGAAAATACAATATTATATGAAAAAACCACTAGAATGACCCATAATAGATTTCAAACAGCGGAAGAAAAAATCAGTGAAACTAGAAATTATACAGTCTTAAGAACATAGAGGAAAAAGTCTGAAGAAAAAGGAACAGCCTCAGAGACCTATGCAATAACACTGAGTGTACTAACATACATCTAATGGAGTATACCAGGAGAAAGGAGAGAAAGGGGAACAAATATTTGAAAAAATAATGGTTAAAAACTTCCAAAATCTGATGAAAAACAATCTACAAGTCCAAAAAGCTCAAATATCCACACATAGAATAGATACAATAGTTCTGCACCTAGATATTTCATAGTCAAACACAGATCAAATCTAATACAAACTCTCGAAAATAATGAGAAAAACAATACAATTAATAACTAACTGACTTCTCATCCAATATAATGAAGGCAGAAGGCAGTTGGAATGCCATATTTGCAGTGGTGGGAAAGGAGAGGACAAAAATTCTGTATCCAGTTTTAAAAGGCCATATCCTTCAAAAATAAAAGCAAAATGAAAACATTCCAAGATAAATAGTGACAGAAAATTGGTTACCATCAGACTCGCCATAAAAAAAATACAAAAAAAGAATTCCTTTATTCTGAAAGGAAATAAGTCCAGAAGGTAACTCAAATCCACAAGAAAAAATGAAAAACTAGAAATGGCAGATATGTGGATTAAAAGAATGTATTGTTGGGCTTATATACAGATGCAATATATATGACAATAATAGCACAAAAGGGAGAGGAAACTGAACTATGTGGGAGCAAAGTTGCTGAATTTTAACAGAATTAATATAGTATTAACCTAAAATAAATTGTTCAGAAGTTAAGATTCATACTACATTCCCTAAATCAATAAGAAAATAACTAAATGACCATAAAAAGATTTTAAAAATAAACAGATGAGTTAAGATGGTCAACTAAAAAAGTTGTTTAACACAGAGAAATACAATTTTGAAATACAAATTTGTTTAAAACAAAATAATTAAAGGAAGAATGTCGGAACAAAATAACTCTTGAGATATTTAGAAAACAAATAGAAAAATGCCAAAAGTAAATTTAATCACATCGATACTACTAAATGTGAATGGACTAAACACTTCAAAAAATGCAGACAATGTCTGACTTAATTTTCAAAAAACAAGATTCAACTATGTACTATCTATAAAAGATAATATTTTAGATTCAAAATAAAAATTGGTTGGAAGTTAAAGGATGAAGAAAGATATAGCATACAAACAGTAACCAGAAGACAGCTAAAAAATAATAGAAATAAATTATGGAAATCCTCAAATATTAGGATTTTACATATTTCCAAACAATACGTGGTTCAAAGAAAAAAAAAATCACAAGAAAATTAGAAAATATTTTTAATTGAATATAAATTAAAAGCAGTATATCAAAATTTATTAAATGTAGTTAAAGCAGTGCTTACAGAAAAAATTTGTACCTTTAAGTAGCTACAGAGGAAATAAAGGCCTCAAATCAGTAATACATAATCTTCTACCTAAAGAAAACTAAAAAAGAGCAAATTAAACCCAAAGAAAGCAAAAGGAAACAGTAAAACCAAAATGAAAACAAAAATAAATAGAAAAACAAATCAATATAACCAATGAAATTAAAAGCTGGTTCTCTGAAAAGGTAAAAAAACCTGATTAAACTTCAGCTGACTGACCAAAAAAAAACAAGGATAAAGATGGACAAAATCAGGAATGTAAGAAGAACATCACTACTGATCCTATACAAATTAAAAGGATTATAAGAGAATGTTAAGAACAACTTTGTGTCAACAAATCAGGACACTTTGATGAAATAGAAAAAGTCCAAGAGAGATAAATATTACTGAAAATGTCCTAAGAAGAAATAAGAAATCTTGAATAAACCTATAACAAGAAATTAAATCAGTGATTCAAAATAGTCTCTCAATGAACAGTCCAGGTCCAGATGGCATCATTAGTCAATTTCATCAGACATTAAAGAAATAGTACCAGTCCTTCACAAATTCTTCCAGAACCTGAGAAGAAACTATTTTCCAACTCATTTTATATGGCCAAAGTCACAAGAGATGAAAACTTAATATCCTTCATGAAGATAGATGAAAATAACCATAACAAATAAGTAGGAAAACAAATCCAACAACAAAAAATCCAACCCCCATTCATGATAAAAACATTAAAAAAAACTAGAAATAGAAACTTCTCCAAACCAATAAAGGGCATCATAAAAAACACAGAGCTAATCTTCACAATGAAAGGTGGAATACTTCCCCCGCAAGATCAGAAACAAGGCAAAGATGTCTGATCCAGCTATGTCTATTCAAATTTTACTGGAAGTTCTCATCAGTAGAAAAAGCAAAAGCCCCCTATTCTAATTTTATGCTGTACAATTTCCTCCCTTGATATCTATATAGTTTTTCCATTTATCCAAATATATCACATATTAATCACTTATTCAAAGAAATACAGAAAAATTGTCATTTCTGTCTTTTAATATCAGTGTTTTGTTTAATTCATTGGGAAATTCCTATGCTTGCAATGAGGTATTAGTTTATAACAATATAAACCATGAATCAATTTTTGGAACTGCTACTTTGTTCTATATTTTTCAAACAATATTATTTGATAATTATCACCTAATATGTCTTAGAACTTTTTCATATATATTTTATTGCCATTTTATCGAATTCTTTAAAGCAGCTACTATCAAATTTACTTTATCAGAATCAACTAGTGGGCTTTAGAAAAACCAAAATAACTCTATTTCATTAAGCTTATAGCAGGGCCTATGAATTTGTGTTCTTAAAAGTTCCCAGATGACTGACTTTTAGGCACATTCAAGAAGTATAGGGATCACCTAGAGTTCTTAAAATCTTAAAATGTAGAGTGATTCACTGTATCTGGGGTATGAAATTGAGATTCTACATTTATAACAAGCTCCCAGGTGATGCTGACCTTGTAGTGCCAAAGCTTTAAGATATAATGGCATCTTACTTGATTAAGTATTAGATATACTAATATAGTAAACAAGGGACTTTAATACATTTGGCCTTCCCATTAACCAGAGTACAACACCCCATTTATTTAAACTTCTTTTATGCTTGCCATTAAATTTTGCTGTTCACATAACACACATTAAGTATTTAATGTGTACTACTGTAAAAAAGTATATATTCATTGTTATATAATCTATACAGATGCTTCTTGACCTACAGTGGGGTTATATCCTGATAAACACTGTGGAGTATTGGTTGTTTACCCTTGTGATCTTTTGCCTGACTAGGAACTAGGGCTTACCACATATCCCTAGTGCAGGAAAAGATCAAAATTCCAAATTCAAAGTATGGTTACTGCTGAATGCATATCACTTTTTCACCATCATAAAGTCAAGCCATCATAAGTCGGATACTGTACTTTTAATTTAAAACTTGCTGTTTTCCTAAATTCAATTATTACACTGTTGAATTCTTAGATTTTCTAAATACATAATTATCATTTACACTGTGACAATTTAATTTCATTCTTGCATATACCTGTACTTCATTTCATTGTTTAAAAAACATTTGTATGTTAGCTGACATTAGCATTGACTGATTAAAATGGAAGATGCCTCTACTTTTCCATTTTGGCTAATGTTGACTTTTAGTTATAAATATATAAGGAAAAGCTTTTTATATAGGGAAAATCTATTTCTTGTATACTTTTTAAAGCTTCAGAAATGTGTTTATTTTTATGTTTTTAGGATATTTTAAAATATCAATCCTTGAGAGTAAGGACTCTACCAAATGTACCTTCCCAAAGCCTAGAACAGTATCTTCCCAATCTTAGGTCAATGAACATTAGTTTAATGGATTTTACTACTTCTCCTAATAGTGGAATGGATTACAGTATAGTTTTCCTTACACTGAAGCAATCTTGTATTTCTATACTAAATTTCACTTGGTCATGGTGAATATAGTTTTTTTTTAAATGTTGAATACCTTTTTAATATGTATTGTATTTACATTATTTTTACTTCGAGTTTTTTTTTATCTATATTTATCAACAAGATTGGCCTGCATTTTTATGTTCTGGCCTTATCAGGCACCGTTATGTCTGCTTCACAAAATAAACTGGTAGCCTTCAGTGGTTAGTAGTTATTTATATGATATAGGTATTACATGTTGAAAATATTCATCAGTGATTCCAGCAAATTTTCTTGTGCTTCCTATTAATTGATTTATTCAAAATATCTAGTTGTGTAGTATTCTAAATTTTTATAGTCTAAATTCTAAATTTTTACAAAAAAACTATCAATTTCAGTAGTTTTCAGCTTAATTTTGTCTATTTTATCACTGTTTTTTTCTTAGATCCTTTTGAGATTAACCTGTCCATTATACATAATTTTTGTTCGAGATAGACATGCAGAGTTGAACAACTGTTAGTTTAGCCTTGCCAGCCTTGTAAGCTAATAATTAGTGAATAGCTTTCTAGAATAACTTTTTGTAGTATATATTTCCCTTTTCTATCTGGTTGAAAATCTGCTATGTTTTGCTACTCATATCTTTCTTATTATTCCATAAAATGAGGATGTTTTAAGTAAAATGTATGCTGAAAGTGTTTACTAAGAAAGAGTTATGTATTCAAATCTGTGCATTTAAAATAAATGTTATTTCCATTTCATTCTCTCAAAAATTTATTTTATTATATTACTGAGAGCAATAAATTTTTGGTTTATTCAAATTGAAATTCTGATAGTTACTGTCTCCTACTCAAGTGTTCTGGTGTATAACTTTTGTATTTATCAGTTTTTGTTTCTCATGGTTTCCTGTTATGTAATCTGGAATGCATATGCTGGCAAAAGGAAGTTTTTGGATACTTTATGTATATTCATTATATATGAACTGAAATGATTTTAAAATAGTAATGTATAGGAAAATGCTATTTTGTTAATATGAATAAAGCATACTGTATTATAGAATTTGGTTGAGGATAAGTTCTGAATATGTAAAAATATTCTAAAAACAAAAAAAATTAAGAAGTCGATCTTGTTTGAAGTATATTTTCAATAAAATAGGTATAGTGAGGTGCACAAGTCATTATTCTATGTATTTCATGCTAGGTTCTCAAACCACAAATACACATGCTTTAAATGCAGGGTAAGTTTTGAAAAACATACATTTTGGAAAAAATGCAATGGCAAATATTGTTAATTTACCCCCAATTTTTAATTATGGTAAGTAGAACAATAAAGAAAATGAAATAAATCACCTACAACAGGAACATCAAACACCGCAAATAATTTTTTTCATACGTTGGTTTTCTAACATTGGGCTGCATACAGGCTTGGCTCAGGGCACTTAAGCCTTTTCTGGTATGATGCAGGATGTAAGATAGCTATAAATGAGCAGGGTGATCCTAAAAAGCTAACAACGTCTACCCCAGATCAACTTGGGGAAATGGGAATGGACTCAAACGTTGCTAGCAAGAGATATCAAGGGTTTTCTTTTATAGCCAATTTATGGGTATTATCACAAGGTCTTCAGGGCTCAGTTAACAAGAGGTAGGGGGAGGATTTGGCTGCCCAAACAAACAGGTAGGGCTGTATCTGATGACTGAGAACTTATTTTTCCCCCAATCCATTTTTCACTAGCAAATGATACTCTCAACCCTTTGAAGAGTAATCCTTATTTTCTCTCACTTGAAAAAAATAGCTTGAGAAAAGGAAAGGAAAACACCATCCTAGGTTTAGATCTGAAGTATATCAGCCTTTGTATAGAACAACAATTAAAAATTTTTATATTACCAGTTTAAAAATATAGAGATTAATATAACATAAAGATTATATAATTATAAACTCTATAAACTCTCAAGTAAAGAGGGATGCATTTGCTTCAGCCACAGTTTATCAGCCATGTTAGAGAAGCCACCTGTTACACCACAGCTAGAATTTCACATGTGTATTATATGGTAGGAGGATTTTCAATTCTTTGGGCTATAAATTTGAAAGGAGGTGTCTGTTTCCTTTCCTTTCAGCTAAGACTTAAAACTTTGAAACCAAGGTGAAGATTTAAGGTAGCAATCAAGAAAAAAAAGTCTATCTAAAAACTACTTATAAAATCTAATAAATATAATTAAAACCTAGCTCCTGTCTTCCATTGACTGACCCTACACTTAAATAAAGTACAAATGACTGTTTATGTATAGCAATTTGTTACTGAGTCATACAAATCCCCAGGAGAAACAAGCCAGAGAAATAAGAAATTGCCAAGGTCTGAGAAGAGGCTAGAAAAAGTAGCTTTACATACTTTTATTCCAAGATCATATCTCAAAATCACTGCCTACTCTCAGTGAACAATGTAATAAAGTGAACATCAGGCAGGAAACATATTCATCATTAGACAAATAAAGCGTCAATGGGAACTCTCAAGTTGAAAAGAAATTCTGAAGTGTTTCACTTATGAAGTAGCAACCACAACCAACAATAGAAATAGAATGTGAATATACAAAATAAACGTATGAGTCAAAAAGCTGGCAGGTAAAGTGGTCAGAATAAACTCTTCAAAGAGCTTATCAATCTTGAAACTATTTCCCTTGGAACTTTAACCTACAAATAGTCTAAGATTAAGAAGATATTAGATTTCTGCCTGTTTTCAGAAGTATTTATTCAGAACTTGGTTTCAAAAGTTTGTCACTGACATTAATTCGCCACCACTGCAATAACAGATAAAATATAAAAATCTAAGCATACTTCCAAATCCATTATTGTCTCACTGTAAATACATATTTAAAAATTCTCTTAATTAAATCTGCAGGACTTTAAATACATAGTGACTATCTGAAGCACTCTTCTTGTACTGTTTTTAATATCTGGCTCAACACAACTTTGAAACAAAAAGTTTCACATTACAAAAGTTCTAAAGTTCAGAAAAAAGCCGTAAAGCATAATCTTAGGAAGTGAATGCAAAGATTTTTAAGTCATAATGAAAAAGGCATGCGATGCATAATCTCAATGGTGGCTGGCTAACTAAACATCAAAACTTCCAGTGAGTGACCTACAGGACTCACCATGTCACTCTCATACAACATTTAAACACCACATATATATATCTGCAAGAAAAGGGTAAGAAAGACATCTATAAAGTAAAACTTCCCTCTACTTCACTATTGTTGTTTACGATGGAATGGTGACTTCTAAGCTCCCTAAGTTGGACCAGAATCCAGAAGTGCTATTTCCTTTTCAAATGGCAATTCTTAAGCATGTAGCTTAAAAGTCCTCTAAAGAATTAACACAGCATATAATAAAGGTAGGATAAACTTATAACATTAGCAACACTCTAATACTCTGTAAAAATAAAGCCTTTTTCAATGTCAAAATCATACCAAAGATATAAAAAAGTATATATGGAAAAAAGAACTTCAATGATCTAAGGTACACAAAAATAAATCTAATAAAGGATGAAGATAGACAGGTAAAAGATGGCTAGATATATAAAAATGTAAAAATTTACTGAAAAATACAAAAATAACTTGAATAAACAGAGTTAGGTTAAACCACATTCCAGAAAGAGAAGAGTAGGGCAGACTGTATTTTCCAAAAATGGCCACAATATTACCAGTCCCACATGTTCTTCAAGACTTCACCATTCCTCTCATGGAAAAATGGGCCCTTGCTTCTTCCCTCTCCTTGAATCTGGGGGATGGCAATGACTAACAGTTATTCAAATGCTGAAATTCTCCCAAACGTAGACCAAACAAAATCTCTCGACCTTTGGAACGGAGCTACCATGTAAGAGGTCAGGCTGTCCTGCAGCCACCATGTTGAAGTGACCATATAGTGATTGAGATTCCTGAGGCATCCCAGCTGTTTCAATCTTCCCATCCTAGGCACCATTTATGTAATGAAGCCTTCAGATTGATTCTAGCCTTCAGCCCTGGAGCTGTCCAGGATGACATCAAATGGAACAGAAACTAGCTATCCCACTGAGCCCTCAGCAGACTGCCAATTCACAGATATATTGTTTTTAGCCCTAAGTTTTCAGGTGGTGTTACACAACCAGAGTTAAGTGTGAAAATATTATTAGGATGAAAATTATTGATTGATTCATTTATAAATTTAACAAAATTACAGTAATACTCCAGCAAGATTTTGGAGAAAATCTGATAAAATGATTCTGTAGTAGATAAAGATGGCCAAAAATTCTTGGGACACTAGCCCATGCCCTCCTTGCTATTAAGAGTTGGGTCTATGTCCTCTTCACAAAGCCTCCTCTGACCAACAGAATATGGCAAAAATGACAACACCAGTTTCTAGGCCCAGGTCTTAGAACACCAGCAGCTTCAACTTCTTATTTTGAACACCTGCTTACAAAGACCCAAGTCACCATAGAAAGAGTCCAGTTAGACTATACAGACCATGTGGAAAGGCCCTGAGACCATATGGAGACGGATGAGCATCCAGGTGATTCCAGCTTCCAAGTGATACCCTCTAAAGTTTCCTGACACGTGAGTGAAGCCTTCTTGAACCCTTCAAATCAGACCAACTCACAGGTAGATACCATCAAATGACCTCAGTCAATATCATGAATCCTAGCCAACTCTGCTTGACTATTTGACCCACAGATTCTGAACAAATAAAATGACTGGGTTTTAAGCCACTAATTTAAGGTTGGTTTGTTATGTAGCAATAGATAATTGAAACAATTCTAAGATTTATCTGAAAAAAATACATACTGATAGATAAAAAAATGATAAAATTAGAAGATACTTTGCTAGCCAGATAGCAAATGCAATAGGTTACAAGTTAATAAGCTACAAGTGATAGTATTACTTACGGTATTAAAATAGACATGCATATCAGTTTTAAAAACTAGAAAATTTTAAAACAGATCCAATTAAAAATTTTAGAGAATGATAAATATTTTCAAATAAAAAGGGAAAGTATACATTATGCAATAAATGGTAATAAGACAACTAACTAATTACCTGGAAGGGGTATATCTTTACCTTATATTTTATGCTAAAACAAACCAAATATACAGATAGATCGAATATCTGAAAGTACAAAATAAAGCAATAAAATCAATAGAGAAAAAGAATACAATTACTAGAGGTAAACATTTATTCTTCAAATGGACAAGACCTTTCTAAATATGACAAAAAGTAAAAGCCATAAAACAAAAAACTATAAAATTTGACTGTATAAGAACTATATAAACACTGTATAAATACTATAAGAAACGTGGAAAACATTTAAAAATATAATAATACTTTATTTTTCATACATAAAGAAATTTACAAATTGATAAGAAAAACAGAAAGCCCAATTTTAAAAATAGGCAAAGGGTATAACAGATACCTCGCAGAAAAACATACACAGCCAATGATTAAAAGAAGATTAGCTGCTTAAAAAGAAGGAAACGACACTGAATGGAGGAAAATAACAGAATCTAGACTTTCTACAACACAGCATTCATAATTTCCAGAATATAATCCAAAATTACCTGATAAATGAAAAACTAAGATAATAGAACACATGTACAAAGGAAAATAAAATTCATTAATTTTGACTCTGAGATGCATGAGATGTTTAAACAAAAAGACAAGGATTTTTAAACAACTATTATTAGGATCCTCCACAAAGTAAATCAAAACATGCTTTTAATAAATGAAAATTTCATCAAAAAATAAGAAATCTCAGTTGAAAAAACAAAACCAAACAAAAGACATAAGGAAATTCTAGAGCTAAAATATTCAGTTTCTGAAATAAGAAATTCACTGAATAAACTTAGCCTATTGGAAATGGCAGAGGAAAAAGTAAGTAAACATGAAGACAGGTCAATAGAAATTATCCAAGATGAAAAAAAGGAAAAAAATATTTTTAAATACAGGAACAGTCTCAGGAACCTATATGATTAGATCAATTAGTCCAATATATTTGTAACTGAAATGCTACAAAGAGCAGAAAAAGAAAATGGGATAAAAATATTTCAGAAATAATGGCTGCTATTTTTCCAAATTTAATGAAAGCAATATAGTCAAACTGTTGACATTCAAACATTAAGTGCAGATACTGAAGGCAGGAAAGAAAAACAACATATTACACATAGGGGAAAAATAAACTGATTCTTAAGAAACTTCTTATCAGGAACCATGGAAAGCCAAAAGAGTGGAATAACATCTTTGAAGCACCTTCAAAAGAAAAAAAATGATAAATATCTGGTTAATGCAAATGCTTTTTTTCTCATTGGCCTTTTCCTCTTAATTCTCTATAAGCCATAAAACAGTTCAAAGAAAAACTTAAATCACGGTTTCCTGGGGTGCATAACGCAATATATATAATTACTATAAAGGATGAGATAGTTGGGGAATCATGTTATAAGATTTAAATGTTTTATGATTAGTAGTGCATTATTAATTGTAGGTGAGCTGTGAAAAAAGTAGGGATGTATATTGCTATCTCTAGGGCACATACTAAAAACATAATTCAAAGAAGTATGGCCGAAAAGCCAAAAGAAGAATTGAAATCAAATTCTGAAAGTATAGTTCAAATAATCCAAAAGTGAGGGGAGCAGGCAAAAAGAACATAAAAACAAAAAATAGAAGATAGTAAAACAAAATGGTAAACTCAAAAGTGACTATGTCACTAATTATGTTAAATATTAATGAACTAAAAATTCCAATTAAAAGGCAGGGACTGTCAGAATGGATAACAAAACACCAAACTATATGCTGTCTATAAAAGATACAGCTTAACCATAAAGATAGGCTGAAAGTAAATGAATGGAAAAGGATGGACTATGTAAACAGTAAGCATAAGAAGTCAGGAATGGTTATATTAACATTAGGTAAAATAGATTTCAAGAAAAAATTTATAGATGATAAAAAGAAACATTTTCTATGCATTAGACAATTAATCAGGGAGACAAAGCAATTACAAAAGTGCATGTGCCAATAACAGCTTCAAAATAAATGAAGCTAAAATGTACAGAATTAAAAAGAGAAGCAGACAACTCCGTATAGTTGTGATTTTAACAGCTCTCTAAGTAACTGGCAGTACAATTAGACAAAACATCGGAAAAGACATAGCTGACCTTTTCTTATTGGTATTTATAGAACATCACACCCAAAAACAGCAGAATGGATATTCTTTTCAAGAGTATATGCCATGTTCACGCAGGACAGACCATATCCCGAGCTGTTAAAAAGTTTTAATAAATCCAAAAAGATTAAAATCATACAAAGAATGTTCTTTGGTTACAATGGAATTAAATTAGAAATCTATGACAATAAGATCGAGAAAAAATATTTGGAAATTAAAAAACATACCTCTAATCAGTGAATTAAAGAAGAAATTACAAGAGTAATTTGAAAATATTTTGAACTGAAAGATCAAAATCTGAGATGCATTTAAAACACTGTTTACAGAGAAATTAATAGCTCTGAATGACTGTATTAGGGAAAAAGATACAAGAAGCTAGAAAAGGAATAGCAAATGAAACCTAAAATAAACAAGAAGAAAAAAAGAAAGAGCAGAAATCAATTAAAGACTGATAAAATTGCTAAGCCCCAACAATATTGATTGGGGGGTGAGGAGGGAGTAAAGAAGGCCACAATTTATCAGAATCAGGAATGGATAAGGGCACATCACTATAGATCCTTGTAGCTATTAAAAGCATAATAAAGAAATATAAAAATTTTTTAATGCTAAATATAATGACCTAGATGAAATGAGTAAATTTCTTGAAAGGCACAAATGACCAAAACTGACCCAAGAAGAAACAGATAACCTGAATAGGTTATCAGTTAAAGAAATTACATTCATAATTTCAAAACTTCCCTTAAGGAAAATTCAAGACACAAATGGCTTCCCTGGTACATGCTACCAAATGTTTAAGTAAGAAACAAAACCAATTCTATGAAAACTCTTTCAGAAAATAAAAGAGAGAATACTCAATTTATTTTATAAGGGCAGTATTATTCTACTATCAAAGGCACAGATTATCATAAGCAAAGAGAATTTCGGACTAATATCCCACAAGAACATAAGTTACAAAAAAAAAAAACTTTTAACAAACTGTTAGTAAATTTAATCCAATAGTATATACAAAGAAAAACTCATCACAATCGAGTGGTGTTTAACCTGGGAATGCAAGATTAATTTAACTTCTGAAAATCAATGCAATTCACCATATTAGAATAAAGGAGAAATGGTATCAAATCATTTGAATAAATGCAGAAGCACTTGAGAAAATTCAATACTCTTTCATAATTAAGCAGATGATCATTTCTTCAACCAGATTAAAACTGGCAGCTTTTATAATATCATACTTGATGAAAGACTCAATGTTCTCTAAGATCAGGAAGAAGGCAAGATTGTCCACTCTCACCACTTTTATTTAACAGTGTACCTGAGTACTTAGCCAATGCACTAAGGGAGAAAATAAATAAATAAAAGGCATATGGGTGAGAATTTAAAAAGTAAAACTGTCCTCATTGACAGATGATATGATTATGTAAACTCTAAGGAACTCACACTAAAGCTACTAGAATTATTAAATTAATGTATAAGGTCCCAGGATATGAGGTTAATATATAAAATTTAATTGTATCTCTATATACTAGCAATAAAAAGTTAAAGAAAAAAATTCTAAAAACAATCCCATTTACAATGAAATAATAATGAAAAAAATCATGTACTTAATAAATTTAATGAAAAATGAGCAAGGTCTATACACTGAGAACTATAAAACATAATAAAGGGAAATTAGAGCCAACCTAAATTAAAAAATATGCTATGTCAATGGCTTCAAAGACCTAACATTATGTAAGTAACAAACATAACAAAATTGATCTTTAGATTCAATGCAATTCCAATCAAAATCCTGCTGGCTTTTCTGAAGAAATCAACAGCTGGTTTTAAAATTTATATGAAAAGACAAAGGACCTAGAATATGCAAAACATTTTGAAGAACAAAGTTGAAGCACTTACTACCTGATTTCAAGAATTACAAAGCTACAGAAATCAAGATGGTGTGGTAATGGCATAATGATAGGCAAGCATAAAACAGAATAGAGTCCAAAAATAGACCCACACTTACATGTCAACCAATTTTCAACAAAGGAGCCAGAGAAATTTCAGTGAAGAAGTGAAAGAGATTTTTCAACCAATGATGCTGGAACAATGGAATAAACATGAACCATGACCATTACCACACAGTATGCATATAATTAAATCAAAATTGATCACAGACCTAAATATAAGAGTTAAAACTATTAACTTTCAGGAAAAAAAAATATGAAAGAAGTTTTGTGACTTGTGTTTGAGAAAGATTTCTTAGGACACAAGAGGCACAAGCTATAAAAGAAAAAAAAAAACTGACTTCATCAAGATTAAAAACTTGCTTTTCCAAAGGAACTTAAGAAAATGAAAAGGCAGGCCACCAATTTGGAAAAAAATATTTTGAAAAAAACATATGATAAAAGGCTTGTATCCAGAACATATATCTCATATATTTCTTTCAACTCGACAGTAGAAAGACTAACAATACAATTAAAAATCAATAAAGATTTCTACACTTTATAAAACAGGGTATGCAGATGAAGAATAAGAAACTGAAAAGATATTCGACATCACTACTCAAAGAAAGGCAAATTAAAATGACAGTGAGATTCCACTACACACCCACTAGAATGGCTAAAGTTTAACAAGACTGACATTTTTAGCACTAAATCATAGTGTACTGTAATTATGCACACGTTTCTCTATTTCATTAAAATGTAAGCTCACGTAGAAAAAAAGGACTGACAATAATAAGTGGTCGAGAAGATCTGAAGGAACTTGAACTATTACACATTGCTGGTGGGAATGTAAAGTGTTCAGTCACTTCGAAAAGCAATATGACGATATCTTATAAACTTAAGCATATACTTAACATGTGACCAAGCAATTACATTTCTAGGTATTGTACCCAAGAGCGGTGAAAATATATAACCACATAAAAATTTATACATAAAAGTTCACAGAAGCATGATTCATAATAGCCAAAAATTCTGTGCAATCCAAATGCCCATCAAGTAATGAATGGATAAACATTTTAGTACACCCATGTTATAGAATGCAACTCAATATTACAAGTGAAATACTAATAAATAAAACAATGAGGATGAATTTCAAAACACTATGCTAAGTCAAAGAGATCAAATCATATATATTTGTTTGAAACTCTAGAAAAGACAAAATTACAGTGACAGAAAGTAGACTAATGGTTGCCGGGGGTTACAGGTGGGAAAGGGAACCAACTACAGAGGAGTGAGGAAGAACTTTTTATGGTTAGAAACCCATTATATGTCTTGATTGTGGTGGTGGTTGCACAATTGCATATAATTACCCAAATTTATCAAACTGTACAATTAAAACAAGTGAATTTTATTGTATATAAATAAAACTTTAATAGAAAACACAATCAGAAAACAAAAGGAATGGTGTTCCACTTCACTAATAAAATAAATGATTTTGAAATCATGAGCTATTGTTTTTTTCTTCAACAGACTTGGCAAAAATTACACTAGTGATAAAAGATATTAATTAGTACATTTCTGGGGACTAATTTGGCATTGTCTACCTAAACTCTTGAAAAATGTGTGAATCTTTAGACCCAGTAATTCTATTTCTAGAATTCTTACTACAGAAATAATTGGACAAATTAAATAAGACTATATACAAGAATGGTATTAGAAAGCTTTTCATAATGGTGAAAAATAACTGCAAAAAATCCCTGTATGTCCAACAATAGGTGAACAGTTAAATAATAGAAAATATCCATCCAATTAAAATGATGTAGACAGTAATATACATATGTACTCATTGATGTATAAAGATGTACTCAATGTTGGTTTTCTTCCTCTTTCCTGCATTCTATCCTGGTTGGTATCTTTCACAAAAATGTTTACTTTCTGCTTGTGGGAGTTATGGTATAACAAAGAAGTGACTAATAACTACCTTAACAGTCAGATTCAAAACATCAGAAGAAAAATAAAAATTTCTGCCCTCTTCTACCCTATCTTGGGTATACGAGGCAATATTTTCTAATTTTTATGGTGATTAAAGAAAAAAAAAGAACCTTTGGATTTGCCTCAGTATTTTCACAAAATTTCTGACACGAGCAACTATTTTATTTCAAAAGAGCTCTGTCCCACAAATTTAATGTCATTTTAATAATTTACTTACGATTTGTCCTATGATAGATAAAGGACTAACAGAAGGTTCTAATATACACTTTTTAGGTTTGTATTATTTGAGCCTCAGTTCCTTATGTATGAAAGAAAAACGACGGGGTATAGGATTAGCTCATTTCTAGTTTTAAGGAAGATAAATAAGCCTATTAAAAATCAGTCAACATCTTCAAAAATTATAGAATTGGCAAATGCAAAGTGCCAAGAAATAAGTCTTTGTCAACTAGTCTGGTATACCTTGTAAACACTTGCTTAAAGAAAAAAAGGAATAGGATCTTTATTAAATTTGGTTAATTTAAACCTAGGGAACATTTACTATACCATAAAATAGAAATTCAATCTGTGAAGGAGACTAACAAAGGCAGGAATCACAACTGAAAAGCAATATATCCTCAATGGTCTCCTATTTGCTAAAATTTAAAGTCAATTATCTTACTTGAAGACGGTGAAAATGTACGAGCATCTGTCATAACCACATCAGCATCAGTAATAAGATGTCTACTACTCCTACAACTACAGGTAATTTCAAACAGAAGAGAGCAATATCTTAGTAGTTATCAAGGTAATAATTTATCACGTCTACTTTAAAATAATGTTCTCCAACCCAACTAAGTTCAGATATTCAAATCAAGTAAGAAGAATTTGTTTAAAAAATGAAATACAACTTCAATTTCCACTTAACAAACAGTACCATGTCTAATAAATTTTGTCCTGCAACTCAGCATATATCTTAATTCAAAGAAGAGTAAATAACCTATGCAAAATCTTTGTAAATTTGACAGTAAAGAAAGATTTGAGTTTTACTTGTTTAATGCCAAATCAAAGAACACAAGTTAAATATACACACATGCAAGAAAGGAAACTCACTTATTAAATCTTCTTAATAAAGGAAAAAATTATCTTTAGAAGAATGGCCAATTATAAATAGCGGTGTAACTTAAAATTTTCCATAATTAATCAGGTAAAGATTCTGCTCTCTGAACATTTTTTTCTACAGTTGCCTTCAAAGTTACATGATAAGAATAATTTGTTGATGGCCCTTGTACAGTGGTGTCTCATTTTTAAGTGAAATTATATCCCAAACCAAATTAAAATACAAGCAATTGGCTCAGGCAAAGTTCCATTAGATGAAAGAATAAAATTATTAAGTCTGGCTGGAGATGGTGGTGATTGGATATGTTGCTGCAACATATAAGACACAGTCAGACAAAACAAAGCATGAAACAAGGAAAAGGCTCCATCCTGTCACGGTTTAGACCTCACAGCATCTCACTTACATATTCTACTGGGAGAAGAATGTACCTCTTATTTTCTAACAAAAAATATATGATTTGTTATCTTTCTATGGTAGATTTCTTAAACTATTCCCTGACACCTGGGATTTGCAAATGTAATTTTTTATTAGAGCCTCATTTCTTTATTGGGGAAAATGAAGAAGGTCAATATTCTCTTTTTCCTTTTTCTCTGCTGTTTGTAAACTAAGGTGCGAGTGGGAAACTGGAGAAGTATCTTCAAGATCTACATGGGCTTTTTACTGATTTAGATCAATGGCGCATTGAAAGTATCTCTTTTGATGCTCAGGTGTCAGGATTCCAATATTGAAGTTCAGGTAACCTTCTAAGTCCAAATGCAATGACTGACAGACATTTTTTTCCTTCTTTAATACTCTTTTTATTATAACCTCTTAGGTCTAGGGATCTGAGGCTATACTGAAGAAAGATTTTTAAAAAATATAACAACATTTCATTTTCAAAACTTCAAGACTATACCAAATGAGTTACGATAACAGTTTTGCAAGATTTTGGTCAGCCTATATTTTCTAGACTTATTTAAATTAGACTAAAATTAACTATATTGTGCTTTTTTCTCATGTATGAAATTATAATTTTACATAGAATCAAGGACTCAAGACGTTCTACAATCCTCTTCGAAATTAATTCCAACTTTTAGTGAGTATGAAGTCCAAAATGCTATTTAAACTAGATTCTTCTGAAATTAGTTAAGTAGCTACCATTCTTCTTCAACTTTTTCAAAAAGTATATTCTTGACCTACAAAATAATGCTTATGCTGACAATTTCTTGAATATCACCATTTAATAAGGATTCAACATGAATGTGCAAAATTATATTTCATTTGTGAAAGAGACTTGGAGAAACACATGGGAAATTTTGGAAATGTTAAATTTTCCATTCTGGTTTTACGGTTTTAAGATAACTGCAACAGTTAGAACACATAAGAAAAGGACAGGAACATACTTGAGGAAAGATGACTTTTCTATTTAAGCCAGCTATTTCAGGAAATCCTAGAATACTTACAGTGAGTGTCAGAATACCATCTGGCTGTACTATTGATGTAATTTTTAAGTGTAACTTTAAGGATTGATGTAATCCAGAGATGTAGGTGGGAAAGGAAATGCCTAATGGGATAATCACTTCAACTATACTTATTTTAATTGCATAAAATTTGAAATCATGTGATACTTTACATACTGATCAAGAAGTGAACTTTACTGGCACCTTGCTTTACAATAGAGCCCCCGACAACTGGAATATGCAATTATACTGCAATCCTGAGCAGTAGGATCCTTGATTCTAGAAGTGAGTCTTAGAGAGATGTAACTGTTCCAAACAGCTCTAAATTTCTTTCACAACTATATGAGTTATAGTCTGGGGCAGGGGGTGGAGATGGGGGGGAGTAAAATAATTCCTTCACATGTTACTAATAATCGGAGTTAGGAATAAAATTAATCAGACACACTGCCATGTAAAATGGTCAGCAAACTCTTCCCTAGGGTCCAGGCCATAGTCCAAGTTGATTCCCCTCATAGTTTGAGGAGTACTACAATGCTTAAGTAAGAGAGGGAGATAAAACTGGAGGACCAAGACAGGGAGGCAGCAACAGTAGAATGGTGGAGCATTTGATAGCACTATACAGGTAAAACTTGTCTCTTCTCCCTTGAATACAATCCTTTCCCTGCACACACAGCAACAGTTTCCACTTGAGGTTCCTGATGGCTGCTACTTATGTATTACCAATGTCCTTATCATATTCTGATAAGCATATCACATCTCTCACCACCCAAAAAGACTTCTTCAGTAATTAAAAAAATGGACCTGGGAAAGGTTCCCTTTCCTCTTTGGTTAAAGAAGAGTTATAGAAATGTGTTTTGAGAGCTGCCCCTGTTGTGTAAAGGGAAATAATTCAAGAAAACAAGCACAAATTGCAGAGAAAGATAAAGGAGACAAGAATCCTGATAATATTCAAGTCTTACATTTCAGATATATCTTAGGCTAGTTCTACTTCTATCCATTTTGAAGTCCGGGTATATAAGCCAACAAGTCTTTTTTGCTAGAGTTTGAGTTACTTTTGTAATCCAAGAGACCCAACTCTTTCTTATACCAACCTCTACTAGATGCTCATTTTCACCTGTATAAAAATTGCTTTTGTCTCTCTTCTTTACCTCACAGATCAAAAACACTGTAAAAACATTTGCTTCTCCAGCAAAGCCCTAGGAGATGACAGTTTTTAAAACAATCCTTCTCAGATACTTAACTCTCTTCATGACTGACTTTACATTATATACTACCATGGATGCAAATTAGCCACTTTGCCAAGAACTCTCCTCATCTCTCCCAATACTACTTCCCTTTCTGATATGCAAGTCTTGGACCCCAGTCAGCAAAGAACAAGTGGCTATAGCTGGGTTAATAATGCACTACATATAAATATATCCATGACAGTCATTTCAAAGGTACAAAAGAGAAAGAAAGCCATACAGAAATGTGTTCTTGCTTTTAGGTTCCTAGGACAGAAATGATCGGACATCAATTTTCAAATTACTTGGGTTGAAACTACTTTTGGTTATGTTTTGGTGGTGCTTTTGTTCAGAAATCCGAAGAAAGAATCTAACCACTCCTTATTAGCAAACCCTAGGAAGCTGTGAAAATTATAGCCTTTTCAGAGAGCTTAATTTCACTTCACATAAATAAAAACAAATCATTTTACTTGTTCGCAGTCATCTTATGAGAATATAACTGCTACTGGCAAACTTATCAATCTATTGTATTCTAGTAAAAATGATACAGCTTCTTTCTCCTACCCTTGTTACGGAGCAAGTCTTCCCCCCACCCCAATCTTTCTTGCCATTCTCTTTAGAGATGTTGGGTTGAAATTCTAATGTGTTCTAATGCAAACCATATCCTGATTTAGGCAATCTAACAGCTGAATAAAGCCTGACACATGTTCATCAATTATTAATACTCGCAGAAACCATTAGAGTCTAGTACAACATCAACAAATTAGCTGAACAAATGAAATAAATGAATAGTGAGAGCCTTTGGTGTGCAATTTTCATGGGAAAGGTTGTTACCTTCATTTTTCAGAAAGGAAAATTGATGCACAGAGAAATTCACAAATTTGTCTTGGGTCACAGAGAATAAACGGCAGAATTGGGATTGGATTAAAGTCTGTTGGACTGAAAAGTATGTGTTCTTCTTTTCCTTTTATACCAGGTTGTTCTCTCTGAACTCTGAAGTTCTATGAAACAGCAATTACAAAGCTATCTCTCTATACCTTCAAAGGAAACCTTTGACCACAACTACCCTTAACAGAATTCTCCTTTTTATTATAAATTGCTTCTCTTGGTATGCCTACGGAGTAAGTTAGGGGGGAATATGCAGCGAGGACATGGAGGGAGTTAATGGAGACCGCCCACAAAAGCTCTACTTTTGGAAATGCTATTATATATAGATTAACCTACTTTAGGAGTGCTCAATTTTGGTTTCATTAAGTATGTATGTACTTCATAGCCAGAACTATATTTAAGAAACCCACCGTACATTTTCCCAGCATCTGGTCACAAGAATATTTCAAAAAAACTAAAGTCATTTGCTTCATTAATATATGTCCTCACAACTCCCTTCCTAACCAGTCATTAGCTGGGGGAGAGTATTTCTCAAAAACCTGGCTTAGGAAAACTAAAAACATAACAAAAATTAAACCACTTAGTTTCATAGCTGTTTTTACACAGGGACAGGAGAGTCTGTTGTGTTTCATCTTTATCTCCCTGCCACTTGTTATACAGTAGGTATTTGTTGAAAGAGAGAACTTTACTAACGTAAGCCTGGTTAGAAAACAAGTTTTATAAAATATTGTTCACTGAGTTTGAGAATGGAATAACCTTAATAAGGGAAAGAGAAATCCTAAAATACTGCTCCAAAATATTTGTGTAGTTAATGGGAATGAGGAAATTCCCTTGCAAACGATGGCTTCCTCCAAAGAGAAAAACAATTATCGCCAAACGGAAGAATTACCATATACTGAGTAAATGTTCAAGATCTGTTTTTATTTGTTGTAAAGACACATGGATCCACAAGTTTTCTGAAACTACTAACATATTAAATGTTACGTTTTAATGATCCAAATTCTTTCTCAAAGACAAAAAATGCTGAAAAGCCTTCCCTTTCCCTCCATTCTCCCACTTTCCTTAAAAAACAAACAAACAAAAACTATGAGAAACAAACCAATCTTAATGCATTAAGACAGGAAGCATGAGACCAAAGAGAAGTTGGTCCTGACACAGGGACATTTTACTTTAAAAATGGGAAGGAAAAGACACTGTGCAGGTGGTACATGTCACCAATCCAAAGAAGTTTTGCTTTTGGCAGCACATTTAAAAAATACTTGTATATTGTTAGTTTTAATGATTTCAAGGTCTTTCTTGTTTAACAGGGGTGCCGACCTGGCAACATTTCAAAACATGATAAAATGACATTCTAGACATAGAAGATAGGCTAGTTGTCAAAAGAAAAAAAAACCCTGATGTCAGCATGACAGAGGCCTTTTATTTTAGAAGGCAGTTAATAGATACATTTTTTTTTTTAAGGCGGAGATGGGGGACATTACCCAGTATGATCAGTTTTACTTGGATTAAATGACATAAAACTTGCAATATGTCTTCTGGGATATCTCAAAGAGAAACCAACAAGGTCCTACCTACATGAAAAGAAATGGTCCCACAAACCAGAGAGTCTCATTTTACAGATTCCTCTGAAAATTTTAGACATTACTTTTTAGAGGAGACTATTATGAAATAGGTTTTACATCTATGGGAATAACTTTTATTTGGTTACTTTGGTACAGATTACTGAACTGTAACTTACCATGTGAATGAGATTTATGTAGGAGCAGTTATTTTATATTTAACGTGATGAAGCCATTGAAGCTACAGAAAGTATATTGACCTTTGTTCAAATCAGTGATAACATATTTCTGACACATATGTAAACACGGAAATTAGACACTCAAGTACTTATTGCTCAGATAAAACGTTTGCCATATCTGCTTCAGATATCTTTTGTTAAGGCATTAAATGCTAAAGGTTAATCAAAAGATTGCTTGCCAGAGTTAACCATTATCCTGAGTCTGGTGTGAATCCTTGATATTCATAGTTTAACAATTTTGATACATATGACTGTATAATTATTGTTTTAAAATTTTACATAAATGGCAACACACTGGCTTAAGCTTTTACATATAACTTGCTTTTCCCCATGATTGCTTTGTTTTTAAAATGTAACCATGATGATCCATCTAGATCTAGTTCACTCCTTTTATGTATAGCACATATTCTACTGTATAAACAAACTATAAGCACAGAGCCAAGAAATTCAATGAAGAAAAAACATGTAAAAATTATACCAAGATACATCATAATCAAATCACTTAAAGCCAGGTGCGGGTGGAGAAATTGGATGACAGTGGTCAAAGGTACAAACTTTCAGTTATAAAATAAATTTAAAGTTACTAAGAGAGTATATCCTAAAAGTTCTCATTGCAAGGAAAAAAACCTTTATCTTTTTCTTTTTCTTTGTTTTAACTATATGAGATAATGGGTATTAACTAAATGTACTCATTTGGTAATCATTTCAAAACATATGTTAAGTCAAGGCATTAAGCTGTATACCATAAATGTATATAATGTTACATGTAAATTATATCTCAATGAAATGGAAAAAAATGCTTAAAACCACTGATAAAGAGAAAATCTTAAAACCAGAGAATGAAGACATGTTACACACAGAACAAAGATAAGGATTACAGCATATTTTTCATTGAAAACAATGCAATCTAGAAGACAATAGAGTAACATCTATAAAGTACTTAAATGAGAAAACTGTCACCCTAAAATTCCATATCTAACAAAAATAACTTTCAAAACTGAAGATAAAGCCATGCAAAAGCTGAAAGAACTTATCACCAGCACACTTGCACTATGAGAAGTGGTGAAGGAAGCCCATAAACAGAAGGAAAATGATAACCAGACAAAAACATGGGTCTACATAAAGGAATGAAGAGCACAGGAATAATAACAAAGGTAAATACAAAGACTTTTTAGTATTACTTAAATCTTAAAATACAGTCAGTCATTAAAGCAAAATAACAACAATGTAGTATGGGATTTAAAAAATACATAGAAATAAAATGTATGACAACAATAGCACAAAGGCCAGAAGGGGCAAAATGGAAGTAGACTACTGTAAGGTTCTTATGCTATACATAAAGTAGTACAATAACAACTGAAGGTACACTGTGATGACTTAAAGATGTATACTATAAATCCTAAAGCAACTACTAAAATAACAAAGCAAAGAGTTATAGCTAAAAGAGCTAATAGGAAAGATAAAATGGAGTCATAAAAAATACTCCTGATCCATATAAAAATTGGAAATCATCAAAATTATGAAATTCTGCTTTTCAAATGATACTACTAAGAAAATAAAGTCAAGTCACCCGCTGAGAGAACTTATTTTAAAATCATAGCTGGAAAAGGATTTGTAGTGAGAATAAAAAACTCTCAAAACTCAATAAGATGAAAACACAATTTTTTAAAAAAAATAGGGGTAAGACTTGAACATTTTTCCAAAAAAGAGACATATGGCAAATTCTAGTCATTAGCAAAATGCAAATGAAAACTATAGTAAGATATCAGTAAATACCTATTAAAATACTTATAATGTAAAAGATGGACTCTTCTAAGTAGCAACAAGGATATAGAGGAACTGAAACTCACATACTGTTGGGAGATGTAAAATGGTAAAACCACTTTGGAAAACAGTTTAACTTAAAAAGTTTATATATATATATATATATATATATATATATATATATATATATATATATATATATGTTTACCCTATAACCTGGCCATTCCATTCCTAGGTGAAATGAAAACATATGTTCATACAAATACTAAAGACATGACTATCCATAGCAGCTTTATTTGTTTAATAGCTCCAAACTAGAAATAACCCAAAACTATGGTATATCCCTATAATAGATTACTACTGAGCAATAAAAAGTAATTAACTGTTGATTTGTGCAACATGGATGACTCTCTAAATATGCTGAGTAAAAGAAGTCAGATGAAAAAGAGAACATTCTGTATGATTCCATTTACATAAAAGTCTAGAAAATGCAAACTACATCAAAAAAAAGTCTGGAAATGGGGAAGTGGGTTAGAAAGGGAGGCATGGAAGGGACAGATTACAAAGGAACAAAAGACTCTTTTTGTGGTTATGAATATGTTCAGAATCTTGATATAGATAACAGTTTCCCGTGTGTGTGTGTGTGTGTGTGTGTGTGTGTGTGTGTGTGTGTGTGTGTATCTCAAACTTATCATACTGTAGAATTTAAATTTGTGCAATGTGTACACCATGGTGACTACAGTTGAATGTATGGTATTGTATAAATTTTGGTAAGAGAGAATTTGTTTTCACACACAAAAAAAATGGGTAAATATGTGAGGTAATGGATATGTTCATTCAATTGTAGGACTCCTTTCACAATGTATATGAATATCAGCTCACCATAGTTTTACACTTTACATATAGTATTGCAATTCTATTTGTCAATTATGTCTCAATAAAGCTGAAAAAGTCTTCACCCCTTTTCATTAATCGCATTGTTGGCCTAGGTATGCAGAGTGCTGTGTATGTACTATGGGATGAAACAAATGCATACTTATGTGATGTTTTCCCTGTATCATTTCAATTGCTATTGAAAACCAGGATTCTCAATATGTGAGAAGGAAGATACAAGTGTAAGATCAGAGTTTTAATAATTAATTTCAATTTGAAGTATCAGTATGAACTCCTGATGTCATTTTATCTTAAAAAGATCTGAAAAAGCCTTAGAGGGTTCAGGGAATAGATGAAGAGGGGAGGGGTTAAGAGGTACCCACTGGTAGCTACAAAATAGTCATGGGGATGTAGAGTACAGCGTGGCAAATACAGTCAGTACTATTGTAATAGCTATGTATGCTATCAGATGGGTACTGGAATTATCAGGGTGATCACTTTGTGAGTTATATAAATGTCTTATCACTGTGTTGTACACCTGAAACTAATATAATACTGTGTGTCAATTGTAATTGAGAAAAATTTCTATAAAAGAAGGAAAAAAAAAAAGAAAAAGCCTTAGAAACAATGACTAACCCAAAAGGAAGGAGTAGTACTTCTAGTGACCAGAAGACCTTGGAGAAATGGCTGGTTCCAGTTCTGGGATAGGAAATGTAAAGGCCTAGAATGTTCTCTCATATCTAGACTACTAGACTCCTAGGATTATGCAGAAAAGGACTCAGGAGCCCAGTGCCAAGACAGTGTAATTTGTACATCAATAAAGGCAATAATTGCAATGAAATCAAAATGTCAAATGTTTAAATCCTTAAGTTAATAATATTAATTGGTCACTGTTGGAGGATGCTGGTCAACCAATTGATTATTCTGAAAATAGATAAAGGGAACAAATCATGCATTTATCCTACCTTCCCTATACTTACCAACAGGTAATCCAACAGAAGATGAAGTTTCACTTTAAAGAAGTATTTCATCTAATAAATAAGAGGGTATGGTAGAATCAGAATATTCCCATTTTGCAAATCTTAACAAATCAATGGGTCTAGGCATTAGTCATCACTGTCTACTAATGTCACAAAGAGTGAACCCTATATATGTGCCTCCCGATTAAGTACACACCACTAGCTAATGAAGTAGTTATGCCCACCCACCCACATCAAAAAAAAAAAATTAAACACAAATTGGATCAAGCCTCTAGATTCAACTACTAATGAACAGAAAACAACAGAATAACATACTGAACCACATGGATGCAACCAGAATTTAAAATTAAATTCTCAGGGAAAAAGGGGGAGAAATACAGAGAAGGAACCACTTCCTTGATGTGGGCATTCTCAGATTATTCTAACCTTTCCCTTTACCTCCTTGGTGACCTCGTCCACTGTACTAAGCTACAAACTTTATGACTGACTAAATTTCTCAAATTGATACTACGAAGGTGACATGTCTAAAGCCCAGACTTATCATGGGTTCCAAATTTGTGCATTTGAGTTTAGAACATGATAAAAAATAAACTCCAGTTATCTCCTTAGAATAAACCAGCGAATGGAAATATATACTTGCCCCTTTAAGTTTAAATTTTGTTTCTTTGTTTAATAAATGACTCTATGAAAGATGCCCTTTTCTTTATGTGGGGGATTATTAGAAACTTGCTTTTTCAAGTTGAAGTAAACTTTAATTATTTTATAAATATCAGTCAGAAAATTTACTAACAGATTATAGTCAAAGGGGAAAAAAACCATAAAGCATATGTGACGCACTTACCTAATCAGATATGTTAAACATTTTGAGCAGTTAAAATAAAGCAATTTTCCTAGCAATATTCCTTATGATCAGATATATACAGAACTTTAATGCATTGAAATTGTCTTGTACAGCACGCACAATACTGCAAAAAATTCAAAAATCTATGATACAGAACTTACAGCCTTGTTGACAAGTCATAGCCCAGACAATTTAAAAGCCTGGAATATTTTAACCCCATCACTGAGACTGGCAGTTAAATAGATGGGTTCTTTCTATTTCTAGCTCGCTCACTCACTGGCTTTCGGACTTTGGGTCAGACACTTAACAAATCAGTATTTTCTAACTCAAACATATTTCATCCTTATAAGCTAGTGAAAGCTGCTGCAACATTTACTGACTACCCAACATTTATTAAACTTTTTTTATATACAGTATCTCATTTAATCCTTATGATAACCATATAATAGGTGGATTCTTTTACTTTCACTTTACAGATGAGAAAACAATACTAAGAGAAGTTGTTCTTAGTACTGTTAAGAAGATGCTTAGGAACTAGATATCTGATGTACATCCCTGGTTAACATTTACTACAAAGGCTTAGACTCTGTATTTCAAAAGTATGTAATAATCTAGAACAGTGATCTTTTCTTGTTTGAATGTAATGTAAAGGTAACTTCCTGTCCATGCCACATAAAATCACATTATTTTCTATTCCAAAAACATATTTGGTTAAAAAGAAATCAAAATTTCCACATACAAACACATGTTTAGAGGTGTTATCCATAGAAGGGTTCTATATTAATTAATTCAACAAATATCAATCACCTTTGAGGTGCTATGTTAGGCACTGTCACATACCCATCCTGACATCAAGAACTTTTCAACCTAATAATTAAACAAACATAATTAGATGCTAGAAAGTAAGCCTCCTCGTTGGTGCACATAATTCTGAAAACAAATGGAAGACAACACAAGACAATTCTCTGCATAACAAGCACTTAAGGGATGGTATAGAAATGATAGTGTGAGAAAGGGCAGATTTAATATAAAACCACATGACTATTATTTCAAACAGTCCTCTGAATTAAAGTTTTATGATCAACCAAAATACTTTTCAGAAAGGTCCACAATTGAAACCTTGGCTTTAAACTACACAGTATAACCTATTCTAACCGTTTTTTAAAAACCCCTTCTAAATGACTAAGTGTAACTTTTAAGATAAATGAGAAAATTCTTGGATGTGCACCTGCATGTGTTATGTTACTTAGTCATTACAAACATGCTATTTCTTCAGTGTTTACATTTTAAAGCTTTTACAGCCAAAAGCACTCTACTCAATTCAAAAACTGATAGGCTTTAGTGAAGACAAATAAACCCTTTTGGACTGTCAACTGTAGAGGTCAACATTAAATTCTGCTCTTCAATTCCATCTCACAATCCAAACTGATCCCACAATCAGAAGAGCTAAAGAAAACACAGGGGATTGGGCTCCCCTTTTAAACCTCACCAGCCCTTTTCTCCAGCCTCCTATTCACAAGGACAGGAAGGCATCCTGGTTTCAGACAAAAGGAACTGAGAAAAGTTGGATGAACATATTAGTAGAAACTCATAATTAGGCATCTAGGACTTGTAAAGATGCATTTTGCCAGAATATTTTCTTATAATCCAGGTTATTCAAATAAATTTTATATGTGTTAGCATACCCCTCCCTCTTTTTCCTTCTTAAAGAGCTAATAATGTTTTAAAAACCACAAGATTACATAGAAAACTAATTTCTTTAGCTGGGTCTGTCAGAAAAAGTCAGTCCTAATATGTTGCAGATGCAACACTGCTATTTAAAGAGTTTCTTTAAAAATTCATGATGGGTTGTGGGGAGCTTCCCTTTGTGCAGATGATAAGCTTTCAGTGATAAGGGGTATTAAAGGCATTTCTAACACATGCTCCTGAAGGGTGATTTGCTTAGGGACACAGAATTTGTTTGGATATTTCAATATCAAATGCAAACCTATCAGGTAACTCTCAAACCAATATAAAAACCTGACTACCTTTGCTCTCCCAGTATATACAACAATAGGTCTATGTGCAGGTTTAACAAGTGGCTTCAGGAAAAACCTCAAAGAAAAGCTTTACTTAATTTCACCCCAAAATGGAAGAGACTTTCCTCCAGTTCTTTAGGGTTTATATATGTTTTGTTTTGTTTTTTAAATTTGGTGGAAGGGTCAAAGGAGGAAGGTGGACATTCTATTTTTAAAAAGTCATTTATTTAGACTGTCATAATCCTAATTCAGAGTGTAGAGCTACTTGCACACTCGTGTTCATTGAAGCATTATTCACAATAGCTAGGAGGTTGAAACATTTGCCCATCAGAAGAAAACATGGTATAGAAAACAGAATATTATTCAGTCTTAAAAAAAAAAAAAGAAGGAAATCTTGTCATATGCCACAACATGAATGAACCTTGAAGACATTATGCTAAGTGAAATTAGGGATTATTTTCAGAATCAGCTTAAAGTTAACAGATCCTTTTCTTAAAAAGTAATATACACGCAATATTGCACACAATTTCAAAGATTCACAGATCTCTGAAGCTGATGACCTGTACATCATAATATAATCCATAATATTGGGAAAGTTGTATATACACATGCAAAAGAATGAAGTTGGATCCTTACCTTATACCATTTACAAAAATTAACTTGAAATGGATTAGAGACCTAAATATAAGACCTGAAACTATAAAACTCCTAGAATAAAACATAGCGATGAAGTGTCACAATATTAGATTTGGCAAAGATATTTTAGATAAGACATCGAAGTACAAGTGACAAAAGTAAAAATAGACAAAATGGGACTACAATGATGCTAAAACTGCAGAGCAAAGGAAAAAATCAACAGAGTGAAAAGTTAACCTACAGAATGAAAGACAATATTTGAAAAACATATATCTGATAAGAGGTTAATACTCAGAATATATTAAGAACTCCTACAGCTCAATAACAAAAATAAAAAATAACTTGATTAAAATATTGGCAAAGGACTCGAATAAACATTTCTCCAAAGAAGATATATCAATTGCCGACAAGCATATGAAAAGACGTTCAATATCACTAATCATTCAGAGAAATGCAAACCAAAACTACACTGAGTTATCACCTCACATCAGTAGAATGGCCACTATCAAAACAACAATAACAAAAAAACAAGTTCTGGCATGGATATGTAGAAATCAGAACCCTTGTACATTATTAGTGGGAATGTATAATGATGCAGCTGCTATGGAAAACTGTATGAAAGTATCTCAAAAAAATTTTAAATCTCAAAAAATTAAAAAATAGAATTACCATATGATTCAGCAATTCATTTATCGGTGCATATCCAAAAAGAATTGAAGACAGGCTCTCAAAGAGCTACTTGCACACTCGTGTTCATTGAAGCATTATTCACAATAGCTAGGAGGTTGAAACATTTGCCCATCAGAAGAAAACATGGTATAGAAAACAGAATATTATTCAGTCTTAAAAAAAAAAAAAGAAGGAAATCTTGTCATATGCCACAACATGAATGAACCTTGAAGACATTATGCTAAGTGAAATAAGCCAATCACAAAGACAAATACTGCATAATTTCACTTATATAAGGTATCCAAAGAAGTCAAACTCATAGAAATGGAAAGTAGAATATAGTTACCAGAGGACAGTTGTTCAATGGTAGAGCAGTTCACCTTTGCAAGATGAAAAGTCCTAGAGCTCTGTTTCGCAACAATGTGCATATAGTAAAGACTACTGTGCTGTACACTTAAAAAAAATGGCTAAGGAGGTAAATTTCGTATTATGTGTTATTGACAATTAAACAAACAAGAGTGATAAAAAGAAAAGAATTCATAACCTAGAAAGAGAGGCTGAAGTTGGTTTTGAAGGGTCCTTTAATGTCGTACTAATGAACTTTATTAACATTTAGAGAACGAGATAGGTTGCTATAAACCAAATATTTAATGACTACTTTGAGTCTGGCACTATGCTAGGCACATCACATACACATCTCACTTAATCTTCCAATAAACTTGCAAATGAGCACGGAATAAAAGAGAAAGTGGGTGAACCGGCGATAGGGAGAACCACCATGAGAATATTTATAATAATGCTGGCATATGGAGATAACAGCGATAAAATTTACTAATGTCATTAGCTGGAACAACTCCCAAAAAAAGTCTTCAACAAATTCCTAGACCAGGTTTAATTTGCTATCAAGAGAAAAAAATTGCAGGTTTTGGTTTGTTCTATATAATTTTGTTCTCTCTCTTCTTTTTTTAACGTTAACATGATCATACAATTCAGCAATCCTGCTCCTTGGTAATTGTACAAATGAGTTAAAAACTTATGTGTACACAAAAACCTGTACATAAATGTGTTTATAGTAATTTTATTCATAATGATCGAAGTTGGAGGCAACTGTTAAGTTCTGTGGTACAGACAATGGAATATTATTCAACACTAAAAAGAAATGAGCTATCAAGCCACAAAAAGACAAAGAAGAACTTCAAATGCATATCACTAAGTGAAAGAAGCTACGTATTATATGATTTCAACTTTAAGACATTTTGGAAAAGGCAAAACTATGGAGACAGTAAAAAGATACAAGATAGATTGCTAGGGGTTGAGAGGGAGGGTGGGATGAAGACCTGGAAAACAGGATTTTTAGGGCACTGAAACCATTTTGTATGACATTTTAAAGTTGGATATGTCATTATACGTTTGCCAAAACCCACAGAATATACAACATAAAGAATGAACTCTAAACTATAAACTTTGGATAATAATGTGTCAACATTGATTCATCATTTGTAGCAAATGTATCACTTTGGTGGGAGATGTTGATGGTGGGGAGTCTGGGAGGAGGGAGTCAAGAAGGATAGCAGAGAACTCTGTACTTTCCATTTAATTTTGCTGTAAACGTAAAACTTCTCTAAAATATAAAATCTATTATTTTAAATGGTAACATCTATTTTACAAAATGGTCAAAGAGATTTTTTCATTTTTATTTCAATGCTTAAAGATAAAGGCATGTTATTTCAGGAAATCTAATGAGTAAATTTTAATTTCCTTCTATTGGATATGCAATGATCTAAACTCCCATTTAGCTACTTTTATCAAAAATAATTGTATGAGAAAAAAAAATAACACATAGTACTTCCTGGAATGAAGTAGTACTCTATGCATACTTTTAGCTAATTGAATAACTAGAGGCATTCATAGCTTCTTTTAGTGCTACTTTATTTGTTGTTGTTGTTGTTGTTTAGTGTTTAAATAAGAAATGTGCACTTTAAGGTAGAACAACCTTGTAAGAATTCTGTTCCATAAATCTGAACTATAAAAGTGCTCGAGAAAGACTGAAATTTTCTGTGAATCTGTGTTTGTTAAAAATTAATCTTTCAAAGCTGACAGGAGAGAGACCTATGATAGCAATGTAATATAAGGTTAATGTTATAAAACATGAAAATCTAGGATTTGTTTCTCTTCTCCAGTATGAATGAATAACAACATATCACTGACAAGAAGCCAACGTTTCCATTTTCTTATAAATTCCCTCCATATTAATGTAAAGTTTAATATAATACTATTCTCTGCATTAAACTGATCAAGATGCCTGATTTTAATCTCTAGATTAACGTTTTAGATTAATTTACAGTGCCAGATACCCAATAGGCTTATAAACAGTTATAATTTAAGTATTAAGTATTCTAAGATAGTTCTCCAGAATGACTTCTGTTTCCAAGGGCTGGCAAACACGGGAGGGAAGAGAACAGAGGTTTGTAGTCTAGTATAAGAAAAAGAAGGCAAAGCCAAAAAAAAAATAATAAAATAAAGAAAGAGGGTAAGAACAGGAGAAGTAAGAAAATGGGACATTGGTATTAACAAAAGCAAGCACCAAAAAGAGGAAACAAACAAAAAGAACTGGTATGACATACAGCACTAGATTAGTATAATTTTATATATATATCTCTCACTACAATTCTCAGTCTTTTCTGCTATATCATTACTTCAGAGACAGAAGAAATAGGGAAAGAGTAAAATACGCCAATGGTGAGATGAGTCTAATTATCACTTTGTATTCAATTTGGTTAGATAGAGGGCAAATGTTTGAATAAAATGCATGTATCAATGATAAATAATCCTCTTCATCCCCATTTCTTTCCTTCCACTGTTTTGTAAGTAGTGGGTTCTTTGTATTTTATTCATATAATTAACAAATCAACTTAAAAAACATATAAATAGATGCATGAAAATGAAGGTACTCATCTACTTTCTTCATTCTCAGACAAAATACCAGAAAAGTACCTTTGCTGCTAGAAAAGAATATAGCTCTCTCACATTATTTCAGCTAATCAAACAGTAACTAGTTTAACAATCATTCGAACTTTTAATTATCATTGTCTTTAAAAATCCGGTCTCTAAATTAGAAATAACTTGAAAGAACTCACAATCCTTTTTATCCCCCATATACTAGCCCCCATCACCAATGTCAGCAAAACAAAATTCTCTTTTTCTCAAAACAACTCTCCTCATTTAAAACACATAAGAAGAAAGGAAAACAAAAATGGGTTTTCTACTTCTCCTGTTTCAATTTGCTGTTTTTACTACATGGGAAAATATTTTTAAAAGATAGATTTTGTTTGTTGATGTTTTTAGCCTTATTTATATCCCACCACATTCCAAGACAAATGGGAGGTAGCTAAGAAAGAAACATATAGTGTAAGATTTTTAAAAAGAGAGAAAGGAAATAGTCTAGGGAAGGAGAAAAAATGGGTAGTGAAGTTATAAAGTGAAGGGGGTGTGTGAGGGTGTTAAAAGGTGGGTGGTCCATATGCAAAGTATAAGCTAAAATATTCTATATTTCTTAACCAAAGAAGCTGCATATTTGGCTATGAGCTTTATAATAAGTAGCCAAAGCAAAAGTGGAAAATTAAGAATAGTTTTTAAGTTGAGACACGTTCACTCAAATGCCCAATTTCAACAAATAAGACAAATGAGTCTATGGCTCAATAGCTATGACAAAATTCCAAAAAAATTCAAGAATATAAAATAAGATAAATTTGAGGCACAAACTGTATAGAAATGTTGCCTAAGCAATGCTAAAAGGTTGCCATACAAGTTGTTCTTGCCTAATGAATAACATTAGTTGTTGCAGTACCTCAACTCACGTGAATTGGAAAAGGTTATTTTCATTTCTGTCCAGTGATTACTTACACCTGATTCAGTTTCTGGACATTACAAACACGGCCTATTCAGTAGTGAACCTTTAACAAAAGTACTTGCTAGTTTTACCTAAATCACCTTAGAGAGAGGAGGTTTCTACTGGAATAACATCGAGTCAGTTGTCTAGATCAGCTTAATGCTGAGTTTGCTTCTGAATGTTTTAAAAATTGATTTTCACATAATGTAAAACAACAGGCTAATACAGCCAACACTCCTTATGAGCAATGCAAAGTTATACCATGGTTCATTAACTGTAAGATAAAACCAATGGTAAATGTGCTATTATTTTTGTATCATCAAAAAGGAAAAACATACACACACATTGTTTATTAAGCTATGGGATATGACTGATTGTAAGAAATATTCTGATTATGGAGATAAAATTAAAAACAGATATCAGAAAAACATTTACATGTGAAACATGCTCCTTTGAGCAACATGAACCAGGTGGCTGTCCTCTTGCCAACCTCTGGTACTGGCACTTCCTCTTGCCTTCTCTGATCCCATGCCTTCTCTATTGTTAACTCACCCCAACCTCTCTACTCTAGTTGGTCTTCTCGCCATCCTGTCCCTGCTCTCTACTAGGTAGTAATACTACTTGTTTCTTTTCCTCATTTGTACATATTTAAATATAAGAAAGAATGCTAAGCAGAAGAAATATGTGTTTATAATCTCAGCTTCTCCAAGGCACACCCACTCTTTTTTGTTTGTTTGTTTGCGGGACAAGTATATAATAGCCACAAAATGACTATTACATTCACCATAAAGAGACAAATTTGGGCAACAGGAAACACCACCACCTCCGCTACCCACCGCCCAAGTAATTGAGGTCATTTAGGAAACTTCCTTTAAAAATATAGTGCCCCAGAGGTAAAAATCCCTTTTGATGTTCCAGACACAAAATTCTGCTTCCAGAAAATTCTATGTATTTCATAATTTTAAAGTAAACTAGAATTTAAAATTAAGATCTAAATCTCCAGTTGTTCCAAAATTGTATCACTCAGCCACTCTGGAGATGGAAGAACTGATAACATTTTAATCGTACTTTAATCTCTTCTTAAATATGACCAGCCCAAACAATTTACCAGATACTAAAATTATTTTTATCTTAGATTGTTCAATAAAGTTTAACTGCTTTAAAAGTTATTTTCTAAAAGTAAACAGTAAATAAATTATAACAATCCTGGCTAAAATCTTAAAATTTCATGATTTGTTATAAAGATTTTCAAACATTCACTTCAACAAACTTTAGTGACTGCCTATTACATGCTAGAGACATAGGAATAAATAAAGTCCAGTCTCTAGCTTTGTATCTACAGGGATATCTTCCTTTCAAGACAGATAGATTAGACAGACAGACAGATAGCAGTATGGAAACAAAGAGATTAATTCATTCCATCTGGGGTATATATGAGAGTGAGAGTTGAGTCAGAAGAGGAGAAGACAGACCAGACTGAAGTGAGTGAAGAGCAGGATGCTTTAACAATAGAAGTGGGATGAAGAACATTCCAAACTTGGAGAGAGGACTGAATGTGGACTTTATTTTTCCCCTTAATCTCTACCTTGTCACACTTCATAAACAACTGGAGGTAATTCCCAAAGATACATTGCGTATAGAGTAAGAGAAAATTAGGTTGAAAAATGTACCTAAAAATGCTGGTAAAATGTGTTTCAATGAGTAAATTCTTTTACTTCCCCAATAATATGATCAAGAAAAAGCCTTCAATACTGTATACAGTCTGTATATTCAATTCTGCACCTCTCTAGGAACTGCAAGGGCCTCAGATGCTTTGGGAGGAAACTAGTATTGGGAAGAGTTTTGGTCTCATTTGTAAGACCAAGGTTCTAGAACTAATCTTGAAGGAGAAACAAATGAATTCCTGAGGGCAGAAACAAGAAACATAAATTCACAAGAATGAGCAACACTATAGCCAGAGTTTTCCCTGGAGTTACTGTCCGATATTTGGGGGACAAAAGTCTTAGGTTTTAATGGACTACCTGCTGAGATGAGAGGAGGCTACCTCTGGTACTACCATGGAGACAGGTTGGATTAACAAGGCCTGTATAAATATGGCGAGATTCCCTAAAAGGCTGCTTCCATAGTGAATGAAATAGGAAAAAATTCATCTGCAGAGAGAGATGACAGAGGGCCTTTATTGGCTTTGGTTCATGGTAGAACAGTTAAACAGAAACATGTCCTCACTGTGAATTCTTAACCATACTGAAGTCTGTACCCCTGTGGGGCTAGAATTCAAACTAGTTGTGAAGCCTGAAAAACTAAGGTGAAAATTTACTTAAAAGTAGGTAGTACCCCTGGACACTTAAATTATGTCTGAAAAAAAAATGTGATTCCTAACTTCAAAAAATTATAGCAAATAAAGTTCCAAAGACCATTAGCTCACAATTTTAGAAAAATCACTATGAACAAGTACTTATAAGGGCCAATGACTAGCAAACTATAGAATTAGACCAACAAAGATTGAAGATAATAGAATGATCAGATACACAGTATGAAATAAGTATTTTTAATATGCTTTAAGAGATAACAGAAAAGTATGATATAGGAATAAAAGACTATTAAAAATGACGAAGCAGATTTGAAAACAGACTATGTATTACCTATGGACTTTAAATATGAATGTTAGAAATTCTACGGCAACTGAAAGAACCAAAATCAGGAAGCAAACTTACAAATTAGAGTAAGGAGGTGAGAAATCTCTAGTGATTCAAAAGCAAGTAAAGAGAAGAAATATGTAAAGACATAGGGAAAATATAAGATAGTAGAAATGAATTCAACAAGAGCAGTACTTATGACTGATGTATATGGATTAAGTGCTTCACTTAAAGGACTGTCAGACTAGATAAAAAAAATTAAGTATATGTTGTTTATCGGAGACACATAAAATACAAGAACAGTTAAATACTGAAAGTAAAAGGGTAGATAATAAAAGAGAAGTTGAAAGAGATACCAAAACACTAAACAAAAAATACTGGTAGCGAGTTAACTATTTCCAGTTAGGGTGTAGAAATTAACAAGGAGGGCTTACAATTAGTCAATGTATTAGACAGTGAAATTAAAATAAAAATAGCATTTCTACTAGCATTTAAAAATACTAAATACTTAAGAGTAAATTTAACAAAATGTGTGCAAGACCATTATAATGAAAATTCCAAAATATTGCCAAGAAAAATTAAAAACAAAAATAAGTGGAGATATACTATGTTCATTGATCAGAAGACTCAATTTTGTTATGATGTCAATTCTCTTCTATTTTATATGTTTAACATCATCCTAATCAAAATCCCAATAGGTTTTAAAATATAAATTAACAAGTTAATTCTATAACGACATAGAAATGCAAAGGTTCTAAAATAGCCAAAATAATCTCAAATAAGATCATGAATGCTGGAGGACTTTCACTGATTTCAAGAGTTGTTCTCAACTGAGGGTGCTTTTATCCCCTAAGGGGATAATGCAGAGTCACATGATAAGTATACGCTTAACTTTATAAGAAACTGCCAAACTGTTTTCCAAAGTGATTGCAATTTTGCATCCCCGCCAGCAATGTATGAGAGTTCCATTTGCTTTACATGCTCATGAGCATCTGGTATTGCCCCTTGCCTATTTATCATTGTCTGGAGACATTTTTTGTCTTAACAATTGGGGGAATGCCACTAAACATCCTATAATATACAGGATAGCCTCCCACAACAAAGAAGTATCAGGCCCAAAATGTCAATAGTGCTGAGGCTGAGAAATCCTGCTCTAAAACTACAATGATGAAGACAGTATGGCATTAACATACAAAAGGCCAATGAAACAGAATAAAAGTCCAGATTAGACTGTATTTACACAATCAATTCGTTTTCCATAGCTGAATAAGGCGATAGTTCAATAAGAAAAGGAAAGTCTTTTCAACAAAACATGTTATAAGAATGAGTTATCAGTATTAAAAACAAAATAACAACCAAAAAAACCCCTTCAAACCTTTATCTTACTCTACATATAAAAATTAGGGATACAAAAAACCTAAACATAAAACAAAAACTATAAAATTTCTAGGAAAAAAAACAAAAGAAAAAGCAACATAGATGAACTACAAAAACATGTAGCATAAAAAAAGACTGGCACAAAAGAGTATATATTGTATGATTCTATCTATAGGAAATTTAAGTAAAATTAATCAAAATGATAGAAACAAAAAAAAGTGTTTGCCTAGGGCAGCAGAAGGAGAGTGTATGGTAGAATTCACTGGGGTAATGAAATGTTCTGTATCTTGATTAGGGTGGTACTTTACTATTGTCAAAACTCATCAAACTTCACATTTAAGATCTGTATATTCTGTTGCAAGTAAATTGCAACTGTAATTAAAAGATTTAGAAAAAGAAAAAGAAAAAGTGGCAGATGCATTACTAAATGAGTAATGCATAAACTTTGCTGGAAAAGAGTTTTTAGAAGGCTCAATGTAATAGAAAATAAATTTTAAACTTGAATAAGTACTTTGAAGTATATAAAAGCAAAAATTGAGAAAAAAGAGAAATACAAATTCATCAGACTGAGAGATAATAATATATTTATCAATGGAAAGATAATGCATATAAAAATATGTTTAATTACATATTTAATTATATAAGGTATATAATATTTAAATATCACAATTGTTAGAACTGGACATCCATATATAAGAAAAGGAAGCTCAGCCTAAACATTGTAACTCATAGGAAAATTAACTCAAAGACAGGATACAGATCACAACATAAACCATAAAACTAAACAACTTTTAGAAGAAAACAGGAGAAATCCTCATGACTTGTCAGGCAAAGAGTTTCTAAATATGACACCAAAAGCATAATCCATAAAAGAAAAAAATCTGATCAACTGTACTTCATCAAAATTAAAATGTTTGGACTGCAAAAGATACTGTTGAATTTTAAAAAGGAACTACAGACTGGGAAAAATATTTGCAAATCACAAAACTGAAAGAGGAAGTACATTCAGACTACCTAAAGACTACTCAAAACCCAGTATTAGGAAAAACAACTCAATTTAAAAATGGGCAATGACTTGAACAGATACTTTACCAAAAAATGATAAAGAGATGGCAAATAAGCACATGAAAAGACATATGTTCAATATCATTAGCCATTAGGGGAATGCAAAACCACAATGAGCTAGCACTATTAACCTATTCAAATAGCTAAAACTCAGGGGTAGGAAGTGGGTAAGGGACAATAACCCAAGGCTCAGGAGCATTAGAACCAAATGAACCTGTCATACATTGCTGGTGGGAATGCAAAATTGCATTCATTTTTGAAAACTGCTGGGCAGTTTTTTATAAAGTTAAACATATACTTATCATTTGACTCAGTATTTACTCCTGGTAATTTACTCAAGAGAAATGAAAGCATATGTCCACACAAAGATTTGCCTATAAATGTTCTTGGCAATTTTATTTGTAATAGCCAAAAACTGGAAGCCCAAATGTCCATCAACAGATGAATGGATAAGAAAGTTATGATATAAAAAATACAATGGAATACTACTCAACAGAAAAAAGGAAGACTATTGATACCTGCAACATATGTAATAAGGACTGAAGAAAATGTGCCCATTGGATTTGGCAGCTGGTTGCTAATTAATAACATGTCACTGCTCACCTATTTGTCAGAGCAGCTTGAGCTGTATGGTATGTCTAAGAAAGCAGCATACAGTCGATTAGGAGTAAATGAAGAGTGAAGGAGTAGAGACAATTGAAAACTAATCTTCCAAGGAGCTTAGTTGTGAAGGGAGAGAACTTTGGTAATCTAGGGGATGATAAAGACTGAATTTAGGGGTGAGCTTTGAGCAAGTTTGTAGGCTTTGGGGAAAGCTACTGAAGAGAGTTAGAGGTTAAAAACCTAAGAGAAAATAATAGATGGAACAAAGCCCCCAGAAAAACTGGAAGAGAACAGGATCCAGACAGAAAAATGGAAGAAAACCACACAATGTTGACACACATATTTGTCTGTGGGTGGAACAGGAAGTTATCCAGTTCCTGCATCCTTTGGCTTTATTTTCTCTGAAATAGAGGATGAAGTCATCTGTGGAAAGTGAGGAAGAGGTGGAGTAGGAACTTGAGGAGAGTGATAGAGGTTTGAAATAGCTGTTGTGGGCAGTAGAGGAAAAACTGACTTGAAACAAGTGTAAGACATGCTGGAGAACACTGAAATTTTTTAAATGTCTAGGGATGAAGCCTCAAGTAAGAGAAAAGATACTTTCTTCATCACTGCCAGCCTATAATAAAGTTGATGGTTCACCCTAGAAGTAGCATTGACCTAAACTTCTACAGTTGCCTTCTCCCAGCTGTTCCTACTGAGAACCATTCTCCGCAGTACTGCCTGAGCACCATATAAAAATAAAACTGATCATTTTAACTCTTTAACTCATTCAAAGCTTCCTAGATTCAGACAAAATCTGACAGCATTAAAATAGTAAACAATGTCCTTATTCTCATCTCTTAGCAATCACTCCCATCCATCTCATCTTTCACTCTAGTCATAATGAACTAATTCCAGGTCCCCAATCATACTATGGTCTCTCATGTCCCTATGACTCTGCCAAAGAAATTTCTTCTGTCTGAACTGTCCTTCCCACACATTCTTTGACTTTTCAAAATCAAAATTTAACTTCAGATGTCATTCACCTAATTTGGTGAATGACTACTACTATAAAAAAAATGCACTGTACAACTACAGGGACCACCATTCATAATATAATAAAGTTAAGAAGTGTCCCCTTGAAATAGTACAAACTGAGGAACTGGGTATCCTACCTATGTCTTCCCACAGTAAACATCCTGTGCCTATTTGTATGTATATCTTAACTGTAATATGTAATATGTTTAGAAAGATTCAAGTATAAGTTTCTCCAAGGTAGGAATGTGTCAAGGAAGCCTTCTTGGCCTCACAAATTAGACTAGGTACCATAATCACAGTTTTCCTTCATAAAACAAAGTTGGTAAGTGCTAACAGATAACAATAAAAACAGCTAATATTTATTGAATGTTTGCTATGGGCAAGGCACTATAGAAAGCATTTTACATGTATTATATCTCACTTAATTCTCACAAGAACCTGAGACAAGTACCATTATAATCCCTATTATAAAAGAAGAAACAGGCATAAAGAGCTAAGCAACTTGCCTTAAGTCACACAGACAATAAGTAGCACAATGTGAATCTAGGTAAATTATATGAAGAGATTTATTGTCTGTCTTCCCTACTTAACATCATATTAATTTTGTTCTCAGTGTATCCTCAGTTCTCAAATCTTAGTACAAAAGTCTTCAATCAAAATGTTTGCTAACTTTAAGATGATTAGAAATTCAGACCTTTACATTTACTGTGACTAAATTTCCACTTGTCAATTTCTGCCCATGATTCTCATAGAACTCTCTCTAAATACCTGTCATCTACTATGTTAGCCATCTTTCCTACCTTCTACTGATTTTGAAATCTGATAAGCTTTCTATGTTACTGTCCAAGTTACAATAAAAATGTTGCAGAGTCCTATATTTAGGTTCAAAAAAAGATTCTGACTTTTTGATCTGGACATTCTTCCAACTACTTACTTGAAATTACAGCTATTTAAACTATTTAAAAGAACAAACCCAATACTTTGGTATGGTTTTCCTAAAACATTATTTTGTTTTAACTTTTTTCAGACTTGTAGTTTTTCAACAGGTAAATAAACACTCTTTTCTCATTCTATTCAGTTTAATTATTTATTAGCTTCCAAATGTATTGCTCACCGTTTCTCATTTTGTCATGATTCCTTTCTGCTAACCTATTTGTCATAAAAGCTCCAGAAGAAAGAGTGGTGCATGAGATATTCCATATTACTAATTGAGCTCTTATGAGAGTGAGGGGATAAATCTTCTACAAGTTTACCTCCATAAACATTATCTTTGGATAAAGGAATTAGAAACCTCCTTTATATATCTAAATATAGACAAAACATAAAATGACTTTCAGATAATAAAATTATCTCCCCTTTCAGGAGAGCATTTTAGCAAATATTTTTTAAAGTATAAAGTTCAGTAAGAAATATACAATAAAATAATTTTTTTGAGAAATAAAATGAGAAAATGAGTAAACTGAGGGAAAAAATAATATAGATATATAAATCATCTTGAATTTTCAATTATTTTTCTTCTTGGAGGCTTTATAAATGGACATGCCATCATCTTACATTAATATTCTTCACTCATGATGTTTATTGGCGGATAAACTATTCCAGTTACGTTACCAAATTGACAACATAACAGAAAAAACGGAGTAACTTGATTATTGTTTTAAAGGTAAAACAGTTGTCAATTTGTCATAATTTAATATTTTTTGCTAAAAGCATGTATCCCATAGTTTACTGTGTTAACTATACTACACACATGGTTTTAATATTAAACTTTTCATCGATTTCCAAAGACGGCACAGTACATTTTAGTAAATTTAAAAATGTTTAACTAAAACACTGTACAATTCCGAGTTTTGATTTTAATAAGTAAGGATTTCTTTTTAATCTATAAATTTACTTTGAGACACCTCAGAGACTTTGTAAATGTTACAGGAAACTTAATAACAGTATTTACATTCAGTAAAAGATAACTGAAAGGAAATGGATAGAAAGGTAGTATTAGATACAGAACTTATTGACCAGGAAGGCAAGAGGGCAGTAACACTCAGAATTAGGTCACTAAATAAAAACTATGGCATCATCACTTTAGGATTCTAAGGAAAAAACGCTAACAGCCTACCTCAGCAATAATTCCTCCCTTCTCTCTCATTCTCTTGTTCTCTCTCTCTTTCTCCCTACCCCCTATTCAATGGTCTTTTCTTATTTATGAATTTCGATAGGTATCACCTCTAAAATCTTCGCCACTAAATTATATGGCATCATTTTCTACAAAATTAATTTTATAATACTTTAAGAAATCCAAAATATCCTCTGTATATAACAAAACTGGAAGGAGAAATCATTAATTACTAGAGCATTAACTGAGAGTACTGGATAAAATGACCTTTGTGTCTCTTCTACCTCAATAACCACAAATTAAAGCTGCTAAGGAAACAAGGTGCATTTCTAGTTTTGAGGAAGAATGAACTCTCCTTTGACACTTCCATGAAGTACAGAGACCCCCACAAACCATGTGATAATTTATATAACTCTCAAATTCAAGTTAGAAACTCAAGTGATATTGAAATATCACACAAATTAGTTGGTGCTACTTTCACTGTTAGCACTGTTAAATCATAAGGCCACAGAAAAATCATCTCTGGGATTGTTCAAAATCATTTTTTACAAATAATGCCTTTTTTTCAATTTTCTTCTAACTATAAGATTACGGACTCCTTTAAAAAACATTCATATAATTACAGAATGAGAAAACACTGCAATTGGAAAATGTAGTACTTCAACCTTCAAATCTCAAAAACTTGAATCACTGGGGAAACCTATGTAAAACTAACTGTTCCTATCACTATCTCTTATAGATCATGTTCCCATAGTGTGTTGCTAAGAATTAGTTACATGAAGATGCAGCTTTTAAACGTCAGCTGGTGCTCGGTATTGAAATTCAGGGGTTATTCCCTATTACGAAATTTTCCAAAACTAGATTAAACAACAACAACAACAACAACAACAGAATCATTACAGTTTAAGAGAAATACAATTCGTTTTTGTAAAATAGAAAATAATTATTTTATTTGGTAAACAAAGTGGTGAAACTAATGCAAATATCTTTGAAATTATCATGGACACCATAAAAAACTAGTTAGAGGGAAATTTAAAAAGAATGCCTCAATGAATCATTGTTATATTTAACCTAACTCAGTGTTTCCTCTGGCTTGAGGAGCTTGAATAAATGGGACATCCATGCTCAAAGCATACAGATTCTGTATAAATTTTTATTCATCTATTCCCTCAAGGATTCATTAAGATGTTGACAAAGAATAAAACAAACTCATCTTAATTTTTTTTACCATATCTGTTAATTAGAGAAAGGAACTAAAATTTATTAAGTTACTGCATTGTCTATTTACACCTCTCTAGGCACTCATTTAAAGTACTTTACCGTTTGTGTAATGCCCTCAAATAAGCAAAACAAAACAATATATTGTATAGGGAATTTGGAGGTATGACTGAACTGTTCTAAAACTGGATGATACTGATTGCTGTACAATTGTATAAATGTACTAAAACTCAATGAACTGTGCACTTTAAATGGGAGAATTTTATGGTATGTTAATTATACCTTAAACTTTTAAAAATAAAGCATCAAGAGAATGAGAAGACAAATCACAGACTGGGAGAAAATATTTTCAAAAAACTGTATCTAATAAAGAAATGTTACCCAAAATATACAAAGAATTCTGTAAACTCAGTAAAAAAACAAAAGCTACCCAATTAAAATATGGGCCAACTACCTCAACAGATATCTCACAAAGAAGATATCGAGATGGGAAATAAGCATATGAAATAATGCTCATCATCATGTATCATTAAGGAAATACAAATATAAGATACTACTACATACTGCTTATAATGGCCAAAATCCAGAACACCAACTGCTGGCGAGGATGTGGAGCAACAAGAACTCTCATTCACTGATGAGAATACAAAGTAGTCCAGACATTTGAGAAGAGAGACAGACAATTTCTTATAAAACTAAACATACTCTTCTTACCATGTAATCTAGCAATCGTGCTCCTGCTCCTTGGTATTGACACAAAGGAGCTGAGAATTTAAGTCCACCCACACAGAGATGTTTACAATAGCTTTACTAATAATTGTCAAACCTGGAAACAATCAAGATGTCAGATAAATGGATACACTGTGGTACATCCAGACAATGAAATATTATTCAGCACTAAAAAGAAATGAACTATCAAGCCAAGAGCAGACTTGGAAGAACCTTAAATACATATTACTAAGTGAAATAAATCAATCAAAAAGGCTACATATTGTATAATTTTAACTATATGACTTGAAAAAGAAAAACTATGGAGGCAGTAAAAAGATTGGTGGTTGCCCAGGATTGGGGGGAAGGACAAAAGAATGCGTAAAGCACAGAAGATTTTTAGGGTAGTGAAACTATTCTGATAATACTACAGTGGTGAATGCATGTCATTATACATTTGTCAAAACTCATAGAATATACACCACCAAGAGTAAATCCTAATGGAAACTATGTACTTTGGGTAATAATGATGTGTCCATGTAGGTTCATCATTGTAACAAATGTATTACTCAGGTTCAGGATATTCATAGTGGGGGAAGCTGTGCATGTGCAGGATTTGTGGGTTTATGGGAACTCTGTGCTTTTTGTTCAGTTTTGCTGTTAACCTGAAATTGCTCTAAAAAAAGAAAAGTCTGTTTAAAACAAAAATAAAAATTAAATTAAATTAAATAAAGCTGATTATATACCATGATTAAGTGGACTATACTCAAGAATGCAAGGTTGGTTCAATATCAAAAATCAATCAATGTTCAACACTTTTTCACAATAAAAACATTCAACTCACTAGGAATAAAGAGAACTTTCTCAATCTGAAACAGGGTATCTGCAAAAAGCCACAGCCAACAACACACTTAACAGAAAAAGACTGACTGCTTTTTCCTTAAGGTCACGAACAAACAAGGATGTCTGCTCTTGCCCCAGAAATTAAGGAGGGAAATGAAATAAAAGGCAGCCAGATTGAAAAGGGAAAGTAAAACTCTCTATCTGCAGATGGCATGATCTTGTATATGGAAAGTTCCAAAAAACTATTAGAACTAATAAAACAAGTTCAACCAGGTTGCAGGGCAAGATCAATATACAAAAATCAACTGTATACACAAGCAATGAGCGATCCAAAAATGAAATTAAAAAATCAATTCCAATTACAATATCATTTAAAACAATAAAATACTTAGGAATAAACTTAAAAAGTATAAAATATACTCTGAAACTACAAAATTTTTAAAAGAAATTAAAGGTCTAAATAAATGGAAAAACATCCTATGCTCATGGACTGAAAGACAGTGTTGTTCAGATGACATTACTCCTCATGTTGATTTACAGATTCAATGCAATCCCTCTCAAAATCCCTTCAGGGTTTTTAAAAAAATTTTCTTCAGAAATGGCAAGCTGATCCTAAAATTCATATGAAACTCTAGACCCAGAATAGCCAAGACAATCTTTTAAAAAAATGAAATAGGAAGACCCACATTTTCCTGTTTCACAACTTATAAAAAGTTATGGTAATCAACAGTGTGGTAAGGAGAGATATATAAAATCAATGGACAGAACTGAGAATCCAGAAATAAACTCTTTACATTTATGATCAACTGATTTTCAACAAGGGTGCCACAGCCATTCGACTAAGAAATAATAGCAGTCTTTTCAACAAACTGTGATAGGATAACTGAATATCCACAAGCAAAGGATGAAGTTGATTGAACCCCTATCTCAGACCATACAAAAATTAACTCAAAACAGATCCTGAACCTAAATGTAAGAGCTAAAATTATAAAACTCTTAGAAGAAAATATACGTACAAATCTTCAAAATTTGGGGTTAGACAAAACCCTTTTAGATGTAATAATGAAAGGGCAAGCAATAAAAAAACAAATAAACTGAACTTCACAGAAACTAAACTTTTATGCTTCAAAGGACACCATCAAGAGAGTGAAAAAAACTAGCTGGAGAATGGGAGACTCACTATTTGCAAAATATATATCTGATAAGGGAATGGTATCTAGAATACATAAAGAACTTAACAACTCAACAACAAAAAGACAACCCAATTTAAAAACGAGCAAAAGACTTGAATAGACATTTCTTCAAAGAAGATATACAAACTGCCAATAAGCACATGAAAACATGCTAACAACATTAGTCATTAGGGAAAATCAAATTGAAACCATAATGAGGTATCATTTCACACCTACAAGAATACCTATAATTAAGAAGACAAATCATAAGTGTTGACAGGAATATGGAGAAATTGGAATCCTCATATTGCTGGTGAGATGTAAAATGATTCAGTCACTGTGGAAATCAGTTTTGTAGTTTCTCAAAAAGTTAAAATTATCACATGCTAGACAACCCAGCAATTCCACTCCTAGGTATACACCCAAGAGAAATAAAAACATGTTCACATAAAACTTACATATGCATATTCCTAAGTAGTAGTATTAAAAATAGCCAAAAAATGAAAACAATTCTAATATCTAACAACTGATGAATGAATAAACAAAATGTGGTATATCTATACAATGGAACATTATTCAGGTATAAAAAGAGATGAAGTACTGATATATGCTACAACATGAATGAACCTTGAAAACATGCTGAGTTAGAGTCAGTCAGTCAAAAAAGACCATATATAGTATGGTTCTATTTACACGAAATGTCCAGAATAGGTAAATTTATAGAGACAGAAAAAGTAATAGTTACCAGTAGCAGGGGGAATGGGGAATGGTTTGCTAATGGGTATGAGGTTTCATTCGGTGGTGATGAAAATGCTCTAAAATTAAAATAAAAATTTACTCTGTGATGATATCCCATTGAATTGTACACTCTGAATGGGCAAATTGTATAACGTGTGAATTATATCTAAAGGCTATGTTTTTTTTTTTTTAAAAAAGCAGGTAATAAAAAATATAAAATTCAGTACAGAGGCTTTCTCTTGATGGGTAAGTAGGTATAGAGATGGGGTGGGGAGGTGTTTAAAAGCAGCTTCAACAGTGCTGGTTTTATGCTCTATTTCTTTGGCTGGGTTGTGGGCTCATGGATACTTATTATTATTATTTTTACCTTCACCACATAGATAAAAGATATGTGATGGAGGTTACAAAGAATAATAAATATTATGTCTGTTCATTTGTTTAAAGATCACAGGCCTGGGTGGAAGCCCTATTCTGTCACTTAGCTAGGAAGCCTCAGGGAAGTTACTTAGACCTTTCTGACATATATAGTTTCCTCTTCTAAAAATAGGGACATCATCATGTACCTCTTTAGGGTTATTCTTTACAATAAAGAAACTCTTAGGGTTTCTTAAAAGTAGAAGTTATTATAAAATCTCAAATATCTGCTATACTCTTACCTCACTCAAATAACTATTACTGGTAGATAAGCTTCCAGACTTTTCTGGAGCATATGAATAATTTTTTTCATATTTTAAGGTGACAATCTTGGACAGTGATTTTCACTTAATATATTGTGAGCATCTTTCAAATATAACCACTCCAATGTTCACAGACATTTAGTTTGCTTTCAATATAGGCAGATTATAATTAACAGTGAATGAACATCCTTATAAATATATCTCTGCATTTAAGCTCACTGATTTCTTCAAAGGGTGTGTGCATTTAATTTTAAGAAACTGCTTTCCTAGAAAGTCTCTATCCATCAACACTATCATCAAAAGTTTGAGAGTATTTCACTATATCTATAATAATGGGGAGAATTATCATTCTTTTAAAATGTTAATCTAGCAGGTTAAAAGTGGTCTCTTACGTTTGCATTTCTTAATGAATGATGTGAGACTCTTAATGTTTTTAAATGAATTTTATTTCTACAAACAGCTCATTATTCTCAGTTTTATTTTCAGTTAGATTATTTATTTTTATTTATTATTACGATTTCTTTAAATAAACTTTTGTCTTTCACATATATTGCCAATGTTTTCCATGAGTTTTTTTTTATTTTCTTTTAGAGTTTTTAATGTTATATTTTATCACATATCTTAAATTATCACACAACTGATGCTCTTTTCTTGCTTTGAAGTCAAGGTAATAAGCTCTTTCTCTCTAAGAGGACAAAAGTAGTTGTCTATATTTTCTTCTTACTTTTGGCTTTTTTACATTTAAATCTCTAATCCACTTGGAGTTTATTTTCGTACATGATGAACAAGGATCTAACTTCATTCCTCTTCACCAATAGCTAAATATCCCAACAAAGACACAAAATAAACCATTATGTGTTGGAGCTGATTCATACTGGCTCCAAAAGGACAGTTATATTTTCTGGAATTTTGTAAACAAACTAAAACAAAGCCATTATTAAAAATTAAATGATATAAACTTAAAACTAAATAAAATATATTAATAACAAAGGTCATAAAAACTCAAAGTCATTACTTTCTAATTATTTGATTGTAATTTATGCTCTTAGGGTTAACATGTACCTTATCTAAATGGTAAAAATATAATTGTGTGCTACTGTGTTTCTTTTTCCAATCCAGTGATTAGTGACTTCCTGTTGGTAGCCTGAAACTGGCCCTTACAAGAATATTTACACCATAGAAATTGGCAAGCCCTACAAACTAGGGCTATTTTATTTTTCAGAGACTCTGTTGTTAAATATACACCAGCAAACCACTGAGAATGTCTTTTTCCTAAACAATTCAACAGCATTCTTAAATTAATGTATATTATGGAAGCATAATAAAGGACTATTTTGGGAAATAGCTGATTATTGTATATTATATTTAGATTAGGGCGCTTTACTCTTAAAAAAAAATCCATATGCAAGAAAACAAAACACTACCATGGAGTCATCTAAATACCATTCTAAATGTTCCCTCATAAAAAATTCCTCCATTGCATGATGAAGTAGAGATCTACATAATGGCAAGACCCAGTGATAGTTCTCTTCTTTGACAGTCACCACCATGTACAAACTTAGTATTAGTGACTTTCAATTCAACAACAAACAGTTAATAAGTTTCCATTCAGGAGTATATTAGGCTACAGAGGCAGAAATGAGACATGGCTCCAGCCTTCGAAGCTCTCATCATTTTTAATGGATCAGTGAGTAGCGAATGTGTCCTAAGTGGTAATAAGCACTTGTTTTTATTAGCATTGAAAGGGAAAGACAGAAACAGAGAGACTGATTTTGATATGTCTTCTAAGAACAAGCGTCTATTTTAAGAGGGAAAAAAATCAAAGTATAAAAACTAGTTATTTAAAAAGTTTGCCCACTTAGAGAGACAAGCTGATATGTGTTGGTAACTAGATCTTCAGTATCTATACCAGTTAAACACCACAGTGTCCCTATTTTAATGTCTTTCCTGCTGAAGTAAGTGATTTCTATGCAGATACTGATATCAATTGCTTGAAGTAAATAATGTCTGCAGCCTATATATTTCCTTACCTGTCACAAGGCATTTAGGTTTGAACCCCAGCTACCTCAATCTGAGTGTTTATGTTATGAAACTATGTAATGTAATAGCTAGGTGGACTCAAATAACCCTTTTTTGCAAGTGAACCAAAAGACTCACTTTTAAAGACCTGCTGTCAGCTAGTTTCTAGTAAGCATAGTATCTCACAGTGTGGTCTAGGGAGCAAACACAGCAGCTGCCCTTTTTATACACACAGTTGTGGCTTGATATACACAGTGACAATTTCAACCACTTCCAAACACTGATGTTTTAGACTTTGAAATCTATTTCTTAGGGATTTGTGCTATATATAGAAATAATCATTACCCTTTGGGAAACAATGGCTCATTTACTGAAAATGAGTTTAACAAAGGAATTATTTGCTACTGAAAAATACAAAGCAGTGAATTGGGTGACACAAATACAGCATTATCAGCACATGTGACTGTATTAGGGTAATTTACTTTAAAAAAAAACTACAGTAATTTAAAATTTAGCTTCAAAAATGTAAATATACTCAATCATGTCTTCTGTAATAAAATTGTGAAACCAGATCTTAGGTTATTTTGAAAATGTCCCTTAACTCCCAACCTGAGAGATAAATACCACAAAAGCAGAATGAAATATTTCCATTTTGCCTGAAGCCTAGTTTTGACTGGTATATGTTTAATTTACACATACGATTCACACTGAATTTTGTTTTAAGTATTAAGAGAATAAATAGCATTCCAAAAGTCACAAGCTCAAAAACTTCCAGTTCCTTCTCTAGTTGGAGAGCTTACAAAACTTATTACATGGAACAATGAGTTGATGCAGTGAAGATAAATTTCTAAACATTTTAACTCTAAATTTAATCAAAATGCAATTTCAGCAAATTCTGTAGAAACAGCCTCAAAGTAAAAAAGGCAAGTCACAAAATGTTAACCTAGAAGGATGGTTTATGGGTATATCATTGTACAATTACTTCAAATTTTCTAAGGTTTAAAGTTTTTCAAAAAATAAAAAGGGAAGGGCACAATATCCTCAAAGCAGGTACACGACACAATTATATGTACCATGAAAAGACTGAGTTGTTTTCCACCAAAGGCCTTGTACCTTGTGACATTAAATTTTTACCAGAAACCTTAGTTACTAGCACGCAAAAAGCAACCAAGAATGTATTCTAAATATTCTGTATTTTTTAGATGTATTGTTCCTGGTTTCATTATAGAGTTTTTGTTTTGTGTTTTGCTTTTTATAAGAACACTTCCTCCAGTTTCAATGGGCATTAAGTTGGACAGGTATTACTGGTAAAGCAGCAAAAGAGAAAAGGTTCTGGCTCAGCTTCTAACCAGCTGTGTGACCTTGAACAAATCTCTTAGCTTCTCTGAGTCTCAATTTTCCCATTTACAAAAGGAGGCAGTTATACTAGATGCATTCTAAAGTATCTTCCAACTCTGTAATTCCTTTCAGAATGAGTTCTAGACTTTTGAGAATGAAAAAAATACCGCCCCCCCCCCAAAAAAAGGCAAAAATCTACCTTTGCAGTGTTAGTTAAACAGGTTACTAAATTGCATATGTACAATGTAATCATGATCCCAATTCTAATAATATTACAAACACATATGCATCCCAGATAACAAAAAAAATGGAAAAAAATTTACACCAAATGCTATTCGTGGCTATCTCTGAGTTGTAGGTTACAGCTTTTCTGTATTTTTCAAATTTAAAACATATTATTACTTTGATAATGGGGTGAGAAGAGGGAGTTAAAGAAAAAACCCTCCTTTCATGTGCTAAAGGAAATTTTACATTCGGAATGTTTTCTAGAATTTGAATGAATTTTTCAAACAGTTGGAGTTAATCAGAAAAAAATGTCTGGTATAGTCACATATCTGATACCTGTCAACAGCTGGTTACAAAAGCTGGTTATCTGACTTAAAATTAGTAAGCTTTAACAACGTGCTATATTTTTTTCACTCATACTAAAGATTATAATGATCACTGCTAACATTTACAGTTCTAATACCTTACATATATACTGACTCAGTTAATCCTCATAATAACTCTATGAGAGATATACTATTACTATCCCTATTTTACACACGACAACCATAGGCACACGGGGTTAAATAATTTGCTGGGGCTAATAAGCAGTCAAGTCAAGATTTAAATGCAGGCAATCTGTTATCAAGAGTACAGGCTCTAAACTACTAAATCATACTGTACTTTTTACTTAAATCTTATCCTCTTCAGGTCATCCTTTAATGATTTTGCCCTCAAAGTTCTTCTAAACCACTTTTCTTGAAATTAAAAATAAATACGTAAGAACTAGGATAAAAAGACTGGCCAAACTTTTAATTTGCTGGCTTAAAATTATGATTGTCTAAATCATTACTTCAAAGTTACAAGGAATATAATTTAATCTCCATACATATAACTAGGTAAGTAATATAATATCTTAAGAATTAAATAGGATTAATTACTAAGCTTAATATTGGAATGTTTTAATAAAGGAAGGCACTTTATTGATAGACATTATTTATTCTCACAAATCTTCTGGGGAAAAAAGCCCCAAAACCAACTGTTGTACCTTTCCAGATTTTCTATTTCAGTGAAAAGGTATTTTAAACTGTGTTGCAATTAATTTGTTCAGTTTTTAAAAGAATATGCATCAATATTTATTTTGAACACTGGCTTTAGGACACACCCAGTTAACTTTACAATAATCCTAATTAGTATAACATGCAGAACCTGGGAAAAGGAATGCAGAGGAAGCCAACCAATTAGACATTGTTGAAGGTTCTCACCTAATTCAAACTCAAACCAAGCATACATACGTGCTTTTTTTCTGCACAGTACCCACATTACCTGCCAATTTTTATGGCTTCTGGATTACTTTTAATAAAGCTCAAATTTCCCCACATCTGGATTACTAATTTTTTAGGCTGTCAAAGTAAATATAGAAATCAATAGTTTCCTTTTCAAAAATTAAAGAGAGGAAAGTGGAAAAGTGGGGGGAGGGAGGGAGAACTGCACCAGGCTGCCTGTTAACTTAGATGTGCAATGAGACAATCACCCGATAATTACACCCTTTGGGTACATCTGTACTGGTAAGATAATAAAGTGAAATAAAGTCACCTGGTTTACTTCAATTTACTTACACATTTGCAAATCTGTAGCTCTGTGCCATGGTACATTAAGAAAATTAGCATGTAAGAAAAATCACCTGCTTATGTAAATTGAGGATGGTTTTTATCCAAGCAGAGAAAAAAAATAGCTGCAATCTGGGTCAAATGACTAATTTTTTATCTATTTGTTCAAGTGTCTCTTCACCTTTTCTCTGAAGCTCAGAGCAAGAATTTTAGGTCAAGGAATGGATAAACAAAAGTTTCTGTGTTGTCCATTCCCCTGTAAGGAGTTTGCTGCCTGGCACTACTGAGCTCTATACTACTTAAATTGAAAACAAGACTGATAACTTTATCTAGATAACAAAACCACAACACTAAGAGAGGAAAGAAATCAGTGTGGGATAGCTGATCTAATTGGAAGGAAAGCAAACATGGCAAGGATCAGGTACCAATTTCACTTTCTGCTACTTTAGGTAAAGAAAGCTTCAGGAAAAAGGAAAATACTCTAAATACGTCAGGGCAGACAAGACAACATCACTACAGAAAACATTATTCCTGTTTGCTCTATAAACACACCCAGTCAAGTCTTCTGAGCCTAAGTTAGATGAATGTGTTCATGGTCATTAATGACTGCCTTCTCAGCATACATTGAGTAATTCATCCCTCCCACTTATAACTGACTCCATCTCCAGGTCCAAGTATCAATGGCATCTCAACTCTTCAGCAAGGCTCTCCAACCACTGATCTAGCTCTAGCTTGCATCCCCACCCTTATCTCCTATCACCTTCTGCATTGCACTTTGTATTTCAACAACTCTAGCTTCCTGCAAATAGGCTCTGAATTCACCTAGAATACCCTTCCCCATTAGTTGACTCCATTCTTTAAACTCAGTTTAGGTATTATCTTTACTAGGAAGCATCCATACCTTCCACAGAAATCCCTCTTCTGTGTTCCCATAATATCCAGGGAATATCTTTACTGCTGCATTTATGGCAATAAATTATAATTATCTACTTACAAATCTCTCTCCCCCAATAGATCATAATTGCCTTTAAATCCCTATAATCTAACACTGTGCCTAGGAAATAAATGAGTACCATAAATGAATACTGTAAGAACAAATAAGAATAATATATCTAAGTTTTTAGTTCCTGGTTTAAAATTTTAGTTTTAACTCTCCATCAAGACTCCATGAGGTTAGGAATGTTTTATTATTTTCATACTGTTTACTTAACTGTGTGCTCCTTCAGGACAATATTATGACTTAAACATCTCTATATCCTGGTACCAAGAACAGTACAGATAATAGCAGAAGTTTGATAGCGGTTTGCAAAATTATTTATATAATTAAATATACTCAACTCATTAGTGCTATGATCATGCTGGTCTACAGCAGGTTGACAAGAAAAATACAACTGGTGAGTTCCAACGATGTCAAAACCTTCTACTGTCTGATAGTAGAAATGATTCAATTAGCCAAACTAATTAAAACACAGATGTGAAACTGGTTTTAGGTAAAGGGCACCAATCATGATCAATGGCAGACATCCCTGTACACACTCCCTCTATTCACATCTTTGCAATTAACCATTAAAGTTCAGCTCAGTATAGTTTCCCTAGAAGTCATCTTTTCATAATGCCAGAGTGCATTATTCTAATGTCTCTTGGCTAGGTACCTTAAAACTACAGACTGGGTCTATGATGATTTGTCACATGCTTATTGACGGTATTACAACAGTTGCCTCAGGCACTCTCTGTTACCCCCAAGCAACAACAACAGGATCAAACTGACAAGCAATATTATGTTAGGAAATCACATTAGATGACCCAATCCACAAATAATTCACTGGAGTATTATGGATGCACAGGGAATTACAAGTAAAACTCAAATATAATGTTATAATGAAAGAGCTTCTACCCAATGGCTTCTGTTTGCCTGGATGGCAAATGGAAGTTTCTCTGGTTTTGACAATTTCCATCAAAGTTATCAAACCAGCATATTAAGGAAACATACAGTATATAAACGGTAAATTCTAAGACATCAACAACTCTAATAATAGCCACTCAATTTTACAATAAAGTCACTGAAAACTAATGCTCCAAGTTGTGAAGTTCATGAAATATTCCAGTACTCCTTTAGAGTCCATGCCCTTTTATATCAAGGAATAGCATTACTACAGTTGTCTGTTTTAAAGATAAAACCCCAGAACTTAGATTCAAACATACTCAGTTAATCCATTTTGCAAATATTCTTCTAGCATAGCATATGAAAGATAACTCTATCTGTCCCATTTCTTTTTCAAGACATTCACCAGTGGTACTAAGTGATGGCTAAAAAAGTAGCATGTAATTTTGAGGGATATTGTTGTTTTAGCTTATTTGAAAAGACAATTCTTTCTGAAAATTTTTTTAATAAAAAATATTGTTATTTTTTTTTCTTCAAAGCTGATATTCAATAATATAACACAAAATTTATCTGTAAGAATAAAACAAGTTTATTCTGTTCTGTTGTGGTTTACTTTTGTTTTTTTTTAATATAATGTGTGTAATCTTGTCAGGAACCTAAGCACAAAATGACCTCTAATGTTACAGTCTATGGAATTTCCATCATCAAGAAACCAGCTCCATATAGTTAGATTAAGTTACTTATATTCTCTAACTCTCTTTGCTTTCTCTACTTTATGACCACGAACCTGCAGTTTCTAAAAGTACATCTGTAGTTAAAATTAACAATATAGGTTTCCACATTTCTAGTTTCACACGAATGCTTTGTTATGTCTAGAAGAGCAATCGTTTCCTTTTTTATGGTTCAGGCTCTGCTTCTTCAAAGCTCTTTTCACAAGGCAGACCCCCCCTCCCCCCGCAAAGAATCCAGCTGTGGCTGTTAATCTTGGTCAATAGAGAAACTTCTCAATACTACAGATTCTTAACCTGTAAAACGCAGTTAATACACTTTATTATACCACTGTTTCTGATCCAACTAACTTCAGTATTTTCCCCAAACATATCCCAAAAGCATTCCCAATTTTTCTAAATTATAGTTTGCTATTTGAAGAGTAAGAGGATCAGAGAAAAAATCGGAAAAAAAAATGCCTCTAATTTTCACAAGATGAGCAAGCTAGACAATCTTTGCCATGCATAAGAATTTACACTGAATAATTTTTCATTAAATTGCACATATTTCCTCACCTCCCTGGGATCTTGCTTAGCAATTCACACTTTTTCATCAAAACACAAGTAAAATGAATTTCCAGTAAAGCTGAACTTTGACAATAAGGATGTCCTTCATTTGTTACATTCTGAGAAGAAAAAATTAATTTCCTTCCCAGTATGTAAATCCATAATACTTTCTAAAACAGTGTAAATGATCTGACTAGAACACCTACCAAGTCCATACAAACATGTATATGATATATTTTTATGTGTTTGTTTTTTAATTAATTGAGACAATAGGACATAATACTTTCTCCCTGATGCTATATTCAACCTTATCTCCCTGGCATATAGCACAACTAAGTGGACACTATGGTATTTGAAGTCATGCCTCCTAAAATAGTCTGCATGTTGATTTCACCTAGTAAATCTGACCATATATGACACCACTTCTATGCACATTAATCAACCATTTGATTTTTCTAGCAACAATAAGTACAATAAAACAGCTAACCTGTATTGCATGCTTATTGTGTTCTAGACTGTGTACTCATTGGTTTACAAGGATTACGTCATTTAATCTTCACACCAATCCTATGAGATAGATGCTATTACTATCCTCGTATTAAAGATGAGGAATAAAAAGGTTAAAAATTTATCAAGATCACACATCTAGTCACTAAGCATCTTAACATGCTTAAGTTTTGAAAGATTTAAATAAAAGCCTGCTGAAGGTATTGAAATAAAATTAAAAGTTTTCCAACTTTACTTGGAGTACAAAGGCACCAGAACAAATGAACTTCAGGATCTTTATCTTTCAATTAATCAAATTTGTAAAAAACCAAAACACTAATTTTATAAAGTGAAAACTTTACCCAGGCTCACTTTTACAGTGAGAAGAAAAAATTAATTTCCTTCCCAGTATGTAAATCCATAATACTTTCTAAAACAGTGTAAACGATCTGACTAGAACACCTACCAAGTCCATACAAACATGTATATAATACATTTTTATGTATCATTTACATAAAATATGTACCATTAATTTATTCTATGATATTTCAGGTGGCCAATGCAGTGTAGCAGTCTTCAAACTTCTCTCATGTGGTAAACTTCCTCCAACTCTCAAAAGTAAACACCTACTAAGATCCTGAAGCCTTATACTGTAATACTCTTTGTCCCAGAGTTGTCAGATCTTTAAGCACAACATAACTCATCGTCCTCTGGCAAATATGAACTACAGACAAAAGCTATTTATAATATCCTCACCAAATGGCTAAGGTCTCTGTTTGTGAGTTTTGTGTTTTGGTTTTGCATTATGAAAATGACCATATGGGCCTTGACATCTGATAAAGAAGGGAAGCCTTGATATCTGATAAAGAAGGTCAAATTATATATGATGCTTTGATAACTCATGAGCAATATTCTATCATTTGCAATGAATGTATCTCATGCTACTCCATGATCATGTTACCAGGTAAACTGGAACCCTTACTGAGATAAAATACAGCAGTTGTTAATGAAACCTTAACTGAACTGTCAAAGCACCATCTTTACCAGCAAACTAATAGGTAATTCACTACTTTTACACAATTGTCCAACGGTGATGTTATTCCAGTAGTTAAATTCAGCAGTAAGAGACATCAAGCCCAGCAGACTAAATTGTTCAGTGATAAATTTGAATGGTAAAATATTTTATCATTTCTACAAATATCCTTCCTTGTCTATACAGGGGAACAATGATATCCCTCAAAATTACATTCAACCTTTTTAGCCATCAGTTAGTACCACTGGGTGCATGTCCAGAAAACGACATGAGAGCAGATATAAAGTTTCCTTTCCAATGATATGTCAGAAGAAAAATACTTGCAAAATGCATTAAATATATTTAAATCTAAGTGAATCTTATAATGCCCAGCAGGCATATGGTGCTTTGGAACCTAACGACATATCATTGGGATGTTCCATTTTAATCATTTTAGAAAACAGTTTTTTCTACCAGGTGCTTTCTAAATTAAAAAGAAAGTGTCTGGTTGAGTTGGTCAAAAGGTAAAAAAATCACTAATATCTTTAATTTGGATTTCAGAATGCAAGTGCAATTCACTGTGGTTTGGTGTTCAAATCTCTAGTTTAAATAATCTTATTCAGTTCATATAGCAGTTAAAATCCAAATATAATAAGCAATTCAGACAGCAAGTCACCAATATGTAAATATAAAAATAGAAAAGCATTTGCATACTAAAACACACACCTGGAACTCTTCTCTTTTTTTCATATCAAATTGTATTTCACCTGTAACAGCTGATAAAAATGCTCAATGCAGCTAACTAGAAAAACTTGGCTAAAGAACAAAGAATGACCTGACTAGATCAAGTAACCAAGCAGCAAGGATGCCACAGCACTGTGTTAAGTAATGGAAAGAAAAAACAGTAATCTAGTAGACCAAAGTCTACTAGAATGGAGACATTTACAGTCCTTACCCTCAAGGAGCTTACAAATGTAGTCAGTGAGAGAGGAAAACAAAGAACGACTGGTATACTACAATAGAAGATGGTGCATACAAGGAGGTACTGCAGGTATATGGAACAAACTCCATAGGTGGTAGAAGGGGTCAATCAATGAAAGAATCTAGAATGAATTCAAATCAAACACATTCAGATTTTCATATATCAGTAATTCAGAACATCCACTACCAGAATGTTCACTGTAGATATTTCAGCACTCCTTTAAAAAGAAAAAGTTTTCCCTTAACACAAAGTTTAAGTTAAAACTTCCACAAGTCACATCACCATTTGAAAAAAAATGTAGGTAACACCTTTAGAGTATAGTCAAGAATGCTGCAACCCATTTCCCTGTCAGTATTTCTAGTTCTAAAAAAAAACAAAGAAGCAAAGCACTAAAATAAAAGAGCATCCAGGTCTAAGAAAATCCACACAAATTCTCAATAAATCAGTGACAAAATTTAAAGCAAGGAACAACCTTTTTCCTGTCGACGCTCACCCCACTCTCCTTAGCCACCCCCAAGCTTTGAAACCCTCAGGGTCAGGCAAGGAATGGAAGTTCACAGTGTAAACGTTAAGGACAGGATACGGAAGGGAAGAGAAGAAGGCAGGAACAAGCAGGTCCCTGAGCAGAGCAACTGAAGACGCATCATTGCTGGCTATAGTTTCCCACCAGGAACTTCACACACCTTGGAGAAGGGAGCACTATAGCAGCAACTTCCTGGAAGAACTAGCCATAAAATCTGAAACGTACACCAACATGGCCAGATATAATGCAAAAGTGATACTCATCTATTATAGCTTGAAAAACAATGACAAATAGAGATATTTACCAGGCTAGTTCCAAAGAATTCATTCATTTTCCTGTGGTGATGGGGACTTTTCTAGACATTAACAAGAAATCCATTTTTTAATGCATTCAAAACATCAATTCATCTATCCACACTAGAATACTTAATCCTTGGTGAAAAAACTCAGTTCACTCTAGTTTTGATGGGAATAGAATCCTACAATGATAAATACATCTTATTATACACTACTAATTTTTCTAGGAAGGGAAAATAGACAAAATGTTGCATTTAATGTTGCCCTTAGACTTTAAAAATTTTGTAGCACTATCAAAAGTAGAATAATTTCAAATGTTTAAAAAGTATTCTTCCTGCTTCAGCAACCAACAAAGAGATAACAGCAACTTAAGAGACACTAAATAACACTAAAACATTACACCGAATGTGGGCCACTGCATAGCTACAGTCTACTGACCTCATTTGTGGTACTCATGTGTGATGCTATATTTAATACATTCTTATCAAAAGGCTAAAGCTACATACTTCCCAATTGTAACTTTATGGTTTAAAATAAACCACTCAAGAAATGACTTAATTGGTTCAACTATGAACCCTATCTTCTTTCACAAATTAAGGACTGAAAAGACAGAAGGGATAGCACAATAGTTATGCAAAGTATATCTCAATGACAAGAAAATTAAAAAGAATAAAGTTTGGGTCAGCTGTGACATTTGCTGCAAGTGGGCAACTGATTCCAATTAAAACATAAGAGATGACTAAGATCTTGTAAGAATAAGTGTTTCACACATTTGTCTTATAGTCAGTGGTTTGCTTAGGTTCTAGACAAAAAGTTTAGTAGACAGTAAACTTATGTGTATTACTCATCAGAGGGTTCTCCACCAAAATTTGCCAGTACTCAAAAGCCTAAGCCTACATAGCCAATATATTAGGCCTCTCTATCATGTAAGTAATGATGTAGTCCCATAGTTGAGTGGAGCAGCTTTCCCCACTTTGGTCAACATGGAGAAAACCATGAGATGACTCACCCAATCACAACCAAGAGAAGTTGTGTTTTGCTTTTGATACTCACCAGACAACACCAAAGGCTCCATATCCAATAGGTCTATCCGGCTCAATATCCAGCTGCTGTTGTGGATGATGCGAGTGCTGATGATGGTGTGCCTTAACTGTAGCAGCTGCGGCAGCCTGTACCTGAGCTGGGGCTGCTGCAGCTGGTCCAGGAGCCTGACCCGGTGCGGGTGATGGGAAATATGGCTGTTGTTGCCCAGGGTTTAACATGGCTGCAGCTGCGGCCGCTGCTGCGGCTGCCGCAGCTGCCGAAGAGGTATGCTGCTGTACAGGGTGTACAGCAGCAGCCGACCCCGGATGAAGATGGTGTTGAGGGTGATGATGGTGGTGAAGGTGAGGAGGAGGGAGGTGTGGAAGGTGGTGGTGATGGTGGTGGTGGTGACCTGCTGCTGCTGCAGATGTACCGCCATTGTAAGCCGCCATCATTTTTGCGTTGGCTCTTGCGCCACAAAGAGACATTAAAAAAAATGCTCTTTGATTGGAAAGCAAACTGGGTCAAGCTGTCATTTGGCCATTTATAAATGAAGAAAAACCACTCACTCCACCTCCAAAAACATGGAGCGTAACTGGCTTTATGTCTTCATCAGTCAATCCAAACAAGTTAGAGGATCTTGGTGTTTAAATTTGGGGTGTGCGTGTGTGGAAGGGTGTGGGTTGCCAAAAAATAAAACAAAAAATAAAAAGGAAAAGGAAAAAGGGACCCCTTCCCCCCAGGTTTCCTGCCACAAGTGATTACTAAAACTCCATCCTTAATTTGGGGGAGGTTCCAACTTTGAATGTGGGAATAAAGGCCAAACCTCCCGACCCCCTGAACTCCACACAAGAAAAGGATCAGGTAACACACCACCCTTGGAATCTTGTAAGAGGGTTGACTCATCTACCCCTTCCATTCCCACATCCTTTTCTAAACACTACCACCTCCTCAAAAATACAATTTAAAAAAATTCCAACCAACCCAAATTAAAAAGATGGGGGAAAATTTTCTGGGAAACCAGCTCCCCCCTCGAACTCTCAGGCCTCCCTACATCTCCCCCAACTCTTGCTTAGGTTGACCTGATTGGAAAGGGGGGTGAGTACTAAACTTTCCTGAACAGAAAAGAGCCAGGGAAGGAAGCAGGAGTGACAGAGCGAGCAGAGGAGACAGGGCAGGACAGAGAGGAGAAAGAGAACCCGGGCAAAGTGAAGGTAAGGAGGTACAGGGAGCAATGAAAGAGAGGTGGGCAATACTCGGACGGTCACACAGAGGGAACCGCCCTGGGATGAGGTTAGAATCCCGGGGCCAAAAATCAGCAGCCCCGGGAGGAGGGCGGGGTGCAGTCGGAACTGGGCTGACTCCTACCCCCGCCGCCGGCTGCTTCTGCTAGAAGGGTTGGGGGGGAGAGCGGGTGGGTCCCCCCTGCACGACGGCCCCCGCAGGGCTCAAGGCTCCTCCGTCTACCCCCCTCCCCCCCACCCAGCTTCCGTCCTCGCGGCCGCTTTCTCCTCAGTCGCTGCGGCCACTTTCTCTTCAGCCGCCGCCTCCTCAGGCGCCGGTGCCGCCGCGGCCGGACTCACCTCCCCTAGCAAAGCCGGATAGAGCGGAGCCAGCGGCGGACACGCGCAACCAGCCGCCGAGGCCCCGCCCCCACCTCACACTAACCGGCTGCCCTAGCCAATCCACGCCCACCTGTCCGCATCCGTCTCCAATCCTGGACCGGGAGCTTCAGACAGGCGCACTGTTCGGCCAGTGGCGACAAGGTGTGGGTCTCTTGGGGAAATCCCGCCCCTGATCCGGGATGGGCAGACAAAAAGACCAATCAAAAGGCAGAGTTTGGCCTGACCGACAAGGCTAAAAGCGAATTAAAAACCAAAGATCTCCGTGACATTTTCTTTCGCCTCTCTCCTCTTTTCTTTTTCTTCTTTTATTTTTTTGGTAGGAGCAGGAAGCTGCGTGGTAATCCCGCCTGCAAGAGCTGGAAGAGAGGGTGGAATGAAAGAACCAATCATGAGCAGGAAGCCGAGACCAGAGCAACCAATCCTTGGCTTGAAGATGAAGTGGGCTGGGATTGTGATCAGATAGACACTTGATTTGACAAATGGAAAAAAAGATTGATCGCAGGCCCACCCTTTAGATCTCCTATAGGTCAGAATTTAGAGAAATCGCTGTCATATCAGCGACGACCTCTTCAGGGGGCGGACCCAAGTAAAGGGGGCGTGGCCCAAAGAATGGGGCGGGACCGAGACTATGAAGGCGGAGTCCAAACCTCTGGTCCAATGACGGGAGCCCTTTTCTATCCCTTTTAAAGGCATAAGGTGTGAAGAGCTAGGAGGAGCTAAAAGGGATATCGAGCTTTAGTGACTCGAGGTCCAAGGATGCTCAACACAACAGCCACAGAAGAAACTCAGAAGACTGCAGTCCTCCGTGGCTAATCTTGATCTTGGCAATAAGAAGAGTTATCTCCAGCATTCACAGCTCCACCCTCGATGTAAGGCTGTTGATAAAAATAAAAAATTAAAACAACAAAAATAATAAACTTAACCACAGTGATCGTAATTTTCTCCCAGACAACTTATTATTTTTAGTTAATAAGTTCTAGTCATTGAAACCTTACTAAAGTAATATCTTCACTTTGTTATAACCTCACATCTGAATTTTCTCTTAAAATATGAGATAATAAGCTAACAGAAACTATTTTACTAAAGTGTGCACACTCAGAATCTTGCAGGTCATTTTTGATTCCTCTATTGCCTGCCCACTTTTTCTCTTCTAATTGATCATCAAGTTTTAAACACTTTAAAACACTTCTAACATCTTCCTCTCCAGTCACCAAGGTATTATCCAAATTTTCACTGCTAGCATCTTTAACACATATTCCTGCCTGCAAACAAGCTCTTCTGTAATCCCTCCTCTACTGAGTTGGACCTTTTAAAAATACAAGTTGGACAATGTCCTTACCCTTGATTAAAGTCAGTAAGTCTAAACGGTCCAGCACTGTCTGGTTCCCTCCTTCCCCAAGGGCCTTCCTTATCTGTCACCTCCACCTTCTTTACTTCAGACATTCTACACTTTCAGTCCTTTGAATGGTTTGTTGCCTCTAAGCCTTCATGTATAACTTTGCTTCAAAACACTCCCTACCCACCCACCTACCCTCCACTCATCTAACTTATCATTCAGGTCTTCACATAAATGTCACTTTGTCCCTGCCCCCCAAAAGCTTTCCCAGCCCTGTTGTAGAGTATGTGTTTCTGTTATAAAGTTTCATGGCACTGCCTCCCTCATAGCACTAAGAACTTTCTATTTTAATGGTTTACTTAGTTTGACCAGGACAGAAAGTTTGTCTATCTCACTCAACATTGTATGTCTGGTTCCTATGGCCGTGTCAAAAAGATGAAGACACTTAATAATACATTTGCATGAATTGTTGAGTGCAAAAACGGGTACCAGCCTATGCTCTGCTGTTTACCAGCTCTATGACTTAGGTAATTTACTTCACCTGAGTTTCAGGTGCCTCAGTCAAAAATAAAGATAATATTATATGCCTCATCAAATTGAGGTGAAGATTAAATCAGGTGATATATTTAAAAGTTCTTAGCAAATAGTAAAAGTTCAATATATGCTCATTCTCTCTCCCTAGCCCTATCTGCACATAATATTTGGGATGTCTTTCCAGCTTCTCAGTGCGTATTAGTCTCCTCTAAAGTTTCCTAGAAACTTTGAAATAGAAATAGAAGTTCTTGGTTCTACTCCAGACCTAATAAACCAGAATCTCTTGGTGACTGAGGCAGGAACCTGCTTAACAAGCCCTCCAGATGATTCTTACACATGCTAAAGTTTGAGAAGGACTGGCCTAGAGAAAAGAGGCTGTGTCTTAAACTTTTAATTTTCAGCACCTAATATAGTACCTAGCACCCAGAAAGTGCTCAATACATGTAAAATAAAGAAATACGTCCAATCCACCAGAAAATGATTGCATATTAACTATCTATTTCTGTCACAAACATTTATTGAGCACAAACTGTATCTAGGCATTATGCTGGGTTCAACAATGGGGAAGGAGACATGTGAATTAAAGTCTCTGTCCTACAGGAGTTCTAAGTGTAGTGCAGGACTACACTGGTGTGTGCACACCCCAAGAGTTGCACAATAGTCTCCACAGGAAATTAATACAACTAACGCTGCTTATTTCTTATTTCATCTTTTAAAAATGTGGATTTTGACAGTGTTTTATAATGTAAATAATATAGAGTGGTGTATATGTATGCAATTTATAAATAAATGAAAATTTGTAAATTGGGGATTTATGCTCCCTAAATTATCAAAAAATACTGAGAAATCACTTGTCTAGTGATCATTTAATGTTTATGGTTTAGATCAGCTCTGTCTGATAGAAATATCAGAGCCACTACAACATTTTAAATGTTAGAATTTTAAATTTTAAAGTCACATTAAAAAATTAAAAGAAAGGGAATTATTTTTAATCTATTTTATTTAACCCAATATATCCAAAATATTGTCATTTTTAACCTCTTATCAATTAAAAAAATTATGTTTATTTTTTGATACTAGAGCTTTGAAATCTGGTGTATATTTGGCATCTACATCATGGTCTCAGTTGAATTAAAAATTCAATTTCCTCAGTCACATTAATCATACTTCAAGTGCTTATTAGCCTCATATGGCTAATGGCTACCATATTACATAGCATAGATCTAGATGATGGGTTTGAATCCCTGCTCTGCCACTTATTAGCTCTGTGATCTTGGGCAAGTTTCTTAATTTGTCTTAGTCTGAATTTCCTTGTTCATAAAATAGAGAGGATTCCTGACTTCTTTAGTTGGTGTGATGATTCGAATAGACAGTTATGGAAAGCACTAGACCAGAGGCTTCCTGGCTCCTCATCAGTGGCAGTAAGTGGGGTGGTTATTATTAGTATTACAAACCAAAGCAGTGTCCCACAGTGTCAGATGAAGAAATATACTTTGAGCCCTGCTAAATTTATGTCCCCAGCATTCCATCCACGTGGGGCTGGCCTGACAGCCATCCAATTCCCCTCAAATACATCACCAGACAGCATAATATCCGGCTTTTTCTATTCTGTTCCATTTTCGGGAGCGAAGCATGATGAACGAGAAGTTGGGAATGAGTCAGCAGGATTGCACTTAGAGCCTAAAAAAGCAAGCAGGACATCAGAATGCATAAGCAGGACTAGAATGTGCAGAAAGTAGGAGGTGATCTTCACTTTTTTCCAAGAACTGGCACCCGCTTGAGTTGCCTGCAGAGACTTTGTAGAACCTGGACCAGGCCAGGGGGATTAAAAGATAACCAAGGGAGCAACTCGCATTCAACAGCACTGGGTGCTCAATGAGTGTTATCTCATGTAATAAATCATCACTATATTCCATTTTGCAAGTGAAGAAACAGACTCAGGAAGGCAAAGTAACTTGAATCTCACAAAGCCAGGGAGCGGTAGCCTCCACAGTGCTTATTTTTTCTACCACCACACCACAAAGCGGGAGGAAAAGGCCAAGGAAGTCATGCCATGGTGTAGAGGGAAGAAGAGGCAGAAAATTCTTTCATTTTCAAGTCTGATAGTCAAGAGCCTCCCTTATTGGATCCATGATACTTTTTCAACATTTTTTTTTTAATCTGAATTCTCAGTGGCAAGTAGGGAAGGCCACCTCTGGCCTTTCAGCATAACCTCCCTTCTATGTCATGCTTCCTTCATGCCTAGACTTCTCTTTGTAGGCCTGAAATTCCTTCTACCTCTTCCTCTACCCAAGTTATGCTCACTTTTCAAGGCTCTGCTCCTGGAACCTCAGGTCTTTCATGATGCCTTTCTCTGTTACCAGGCCCTCTGGATGCCTCTGTCCCCTTTCGATGTCTTTAATTGAAATAGATCTATGAAAATCTTTTTAGCTATGTGACTTTGGGCACTTAACATTTTTGAGCTTCAGTTTCTTCAACTATGAAAGGTGGGTAGTAATACCTATTTTGAGGTAGAAAGTAATATCTACTTTGGAGGTATATTGACAGGATTAAATAAGGTCAGATATTAATATATAAAACACCTAGCACAGTGCATGACAGAGTAGCCATGCAATACAGATAGCTTTCTTCCCCACTTCTGTGTGTTGTTTATTGATCGATGTTTTTGCTGGTGTCTCTATTTCCAATGCTCTTCTGTTTGGGGAGCTGGGTGAGGAGGGGTGAGATGTGATACTTAAACTCTTAATAAATTGTAAATTGCTTCTCCTATTTTCCCTCATCTATTTTCCAGTGTCCCTCCAGACCCCCTCTGTCAGCCTTGTGACAGGGCATAAAGCTGTCAGTCCAAAAATAAAACCAGACGCTTGATAAAACAGTGTGAGCAAGGCTACAAACCCTTGAGCATTTAGTAGTACTGTGGGATAAAGGGCATGTCCACAATCACCTACAGAAAGGCATACCAAGGGAAGCCACATAGGGCAGTGGAAGATTCAGTTTGGGGGCAATACAATGTCAGGATTCAAGAGAACTAAGATAGAGATGGGACATAGTAACAAGCTGGGGAATGCGTAAGGCCAGACAAATCCAAGTTCACGTGTTATCCAGGCCTTCTTCCTTCGTAGTTGGGCTTCCACCCAATTCAAGCACACAACCTGAGTGTCATAAGTGTTCCCTTAGCATGAACTATCTGAGGACTTTAGCATCATCTTACCCCTCTCCATCTTTTAGCTCCAACCCCCAGGACCAAACCTTAGCCCTGGCCCACATTCTTGACCAAGAGAGTAAGGCAATTTTAAATAGTTGCCCTACCCAGGTGAATCAGTGATGAACCATTTTAGTTTTTTTAACGTTTAAAATACATAATAAAACCCTTACGCTTAACCTTTGTAGGTGCCCTTTATTACTTTGACTTAAGTCAGTAAATGAACATACATTGAACATACAATAAGAGCTGTTTCATAATGTTATGTAGAAAATGTCCTGTGGATCCATTTTCAGCTTGGACTCCAAATATGATAAGATACTTTTCATTAAAAGGGCAATAATGAGACTTGCACAAAACTTTCAGCTATTCATCCCCAACATATCAAGTTACAGAGCTCAGCCTCCAGAACAGAATAAAGGTTGCCCCTCCCTGAAAGTCCTCAGATACAGTGGCCCCAGGTTAGAAAGAGAGCTGCAGCCTTAAATAGCCATTCCTGAATTACCAAGTTCTCCAAGACCATCCTGAGCACTGCATAGGCAAAGACAGACTGGTTCCCACACCTTGCTGTACATTAAAAGCACCTGCGAACCTTTAGAAACTACTGATGCCTGTCTTCAGGGGTATGCTGGTAAGTGCTTAACAATCAGCTCTTCAGAAAAAAATTTTTTTTTTAAATATCTGACTTGGAGCCTATTTCTGTGGTATAAAAACTTGCACCATGATTGCTCTTTTTGCTAAATGTTAAAATTTAGACAGTATTTTTCAGACACAGCTGTAAACAGGATGAGCTTGACAGGAACCCAACCTGTAAGTATTGCCAACTGTAAAGAAAAAAATCAACGTGTAATTAACCAAATAGTGTATATAAGCCATGGCTAAGCCTCCCTTCAGGGGAGACAGTTTGCATGTGAATCTCCTGTCTCCTTTACTTGCTGCAAGTAAATAAAATAACCATGTCTTGTTCTTGAATAGAACACCCTAAGTGGTGAAACCCTTAAATTCTGTAACAATAGGGTCTCCCAATCCAGGTGGCAGCTTATCACTGCCTGGCATACCCACCCCTTTTATTGATATGGGGTGTGACTTGGGCATTAGGATTTTTAAAAGCTTCCTAGTAGATTCCAATGTACAGCAAAGCTTGGAACCTCTGCGTTAAGGGGCCTCGTAACCATTGGGTTAAGAAGCAGAAGCAGGCCACTTAATTGCCGTTCAGTGACAGATATAACCGACAGCTTGATTATAATACTTGACTCCTTCCCTTGGTACATTTTCTCACTCTCGGCAAGTCTTAAATCATCAACAGAAGTTTGCTGGGTAGTTATGGTCTCAGAACATGGGGTGAGTGGGAATGGAGGCATGGAGAAGAGGCTGGCGGGAGACCTGAGGAGCCAGCATCATTGTAACCATCTGACTGGAAATTCCTGATGGTTCTGGAAATGGTGATAAATTTCTGCTCCAGGACACTCCTCCAGGGATGTCATGACCCTTCTATTAAGACCATCTTTATTCTGACTGGGTGGCAAGCCTTTAATTCTTAATCATTATACCTTCAGCTCTGCTGACTGAACTCTAGTCACTTTGGTTGAAGTCTACTAAATCTCCACAGGGGAGTTGGGGGAAGAATGACATTTTCTTCTATAGCTGGCTAGCCAGGCCTCACCTCTAGATTCCTGTAGCCCCTTCTGCTTATTTCTGTCATGGTACTTATCATATGGCAGTATAGATGTTTACCTGTCTCATATTCTGGGAGCTCCCTGAGGGCAGGGACTGTGTTCCTATTTTTCTCTGCATCCCCTGTGCCCATTGTGGGTTCTTAAGCTAAAGTAAACTGAACTCGTCCATCACAATATAAAGTATATTTAACTTTTAAAAACACAAGTAATTCACAAATAGATTTATCATTTTTAAAATTCAAAGTTTACTATTTAAGCAAAAATCTCCTTTGACTCCCTTGCCCAGTACTACTCTCCTCAGAGGTAATCATTATTATCAGTTCAGTGTGCATCCCAGCTAGACTGTTTTGTGTGCATTTACAAACACATGTACACACGCACATTTAGAAACATATAGCTTATTTTTTGTGTTTTTAAAATATATGCTATTACAGTACACATATAGATTTTATAACATGCTTTTTCACTTAGCAACATTATATTTCGGTTTTCACATAACAATATATTATGTTTTGGTGATCATTGTATAATAATCTATTTATTGATCTGCTTTGTTCTTTCAAAATGCTGAATTCAAAAGGAGACCCTGAGATAAGGATTCAAGTGCAGGTACTTTATGTGAGAAGTAATCCCAGAACATACTGGTAAGAGAATGGGGAAGTGAGGCAAGGAAGGGAAGGAAGCCAATGATGGATGTTTTATCAAGCAAATCATCACTGTAGGTAACCAGAGCTCAATTCAACTGAGGAATTCTGGGAACCAATGCACAACACTATTGTAGAACCTTCTACCTAAAGAGAACTGGAGTATTTATCCATCAGCTCGCATCTACCGTTGGTTGAGGACTGCTTCAGAGAGGCATTAATTTCCCAATACTTTTGGCTCACCATGCACCTGGGAAAAGAGGTCTCTGGTGGTCAGAGAAAGCTCTTAGGCAAGTACATGCAAGTGCTAAAAGTTAGAAGTCTGCTGTCATACAAAGACATGGTAAGACCCAAGGTATATGAGTGGAGCACTGACAGAATTTGCTACAGACCTGATTTGCCTTCCTTAAATTTTCCATTTAAGTTACTTATATTTTTTAGCTTTTACAAATAAGGTTTCAACAAGTATTCCTATCCATGCCTTCTTACACACATGTACAAATATATTTTTAGAATAGATGCCTACAAGTGTGTCCATCCATTACACAATGATCCCCTCTAATTTTACAATGATTGGGGGATGCCTACTGTGATCCACTCTGAGCTCCAGGCTCCTGAGTCTGGACATCTTTTCCTTAATCCCTCAATTTGCTCTTTTAAAAGGTATTCCAGGATTGAAGAACTGAGGGCATTGATTACTTTCCTATTGCACTCTATGGAAGTTCCATAGCCTTATCTATTCTCTCCACAGTCTATCCCTATGACTTTACCTTTGTCCATTTGAATATCAAGCTGGTCCAGCATCATTTGTTGAAAAGATTATCTTTTCTCAATTGAATTACCTTAATATCTTTGTTGAAGAATCATTTGATCAAATGTGTCTAGAATTATTTCTGGAAACTCTATTCTGTCCCATTAAACTATGTGTCTGTCATTATGTCAATACCACATTATTTTAATTGATATAGGTTAATAGTACATCTTGAAATCAGATAATTTACATCCTCCAATTTTGTTCTTTTTCCTCAAAATTGTTTTATCTATTTTGGGTCATTTACACTTTCATAAAGATTTTGAAATTTATTTGTCAATTTCTACCAAAAAAAAAGCTTCCTGTGATTTTAATTGATATTTCATTGAGTGCATAGATGAATTTGAGGAGAATTGACATCTTACTAATATTGAGTCTTCCAACCCGTGAACACTGTATATCTTTTCATTTAGTTAGGTTTTCTTTAATTTCCCTGAGCAACATTTTCTACTTTTCAGTGTACAGGTCTTGAGTATATTATGTTAAAATTATCAGAAAGTATTTTAAGATTTTTCATTGTAAATGGTACTCATTTTTAAATTTCATTTTCCATTGGTTCATTGCTGGTATATAGAAATGCAGTTTTGTTTTGTTTTGTTTTTAATAGTGACTTTGTATTCTGTAGCCTTGCTAAATTTATTTATTAGTTCTAGTAGCTTTTTTCCTAGATTCTTGAAGATTCTATAATATTATTAATCTATAAATAAGAACAGTTTTATCTCTTATTTTTCAATATTTAGGCTATTTTCTTGCCTTAATTCACTGTCTAGGACCTCTAATAAATTGTTGAATAGAAGTGATGAGAACAGACTTCTTTTTGTTTCCAATTTTAAAAGACAGTCTTCTTCTATTCAGTCTTCTGGCATTAATTATGCTGTTCCTAGTAGGTTTTTCATAGGTGCTCTTTGCAAAATTCAAGAAGTACCCCTCTAATTTTTATGAGTATTTTTATTTCCAATTGGTTATATTTCACCATATTAAAAGATGTTGGGACTCTAGGCTTTGATTCTGTTTTCTCTAGTAATATGATACAGACCTCATAGTTTTGGTGAAATAGACGTGGATTCTGCCACTTTCCAGAACTTATTCATGTTCTCTTTCACCTTAATTTTCTCACTTGTAAAATAGGGCTAATCAATTTATCAAGGTTATTATAAATGATATTTTGTTTCTTTACATGTATCAGACACATAGTAGACACTCAAAAAAGTATTATTACCCTCTCTTCATCCTTTGTCTTCTCTTAGTAATATGTTTTTGACTTTATACTAATATTTATAATGCCTGCCAAAATTTCACAGTAGGACTTTTAAAAATAGGTATTGGTCACATAAGAAGGTCAGGATTTCATTGGTAGATGACAACTCAATGGTCACAGTAGCATATGGCATCCAATCAGGTGCTTCTCTCTGCTAACTACAGATTCCACAATTTCCTGGCTCAGACTTCCTTGGATTAACGTGTTGTCCTAACCGCCACAAAAACAAATGCACTGTTTCAAATGATACCTAATTATATCATGTTCACCGCTTTAAATAGTATATCCAGAATGAATGATTCAAGTCTTAGCTTCAATTCAGTTGTACAGAGAAACTTTATTGTAAGTCCACACACATATCTTCTTAAGGCCTGGAATTCTCCAGTTCTGAACACAGCAGGAGTCAAGGACACCATGGCAAAAAGTGTAAAAATGATGTTATAAGTCCCAGAGCAGTGATTTTAAATGCCAGCCCCAGAGCAAGTGCCTGATGAAGTATTTCACACAGATGTCTATAGAACAAAAAATATAAGAATGATTTGTGAGTTTTTCATAAAGTTAAATGTACTATTCCTTATTCTGAGATTCTACCTCTCCTGCCTTTTTGGCGTAAAAATGTCCCTATATTATTTTATGATAATTATTATTTGTTACCTGTATTTAATAAAAAAAGAAGTTAGCAAATTTATCTAATTCTGCCATACATCACCAGTTAAAAAAAATAAGTTACTAGCCTGAGAAATAGCAGAAGACATTTTCCAGGAGAACTTCAGTATGCCTAGATTTGTGCCATGGTCATAGATTGTCTATCACCATTATTACTTAGGGAAACTATGGACCTGCTTGAAGTCACTTTAGAATTCTAACCTCCATCTTCCAACCAAGGAGTTTTGGTGACAGAACCTCAATGGACTGGATGCAGAGGGCTCTTGATGCTCTAGTGTATTTAGGTGAGCCTCACCTGATTTGAAAAAAAGTATAGTTGTCATTTTTGTGGCTCTAAATAGGGGAATGTATTGAACAAGTTGAAAGAGATACAGAGATGGGTAAATACCAAGAGAAAGGGCCCACATCAACATGTTGATTATTTTGGGGGATTCCCAGGATTTGTAGGAAGCCTGGTGTAGGCCATAGAGACAGAATCATGAACGAGAAGCTTAGCCAACTTGGCTTAACCTTAGAAGCCTCTGTTTCCATAGCTGCTAAGTGAAAATGATCACCCTGCCTTGTTTCTCTAGAGTGTTTACTTGAGGATTGAATGATAATGGGTAGGAAGAGTGCTTTGCAAACTATAGCATCCCAGACAAATTTAAGAAATGATTCCTTTTTACACAGTTGATGATTGAGAAGGCAATATTTTTAGACATATGACATAGCTCCAGGCAATCTCTTCACTGACAAGAGATGATGGAAATGTACATGGCCTCTTGGCTAAATACTGTCAGAACATGTTATCACCAAATAAATCTGGACAATAGTGTTTTTAATGCCATGTTTCCAAACCTTCTAACTAGGCAGAGAAGCTCAGCTCTGGTGAAATTTTTGGGTGCAAAGCGGGGTCGGAGGTTTACAAAAGGATAGCCAGGACCTGTGTCAGCTGCTTATACCTCCATATTTTGAGTAAACGTCTCAGATCATAACTGGGCTGCAATGATATACGAGTGTAAATTAAGAAGATGGTTCATCTGAAGATCTATTCTGGCATGAGCAGATGTTTCAAACAATAAATTATTTTAATTGCATTAAAGTTCATACTGTTAGAATATATTAAGATCACAGTCAATTCTTTAATAATAACCACTATTATTTATTAAGTACTACCTATGCAGGGGTACTATTTTAGGTTCATTACTATATATCTCATTTAATCCTCCTAATGACACTAGGAGAAAGGTATTATCATTGTCTCCATTTTTAAGAGGAGTGTCAAACATGGAACTAAGTCAAACAAGGAATTAAACACCATATTCACAGTCATACTGATAAGTGACAGAGATTGGATTTGGACAAGAAGTCCCACCCCAGGTTTAACTAGTACTGCTCCTCTATTTTTATTAAACACATGCTCTGTTCCTGGCATGGACCAGTAAGCTATAAAGATTAATAAGATCAAATCTTTGCCCTTGAAAAATAATCTAGTGAAGAAGAAGGAGGCACACATAATTATAACACAATGTAATAAGTATTGCAATAGACATTCTTATCCCTGTCCCCATGATTTATTTTTCTCCAGCACATCCCTTATTCCCATCTAACAAACTAGATTTTTACTTATTTATTATGTCTCCCACTACTAACACTATAAATTCCATGAGGGCAGGGTTTTGTTCACTGCTATGTCCCAGGATCTAGAGGAGTTCTTTGCAAGTAAATATATTTAGAAACTATCTTCAGGGCACAGGACTAGAAATAAAATAAAAATGAATAAGAGATGTCACAAAATATCAGATGATTCTTCCTTAGTGATCTGGACTGGCAGGATCTTTGTGGAATAGAGAGTGCTGAAAGGCTTCAGAGAGAAGAAAAGACATCAGCTAGAACTTTGGCAGTGAAGTTGCCCTTTAAACATTCCGGAGTTATTTTATGTGTATGCTCACATACACTCTAGTTCACACCCGACCTTGCTCATCCCTTCTATCCATATTGAGAAGGTTGGCCTTTTCCACAAACTGATAACCTCCACACATTCTGTTTCCTCTCCTAGAGGGCCCTCTGGCTGTATTCCCTCTTACCCTCACCTCTCTTCTGCTTTACCACCTCAGTTTTATCCTTCAAAACTCATGTAAGATGTCACTTTCTTGCTGAGATGACCCACTTCTGTGCTCCCATAGCACAGTACAATTACTCAGTACTAGAATCACAGTTTTGTTTCTGGCTCTACACTGAAGGCTCTTGAAAGCTGAGTCAATATCTTATTCAGCCTGTATTTCCAGAACCAAATGCTGTGCCTAGCATGAGAATAACACCAATGAAATGTTTTTAAATGGCTAATGGAAAAATCAATCATTCTCTTTCTCTCCACACACACCACACACTTGTGCACATGTGCACATACACTCACACCCCTCATTACAGGGACTATGTCCTCTAATTCTGTACCCCTTTCACTAAGCTTATGAAAGTGCTCCACATGAAAATTGTTCAATAAATTTTGAATAAAAACAGCTATAAAAATATGAAGGTTAATCCCATGGGACTACTTGTACTACTTGTACCTATAAAACTTGTTACAAACTGTACAAAGCTACTGTGCTAATTGCACAAGAATAAACAGGCAAATCAATAAAACAGAATAGAAAGTCTGAACAAATAAAAGCATGTGTAGGTATTGTTTTATGAAGGAGACATTTTCTAATTAATCAGAAAATGCTGGAATAAATTGGTTAAGGATCTGGGATGAAAAGAAAATTTAAATCTCTGTCTCATACTAGTTACTAAAGTTAATAAAAATGAATTCAATAATAACTCATATTAGTGGTTGCTATGTGCCAGACCTGATGCCAAGCATATCTTAAACATTCACTAACTTGAGCTTCATGACAATTTTGTGAGGTTGGTACAATTCATTTTATTTCTGCTTTCAAATGAGTAAACTGAGACTCAAAGAAGTTAAGTTGATCGAGATGTCACAATTAATAAGTGGGAGGAACTTATATTCAAACCCAGGGCCAGCTGACCCTCTAGCTCTTACTCTTTTTATTTTAATTAATTAATTTATTATTTGCTTTAATGGAAGAAATGATTTAAATTTTTTCTCAGTCTACCTTCTCCTTTCCCCTCCCCTTTACCTTCTGGTAACCACTAGTCCATTGTTCATGTAGCTCTTACTCTTAAATGCTACACCATAGTACTTCTTACTAAAGAAGTTTAAACATTTGAATCACAGAAGAATTACCACTAAAAGAATTATTTAGTTTTCATGTTTCCTTTGCCTTGACTGTTCTGTGACAGTCTCTCAGACTTTTCTTGTTCCTGATGACTTTGGTTTTGAACTGGTATTGTTAAGTTATATGTAGAACGTCCCTCAATTTGTGTTTCCCTGATATTTTTTTCATGGTTAGAGTGGGGCTTGGGTTTTTGGTAGGAAGTCCATAGAGGTAAAGTGCCATTATCATGACATTATGTCAGGGTACTTGCTATCGAGATGACATATCACTATTGATGTTGACCTTAGTCACCTGGCTGAAGTAGTGTTTGCCAGATTTCTTATTGTAAAGTTATTCCCCAACCCCTTCTTTCATATTGTACTCTTTGAGAGCAAATCACCAAGCACCGCCCACACTCAAGGTGGAAGGAAATTGTCTGTGTCCTTTTGACATAGCTTCCTGGCTTCCTTAGCAAGGCGCCCTCATCTTTGGATCATTGTGGCTATTGGAATTTTTTTAGGACGGTACTATTTAAAAGTCTTTACAAACCATACTCAGATGTAGAGGGCCTTTTGTGATCTCCCTGAGATTAACAGTAGACAGGTTTTCAGGGCTTTCTCATGACTCTTCCCATTCTAGATTCAGCTCTCCCAGCTAAGTCCATATCCTCTATTGCTATTTCACCTCCTCTAATACCTTTATAGTAGGGTTTAGCAAATGATTATTGACTGATGGATTTTTTTAAGTTGGAGACACTCATTTGCCTAATTGCAAGATTCTCCAAGGCTTTATTTATGGTGGCACAAGTCAGCATCTTTTTTTTTTTTTAATGACATTGATATATATTCACTTAAGAAAATTAATGTACCCATCTCAAGTGTTCTCTTTGGCTATGTGGACAAGCTCCCATTCCAAAGCATGTGACTCTACTGAAAGAAAAAAAAAAGATGCTTTAGGCTTTATTCTGTTACATTAGTTGAGAGCATTAGATGAGATGATGTAAAGCACTTTATATAGTACCTGGCACACAGTTTGCACTAAATAAGCATTAGCCATTGTTATTGAGAAATACCAGATCTTTATTATTTCTTGGCATTTGTTAAGAGAAGATTGCATGGAAAGGTAGAGAGAGTAAGAAGATGGGGTGAGAGGCATTTCATAGTCTATTAAAATTATGAATAGAAGAATCCCACTTCTTATAAATGCTAGAAATGCAGCAATAAGTAAAGTATAAGAATGTACATCTGAAAGTAGCATTATTAACCAAGTATTAGGAAAGACCAGATGTACCTCAGCTTGTATTTCAATAACTTTATTAAAAAAATACTTAATGATAATCTAAGTGCCATTTGTGTTAGGGTTTGGGATACAGCAGTGAATAAGAAAGATTTGGGTTTTGCCCTCATGGAGTTTACTATCTACTGTTTACTATTAACCAAGACAGCAGTTAATAAAGAAGTAAAGAAATGAATATGTAATTACAAATTATGATAAATACTACTCAGTCTAATAGACAATTTAAACTCAACTTATCCAAATGGAATTCTTTGTTGTTCCTGGGCACCTTGTCTAGTGTTTTCCATGTCTGCAAATGGCACCACCATTTACCAGTTACTTAAGTAAAAAATCTTGAAGTGATCTTTGACTCAGCTCTTTTTTAATATCCCAGCCAATCCTGTCTTTGGGCTTTATCTTCAAAATGTATCCTGAATCCAGTCTACAGCCATGCCATCCTGAACGTGCCTGATCTCATCTGGTCTCGGAAGCTAAACAGGATCGGGCCTGGTTAGAACTTGGATGGGAGACCACCTAGGAATACTAGGTGCTGTAGGCATAAAAAAAAAGTGTATCCTGAAACCAACTTCTTCTGCCATTCCCAAGACTACCCCATTATCCAAGCCACCATCATCTCTCACCACGAATATTTAATACATCTCCGTGCTTCTAACCTTTCTTCTGTAAAGTCTATTCTCCATAGAGCAGCAAGAATTGTCATCTTACTTATAACTTGAAGTGGTCATTATAGCATCTCCCCCCAAATATAATAATACCTGTAAATAAATATAGCCAAGGAGGTGAAAGATTTGCACACTGAAAATTATAAAATGTTGCTGAAAAAAAACTAAGGAAGACTTAAGCAAATGGAAAGCCATCCCATATTCATGGATTAGAGACTTAATATTGTTAAGATGTTAATACTACCCAACACTACACATTTAATATAATCTTCATTATTATTCCAATGACCTTTTATGGAGAAATGAAAAAACCAATCTTTAAATTCATGTAAAATTGAAAAGGGCTTTGAATAGCTAAAATAATATTGAAAAAGAAGAAAAAGCTGGAAAATTTATACTTCCCAATTTCAAAACTGTATGTCACTGAGATAAAGATAAACATATAGACCAATAAAAGAGAGTTAAGGGTTCAGAAATAACCTCATTTATTGCCAGCTGATTTTGGATGAGGGTGACAAGTCCATTCAATAAGTGAAAAATAGACTTCTCAACAAGTGATGCTGAGATAACTGGATAACTGTATGCAAAAAATTAATTTGAATCTCTACCTCATACCATAAACAAAAATTAACTCAAAATGGATAAATGACCTAAATATAAGACCTAAAGTTATAAAACTCTTAGAATAAACAGGGATAAATCTTCATAATCTTGGATTTAGCAATGAATTCTTTGATATAATACCTAAGTATTAGCAACAAAAGCAAAAATAGACAAAACTTCATCAAGATTAAAAACTTTAGTGCATTAAAGGACATTATTAAGAAAGTGAGAAGACAACTACAGAATGGGTAAAAATATTTGTGAATTATATATCTGGTATATATAATATATGAAGAACCTTTATAGCTCAACAACAGAAAGACAAGCCCAATTTAAAAGTGTGCAAAAGATTCGAATAGACATTTCTCCAAAGAAGAATTCAAATGAAAAGATGTTCAATATCATTATTTATTAGGGAAAAGCAAATCAAAATCACAACAAGGTACCATTTCACACCTACTAGGATGGCTATAATAAAAAAGGCAATATAATATTATATAATACAATAACAAATGTTGAGAAAGATGTGGAGAAATTGGAACCCTCTTATATTGCTGGTGGGAATGTAAAATAGTTCAGCCACCGTGGAAAACAGTCTTGTATTTCCTCAAAATGTTAAACATAGAATTACCATATGACCCAGCAATTCCACTACTAGATATATATACTCCGACAAATTAAAACTTGTACTCAAAAAAATAAATGTACCTTCATGTTTATAGCAGCACGATTCACAGTGGCCAAAAGGTGGAAATGGCCCAAATATCTATCAGTGGATGAATGAATAAACAAACTATGATATATACATGCAATGCAATATTATTCAGCTATAAAAATGGATGAAGTACTGATACACACTACAGTGTTAATGAACCTTGAAAACATTATGCTAAGTAAAAGAAGCCAGACACCAAAGATCATATATTGTACAATTCCATTTATATGAAATACTCAGAATAGGTAAATTCATAGAGACTGAATGAAGATTGGGGGTTGCCAGGGGCAACCATATTATGCCTCCTTTAGTGGTTTTAGATGAGGTCGAGGAGTTAATTTGAGCCATATCAGGATTATGCTTCATGGAATGCCAAATCATGATCAATCAAAAGCTGTTTGCCATCAAAGACTACTGTCTCAGGGACCAGAAATATTAACCATCACTTTCTCTATAAGAGAGGTCAGAAGTTTGCTTGAAGGAGCAAGGAATTAGCCCCTGGGGATAATAGATTGGTGGATGCCTGCTGACATCAGCCTTGGGTTACCTGATTTATCCTTGGGATAGAGATAGTTTTGCCAATGGTCTATGATGTTTCAAGTCTGATTGTTGAGGCTCTCTTGGGGATGGACACTTCAACATCTTTCTTTTGTCCTATTTTTCTGACTAACCAATTTTCTCTTTTTTCTGACTAATTTTCTTTTTCTTGATACATTTTTTAGGCCTGTTAATATTTTTAGGTTTATAGAGGAGCCACTCCTATCTCCTTCAGGTGATTATGTATACTTCTAATACCATCCATTATCTAATTTAAGGTCTAAGTTGTGTGTGTGTGTGTGTGTGTGTGTGTGTGTGTGTGTGTGTGTGTGTTTTAATCGGCACCTCGTGTATAGATGCAATATAGCCAGAATACTTCCAAAGTAACCCAAGTGGCTGGGTGATTCTCAGCTCAATGGTCCTCAAGGGTATTGTGGGAGTGGAAAAGGCAGTGAATCAAAATCACCTTGGGAGTTTTTTTGACCTTTATGTGGTTGACATCCTACCTCACCGCTAACTCTGATAGACCAGAGGGTTAGGGTAGGTAGAGAGGACAAGCATGAGTATTTTGGATCAGCTCCACAGGTGATTCTAAAAATATTTTTTTCTCCTCCTCCATTCTTTTGAGAAATCTCATATACACAAAGGGAGCCACTGACTGTGGCTGAGAACTTGAGATACACAGACTCTTGTATCAAAGGAACTACGCCTTTCATCTATGAATCCTGAGCCCAGTTGATTTGAAGAGACAGGAAGATCTCTTGGACTTTCTTGGATACTTTTCCCTCCGCTAGGTCTTTGCCACTATTTTTGTTTCAGAACCACCCACCTAGTTAAGGCTTGCATTCTCAAGAAAGGCATTTATTCACCAGAATTCTCACCTAACGGAGGGTGGGAAACAAGAGAGCTGATGGAAGTGGGAGTCACAAGGCAAAAGAATATTTGACTGATGACTGAGCCCACCCTCACCCCACCACTTTGCAATAGGGAAAAACTGACTAAAGGGTTCTATAAAGTGAAGGGAAGTAAATGAGTTCACAATCACTTTTGCTGTGGTAAAGAGTAAAGATGCAGAATGAATTTTCTTTAGAATTGATCAAATACCCTAACTCACTTGGAAATCTGAGTTGGTGAGATAAGCAGAGTGCCATGCCAACTTCATATTGTTTCAATTACAGAAGTTGGTGCTTGTCAATGGAGGTGATCCTTTTTCATAGGATATTTGGAATATATACAAGAGGAAAGGGAACCAGTATTGCTGTTGAAATTCTAGCAGCATTGAGTTGGCTATATCATACAACAGTAAGGTATGAGTGAATGATTTTTAGTGTTAGAATTTTAAGTCTGTCAGCATGTCAGTAAGATGATTTAGAGAATGATCTATTAAAGCATGTTCACTGATAATAAGAGTTGGCTCTGTCTCAACTCTTATCCCTCATTTTATCTGTCTAAAACCAAAGGCTACACTAAAAGCTTCACCATCACTGGTGACCAAATCAACACAGCATAGGGTGACTAAGAGCTTTAGAACTGTAGCTTCCAAAATGGAACTGATTTCCTTGGCAGACATGACCAGGTGTGGCTGCCTGCTCTCAAGCCAACTAAAAATCAGGAAGGCATTTCCTGCTGAGCTTTGTTTGTAAATTGGTCAGATGTAACTCACAGAAATCTTTTGTTTGGCTCATGTAATATTTTTAAATTTTAATTTGAACCACTATTTAGAAATCCTGATCCCTGGCAGCTTTTTATTCATTTGTTTTAAATCAGAAGCTCTGGTAACACTGAGTCTGCATTACTATATGGCAAGGATTGACTGGAACTGAGGAGAAGCCACTTCCTTGAAACAGTTTGCCTCGGTCCTGACTATTCACATGGCACAAGGATGCACTTTTATACTCAGAGTCATTTGAGCTCAGATCTCCTTCAGTGTACAGGCAGCAGCCAGCACATACCAGAACACTCTAAACTAAAAGGAGAAAACATCAGACCCCTAGCTAGAAAAGTACAAAGTAAACCCCCTGAAATTATAATGGGGGAAAAGACATGGGAAGTTCCCTGGAGATAAATTATAAGTCATCTATGAAGATAAACCAGAGTTTAGCAGTCCCCATGGAAACAGTTGTCTCTAACCCCCAACAAGTTCATTTCTAGGCTCATTGGCTATGTAGTAGTTTATAACAGAAGTGAGTGTGTTGAGGTTGAGAAAGCGTCCCTGGTATTGATACATATGCCTGCTGATTGAAAGACATGTCTCTATGAGCATTGTGATAACTTCCATGGGGACTATCACTCCTCTTTCAGAATTGTGCTTTGGCTTTGAATCCTTGAGGATCGTTTCATGACTAAAGGCAGAAGGGAGAAGCCTGAGGCTTATAAGTGTTGCCAAAGTAGTTGTTCCCTATCTGTCTATGCATCAGAATCCCCTAGAAATTTTTTAAAATCTGATTCCTGAGCTATATTTCATACTTTCTGAATTAGAATCTTTGTAAATGTGGTCCAACTATTTGCATTCTTAATATGCCCAGCAGGTGATTCTGATGTAGCTATCCTAGTGTGCCAGTTCATGCTTCTAAGATGGACTTTTAAGGGGCACCAGCCCACAGATATGAAGAATGTCCTTGAACCTCCCACATTCATTCTGGAACCAGCAACCCCATGCCCCTTCAGTTCCTATTATGTCTTTTCTCTTCTTGGAGTCCCTGAAGCCACAGATAGATAGTGTAGATAGAATAAGACTAACATGAGTTTGAATTTTGTCTCTGTCATTTGCAAACTGAATTGGTTTGAGTTAATTATGACCCCTCCTCAAACCTTTAGCTTCTACATCTGTGAAATGGGGATTCTAATATCTACCTTCCAGGGTTGCTGTAATGACTTGTCGAGATAACATGTATAAAGCATCTGACTAAAACTTGGGCACATAGTAGTTATGAAGTAAATACTGGCTCACTTTTCAGAAGCAGTATCAGCTGAGTACTCTTGGGAAGTTTTATTCAGCACTCTTCAACTAGGCATCCTAATACCAGACAGCTGATGTCAGCACAGGACTCAGGTGAAGAGACAAAAGACTAAGGAGTCCTGAAGACAACATGTGGTTTTGGCTGTATATGTCAAAACTTAAGACTCTATTCTCTTTGTTAATGTATGTATGTTTTAGTCCACTTAAACAAAACAAAAACTATTATCTATATCAAAAATTACTATTCTCCTCCTTTGATAATAAATGCCTATCTCTGGGGGAGAATAGAGAAAAGAGTAATTTAAGCTATATACTCTCAATATAAGTCATTTCAAATGTGCCCTTGATCTCTCAATAATTTGTGAAAAAGCTGAAGTAGTTACACAAGTATTTTTCTAAAACATGGAAGGCAAAGCAAGAGAGAATGCAACTATAAATGTCATTGATTTCAACCCAATAGGAACTTATTTAAAAACTTAAAAAATTACACATTTTGCAAAACATAGACTTCATGTCAGAATTAGTCTAAGTAGATAACAATGCAACGTGTCCTAAAAAGTTGAAGACAATTATACAGGTTTAGAGAGTTTATTTACCTGAGCAGTTTTTAAAAATATGTTGTCTAATCAAGTTTGCTTTTGAATCGGGTACTTTATGGTATTACTAAATATCAAACCTATGGACTCTAATTTGAGTGCTTAAAGCTGTGGCAATAAGAGTAAGAAAGGCAGGGAATCCTGATCAGAACCATGGGCAGAAGCCAGGTTCTGGAATTAGAGTAAAAAGTCCTGGAGAAGGAGCTGTCCAAGAAAATGGTGCTGACACTCCTCGCAGGTTCACACTGAGAAGCTATAGGCAGAAGCAGTGTATGAGGCAATCTTGGAGTCCTAGTAGAGTCCTACCTAGTGAATTTATGCACCCCAGATGGGAGTGTGGAGGGGGTAATCCTAGATCAGGATGAATCAGATAAGGCCATCAAACCCTGATGCCCTTGCTCTGTATAAATGTAGAAGATGTCCCACAAACACCATCAAGAGTTTGAAGATATCATACCTCAAGAATCCCACAAATGGAACTGACATTTATTGAGCATCTAACTGCCTCTGTTAGGTTATTTACTCCCAATCACTCATTTAAATCTTAAGATACAAGTATCATTATCCTCATTTTCAACTGAGGAAACCAAGACTCAGATTAACCAAGTTTAACCACTATCACACAGCTAGTAACTGGTGTTTTCTTGAAGTGCAGCCTCAGCCTTTGTTTAACTTCCAAGCCTGTAGCCTTTTACCATGTGAAATTTAACTAGGACTAGAGCAAAGACCTGGGTGGAACCATGCCTATTGGATGGAAAGGAGGGTGGGGAATCAAACTCAGAAGGCAAGTAGTCAGGCAGACTCTGAAGGCATTGTATCAATTCTATTGCCTCTTTTTTTGTCTGATAAGAATATTTGGTGAAAATAATGCTCACCTTCTTCCTCAACCAGAAACACATCTGTTGTAGTGACTAATAAGATGTTTGTCGGTAAGAACAACTCTGTTATTAAATAGAGGCAATCTTAATTCTGATATCTTTCCTTGTATAGAGAGCACTAGGTGATTTAATCTGTCTCAAATGAACTAAATTCTTACTTTGCCCTATTTTCCCTTCTTCTGTCATCTGAGATTCATATTTTATGCCTTCTTCACATTTGTTCTCTTAACCTTACCAAAATTTACTGGTTTGTGTTATCTCAATATATCTTCGCAATTCTCCCATTTCTCTCTCATTTCTAATGCCACTGCCATGGTTTTAGGTCATCATTATTTTCTGTCTAGACTATTGCAGTAACTTCCAAACTGCTTTCCTTGCCTCCAATTTTGTCCCCCATCCCTAATATGTCAAATTAATCCAAATGCAAAGCTGACTGTATTACTTTCCTATATTTAATGTAGTGAACATAAGTGGTTAAGCGTAAGAGCTATGGAGCCAGGCTACTTGGGTTTGAATCCCAACTCTGCCATTTACTGTGATCCCTGTAAAAGTGACTTAACTTACCTATGGTTTGTATATCTGTAAAAAGGGGATGATAATAATGGCACCTACTTCAAAAAGTTGTTGTTGAAGATTAAATAAAATAGTACTAGTCATTTCCTCATTTCTCTGGTCTCCTTTATAACAAAACTCCTTGAAAAAAACATCTATGCTCACTGTCTCAGATTTCCAATAATTTCAAAAGTCATGTTTCCCCCCCAATTCGTTTCATATCTAAAAGTTATTCATTGTAATTTGTTGATTTACCTTTAACTTTCTTTTAATCTATAAGTTTTTGCCTCTATCTCTTTTTTTCATTTTTGCAATGTTTTTGTTGAAGAAACCAGCCATTTTTTCTGTAGAGTTTCTTTTAAACTGGATTTTCCTGATTGCCTCCCTGTGGTGTTGCTAAATGGGTTCTTTTCTCCCTGTGGTTTTTGTAAATTGAGTTAGATCTAAAGGCTTAATCAGATTCAGGTTTCTTTTTATTCAGCAGTATATGTCTTTTCATAATACTAATGGTGATAAGCATTGTCAAGATCCATTCATTTATGGTGGGGGAGACGCTGCAAAAATGATAATATTCTATCATTTCTTCCTTATTTGCTACCCATACATCTATAAGAAGAAACTTATTCTCATCAACTGTTTGGCTACCCTGATGAAAAACAAAGTAAATAAATATTTTTTCCCTTTTGTTTACTAATTTAAAAAAATAAGTTTGTTCACTCCAATTTTCTTCTAAACTCACTCTCATCAAAATTTCAGCCCCCGCCATTGAATCTACTTTTGTCGAGGATGCCAATAAAATCTATTTTGATCAATTCACAGGTCAAGTCTCATTCCTCATAACTGATCCATCAACATGAGAATTAACCTCCTTTTCTGGAAACACTTTCTTCACTCAGCTTTGAAAACACCACATTCTCCTGGTTTTCTTATCTCATTGGCCACCCTTTTTAAATCTCCTTTGCTGGTTCATTCTTATCTCTCTAAACTCCCATGTTAAAGTATCTTGGAGCTGTCTCTAAATCTTGTCTCCCTATAAAAACTCAACTCCCTTCGAGATCTCATCCAGTTTCATTATTTTAAAATGCCATTTATATCCTAACTATTCCCATATTTATATCTCCAGTCCATAGATCATCCTCAGATTCCAGACTCATATACAACTGTCTGCTTTATATCTCTACTTAGAAGTCAAATAGGCATTTCCAACTTAACCTGTCTAAAATTTAACTCCCAATTTTCTCCTAAAGCCAGCTTCATCTACATAGTTCTCTTAGTTAATAGCAACACTCTTCCTATTGCTCGTCAAAATTCTTAGTGTAATTTTTGAGTTCTAGTTTTCTTTCATATTCCGTATCTAATTTGTGAGGGAATGTGTCTATTCTTTTTTTAAAATATGTTCAGGATCAGATAATTTTTCATGCCCTCTACTGCTACCATTCTGGTCCAAGACACCATCGCATACCCCGGATTAATGCAATAGTCTTCAGTTCATGCCATCTTCCCTGTCCTTATCTTCCACTTTCATTTGCATGCCTACTACTCAAAATTTGTCAATTTAGTCATCCCTTCTTCACATAGAAGCCTGAGTGATCCTTTTAAAATATGTCAAAGTATATCACTTCTCTTCACAAAACCTTCCAAAGGTTCCCATCACACTCAAAGCTAAAGCCAAAGTTCTTACAATGGCCTGCAAGGCCCTATATGATTAGCACCTCTTGCTTCTTCTCTGTTCTCATCTCCTATCAGGCTCCCCTCACTTGCTCCATTCTAATCACATTGACCTCCTTAAACAAGCCAAGAACACTCTTGCTTCAAGGCCTTTGTATTTGCCATTTTGTCTGCTTGGAACAGTCTTCCCCTTCTTATGCTCTTGGATAACTCTCTTACTTCCTTCAAATCTTTTCTCAAAAGTCACCTTCTGAATAAGCCTATTCCTGACCTCCCTTTAAAAAACTACCTTCCCTAGCACCATTATGCCTTCTTCCTGCATCATTTTTCTCCATTGAAAATACCATATATTTACCTCATTTATTTTGTGGTTAGCTCCTCCTACTTGAATGTAAACTGCAAGATAATAAGATTTTCATCTCTTTTGTTTTGTTTACTGCTTCATTCTATAGTCAAGGACAGAACTACATATTGTGCTGCTCATGGCTTTATGAGCATGTACACACTCTCAGAAGGGATACCTTTGCTTGGAGTTCAATGAGTGGTCACCATCTTGAAATTCTTAACAATTTTGTCTTTGAATCTGTATTACATATATTAAGTCTAATAGAACAATGGAGCATGCACTGAGAACTTGGAACTCCTGTTTGCATGTGATTCTGCTTCTGTCACACCCCACCTCTTTGGGTTAGGTGCTCGTCTGCCCCTATCCAGCAACCACTGCCAACCTATGCCCTGGAGGAGTCTTCAGCATGGGCATGGGGAGGGTCAGAGTCAAGCATATGTGTGCCCATGGTCCAAGTTGCATGGCAGGGCACTGGGCACCATTGTTTGTGCTTGCCCTGCTAATATCTCTGTGTTCCAGGAATGCAGTATTAAATAGCAAATGAAAAGTATGATGACTGGTGGAGAGAGTGAGACTGCAGAAGAAAGCAAAAATCTTTCTTTTGCTTTTGAATAAGGGCTTCCATTTTCACATTGTACTGAGCCCTGAACATCTGACACTGTAGTACTCCATAAATATTTGTGAAATGAATGGAGGAATATTATATGTAAAGCTCTTAGAAGTATCTGGCAAATGGTAAACATTCAACAGAAATTAGCTGTTATTGGCTGTTGCCTTATTAATGGCCACCTCTTGTTTCAAGTTTAACACTCAAGTTATATCCAACTATGTTTTCTCTCTACTTCATGATGTTTCTGGCATGTGTGTCTTTGCTTAACTTCTCTACTGGTAATTCTCTTTTCCTCTCCGCTACTTTCATTTGCATGGCTACCACTCAACTCAATTATTCCTTCCTCTAGGAAGTCTTTTTTTCTTCCAAGTCAGATTCTCCCATGTGTTAACTCCATCCTCTTCATTTATCAGATTCAGTTTTTCCAAGGTGTCTATGGCCCAGGACTTCATTTGGTGGAATATGGAATGTGGCTGTGTTGCCAACCAGTTCAGGTACCTGTTTTGCCAGGAGTGAGCCCCCTCCCAACTCCCCGACCCCGAGTTGAATAGTTGTTCTTCCTCTATCTCATATCTTATCTAGAGCCAGGTTGATCTCTCTGCCTTAGCCCTCAAGATCCCAGCAGGACAGGTACTTGTCTGAGCCACAGCCTGCTATTGGGATCCTGACACTTGTCTTAGTTGTATAAACAAATATTTCTTATGGACCCATGATACAGTTTCGTTGAACATTGCATTTTCTTGCATTTAGTTTTTTATTTTTTTTGTTCTTGCTTTTTTTTTGTTTTTTTTTTTTTGTTCTTGCTTTTGAACAACTCTGAGCCTCAGCATCTTCATCTGCAAAATGGGTTTAAGAGTGTCTATCTGGCAGAGTTGTTGAAAAGTTTAAATAAAAAATGTCACCCCATAGCAAGAGCTTGGAAAATGTATGGTCCCCTTTCTGCCAAATGTATTATTAGCTACCTTTCCCACTGACATGGGTTTCCATGCTTCTGTGAACACTTTAAGCTGTCTGAGCTCCAGCCTGTATGTCATACTGGTCCTGCCTTGGTGTTAGTGCCCATCTCCCCAGTAAGTCCTTCTGGCCCTAAAGAAGAAAAAAAATCATTGTTTTGGTTCAAGTGTGATAAACAGTGATTGACAGGCCTGAAAAAGAAGCTGTTGAATAACAAGGGGAAAAAAGCCTCTAATTATTCCCCTTAACCTGTCTGTTATCCCGTCTGTTCAATTCATTCTTTGACAACTGCCTTTCCCCACTGCTTTAGCTGTTTAGGAATAAATTATTTTGAAGAAATGTGTTTTCAAATAGATGTGTTAAAGCTAAAATGTTGACATTTGGGAAGCTCTCTATATTCTGAATCGCAGCTCCCTTGCCCTCCACTGAGAGACTGGGAATCACTCTTGCTGGGGAACTGTTGGTGATGGTAACTAAGAGAAGTACCCAGAGCCAAGGGGGGAAGACCAACTTCTGGTCCTGGATTCTTCACAATTGGCTGGGTACCTTCTGGTGATCCTTTGCCCACTCGAGACAGTTTCTTTTTTTGTAAAATGGACACACCCTATATACCTCTCAGAATGATGATTGTGAAAGCACTTTGGAAATGCAAAGGATTATTATTATCATTACATGGTGTTCAAAATACTGATTAATTCAGTGAAAGAAAAAGAATAACTGATATTGGGCTGGTTGCCCCAGTTTCTGCTCTTGAAACTCAGTCTCTGAACTTGGCCTCTCAAGCAGGGTCCTCTGCATAAGTCCTCACATCTCTGTGATAAAGGGAACTATTCAGGGACTCTCCTGGGGCTGGAGCTTGGGCAGAGGTTGGGGGCCTGCTCTTCAAGATATAGATAAAATGGACTGCTCCCTGCCCAGCTAACTCTACAGCCTGTGGAAGTCTAAACTCTGCCTGCAGGTCTCTGTGACTGGAGATGTGTGCTCCCAGGGCCAAATCTGCCAGGTTCCTCAGTCCTCCCATGTAGCCTACCTTTTGCACTAGACCATGAAATTCAGGATACTTCCATTTCCACAGCTAAAACTTCTCACATCAGCATTCACATGATTATGTGTGGTAAAGAGAGACTCAGGAAGAGGGCCACAACCAGTACAGTTGGAGTTGCTATATCTCTCTTCTATCTCCCCTTTCTTTCTTTCCCTCCCCATTCCCCTCACCTCAATCACCTCTCTCTTCCTCCCTTTCTGATCCTGGCTTGCTTTGAAACTGCCATCGTTTTTCTCTCTGTTTATGAAAAGTAATTTCTAAATGCAATGCAATATCCTGGACTCGATCCTGGAACAGAAAAAGGACATTAATGGAAAATTGATGAAATCTGAATGAAGTCTATAGTTTAGTTAATAGTACTGAATCATGTTAATTTCTCAGTTTTAACAAATATATCACATAACATGTCAACATTAGGGAAAACTTGGTGAAGGGTGTATAGAAATTCTCTGGACTACCTTTGCAACTTTTCTCTAAATTGAAAATTATTCCAAAATGAAAAGGTTATTTTTGAAAAAATTACTTTCCCTTCTCCTTGCTGATATCTAGGCATCATCTCTCCTAGTCACATCTTCTACCCTAAGGTCCTTTTCAGGGGGATTTCCAAGCAAACACAGTTCTGTTCCTAATAAAATTTTTATTCTAGTGTTAGCTATGATAATACAGTTTTCTCTGTCTTTCTACACATGTACATTATCTTACTTAATCTTCACAATAATCCATGTGGCAGGTATAATTACTCTTAATTTCCAGATTTGGAAATCGAGGCTTATGGTAGTTAAGTATTATGGCACAGTAAGCAATAGAGACAGAATTCAAATCCAGATTTTTATTCTAAACCACTATATTAGCTTTCTTTTCTTTTGGGAGGAGTTGTACTCTTAGATCAGCAGTTAACCTTATTTCACAAGCCAAGTTACCCTGACAATCATATTGTAAGTTAATCATCTCATCTATCCATTGATTAATTCAACATTTTTTGAGCATACCATCATATGTACTGGCTGTGTACTAGGTACTAGGGTTTTATGAAAAGTAACCTCACAGGGTGATTCTATCATAAATTCCTAACTGGGCAAGTAATATTGGATAGTCACACTTCAAGCATATAACTTCTTTAGTAAAAGGTAAGCCCTGTTTATTGTTTCTGTGCATCTAGGTTAACACACCTTTGAAATAAGCCTCCTAAACCACCCTCAATAGAGCACATAATCTTGTTAACTACCCTGTAATCCAATCCCTGCCTTGCTTTCTCCCACTTCCATGTAATCTTTGTTAAGTTCTTCATTTCAAATGCATAAAAGAAATGGCAAAGTGTTATTCTTGGGTGCATTTATCTTAGTCTGTTGAGATCTTGCTTCCAGGTGTATTCTCTTTTTTGGCTCAAATACATTTTTATAAAAATTCTTCACAAGTTTGAACTTTCTTATGTAGACAGTTTCCAAAAATAAGTAAGACATAATTTCTGCTTTCAAAGGGCTTTAGTCTGGTAGAGGTGACAGGAAAACAATTTCAATGCAACTAGACAAATCTAGCTATCAAAAAAGTAGAAACAAGGGGCAATGGGGAACTTGGAGGAGGAAGTAGCCTACACTTCAGACTCCGGGAAAGGCTTTATGGAGGAAGAAAAACTTGATTTGAATCTTTAAGGACAAACAATTATTTTCCAGGAGGAATCAGAAGTAGGGATAGAGTATTGCAGGCCAAGGAACCAGCAGGAGCAAAAGCATGGAGGTATGAAACAAAAGGTGTTAGTACTGTGGGCTGCTGAGGACACAGGATGTCCATGAAAGGATTATGAGAGGTGAAATCAGATGTACAGGGGTCAGATCATGAGTCATCTAAAGAGATTCTACTTGATCGAAGATGAATTTTAAGGAAAAGAATGACAGGGTTGGATTTGTGGGTGTGGCTGCTGTGAAAGAAAGGAAGGATTAAAGGGGCAAGTCTTAAATTATCAGTATCTAGCCTACTGACAATCAGCCTCTCTGGGGCTAGATGTAGGTAAGCCTGGAGTTGGAAACCCAACTGCAGCAACAAAAATGAGGTCAATATAGACAGAGAAGCAGAGCTGAGAGATGGAGAGAGTGACAAAGTCCTTAAGAGATATCATTTGAACCCATGAATCCAGATGTGCCTGAAGCTATCTCTAACCCCACCCCACCCCATTCTTTCAAGTTATATGAGCCAAAGAATCTCTTTCTTAGATTAAGCTAGTTTCAGTTGGGTTTCTGTTCAAGTTATTAAAACTCTCTGTGCCTCAGTTTACTCCTCTGGAAAATGGGGATAATGTATTTTCTACCTCATAGGACTGTAGTAAGAATTAAATGAGGGTTTTTTTTTATCCATATAGATATAGATATATACACACAATGCATAGTACTGTCTGCACATAGAAAGCACTCAATAAAAGTCATTATTATTATCATTATCATCATCATCATTATCATATTATTAAACTCCCGGGCTTAAACCCAAAGCCATCAATCTGAACCCACACTCCCTGTCATTTGCAGAAGGACAGCTGTACTTTCTATCAGCTTAATTTCCCAAGGCTCAGGATTTGGCAGTTGCTAGTAGAGCATTTTAATGTGGCTCAGTGTTTTCATTTCTGTCATTTTGTTGTACCTGCCCCCTGAGGCAGCTGAAGCAGAGAAATCCCCGAGAAAAAGAAATATATAAAATAAGAAGCTGTGATGAAGTTCCCTTGTTTTGTTTAGGTTCAAGCTGTTTTTCAGAGTATCTTTTGGTAAGCAAGTGAAGACTTGAAACCCAGTGGATCAAAACACAGGTTGTGGTCCCTGGAGGTACCAGATTGGGTGGGTGGCCAGCAGGTGATAGGGACAATATGGTGAGGCATGGCAGACAGCCGCCAGGGCAATAATGTATTCCAGAAGTGGTAGTGTTTAAATCCATATAACAGCATGAAGATTGCTCAACAATTAGAGCCACAGATATTCAGAAGCCAGCTTAGAAAACTCTAAAAATTATTTTTAACTACACATACCAGACAGCCGGGCTGGCTCCTCTGGCAGCTCTGCCAATCTCAGCAAATCTGAGTTAGAGTCACGGAAGGTGACAATAGGGGAGATGATGGGCCAGAACAGCATGCCTTTTGGTAGTCCAACAATGAAAGAAGACCTTTAGACTAAGCTGACCCATGGACTATGACAGCATGGCAAATAAGAAGCTCTTTTCTGTTATCATTGTTCATCCAGGCCTTCTACCTGCTCCTGCTTTTGACTGAGGAAAGAATCTTTTGGGTTCTTTACCTATTCATTTTGTCTCTTGCTTTCAGTCCTGCTCTTTTATTGAAATTTAAAGATGACCTTCAATATCTTTGACTTTTCATGGTCTCAAGAGTGGGCCTGCATCTCCAATCAGTCTTCTGTGGATTACACTCTGCCTGCCTAGAACTTGATCATGCACAGGTCTTTCTTGACCCTTTTCCCACCTTCCCACCTTCCCACCTTCCCACCAAGAGGTAACTGGATGGCTTTCCTATTCTTATTCCTTTCTCTCCCCGCAGAGACTCTGGTTCATAGAGCTCGGTTGAAAATCTAGAATCTAAATTTTAAGGAATGCTTTAGGGGATCTGGTGCAGGTGGTCTATGGATCATGCATTCAGACACACTGCTTCACAGCCTCCATGAACAAGGTTCTGGAGTTCAGATGGTTTTGACAGTGAATCATGCCCCTGCTTTTTTAGCTATGTGATCTTGGGCAAGTTATTTCTTCTCTCTAAATTTCAGTTTCTGCATCTTTCTAAGTTTTGTGAGGTGTCTGACTCGGCATTTAGAAGGGGCTAGGCAAATAATAAGTGTCATTTTTATACTATCCTATTGGTAGGGGACTCCAAGCATTAAACAGGAGAGATGTTTTGTCTAGAAAAAAAAATAAATTTAAGAAAGAGAGAAACAAAGTTAGTGTATATGTTTTTTTTGGGGGAATGGATGGTGGTAAAAATCTAACTAATTCTGCCCAGTGTACCTCCAAGGTGGGTCTTGATGATCCCCATCTCCTGGTATTCATGCCCTTATGTAATCCCATCTCTTTAAGTGACTAACAACTCACTTCTAACAAATAGAATGCAATAAAAGTAATAGAATGAAATTTCTGAGATTTGATTATAAAGACACTGTAGCTTACATCTTGGGCGTGCTCTATTTTGGATGACTTATGCTGGGGAAAGCAAGCTGCCATGTGAACAGGCCTCTAGAGATGCCCATATGTCATAGAGAAGAACTAAGGTTCTTGGTCCCACAGCACATGAAGAACTGAAGCTTGCCAACTACCATGTAAATGAGCTTGGAATTGGATCCTTCAGCTCTAGTTGAGCTTTCAGATGAGAACACATCCTTGGCCAATAGGATGAGAGAACTTCATGAGAGAACTTGAATCAGAGGCACACAGCTAAGCCATATCCAGACTACTGATCCATAGAAACTGTGAGATAGTAAATGTTTTTGTTTTAAACTGCTAAACTATAGGATAACTTGTTACACAGAGAGATATTATAGCATCTTTGCTTCCAGGGCTTTCTGCCTCAGGGCTTCTCCAAGGACCAACTCAAACTGGCAATGATTATAAATGGGAAACTAGAATGTGTGGAGAGTACTGGGTTTGCAGGATCATGCCTGGAGCAGCAGAAAGTAATTTCTTGATGATCTCATCTCTCAGAGAATGGCTGTGGAGGAACACAGAAGCTAGAGAATAAGGCCTTTCTGTGGTAAATTGCCAATCTAGGTCAGAAAGTGTTAAAGGCTGTGGAATTCCCCTTGACAAGGTTAAGGCTCCCAGGAGGTCACAGGGACAGGATGAGAAATGAGAGGAAATTGGGGCAGCAGTACAGACTTTGGAAGCACTGTCATTGGAGTACAAAGAGCCAGTCTCCACTACTTACTAACTGTGTGACTTTAAATAAGTTGTTCAAACACTTAAACAAACGTGAAACCAAACATTTAAAATAGAGATGATAATAACATCTACTCTAAAGAGTGATTTTAAAGATTATATGAGATAATGTAAGGAAAACTTTTAGCATAATGCAGGTGAATAGTTGATATTGTTATTATTCCTGGAAGGGGCTCAGATTGGAAGTCCTATCTAGATTGTTTCTGCTGAAGTCTAGGTGGGTGGTAGGAACCAGCAGGGCCTTCCAAAGCAGGGGTGTGGAGGGCAATTAGGTAAGCCTCTCCCTTAAAAATAAATGTGGGAATAAAAGGCCAGTGGCATCCACCTCCAAAGGGAATCGAAACCAGAGAATTCTGATGAAAAGGCTCTGTAGTCTACTGAACACAGGATAAGCCTTCAGATATAGCTGAAGGCTTTGACATAAAGAAACTCTTACAGACAATTTATTCTAAGGAGTCTGTGAACAAAAATGGGCAAAGGTTCTCATCCAGAAGTCATGACTCATGGTTCCCCAGAGAATTTATATGGGAGCAAAACCAGAGAGATAGTATTCAGACCTCAGTGGTGTCAGCAATTTTTTTTTTTATGTCAGTAATTTTACACTGAGGAGAAAGTATCAGCCTAACAAGTTGGAATTCCAGAGAGTATTAGAAGAAAAGTGATACTTCATATACCAAAGTATTTGTAGAAAATATTACAAAAAATATAATTATAAAAGATAGATGCGATTGATACAGTTGGGTATAAAGATTTAAAAAGACGAGGTTCACTAGATTCACAAGAGTTATAGTTCTGAGCTGGGTCCAACACATATGTTGAGGTTTCATATGTGAATTTAACATAATTCTGAAGATGGAATATTATATACAAGGCCCTACAGAGTACATGACATGATAAGGTTGCCTATATATGATCAAACTCTAAAGTTTTTGAAACATTAGTGGGTAGAAGCAGAAAAAGTGCACAATTACCATTTACAGATCATCATTTTCTGCGTCTTGATTTAGAGACCTTAATTCACCTTTGGAGATCTTTGGAGAACGCTGCTGTTTTAAGAAAAATCTCAGAATTGCCCTTTAATTATCCAGATGTAAAACATTGTACTCACTCATTATTCTTGAAGGAAATGGTGATGTCATTGTTAAACCAACTGTAGATATTGATAATATAAGTTACAACTCTATAAAGCTACTATTTATTGAACATTTACCATGAGATCCTAAGAACCACTTGGGATGCTCATTAAATATACAGATTCTGAGCCCTTCTCTGGAGATCTAATTTGAAGGCCTGGGGAAAAGTCATGGAACCCATAAGCAGGCTGAGCTTTCCTCAAATGTTGCTGTGGCTTCAGGCTTTTCCGTCATTATCCTACAACTCCAATTCTGCTGACTCAAGTTCACATGACTAATAAGTGGTGGTGTAGGGGGCAGAACCTGATTCTCATTCTCCTCTAGCTTGAAAACCCCTGTGTAGTGAAAGATATGGAGTATCCTACTGGATTGCAAGTGCAGGAGCAGCATGGTGCTTCTAGAGAGACCAGGCCTATCAATCACCCTGAGTGGGCCATAAGCATCTGTCTAAGGAAGACCAGGGCAAAAGTTTTCCCAGTCTGTGAGTACCTGGGTACAAGCCTGGCCCATAAAGAAAAGCCATTCATGTTAGTGTCCTTGTCATTCTACCAACTAAATTGATTATTATTACTTTTATTATTACAAAGAAGCTGTCATCCCAGACCAACAAAGAGAATTCATATTTCCCAGTTCTCCTTCTCCTTCTACCAAGAAAGAGTAAACATAAAATGCTGGATGACTTGGTTTCTAGTTCTTTCTCCAGCCAATGATTTGCTACAGTCTCAGTGTTTAGCAGTGATGTGTCTTGAGCCAACATGGCTTAAACTTCTTGATGTGTTTTTTTTTCTACATTCCCACTTCCTAGCGTGGTGCCTAACAGGCATCCAGAGAAAGTTTATTGACTTCATTAATAAATTAATCAATGACCTTTTGAGTGTGGAGAAGACTCATAGGTACCTGCAGCTCTGTCCCCTTAAGCATCCCCTTTTTTGGTCTTAGAAATGTCCCTTACTCTGTACCTGATGTCATCAGCCAGGACAAAGAAGCAACTTTGGTACACATATCTTTTGCTTAAGGGAAGCCCATTGTGTGAAAACTTACACTGTGGAAATAATAAATTATAATGATAGTGCTTCTTTTAAACAGACATCTGTGAGGAAAGATAAGCAAGAACTCACCATAAAGGCCTTACAATTGTGGGCAGGGTCTGGGAAAGGCTGTTAAAAATACAAACAATGAAGGGCTGTCACAAAAGACAAAAAATTGTTTCTCACAGTCATAATCATGCTTAACAAAAAAAAACCCAGCTACCATTTTGATGCGTTTTCATCTGGTCGTCTTTCTTTGCATATTTTCTGTAGAGATTGTAATATATATATATATATTAAATCTTGCTATTTTTCTATTCCGTAAAACATAAATATTTTCCTATGTTATTATAAAGTTTTTTTTAAATATCAATTTCAGTGGTTAAATAATACTCCATTTCATGGATGTACCATCATTTATTTAACTGTTCCCTATTGTAGATCATTTAGTTTCTAAAATTTTCCCCTTTATAACCAAGTAATTATGCAAAAAGCTTTGTGCATTAAATTTATTCCACATTTAAGATTATTTCCTAAATAGAAGATCAGGAGTTGAATGCTGGATCCCAGAAAGGGATATTCTTTAGACTCTTGGGAATATATCATTGCTAATTTGGGAGATTTTCTCATTGTTCTTGAGAATCCTGGCTATGGATTCAAACAAGTTGAGTGCAAACCCTCGCTCTGACAGTAACCTGTATGAACTTGGGCACCTCGGTTGATCTTTTTATGTCAGTTCTTTAGCTATAAATTACGGATGATGCACCTTCTTCATGGGGTTGTTATAAAGATGAACAAGTAATATAGGTAAAGCTTAGTGTTTGGCATAGAGTGTGCTCTATATATGTTAGCCACAATTAATTTGTCAATCTTTGGTTATCATTAAATATGGAACTTTCCATTTATGCTTATTGTCTGTTTATATTTGTGTGTGTTATGAATTAAGACACTATTTTAGAGTGAAAAAACTTAAACTATAAGGGACTTAAAAGGAAATATTTATCAGGCAACCTACATATAGCTCATTCTCAGGTTTCATCTAACTCCAGAAAAAAGCAGGAACCAGTGCCCCGTAGTCTCTACATAGCATCTATTTGTTTTATTAGTTTTAAAATCTATCACTTCTCATTATTTTCCTCTTTAAATGTTTCATTTAAGACTAACTACATTCTTAAGAATGTTTCTTTTCTTTTCTTTTCTTTTCTTTTCTTTTTTTTTTTTTTTATGTTGAGGGATCCTGTGGGAACATATTACCAACTGTGGAACAAATTCAGAGGGAAAATTGGATTTGATTTTCAAAAATCTGTAGTACTGCCAACCTTTCTAGGAGCATGTTTCTCTGTAAACCAGAAGTCCCAGGGAAAGAAGCCTATTCATCTTGGCTCCTAGGAGCACAGAGCAGTCAGAGGAGCCGCTGCGGCTTCCCCTCCCACTGACAGCATCCATAAATCCATTTCTTGTCTTGCAATTATGTCTCTTGTAGTAATTAGCCCCTTCATATCAATGAAGCCAAATTTCCATGTGTAATGGAGTGAAGCCTAAGTGTATTAGACGAAGTAAAATGCAGCTTTGGCAGGCGGGGGAACTTTGCAGGGAGGACAATCCTTCTGTTTGCTGAGTCCTACTATGTGCCAAGCTGTAATGGATGCTTTGCACACCCTGATTCATGAAATCATCACACTGATCATTCTCTCCAGAACCTTCACCTTTGCTTTCATCGTCAGAATGCAGCTTCTGCACATAACCACAGGTGGAAAATCGAACCCATTGGCGGTGCCTTGGTGAACATATGACCACCTGCACCAAAGGCTCTGTGGGTGCAGAAGAAGGAGGTGCTGCAGAAGCCAGACAAAGATTGCTCTCCAAAGGCCTGGTTCTCTCCTGGAGTTTCACCTGGACCACACCACCCCTTCATAGCCTGGAGGTAGGCAGACATGCATGGAATTAGCATTGAGGTGGCATAGAGCTCCTTGCAGGCACTTCAAGATCTCAGGAGTCCAGAGCCTACACAGAGACCCCACTGTGGGGGAAACATTAGGGACATCCCTGCAGCCCTTGGGAGGACAGAGCAGGAAAGTGTGGGTAGACACAAGGCTGGGGTGGGGCAGGGCAGAGTTAGTGAGTGCTGGCTCATGGCCTTGAGGAGGACACTTGGTCTCAGTAACAAAGAGAGCACACGACCCTTTATCTCATCCGCCTCCATCTTCCTCTCCTTTCTTTTTTCTTCTTACCTCTTCTCAGGCCTCTCTTTCCTATGATTAGGCTGTGTCAGGTTGGGGGGAAATCCATAATCCTTTTGCTTGATAATTTTTATGAGAGAGGGAGGTTGGGCAGAAATTGTCAGAAAGGCTAAGAAAAAGGGTAGGAAGGACATTGGATTGGACTTGAATCTTTGAACAAGTTACTTATATACCACTAAATTCCTTAGATTCCTGATATCTAAAATGAGGATAATAAAAAATGTCTTGCACACCTTATTGGACTGGGGAGTATGTGGAATACGTCCCATTTTGATTCAAGAATGTACTTGGTTTTCAACATTATGTCTGGGGAGACATGTATAAATGCATGTTTATATGTACATATGCACACATCCCCAACTTCACACACACAATCAACGAAATGTATGTATTTTTGTCTTTCAGAAATGTAAAACCACCATATGTAATAATAACTAGTTACTACTTAATAACTCGTTACTGTATGCCAAACCCTATAGCTCTATACCTATTCTCTTATTTAACCCTCAAAACCTTATGAGGTAGATGTTATTAGCCTCATTTTACAGACAAAAATCAATCCCCAGGTTAAGATGATCTCCCAAGGTCATGGACCTCATAGGTGTTAGAACTGGAACTTGAAATAGGCCTGAAGTCTGAGTCTTTAGTATCAATCATTGTGCTCTTTCTAAGACTCTGGGCTTTTCCATAGCCAGCCATTTTTGGACTCAGAGGGAAGATATTTCCAAATACCATTTCCCCCAGGCTAACTCCCACCTTCCAGGCCCACTGTGGCTGTGGTTCAGTGATCTAATGCTTGAAATGAGAAAAGCTTTGGGAGTGTGCTGTGATTTCATCTCTGCAGAGGCCTAGGATGTTTTTCCAGCCCCCTCCCCAGCACTCAGGGAAGAGAGACCCTTATCTAAGACTGCAGGCTCAGAACAGGGCTACCAGGGGTCTTTAACTAGGCGATGGTCCTTCCATACTAGAAGGGCCAGTTAGACTACTGCCCCTCTCTCCCCATACTGTATTGCAAAAGCACTGTACCCACTACGTCTTTTCCTTTACTTGCCTCTTCCTTCCTGACCTGGCACCCTCTTTTTCTTATTATTCAGAATTCTAGAAGGGTTCACAAAAGTCCAGTTTCTGTGACAGGCAGAGAGACTCCTTTTCTACCTTCATCAATTCAAAAAGTTAGCTGGCAATGGCCATAGAGCTTGGGTTCTAGAACTGGGCCGTAGAACTGAGGGTTCAAATTTTGGCTCTGCCACTTGCTGTGTCACTCGATCTGTCAGCGTCTTCAGTTTCCTCCATTTTTTTTAAAAGAAAAAGCTAATAACATTTATGTTCTAAGACTGTTGTTGGTATTAAATTAATTAATACTCAAACTACTTGAGAGGGTGCTGAGTATATATTAAGGGCTCAGTAGTCCTCATTTTTACCTCATGGTAGACACTTCACAAAGTGTTTTATACACGTGATTCTCATTTAGGTCACATAACAACCCTATGAAAAAGATGTCATTATTATCTCCATTTTACAGATGAAGAAAAAGCAAGGTTCATGGAAGTTAGGGTCACACTGCAAGTGAGAGAGCTAAAATTCAGCTAGAACTGCCTGACTTCAAATCTCATGCCTTTAACCTCCTTGCTGCACTGTCTCTCAAAGACCTCCTCAGAAAATTCTAAATATCTTCCTCATCCCCTTCTGGGGCTTCCTAAGGGAAATCCCTGAAGTGTAAGGAGGGCTGCAGTTGGCTCATGTTCTGTGATGGGAGGTAGGGGCAGTGTGGTGCTGGTGATCTTGTGGTGAGCTGGACCCCATAATTGCCAGAGTCCCCTCCAGCACTAACGATGGGGATACTATCCCCAAACTGACTTGTAAGGGGTCTGAAGATGTCTGGTAGAGTCAAGATGTTATTTGAAGGATCTTAAGGGGTAAGACAGGGCAAAAATAAGCTTTGCGTTAATTTATTATCCTAATGATCATTCTAAAGATAAGCTTGATCAGATATGAGCATTGCTGAGATTGATTTGCCTAAAATAAGAATCTCATTTGCATTTTCCTGATTTTTCTTCTACTTCATGTAGCCACATTAAGACAGCTGCTGCTCTCACCAAGGACAAACATTTGAAAAAAATGGATGTTGCCTACGTGAGGCATATAATCCTTCCTACCCACCTGTGTGTGTATTGTACTCTCTTTGACAGAGGAGAGGAGAATTTAGGGAACTTCGACATGACATCTCTGGCTTGCTAATACAAAAAGTAGCATTTTCAACTTCCCTTTGATCACATTTTTTAACTTATATAGGAAATGTATGTTTATGGAGCCATCATACAGTTGGAAGGTATTAAGCCGAATATATTTCCTATGTAAGTAAACTGGATTGGAGAAGATCCTAATCAGCTAGAGTCAGAGTTAGACGATGTAATTTCATATATCTCTTTTCATTAACTATTCACATAAACCTGGAGAGGTAGCTAGGATAAGCATTGTTATTTCCATTTTACAGATGATGAGACTGAGGCCCAGGGAGATTAAGGTATATGATATAGGCTTTGTGGTTTGTCAATAGTGTCCAAGACCTCTTGACACCCAGCCCTGGGTCTCAAACCCCCTGACTTCCAGGCCAGGGTTCTTTGCTGACCCAGACGCCTGTGAGCAGGCCTGAGAAGAATCTCTTCTCTGAGAGGAAGACTTGGCCCTGGTCATCTTTCACTCATTTGACCTTCAATGACCTTTCACTGGGGAGACAAAACTAGTGAAAATAACCAAGAGCTAATAATGAACATTTTTGTACATGCTTCTTAGCAGAGATGATCACTGATAATAAAGGCCCATGAGGCTATAGAAACTTAACTTTAGAAAGATCCCACTGACTCTATTTCTTCATGGGGACCAGTCTCATCTATGACTGGCCCCTCTTCAACTTGATTTAGTGATTAACTTTTGGTGTGAAACGAACATGGAACATGGAATCAAATAGTCATGTGTTGAGCCCTGGCCTTGCCATTAATGGCAGCTGGTGGTCATAAAGGTGCCCTCTGTGTGGAGCTTAATTTATTACATCACTTAATTTAATACGTTATTTAATACATTATATCACTCAATCTTACAACACTGCCAGGAAGCAGATTCTAATATTATTGTTTCCATTCTGTGTATAGGAAAACAAATTCATAAAAATAGAGGCTAAATAACTTACCCAAGCAAGACAGTCTTGCTCCTTGATTCCAAATCTTACATATTTTTAAAAATTTAACCTAAAAAAATAAGTAATGCATTCATCTGACTCAAAATTCAAAATATACAAAAAAGAAAACTGAGAAGTTTCCTTCTCGTCCCTGTTCCCCAGCTGGTGAGTCCACTTTCCTGGAGGCAGCTGATTTTACTGGCTGTGTGTGTTTCCTTCCAGAGATTTGTTATACTTGTACAAGCAAAGAAGCAAGTCCATTATTTCTGCTCTTTTTGGGGAGTGGAGGAGGAGTGGGTGCATAAATCCTTTTTTACCAAAGAATTATTGTGAAAATTCAACAGTACAGTATTGATTTTGGTCATATTAATACAAAAATAGTGTTTTTAGTTAAACATGCTATATTCTTTTAATTTTTTTGCCTTCGCTCTTGCTTCTCCTTCAATACAAAATATGTGACTCCTTAGTCACACTCCTCATCTGGCAAGCTCCTGGGCATCTTCCAGGATGCAGCACAGATGTCATCTCCTCTTGAGTAACCCTCTTCAATTAACCCCTCTCCCTGCTTAGGGTCATTTATTTCCTTCTTCATATCCTGACATTTTCCATACTACATTATAATTATTTTTTCAACTAATTGTATTTCCAAATAGTTTGATAAGTCCTAGGAGGGCCTTCATTTACTCAACAAATATATATTTTTGATGAGGTTCTGCTCTTTTTTATTTTAAATGACAGCATATTAAATATGTATTCTGGTTCTTGCTTTCTAAAAACCTTTCATTATAAAATAATTTTCATGCATATACAAAAGTGGAGAAAATAGTACGAACCCTCATATAGCCATCAGTCCACTTTAACAATTAGCCACACAAGGCCAGTCTTATCTATAACCAAGGCTCTACCCCCTGTCCCCAATATTTTTTAAACAAATCTAGACATCATATTATTTCATCTATAAATAAGTCAGAATATAGCTCTAAAAAATGACTTCAAAAAACATAACCACAACATCTATCACATGTAAACAAATATGTCACTAACTATCAAGTCTGAATTCAGATTTCCCTGATGGTGTGTGCTCTCTGTCTCTGTCTCTGTCTCTGTCTCTGTCTCTCTCTTTCTGTCAAAGATGCTGCTTTGTTCAAATCAAAATTCAAGCAAGGTCTACACATTGCTTTGGTTGATCCCCTTGTTTTTATCACCTAACAATACTCTTGGAGATCATTTCATACTATAACATAAAGAACTAGAACTACTTCATTCTGCAGAGTACTCTTGGTATGGATGTTCTACCATTCATTTAAGCATTCTCCTGTTGGTGGACATTTAGGTCATTGCAAATCTTTCGTTACTACAAACATGCTGCATTGAATAACCTTGTAAGTATGTCTCTTTGCACATATGGGGGTATATTTGCAAGAGAAATTTTTGGAAGTGGAATTTCTGGGTGAAAGAATATATCTATTTGTAATTTCAAAAATTATCACTGATTGTCCTTTTTAGAGGTAGTACCCAAGCAATTGGTATTTCACTAGCCATGTGGGTGATTACTTTTCCAGTGCCCTCCTCAGAAGCAGCATTCCCTCTCAAACCTCTATCCCTGAGATTCCCTTTCCTTAGAATGTCCTCTCTCATCTTATCCCTCTGGTAAACTCCTATTCTTTAAGACACAGCTCAACTTTCCACCCAACCTAGGTTTAGGGTTGGTGCTCTCCCGGTGCTCTCAGAGACCTCCTTTTCACAGCACACATACTTTATACTGGGTCCTCTTTGTTAGCTCATCTCTCTCCTTCACTGGTTAGTGAGGTCCTTGAGGGCATAGACTGAGGCACACAGTTGGTGGCCTACATAAGTTGGTTCATAGAGGTGCTGAAGGACTGAGAGCTTAGGGTATAATCGCTGGATCTTGTTTGGAGTACAGGGAGTTCTGCTGTTTCCTTGGGTGGAGCAAATCCAGAGTCATAGATGCATCACCCACTTTTGTAAGCCCTTCGGTACCCAAGTATTGGAGCCCAGAAAAAAACCCACACTCCACATTGCCCATCCCCAGAAGCCTGCAGCAGATGGCATTGCATCACTGAGGCTAGGATGTCTGATTATCTTAGATCTGCAAATTGTTTATAGATTCTGACCTTTCGAATTGCTGTCTATTTAATCTGGGCTGGAAGACCTTGATTTTCATTATTTTAAAAGCTAAGCTTTCTTCCCACCTCACAAATGAAACTGTCATTTTCCAAATTATTATTATCTGGATGGGCAGGAACGGAATTAGGCCCCACAAAAGCAAGTTAGGTGGAGCAGGTGGGGGTAATCCCATGTGCCAGAGGTGGGGGAGGGTGCAGCAGATGGCTCCCCAGGGAAGCCTTGAAAGCCAGGATTAAAAAGTAATTTTCAGCATGCTGAAAATGGGACTGCAGATTTGGGTCACTGCAGTTAACTCTTGCCTGGCTGTAGGGTGGAACCTTGGTGCCAAGAAGAGGTATCCTATCTAAGGGAGATGCTAAATGAGGATGCCTTGGTTTCTCCTCCCTGGGCTTCATGAAGAGCATCTGTTAGGCCTCTTCTTGAAGAAGGAGGTCAGGCCCTCAGGATCAGCCTCTTTCTGGAGACAAGGCTCCTACTTACCCTCTGAATGTGAACTTTGTCAGAGGGAAGTCCTTCCCAAGGTTATGAAAGGCATTGTGTTTCCAGGGATTGAACTCTGATCAGAGGCCAAAATTGGCACCTCATTCTGTTATCAAAAGTACTTCAGATATTTTCCTCATAAAAGATGAAGTGCTGCCCTGCCAATTACTTTCTGTGCTAGAGATACCACAGTGCTGTCACCAAACAGGGTTTATCAGTATCTGTCTCTGTTACCAGCCCCATTCCCCCAAATAATTCCTTTATCTCAAAAGCCAATGCATTAAATTTTTTCCTCTGAGGATAGATAGTTTCCCCCATGCACTCTTGTATTGTAGAATTGCAATTAATGGAGTTTCCTTTTCTCTTTGGTTACCAGGAAGATCAGAGCCAAATTTACAAACTAATGCCATGGTCTTCATGAATGCATTTTTTCCAGGTATCTTATTATCTTATTCTAATTTATATATTCTGATTTTATTTTTTAATTTATTTTGTACTATATTGCTGAATGTATATCCCATATGTTACATCAAACCCTTTGCACAACTAGGTAGAACATAAATAACTAAACACAGAAATAATTCACACTTTCATTCATTAATTCAACTTTTAAAATAAGCACCTGTTAGATGCTTAATACTATAGTAGATGAGTGGCTGTTACAATAAAATACATTTAAACATTTATCTTCTATTATATACCAGATGCTATGCCTAGGAGTTTTATGTCATTTATTTTAATTTATGTCCACCAACAATTTATGACATAAGAGTTAAATGATCTGGAATACATAAAGCACTTAGACCAGTGCCTGATACATTAAGTACTAAATAAGTGATAGTTATTCTTCTTATTAGGTATCATTATTCTCATTTAAAAAATATGAAACCATAGTTCTGAAAGGTTGAGTTACGTTGTTGTGAGAGTTTGATGAAAATCATGAACCAACTGCCTAGCAAATAGTAGGTATAGCAGGCATTTGATGTCTTTTTTGGTTACCCAGAGTTCAATGCTCTTTCAGTAACTGTCCCTTTATTTCCCTTTTTGGTAAATTCTCCTCCCAACTGCTTTTGTGGTTCATGTGCTACAGGCCAAGATTTATCCCCAACTCCAGAGGAGAAACATGTGCCTCAAGCATACCAATCAGAGCTCTTAGTTTATCTAACCACAGAAATTGGTTCAGAGGTACAACCTGTGACCCAAATTGATTCAATCAAAGTGAATCCTAGGATATATATGGATGTTATTAAGAAGAGACTTGTTCTTTTTGTTGCTAGGCCTGGGCCTGACCAAATGTATGACTGGAGCAGCTACCTTTCTACTCTGAGTAGAGAGCCCATTTGACAGTGGAGCCAACAAGAGAATGTGGAGGCAAAAATTGAGAGTGAAATGGGTCCTGAGCACATCATTCTCCTGGGTCAAGTCACACCTGAAGCCAAAGAATCTGTTTCATCATAGTTCAGTTGCTGAGCCAATAAATTCTCGTTTTTGCTTAATCTTGTTCGAGTTGGGTTTCTGTCACTTACCACTAAAAACATCCTAATTTATATAAGGCATTTAACAATGTTTTATCTTTTCCTTTTTCCATTTAATGGACTTGCCCAATGTCACATCTCATAAGTGGTAGCATCAATATGTGAGCTCAGTTCTGGCCCCAAAGTCCACGTATGTCATGTTCCCTGCCTGTAAGAACTTGCACTGTAGTTGGGGTGCCAGACAGAGACAAATAAAACTGGTGGATAATGAGCCAAGGTGGGGACAGCTCGCCACTGTGTAAAAGCTGTGGGTGTAGTGCTTCTGGAGCACCCTCACCCTGCACTCTCTCCAGAATCTGTAAGTCATCTGGGAGAAACACAAATGCTGATTCACAGACATGCCAGCTGGCTCTGGTTTCTATGCAAGGAGCTGATACTTCCCCTTTATTTAGAGGAGAGATCTTGTCTAGAGCAGAGGCTGGATGAAACAGTGAGGGACATATCTACACTGGACTCTCACTCATGATGTAACCTCTTTGGTTGAGTCATCTCCCTCCTGAGATGGGCTTCCTCACCTGCAAAATGAATCTTGACAACTGAGATACAAAGGAGAAAAGTCATTAAACCAAAAGCTTGCTTCTAGGTAGCCCACACTGAGTAACTGCAGGACTGGGTCTCTCCTACCTGAGAGTCCTGGAGGGTGTTTGTGAATAAGTCCAGTATTACACCATCTCTACTGTTCTGGAAGGACCATCTGCTCCCCCAACTCAAGGCTAAATGTTGCCCACAGTCATCACTGCCTAGATGTCTTCTGTCTGTCACACTCTGTTCTGAACTGCCCCTTAGCATGCTACCCTGCTGCCCTGGACCTCTGATGAGGAAGAGAGGTTTCTTCCTTGGTCCTGTTCTCATAGAGAAACTCCAGGGAGCTGTCTGCTTTTTGTGTCACAGTAAACTTGTAGAAAAAAAAAAGCAAGGTTCCAGTTACTGCGAGGCTGAGTATGGCTCTGGTTCTGCAAGTTTTGTTACTTCCTGCCTAGGAAAGTGCATCAACTACACATAGGAGGATAAAAGAACCAGCGTCCCCACTCAAGGACAATTTCATCAAGTGCAGAAGATACTATTGTTATAAGCAGCATATTCAAAGGAAATAAGCCTGGTAAGAAAGAATTCTGCAAGGGAGGTGCTCACTCAGTTTTGCTCACTCTGGGCAACATAATCATGACCCTAATAATCAGCTAGGACCCACCTCTTTCAGGATGCAAAGACAATTAAAAGAGAGTGCTCGTAAATCTTTAAAATTTGGCTCTCAAAAAAAAATGTTTATTATAAATTTAATATAATTTAATGTAATTCATATATATGTTTATTATAAAATTTTATAGATAGAAAGGGTATATAGTACACAATTTACAAATAATAAAATGCACAATGCTTTATCATAAATTCCATAAAGCTAATTGATTCTCACAATGCTTTTATTGACCTTTGTTGAACTCTTGTGTCCGTAGCCAATCTATGGTTGCAATTCAACCATGATTTGACAAAATCAGACTATAAATAAATGCTTGATTATTATTCGATTCAACAAAGAAAGCATTCATGTCACTGAACGAATGAGTATAATTCCAATGTGAATGTCAATTGATTCTTTTTTATGTTAAGGAGTAAGACAGAGAAACAACAAAGATGTATATCGTAATGTCATTTGTTTATTAATGACACAGTGACTTCTTTGTTGAATTAAGTAGGAGTTTTTGAATGCTGGAAAAAAAATGTTTTTGTGTGCTAGTCACAGTGTAAGTTATAGACTCAACATGTGTTTAAATTGAATTTGCATGATTAACATTTTCTTAATTATTTTGTTAACTCTATACAATCAACAATTTCCATGATATTAATACTCCTACTATAGCTGACTTCTATCTACCAATGTTAAGTCGCTGAATGCGGAAACGTTGAGTCACTGAATGTGGAAGAGATGCACAATAACACAACATTACATACAGTATTTCTACTATATAGACACAATTGACATAAATAATCTCAAGAGCAGAGATGATAATAAAATATAGTAAAAATAACTAGAAAGTGTTGAGTTTTGAGTATTTATTACCTTTATTTTTAATGTAATTTATTTCACTATAAGTATGTGTAATTTAATTTTTAATGACTGTATTTAATAACTAGCTTGCAAAACTCTTAAAAATTGGCTCTTGTGAGCCAGTACAAGCTGGATCCAGAACCCCATTGCCAAAGATAGTGACAAACCATACTCCCAACTCAAACCACATTTGGAAAAGAGAATTAGATCAATTGCTCAGCATACCAATATCTGACAAACTTTTAAGGTCAGTTCTGCTTTCCTATGTGATATCATTAGCCATGTGGCTCAGAGAAAAATTCTGGACCACTGTAGAACCTCTAGGCTAGTGCTTCTTAATCTGTGGTCCCTGGACCAGCAGCCTCAGCATAAACCCAAACGTTTAGAAATGCCAATTTCAGGGTGCATTGCCAACTTACTGAATCAGAACTTCTGGGGATAGGGCCCTGCAATCTGTTTCCTATGTTTCAGATACATGTCCCAGGTATTTTTGATACACCCTCAGGTTTGATGATCTTTTCTGAGGACTATAGTTTGATTAGTACTGCCCACGTTGTTCTTACCCCATGCTGAGGTGATGGAGTATCAGCTTTTTAATTCTGAATGCTTGTTTATTCTTCCAGCTGCGGTCCAAGTGCACTGGTGAGGAAGAGTTCTGTCAATCAGTTGCTGTGCAAGGCTTCACTTTCATCCAATATGCTTTGCAAAACTGTGCTATGGGACAGGTGCTCCTCTAGCCTCTCTGCCCAAAGGCTCAGTGCTTATGTGACCTCTGGGGTCAGTATTCTCCTGCAGTATGAACAAAGCAGGGGGCGTTTAAACTGCTTTTAGTTAGCAGAGGGATTTCCTGCTTTGGATGGGGGCTCAATATAGATGTCCCATTTGTGTTGTCTCATGATACTGACTATGACATACAGTTAAATGTTCTTCCTTCCCTGTAAATTAGCTGAAATGACAAATCCTGGGTCAAATAGCCTGAAACAATAAGAAACTTATTATTTTTCATAACTGAAGTCCATGGGCTTTAGGGTTGGTTGGTTTAAAGGCTCAGCATCAGCATCAAAGATACAGTTCTTTTCACATCTCTGCTATGCCAATCTCCATATTACTTCACCCTTAAGTTGTTAGCAAAATGACTGCAGTGATTCCAACCATCACAGTCAGAGAGTACAAAGTCCAGAGCAGGGGTTCTTCACTGGGCTCCATGCACAAACTCAGGGAGCCCTGAATCTGAGTGGGGAAAAGAATTACATCATTAACCTCTAACTAAAATTTGATATTTCCTTCAATTATTAATGTAGGCAACAAACTCTAGTAACAGCGGTGTGCTATGGTTTTGCCACCAAGAGAAATCACATGTATTTCTACATAACATAATTGTGAATATATCATGAAATATTATTTATGCTTAACCTCACTTTAAAATTATAGTAGTTTTAGACCCGCCACTAGATCTTGATATTGAATGTGTTAATAGAGTATTACATATGTTATTGCATCACAAATACATTGTTTTAATATTTTGATAACTGTATTACATTATAACTATTCACATGTAATTCAATTTATGTATTTAAAAATGTTATATTATAAGAAGAGGTCCATAGAATTCACCTGACTGCCAAAGGGATCCTGGCACATTTAAAAATTCCTGACGTAGAAGAAAACGAGGGGCCATCTCCTCCCATCTCTCTGGTGTTTCTCTCAGGAAACATCATATCTCACTGGCCAGAACTGGGTCATACGACATTCTTGAGCCAATCGTTGTGAAGTGAAATGGAATTATTCTTGGACCAATTAGGTCCACACCTGGTCAAGGCTGTGTGGTCAGTTTTCCCTTAGGTGTGGAGCTACTTGTGGCAGAGTGGATATCAGAACAAATTAGGACTCTGTTAGGAAAGAGGAAAGGGAGAATGGAGGCTGGGTAGGTAGGTAGTCCTCAGGGGCTGTGGGACTTGCTCTGAGTTGCTCAGAGGTCTGCATCACTTTCTGCCACATATCAGAAAGATAAAGCAAAGATTTTTTTAAAAAACATGTTTTTATCCGAACATTTGGGGAGTGTAGGGAGGGAAGATGGACTTTTTACTTTTTCAGAGGAAGGTATGCATAAGTCGAGTCTTGGAGAATGGGTAGGACTTTGACATAAGAAAGATAGAAAATTGTTTCAGAATGTGGAAATAGTATATGCAAAGGCTAGAGACATGAAAGGGCACGATGAGTTCTGGGGACTACAGTAGTTTAATATTTGGTAAGAGAGGAAGCACCGATGTGAAGGGCATTAAGAACCAAGGTTAAGGTTAGAATTCTATCCTGATTAACATAGGTAGTTTCTTAGAGGTTTTAAGCTGAGCAGTGATCCTATTTTCGTTTTTCTTCAGAAAGATCATTCTGGCTGCAGTCTGGAGAATTGATAAAAGGAATGAAAGACTGAAGGCCACTTAGGAGCCTATTGTTAAACCAGAGGAAAGAGATGGTCTGAACAAAGGTGGCGGGGGAGGGGAGTGTTGGGGAAGGAAGGAGGGGGGGGGAGGGAGGATGGGGGCTAGAAAAGAAAGAATGGCCCTGACAGAACTTAGAGGAATGGGTAAGACCCAGATGACCCCCATGTTTGTGACTTCAGCCAGTGGCAGATAGTAGAACCATTCAGTGAACAGGAAATAGGAGAAAATGCAATTGGGGGCTAGGAGAGGTCAGAGCTGAAGATAAGATTATAGGCTCAGAGTTGGACAGATTGTGATATAATTTTGGCTCCTTCTGGTCTTGGCTTCTCATCTCTTTTATTTTCCTTTGAAAGCTCGGAACCTCCATAACTTTTCCACGGGAACCATGAAGCTAGGCCAAAGGGCTCTAAGACCACTGAGGAAATAGGAAGACACGGTGGAGAAGGGATGACACCCAGTGATATAATTTTTGGTCCACTGCTCCAAAGACTGACTAAAACAATAAAACCGCTAATTCTGTCTCCTAATACACCAGGAAATGAAAGCTTTGCAGGAAAACCAACTTGTATTATAATTATAGGCTTTTAAAATAAGTATCATGGGTGATATTTAGCACCAAACAATGAGGTGTGGAAGACCTTTTGTTTTTTGTCCTGTTCATAGAGTGAAATCAGACTCATCAGAATTCAGGAACTTTTAAATAGATTTAGAAAGTGACTCTGAGCCAAGGTGCCTGCCACTTTACAGAGTAAATTATCAAGGCAATAAGAAGTTGGAACTTCAGCCTGGGGAAATGGTTAATTGCTTTGCCCTCTAGTTATTGTTTTGGTCCTGTGCTTACTGTAGAGTATAGCATTCCAAGAGAGGGGCTATAAATTTCACGGCAGGGGAGACTTTTGCAGTGGTGGGATGGAGGCAAGAAAGGCAAGCAGTTATTTTTGCTGAGGTTAATTATCAATCATGGGAAATATGTACCTTTTTCAGGCTGTGCCAGTTAAACAGAACCCAGTCATTTTTGGCTTTTTCCTGTGTTTTCTACTCCCTTCCCCCACACGTGTGGACCCATTCAACAAAGCCTTGGGCAGCCATTGTTTTAGATGCATATATGCACACAGGGTCTTTAGTCATGGACTTTATTAATCCAAGTCCTTTAAAAAGAGGATGCCTGGCTTGAGGAAACAAATTTTATGAGAAAGTATAGATGAATGTATTGATTTCACATACCCTATATCCCCACCCCACCTTGTCCTGGGACTCTCGTTACTATTTCTGGATCTCTTGTCCAGGGCTTTGAACTGGACAGAATATACCAGTTATGCCATCCTATCCTTAGGAGCTGACAGGCAAAGTCTGGTAGCATTCACATGACTTTGGCTGCTGGGGGAGAAGGCAATGGTGGCTGTGGCTGTGGCTGCTTTGGGTGTTACCTGGTGGGTGGGGTGATGGAGAAACAGGTGGGTTCTATCACACGCTGTAAGTTTGTGAAGGCGTTTTGTGCTGTTTGTGTCTTCGCCTTGCAAACTATTGGATGCCTCTGCTCAAACAGAGGCCAATTCTCCAGCACACAGCTCTACTCAAGTGCTGCCTTAGGGAGTGTTTTCTTTGCAGCCAGGCTTGTAAACCAGGCTCTCTCTCCAGCATGTCCTCTCTGGCAAAGAGCAGGTGTGCAGATTGTTGGAGCTGTTTTGACAAGGCTGGCACCAGGAGCCGAGGAGGGAGGAGGTAACCGAATGCGAGGGATCAAGTCAAGGGAGGTCAGCTGTGGGCTGGGCTGGCAGTTGACTCCAGAGTCCAGGGGTCACAGAGGTGGGCCAGAGGGCCCCACTAGTAGCAGGAATGTGAGCTGTGCTCCATGGGTCTATGCCACGTGCTGAGGCCACGTGCTGCTGGTCTTATTGGCACTGCCTGTGGGGTGAGAGGTTATAGCTGGCAGGCTGGTGAACCTGATTCAGGCAAAGGTGGAGACACCAGAATAGCATTTTCCAAAGTTTGTTCCACTGAACACTGATTCTGTGGAACCTAAAAAGGATTAAAAGGTTCTGGGATTATATAAATTAAAGAAACACTGAGTTGAATAAAGGGAAATGGATCTCTTTACTGAGAAACCTCTCAAACATAATTTGCTAAGGAGTGTAATAAACCTTTAGGTAAAGACTAGGGTATATAATGTTTCCCAAATCTGTTTGACTATGAAACACTTTTAGGGTGTAGCATCTCTTGGGGTAAGGGTTTCACAGGACATACTTTGGGAAACAATGCCCATACTTTCCTTTCATACTGCATTATGCGACCAGGCTGGGTGCTCAGATCCTGGTACCAGGATGGTGGGTTTTGAATCCAGCTGTTGGTGGGACTACTCAAGGCCTTTAGTTTTGGTATTTCTTCCAGTACCAGTCAATGAATATGTCACAAAGAGTTCTCTAGGAACTCAGACCTCTTGATATTAAAATAAGACTGAGGATCGTAAGCTGGCTTTGCTCAAAATCATGCTAGTCACTTAAGGTAGTGAAGCAGGAGAAGTAGCTAAGAAGTGCCTGCCTGTGGTGGAGGTGGGTTGCCGGTGGTGAATAACCTCAGCCTTGAACAATACAGAGAGAGGAGGACTAGTGGAAGATGAATATTCAGGGAGGGTGAGGTAACATCATTGGGCTGAGTGAGAAGAAGCAATATGGTATGGTAGCACAAGCTGGGTTCTAGATTTACATAGACCTCATTCAAATCCCAGCTCGGCTGTTCATTGGATGTGGAATCCAGGCTAGTTTTTAACCTTTGCGAGCCTCAGTTTTCACATCTATAAAATGGGGTTAGTAATAGTACCTACCTCCCAGGGTATTTGTGAGGAATAAATGAGACAATACCTGTCGATCACTTAGCACATGACCTGCTACAAATCAGGAGCTCAGTGAGTATTTTCTAAAAAGTTCTGATGCTGGAATGAATATATGTCAGTTAACAGAAGGGACCAGGGAATGATTGTGCACTGCTGTACAGAGGGCAGAAACACAGGGGCAGGGTGAATAAGTGAATGGACAGATTTACCTTGGTGCATTTAGGATGGCTGAGATGATAGGAGGAAAGAAACGTAACACAGAATTAGTTTTTTGCTTCTGGAACTTGGGCTATCTTGTCCTCAACTTGGCTTTACTCTTGCCAGTCAGTGTATGGATGAAAGAAAAACACTAACGTGTGCAGTAAACTTTAACCTGTGCCATTTAGAGTCTAGAATCCCTTGACATGCAATGGGGCGGCAGGGTTGGGGGAAGGATCTCTGCCACTAGAAACCTGGTATCAACTTATCAAAGGAAAGAAAAGGTCACTGGCATTTTTGGATGCCTGGAACCTAGTGAACCAAGCAATGAGGTCACCAATTCACCCTTTGGCTGTAGAGTCCCATCTCTTGAGGTGATTCATATCCTAATGGAGGGGAGGGGGCAAGATAGTGAGCAGCTGCTTCTCCTGCTCTCTGTGTATGGTGCTGTCTCCAGGCCAGGCACAGACAATTTCGGGAAATGATCTGAGGGTTCAAGGTGAGGCTTGAATGTGGTGAAGCAGTTTGTACCACATGAAGGGAAAATGGGGTGCAGCTGGCTAGTGAGTTATTAAGGCCACACCTGGCCAGTTTCAAAGAACATCCTCCTTGACGTGGAAAGGATTACTGGCCAGTTCCTACCTGATTCTCTGAGGGGTAATAGGTGAGGTGAGGGTGCCGGCAGCCCTGTTTCGTATTGTTTCCAGAAATGCCAGTGCTGCAGGCCCTGGATGGAGTTCTTTCTGGGTGTGGAGGATGTGTGCTGAGGCGGTGTTTAAATCAAACTAGAAATAGCATCAATAGCCAACTTACTATGTTATGAGCCTTTCTACATGCTAACTTACTGAATCCTTCAACCCTTGTGGTGAGTTTTCCCCATTAGCCCCATTTTGCAAATGGAGAAACTTGTTCAAGGACAGAGTAACTTGTAGAGGTCATATTAGTATTAAGAACCAAGATGTGAACCCAGACTGTATAGCTCCTGAGGTTAGGTGTCGACCCACTGTGCTATCTTGAGATTTAGCAGAAGTGGAATTCAGTGGTAACCTAGGTGAGACACATGGGGAAGGAGTATGAGCCCTTCACTTGGCTTGGTCTGAGCTCTGTGAGGCAGACTTGAAGTAGGTGGCTGGATCAGAACCGAGTTCAGGCCAGAACCAAATATCTGAAGTACAATCGTCTTGCAGACAAAAGCAAAGAACCACATAGGCAACTCAGATACAGTTTACTGAGTAAGTTGCTTGTGATCTGCCCCAGCAACATTCACAGTATTTGGTTGGTAGAGATGGGGTTATCCCCTGGCCCTGTTGTAGCCCCTTATGCTTCAGGGACAAGAGGATTCTGAGTCCTGGGAAGCAGAAAAATGGCACTGGCTTTAGAGCCTGGCAGGGCTTGAAATACAGTTAGAAATCACAGTAACTGTGTGACTGGGAAAGTTATTTAACTTCTCTGACCTTCAGTTTTCTCACCTGTACAATAGGAGTATTAATGCATGCCTCACAGCAATGAGATGATGAATGCAAATCACATAGTGCCTGGGGCATGGCAGGTGCTTGATTCAATGTAGGTTCCTCTGCATGTTTGCCTTCTTTTTCTTTCCTGGAAAAAATATGATTCTCTAAGGTGAATTAAAAAAGAACAACAGAAAAGTGGTGCAGCTGCAGAGCCCACTGTCCTCTTCAAGTGCCTGTGGCAAAGGAGAAAGTTATTTCTGATTCCAGCTGTGCTTGGAGAGGACAGAGCTGCAAAGAGAAGCCCGCTGGCCCTGCCTGGTGGTATGTCTGTGGTAGCAATCATCATGGCACTAATTCTGCTCCAGGAACTGACACCAGAGACTGTACACACAAGCAGGATGGGACTGAGGTGAGGCCTGAAGGGACGTTGCACCTTCAGGAGGACTGAGACTGGAGGAGGTAGCTCTGAGGCCTTGACCTGAGAGACAGGACATGACGGTGACTCCCACCTAGCAGGAAGGCCAGCCTCTCTCCAGGAGACAGCCACAGTGGGGTCCTAGGTTCAACCCCCAGCTACTCTCTCCCTTTTCCTGCCCTTTCGGAAAAAGAAACTGGGTAGGTTGTTCCATTGGCTGCTCAGCTTGTTCCCTGAGCCACCAAAAAAGTAGATGGCTAGAGAGATAAAGCAAGTGGAATGCATTAATTCATTCATTTATTCAGCTAATATTTATTGAGCATGTATTTTCCCCACACATGTCCTAGGCCATAGGCTAATGCAGGTCTCACTTCACGAACAGCACACTTACTAGCAGTGTGACCTTAGTCAAGTCACTTAACTTCTCCGGACATCAGTTTTTTCTATAATGGGTAAGAAGTCACCTACCTGGTATATGGCAGGCATTCAATGAATATTGTTTCTCTTTCTTCCTCACTGTTTCTTCCTTTACAAATGTCTGCTGATGGAGGGAGGATCAGAGGCTGCTAGCACTCATTTGCATGTGATTTTGTATAAATGTAGGGTGTCTTTTAAGCTGAGAAGGTGAAAAGCTGCCAGAGACCCACTTTTGGCTTCACTTGTTCTGCTAACCATGCCTGTTTCAGTTATCTATTCTTGCAAAGTAAATCATCCTCCCAAAGTAATGACTTAAAACAACAACAATCATTTTATTTTCTCTGATGGTTCTGTAGATTCACTGGACATAGCTATGTGGTTCTCACTCGGGATCCCTTGGGCAGTTGCAGTCAGATGGTAGCTGGAACTGGAGTCATTTCAAAGGCTTCCTCACTCACATGACTGGCATTGATGCTAGCCTTTGGCTAGGATCTCAGCAGGAGCTATCAGCCAGACATATCACTTCTCCTTGTGGTCTGGGCTTCCTCACAGCGTGGCAGCTATTTCAAGACTGAGAGTTCCAAGAGAACCAGGTAGAAGCAAAAATGTTACTTCTGTCACAGTCACAAGTCTGCCTAGTTTCAAGTGCAAGAAATATAGACTGTATCTCTCAGTGGGAAAATCACAGTGTCACATTGTAAGAATGCAGGGAATAGGAGGTCTTATAGCGATCTGGGAAAATACAACCTGCCACACTACCCAACTAGGAAGAACTTCTAGAAGAAAGGCTTATGGCTTGATTGCCAGGGATGAAGTTGCTAGTGCACAGAGAAGCACAGGTCCCTTGAGAAAAGGCTCTGGGTATGAGGTGGGGAAGGGAGGGTTCAGTTACTGCCAAGGTAGTTCTTACCCTCCCAGAGGGCAATACGGCAGAAGAATGGAGAAAGAAAAAAACAACACAGCCTGACATTATGGGAATTTGTTAAGTTTAAGAAAGAGTACCTAGTCTTTATTTTGTGTTCTGATCTTCTTCCAGGATACCTACTTAAGCTACTGAGGATGGCCCTGGGAACTCAGGGGTTGGGGAAATATCCCGGGTTAGAGGTCAACAACCTTCTCTCAACAACCCTATTTCACCCCAAAGTGGATGGCCATTCCTATCAGGAGATAATAGTCTGGTCTCTCCTCTGATGTACCTGGGACAAGCCTACATCCTGTATGAAGAGAAATCACCACACATGTCCACCATTCAACCTATTTCTGAAAACTTAATAAATATGTGAGTGAGTTTGGAATTAGTCTTTAAAAAAATAATTCTCCAGGCAGAAACAGAATGAAATATGTGAAGAAATATATGATCACTCCCCGTAGAAAATAAAAGAAGGAGCTCTTCCTCTCCACCCACCCTGTGAATGAGACAGAGATTAATCTGTTGAAATCAAGTGTATAAATTATGCATGGATGGGAACTGGCTCAGGCAAAAGGTATCTGATAGGATGCTGATGGAAATGAAAATGAGGCTTGAAAGATCAATTCTGCTTTTAAATAAGCTCTAGTTCTGCTCAGGCCCCTGGGTCTGCCTGGCAGAAACACCCTGACTTATCAAATTAGAATACACCCCATTCCCAAACCTTTGGAACGTGTACCTTCAAAGTAATTGCTAATGTTTTGGATGATATTTCTGTGCGTCACCAGGAATAATAAAAAGGCAATAAAAGTTTGAAGGCCCATATTTTTGCTGCCTGATGGCTGATGTAAATCAAACCTACCTCTTCAAAGGGGTAGACAGGAAGTTTTATGGTGTGGGCTACTGCCTGCCAAGGGAAGAGGGGTGAGTCTAAGTCTGGAGGTAAGTGTTACCTGCACTCCAGCCATTGCTGTGTGACCTTCATCCTGTCATTTTACCACTCTGGGTTTATTGCTCTCCCATCCACCTGTCCACTTTTAAATTCACCTATTCATTTAATTAACTTCATGAGTACCTGCTATGTGCCAGACACCATGCTACACACATATTTGGTGTTAACTAAATACAATCAGTTCAAAGATAAATAGAGCAATTCCCTGTCTTCAAGAAATTCCAGGTCAGAGAAACAGAAACAGACATAAACCACCTTGTTAGTGTTAAACCAAGGTGCTTTGATCACAAGATTTAAAGATGGACAGGTTTATAAAGGAATAGAGATTGTTTTGCCTGACAAAGAGGATTACTCCCTAGTAATGATCATCTGGCCAGAGCTTCACAGTGTGTCCTCCAAGAGTCTTTAAGATGACCTCTGCTGAGAAAATAGAAGAGGAAATAAGCTTAGATTGCATGCAGCAGGAGCTATTTAGAGGAGGTGAAACAGAACTTGATCATGCATGTTGTAGGTGAACGAGTGAGGTAGTGATGGTTGATGTAGCTCTGTGAGGTCAGGGACCTTCTCTGTATCTCCAGGGCTTTGCTCAGGGCCTGGCTCAAAGAAGGTGCTTTCCAAAGTGTTCTTTAACAAATGAATAAACAAATGGTCCCTTGCCTGGTGTTATTTCAGAATGGAACAGATCCTGCCCTGCTTGTCCAAGCAAGGTACCCACTTACCTAATGACCTGGCTGGGGAAAGATGTGGCCCTTTCCTTTCTTCTATGATGTTATTTTGAACTGATGGCTCACTCCTTTCTAAAACTATGTTATTCAGGGTGTGATATACACGCAGCAAAATACATAAATCTTAATCGAACAGCTCATTGAATTTTTATGTATGTCCACACCCATTAACCACCAGCAGATCAAGATACAGAACATTTCCTGCTCCCCACAAGGCTCCTCCATGCCCTTTCCAGCCCACAGAGGAAATCGCTGCTTTGACGGCTCTGCTAATCTTCCTGTAGATTCCACCTCCACATTCCCATCCTCTATGAAAAGAAAGATATTTAAAAGTAAATTCACCTTTATTCTAGGGAAAAAAAAATATTAACAGGTTGATTTTATTCCTCCTGACATTAGAAAACATAGAATCACTAAATGTCAGCTCGGCAGTAGTTTTGCACATCTAGGTCAAGAGTACTTCACTTTTTAGGAAGCGAGGCTCCATCTCAACATCAATTTATTCCGTAGACCCTCCACAAGAAGAGCTGTTGTTGCCTTTTTAGTGTCATTTAGTGTGAGAAAATAATGGCCAGTGGTTCCCAGGGCTGGAGAGAGGTGGGAATAACAGGGAGTGAGTGTTTAATGGAAACAGAGTTTCAGTTTGAGAAGGAGAAAAAGTCCTTGGAGTTGGATGGTGGTGATGATTGCACAACTAATGCCACCGAAGTGTACTCTTATAAATAGTTAAGGTGGTAAATTTTGTGGTAAATTTTGTTAAGTATTTTTTACCACAATAAAAAAATAAAAGACATAGAGTATCATTAAAAAAGAAATAATGACCAAAATTCCTGTGAATTCAGTGACTGCTTTGAAATAAAATTTCATTGTGTTAATAACTGTAGATTCAATGTTCATTTGGAAGACAATAATACATGTGAGAGTGAGAGCCATTCTTTTCCCCACCAATAGTGTAAGGTACAGGCAAAGATTCCTAAACTATAGCAATGCCCTGTTTCTCCCAGTGTCTAAGACCACAGAATGAAATTAACTCTTCATTCCAGCACCCCTCAATTGAAGACTCTGAGGCTCAGAGAGAGGAGTGACTTGTCCAGGGTCACACAGCTGGTGTATAGCAGAACCGGGATAAGAACCGGGCTCGGGTCCCTTCAGTAGGTGCCCTTGTCTCTACAACACCTCTGTTCTGTGCCAGCTGAAGATCACATGTGATCTTCTGAGTCTCTGTCTTCTCTGTTTGCTGCAAATACTTAACTAGATATGATTACCAAGTGGGGACTCCTCACTTGCCCTTCCCACTGAGGTAGGAAGTTGGATATGCAGCCAAGAGATGGGGCCTCCTGATTCCTTTGTAATTTGACCCTGAAGCTCAGTGGGGAAGTGGGGCCTGATATAGGCTCATTCTTATCATCAAGGCTGTGTTATGGTTCCTGTGAACAAGGATAGATGCACCTGGAGGCACAATATTCAAAGCCCAAGGCTGAGAGTCGAGTTTCAGAAAAGAGGTGCTGTCAGAGGCGAGAGTGGGTGCCTTGGCTATTTTGGTGAGAGCTGACAGTAAGGAATTCTCTCTCACAAGCTGTGCAGAGCAGTTTGTGTTGTGGGCTGTCCTGCCTCCGCTTTCCCTTTCCCAGGCTTGGTGGGTGCTGCTGCTTCCCAACCCCCTTCCTGACATTGCTAACGACATCCAATTAATTCAGCATAATATGGTTCATTACAAGTCCTTAGATTGGTAACATTGTTTTCTCAGAGTGCAGAGCAGCCTCCCTTGACTTTCTTAAAGGGACAAGGCTTGGAGTCTAGGAAGAAGGAGAGGGCAGAGTCCTGCTTTATCTGCCCACTTGGATACCAAGGAGATGGTGGGTGCCTGAGAGAGGCTGGGCTGTGCTCACTCCAGCAAAACACATCCTTTCAGGTGCCCCCACAGCCCTAGTTAAAAATATGATGGAAATGGAGGTTTAGCAAGACACTCCAGTAGGAACATCAGGCCACCCGTGGGGCCTACCGATAGGCGCCATTGTTGTGGAGCTAGAGGTGTCAGTTTTGTGCAGTTGATGACTGTGGGAGTGAGGAAGAAGGAGACCCTGGCTGTGGCCAAAACCCAGACCAAGTGAGAGAGCCTGCACAGGGTCTGCTTCATAAAGGGCCTGATCTTCAGTGCGGAGGAAATGCTTAAGAGAGCCAGGACCTGCCTAAGCAGGGAGCGGGGCGGGGAGTGTATGTGGGAGGGTGGGAGGATTGGTGGTGGGTGAATGGGAGCAGCCCAGGGCAAAAGACCGGGAAGAGTTTCAGAATCAGGCAGGCCAGGACTGGGCTCATAGCCATACCCTACCCATGGTGTGACTGTGGCCTCCTCGATCTTTATTGTCTTTGATCAAGAGCAAGATAATGATAGCTCATTCTTAGGATTGTGAGAACAAAATTGGGTGATGCAAGACCTTCGATGTGATTGTCAAGTGAGGAGGCTCAGCAGCCAGATGGCCTGGGTTACAATCCTGGCTCTACCCCTGTGTGACCTTGGGCAAGTCACTTTGCCTCTCTAAGCCTTAGTTTTCTCAGTTGTAAATAGGAGGGTTGTAAGGGTGAAATGAGCACCTTCTAAGTGCTCATTTAGAAGGTGCTCACTTAGAAGGTGCTCATTTCACCCTGGCACACAGGAGGTGCACAATACACGTGAGCTATTATTACTTTTATTAAAGATGTGTGTAGGGTGCCCAGAGTCTTGTCTGGAAGAAATACCGTGGAGGCTCAAAAGTGTTGATCCCATCCATCTCCCTGATGACTTAAATGCCTTGTTTTTAAGTAGAGCTATTAACCCCTACTTACCTCAGAGGGTTTCTATGTGGCTCTTCCACAGAACTTGACCTAAACACTCTCTTCCCACTCCAGGAGAAAATGATCTTCTCCTTGCATGCCACTGCAAGGCTGCAGACTTCCATCTGGGCCCTTGAACATGTGGATATTGGTGGCTATTTTCCTCTTGGAAGAGGGAACTGTGAGGACTGTGGCATCACTCTGCCTCCACACTTCTCTAGCGCTTATCCTGTGGGAGACACTCAGGGTGAGCTGGCATGGGCTCAAGGGTCATGTCAGCTGGATGTGGGAGAGGATGCATGTCAGGACAAGCAAGAAAGTGTCTGTGTCAATGAGTGGCTGCCGTATGAGCTGGGAGTAGCAGGGCTCATGTGCACTTAGGCCCCAAGCCTGACTCCTGTAGATACTGGTTTCTTCTAAAACCCTCAGGATTTGCAGGGGGAAGAACTGGGATTCAATAGAAGGGGAATTATGCAACCATCCCCCTGTCCCTGCTCATCCCCAACCCCCCACCCAGTCCCCCACCCTTGTTTAATCACCAAGTCTGCAATATTAAAATCTCCAGGGGAGCAGTTACGAACCCGGAATGCCCAGACCTTACTCCAGACCAATTAAATCAGAACTCCCAGGGGGTGGGACCCAGGCGTGTGTATTTTCTTGTCAAGTCCTCAGGTGATTCCAGTGTGCTACCAAAGTTAAAAATATGAGATTATCTAGGGAAAGACACTGTTTCAGAGTCTTGGGAATCACAGGATTGAATGATGTGTCTCAGCAGCCCATTGTTTCAGATTTCCAGTGTTTGATGTTTTAGAGGGGAGATGCAGAGTTAACAATATTCACTGGGCATCCACTGCCATGAAGCCCCTGTCTGAGTGCTGAAGGGAATTTGCTCATAACCCATGGAAAAGATCATAATAACATTTAATGAGTGTCTGGGTATGCCCAGCACTTAATAGACATTTGCTGACCCTCACGAAAATTCACAATTTATTTCCCCCCATTTTGGAAATGAAGAATGTAGTGATGCTGCCAGCACTCTATTAGGACCACTCACAGAATCAGCTAGAAACATTCAACCAGCAACGAATGAAGAGTCGATGAATAAACATCCCTGTTTTTCTCACCTTTAGGCCAGGATGGCTCTGAGGTATATTCTATACCGGTGACTTAAACTTTGCTGCATATTAGATCACCCGGGGAATATAAATTTTTTTGTGATGCCCAGGCCATATCCCAGACCAATTAAATTCAAATCTCTGTGGGTAGGACTGAGGCATGTGTATTTTTTAAAGCTCTCAGGTGATTGTAATGTTCAGCCAAGTTGTGAACCTGCAGTCTACATCGTCTTCCAGAGTTGCCCCGCAGGAGTGAACCCCAGTTACCCAGTGTGGTAACATGCTTGATAATGCATGTTCAGAGACCCCAAACAGGAATCTCTTCCTTTCTCTGTCTCACTTCCTAATTTGCCTCCTGGAAGTTCCTGGGATCACCTCCCAATCCGCTTCTGATATCGAATCTTGATTTTAGGTTCCGCTTCTGTAGGGGATCAAACAAAACTGAGATCTGGAAAGGTTAAGCATCTTGCCAAAAGCCTGACAGCCAGGACACTGCAGAGCCAGCATTTGAAGTCCTGCTCTCCACAGGTATTGCAGTATGATGGACGAGACAGGTATTCAGAAAACTACAATACAAGACAAAAGGAAATGAAAGATCAAATAGATCTTTAAACAAATGCCAGAGGAACATTAGACTAAAAAGATATAAAAATAAAAATAAAAACCAGCCTAGCAATTAAATATGATTGGGAGTCAGAAAGGTTACAAGAGTTGAAATTATTTATGCTCAACGCCAAGGGTTGGGGGGGTCCCTCTGACCCTACCCTCTTCTCCCCACTTACCACCCACTTCTCTTCCACTCACAGCACTGGCTTCTCTTGGTCCAAAAGGCATAGTCTGCTCCTGCTACATGGCCTTTGTCTCTGTTCTTCCTCCTGTTTTTATAACTCTTTCTTCAGATCTTGGAATACTCCCCTTTCCCCATCACTCAGAATTCAGCTCAAACTTTACTCCCTTGGAGAGGCCCTCCTGGGCTATGCTGACCTTTCTTTTTTCTCTCCCCTAAGGTCTTTCTCACATCATCTCATTTTGCTTATTTACACACAACATGTTTGAAATTCATCTGAGGTCTATGTCTGTTCCCTTCCTAATCCCGTCAGTCCCTGCTTCAAGGATGCATAAGAGTAGGTAGTACCATCTCTGTCATGTGTGTGTCTGTCCTCTCAGTTCCTAAACCGGGCAGGCCTAGAATGCCATGCAGCAGGGCCTGGTGACAGGAAGGATTCTGATTGAATTCTGGGGGTTGGGAGAGAGTTGTCTTTGCTCTTCCACACTGCATATGTGATGATGAGCTGTGCTCAAGTGGCCAAGCTGGTCAAAATGAGCAGTTCCTAGCAGTGATCAATCAATACTGATAGAGGAGCTAAATCAGGTTAAGCCCCAGCTCTCCTGGGTTGGTGTCATGCCATAAATGGCTTCACCACAGCCCAAGGTCAAAGGTGCAACTCTCACCCAACTCTCATCCCCCACCACCTACAAAGGTGCCAAGGAAGCCTAGCCAGCTTCATGCATTTTTGCTCTGGGCCATTGCTCTTCTTCTGCCCTGTCTTTCTCTCATTCCACGCACTAGAATGCTCTTTCTTTCTGCATTTTATTTCTGTGCCCAAGGTCTGAGGTTGTCACACACACGCTGACATTTAAAGACCCAGCTGAGAAATCAATCAGTGTGGTCTGTCCTTCAGCGCCTCAGGAACCTGTGTGGCTGAGCCAGGCCTCATCTGGCTCACACCCTATCGATTTGTAACAGTATCTGTGGGCTGCTGAAATTATAGTGCAAAACCTGCTTTGAGAGAAATGAAAGACAGTGTAGCAGAGTGGTCAGGAGCCTCAGGAGCCATACTGCCTGGCCTTGAATCACAGCCTCTATCATTTGCTAACTATGTGAGCTGGTCCACTTGCTCAACCTCTTTGAGGCTCTGTAAGGGGAGATGACTGGAGTATCTGCACTATAGGGCTACGGCAATGATAGAATGAATTAATAAATGTAAAACAAGAGAAGGACACCTGCTACATAGTGCTCTATTAATATTAGTTATTATTATTGTCTTTGGACTGGTGATAGTAACAACGCCCACTTACAAAGATTATTATGAAGATGAAATGAAATAACTCAAGTGGAATCCACTTAGTGTGCTATAAACACTCAATACATATTAGTTCTGCCCACAACTTAAGAAGACACAGTCTGGTGAATATAAGCCAAGGATAAGGATCCTCTGAATTAATGATAATCATTTAGGAGTAAAAGAGGGTTTGAATTATGAATTCATACATTATCCAACTTTTTGGGAAGATGGCCATCAAGTAGAGCAAGGTAAGCCTGCCATGAGTCTGACTGGGAGTCAGGCAGTGGGAAGCTGCTTTGTTCCAAGGAGCTCATTCAGTCTGAGATGAGATGAACGGCCATCTGGGCCAGGGGGGGTCACGGGTCCTCATGTGACTCCCCGAGCCTGCTTAGTGAGCTGTGGGAGGTAGCAATCCTCCCCCAGATAGATCTGGGCTCCGGGTTTCAGATACAATGTCTTTTTTATATCTACCCTGTGCCTGGGCCAGGACCTGATCATATGCCTGCTTGGATTGAGGGCAAAGGGGAGAGAGGGCTGGGAGGGAGAGGATTAAGAATTACCCAAGTCCCATAAACATGACTGGAGACTGCCCTCAGGCTTGGAATGTGACAAAAGAAAAGTGCCTGGAAAAATGCTGTGTTCGCAGGAGGGAGGGGGGACCTGTTGTAATTGGGCTCTGTTCTGTGAGTTTTACATACATTCACTACACTTGAAAAACCCTGGAAAGCTGGAGCAGAAGTGATGTGTCTGAAGTCACGAGGCTTATAAATGGAGGAGCTGGGATTTGAACCGAGGTTTGTGGGTCCCAGAGCCTGTTTTCCCTGCAGATGGTGCTGGTCAGTACCTTGATGGTACAGAGACAAAACAGAAATCTGTCAGGGAGGGTCCACTGTGTTGGGGAGATGCCAATATTCAGGTCACTAGAGAGGAGAGTTCTGTTGTGGGTCAGAGTTAATGTGGCCATAGTTTTGTGAACAACACCTCCAGATGTTCTGTGCCTTTGACTCTCATTCTGTGTTCATCTTCAGATTATAATTTAATTCCCAGGGATCTTGTTAGCAAGAAGAGATGTACCAAATATAGCTGTATTTGTGTCTGTTCCTGGCAAGGCCCATTTCCCAGCATGACCAACAGGTTTTGAACTGTGTGGCAATGCGACATAGAGGGAAGAGTATCGATTTTAGAGTCAGGCTGTTTCCACCACTCATTAGCCTGCAAGTTCCTTAACCTCTCTAAGCTTCAGTTTCTTGCCTTATCTGTAAAATGGGGTTTAATAAAATCTACCCTGAGGGAGCTATTATAAAGAATGCCTAATTCAGTATGGGTACTCAATAAATGGTAAATATTTTTTAAACACATTAACATTCTGGTTTGCCAATCAGTCTTCCTTATATTGGCCTCACAGCCATTGAGTATCAATAGATTCAAGATGAGAATTCCATTGGGTTCTAGAGATCTGGACTCAAGATACTCACTCTTGAGAATGCCCTGCGAAGCCTGAAAGCTGCATCTGTGGAGGGGCGCGAGGTGATCTGAGGCAGATGGGGAGCACAGAGGAATATTTAAAAAGGAGAACTGAAGGCTGGGGAACTTAGGAGTCCCTAGCTTTGAGAAGACTCCAGGAGGCCAACAAAGCTGAAGGTAGGAGGCCTAGGTATTTAGGAATGGCAGAGAAGCCACAGGCTGGGCCAGCCCAGTCCCCACCAACTACCTGCAAATTTACAGCCCCTGAGGAGCTTTGTAAAAACATTCCTGGGCCTATTCTTAAAATTTTTGACTAAATAGATCTGGGCTGACACCCATAAAATTGTATTTTAAAACACTTTCCACTGCAGAACAGTGTGTATAGTATGCTACACACACACACACACACACACACACACACACAATTTTTATGAGGCAACTGAAGGCCAGATGCAGAAAAGAAACCTAGTTTTTATTTATACCCATCTGTGGGATTGGAATTTTCTTTATCATGTACATGTATTAAATAATTACATTTATTAATATAATTAAAAATCATTTACTAAGGTAAAATTCATATAACATAAAATTAGTACATTCACAATTCAGCATCTCTATCTAGCTCCAAAACACTTCCATTATGCCAAAGTAAAACCCTTACCCATTAAGCAGTTTCTCCCCATTGCTTCCTCCTGCCAGCCCCTGACAACCACCAATCTTCACCCTGTCTCTATAGAGTTGTCTGTTCTGAATATTTCATTTCATTTTATAAGATTTTATGTAAATGGAATTATACAACGTGTCTTTTGTATCTGGTGTCTTTCATTCGGCATACCTTTTTGAGGTTCATCTAAGTTGTAGCATGTATCTTACTTCTTTCGTCATGGTTGAATAACATTCCATTATATGAATATGCCAAAATTTGTTTATCCATTCATCTGTTGATGGACATTTGGCTCTTGTGCTGCTATGAACATGCATGTACATATAATTGCTTAAGTATCTGTTTTCAATTCTTTTGAATTATCATATGGTAATTCTGTTTAACTTTTTGAAGAACCTCCAGATTATTTTCCACAGCAGCTGAAACATTTTACATTCCAAGTGATACAATTTTAAAGGTTCCAAAGGTATATAGGCACAAAGAATGAAAAAATAAACTTTGAAACTTTTGTTTTCTAAATTGGAAAATTTAAATCATTTGCCAAAAATCTAAGCAGGCTCTTGGTGCACTGCCTGATTAGGCCCTCTGTTCCATGGCTGGCACAAAGAGTGCAAGATGGCTACCCACCCTCCTCCTGCCCACCTCTCAACTTTACTTGTAGCTTATGGTTACTGACTTTGGAGGGAAGTTTTCAGCTGCTCCATTCTTCCTCTTTTCATTGGAGGGCTGTCAATGGGATAGAATCACAACTTTAGTCGCTGTTATATGTGTTTTTTGACTAGCTGGTGTGTTCCTGGTGGCACTTCCTGGGGAATTACTCCTCTAAGTGTGGATGGTAAATGATGAAATCCTGGCACATAAATAAAGAGGCAGGCAGCGCTCCACAGACATGCCTTGGGAAGTGATCAACTTGGCACCGTGTACCATACTCAGTGTGCCCAAGCTCCAGGACTGTCCAGCCACAGGGAACAACTGCTCTTCCTTCCCTTCCCTTCCCTTCCCTTCCCTTCCCTTCCCTTCCCTTCCCTTCCCTTCCCTTCCCTTCCCTTCCCTTCCCTTCCCTTCCTTTCCTTTCCTTTCCTTTCCTTTCCTTTCCTTTCCTTTCCTTTCCTTTCCTTTCCTTTCCTTTCCTTTCCTTCCTTTCCTTTCCATTCCCTTCCCTTCCCTTCTCTTTTCTTTCCTTCCCTTTCCTTCTCTTCCCATCCTTCCTTCCTTCCTTCCTTCCTTCCTTCCTTCCTTCCTTCCTTCCTTCCTTCCTTCCATTCCTTCTTTATTTCATTTAACAATCCAACAAACCTTCAGAGAACAGAACACCTATTCTGTGTTAGGCTGTTCTAGATATTTTTATATGAGTTATATTGTGTAAGACTCATAATACAGAGATATTATTATCCCCAGTTCAAAATGAAAAAATGAAGTTAAATTTTTTTCTAAAGTCACACAACTGGTAATTAGGGGAATCGGGACTTGAAGCTGGTTTCCCTAGTGGCCTAGATTATTTAGAATTCCTTTTCTTTTCCTCTTATTTTCTTCCTTTTCCCCCTCTGTCTCCCTTTCTTCTACATTCATTTCCATCATGCTTTATGTACCAGGCACCTAGGCAGACACTAAGGATGTCATAGTGAGTAAGATGGACAGGTGCAAACTCTTTTCCTTTGCTCTTTCATTGAGTCCTATGAGCTCTGGACATTGTCTCAAACCTATTCAATTTCTTCTCAAATTTTCTCACTCACATAATGAACAACTGTAGTAGATCAAAGAGCTGTGATGCCGAAGATAAGTTAAATTCAGGCCCTAGGTTCATGCCTCCTTCAATAGAACCCCCACAGCTCATGGTTCAAAGATGTGATTAACAAATCTGATCATGTCCCTCACTTGCTCCCAAACCTCTTGTGGTTCAGAGCCTACAGACATTTCTGTGACATGAAAAATGGTAAATGATCAAGTCATGTCCTCTATGTAAACTGAACCATGTGGAAAGTTTGGGGAGAGCATTTTAAGAGGAGCTTTTCTGTCCGTATGTGAAATTCACAGATGTAGGAGTATCAGCTGGGCATCAGGCCATGGAGGCATTTCTCTAAACCGGAAGCAAGGTGAGGGCTTCACGGCTGAAAGCCTACCTCTTTTCAGAGAAAAATGCCCTAAAGACATATGTATACCAGTGCTCATCCTACTTTTATCATTATTGCTTCACGTTTTGCATATTCAGGTAAGTCTGTGTTTATATTTTGGGAGTAAACATATGCCGAGAGACAGCAATGTTTATTTTAGTGGAAGCATTTATTTTAATAGTTTTATAAATCATACCAGGATTGTCTTTATAGCATCATTAAAGATCTGAAGGGGTCACTTAAATGTTTAAGTTAGACTTCACTTCTGCAGTTTATGAGAGAGATTATATACTATCAAAAGTCTATTGTAATTCTGAGCAAGGTAGAAGGGCGTTAAGCTTGATCTCACCTCCCTGCTCCTCTCACCACTCACCCACCAGGTACCTACATTTTAAAGTGAGGGATTGTAGACAGTGAATGGGGAGACTTTACTCATGTCCTTGTATTCCTGCCAGCCTTCTCTTTTGTACTAAAGGGGTCAGGATTTGGAATCTCGAGACCCAAATTCTGGTCTATATATCATCCAGTTGAGAAACCTTGAATAAATCATTTAAATTTTCTGAGCTCTTTTTCTTAGCTGTTAAAAAAAGAAAAAGAGAATGATAACATCACCTTACCTATGAAACAATGTAATTTTGCAAGGTGGTGTTTAGGCTCAAGTGAAATAAAGGCATTCTTGGTAAACTACATGGCTTTTATAATACCCTTTCTGACTCTGCTGTGAAAGTTTGAGGTTAAGATGAACCAGGTGCCACTGAAGGGAGGTATATTTGTTTCCTGTGGCTGCCATAATAAATTAACCCACACTGGGGGACTTAAAACAATAAAAACTTATTCTTTTATCGTTCTGGAGGCCAGAAATTCAAAATCAAGGTGTTGACCAGGCTGGATCTTGTAGATGCTCTGAGGGAGAATCCTTTCCATGCCTCTCTCCCAGCTTCTGTGCTTCTGGCATCCTTGGTTTATAGATGTATCTAATCACTCCAATCTCTGACTGTGTCTTCACATGGCTTCCCTGTGTGTCCCTTTGTCTCAAATCTATCTCTCTCATTTCTCTTATAAGGAAACCAGTTATGGGAATTAGAGCCCACCCTAAATCCAGGATGATCTTATATTGTGATTCTTACCTTAATCACATCTGCAAAGACTGTTTTCAAGTCAAGTCACATTCACAGGTGCCAGAGATTAGGACTTGGACGTATCTTTTTTTGGGGGGGGGCGGTGGGGAGTGGGGGACACTATTCAACCCACTGCAAGAAGCAAAGTTTAAATCTTTTTCAAAGGAGGAGGCTAAAACTAATGACAAGCATGAGGATCCAGATCAGATTGGTAAGGGTGGGATGTAAAAGATGAAGATTAGGGGTGGGGGTGCTGCTGGCTTTTATGTGGCTTTTATGTTATCTGTGAAGTACGTGGGTGTGACTAGCACCTCTAAAAAGCCAAACTGAACCAGAATTTACTCATCTCATGGTAGAATAGGAGTCCAGAATTTGATCTCTACTGGTTTTAGTTGCTCTACCAGAGGCATTGGTAAGAGCATAAACTCTGGAGTCAGTCTGCCTGGGCACAAATACAGGCTGTATGACTTTGGACAGATTACTTAAGGGCCAACTTAGGTTGAGTTCCCGAAGAGCAGAGCCTGGGACAGGATTCCAATGCACTTGATTTATTGAGGTTGTGCTCTTGGAAGAAAAGGGATGAGGATAGCAGGTGAGGGCTGGCAGATAGATCTAACCAAGGATGCAAGTCCAGCTAGAGTTTAACTTTTGCCTGACCCTGCAGGGAGCTCTGGAGGATGAATTGCACAACAGAGTTGATCCCACCTGGCAGCGGTTCTACCCTGCAATATAGTTGGTCATTGGCTGAGGGCTGCCACAGTGCAGGGAGAAGAAGTAAGCATCTTCGTTAGGTTCAGAATTACTCCCATTCAACCAAAAGCAATTCTCTGGAGATGGGGCAGCTGTGAGTCATTAGCAGCCAACATAGCAGTTGGGCGATGGATGCCCCTACCTTGGAAAGGGGGCTGACAGTGTCCACTACACTGATAATAGTAGCTTACTCATGGGATTGCTAGGAGGTTTAAATAGGTTAATATGTGTGAAGTGTGCCATATACATTTTCAGTAAATTTTAGCTATGATTAACATACTCTTTATTGTTGGATGACAAATTACTCCCAAATTTAACAGCTTAAAACAACACATATAACTCACTTTCTAAGGGATAGGAATCAGAAATGGCTCAACTGGATCATTCTGGCTCAGGATCTCTCATGATATTGCAGTCAAATGGGACTACATCATCTGAAGGCTTCACTGTGGCTGGAGGGTCCATTTCCAAGCTGGTTCCCTTGGCTGTTGGCAGGAGGCCTCAGTTCTTCACCACATGGACATCTTCATAGGCTGCTTGAGTCTCCTCATGACATGGCACCTGGCTTCCCTCAGAGTAAACAATCCAAAAGGGAAAACAAAGGGGAAGCTGCAATGTTCTTTATGACCTAATATTGGAAGTCACACACCATCACTTCTGCTATATTCTTATTGTTAGAAACGTGTCACTAAATCTAACTCACAGTCAAGGAGAGGAGAATTAAGTTTTACCCCCTGAAGGAAGGAGTATCAAATAATTCGTGGATTTAAAATATAGGATTAGCTATTAATTTCTATAGCGTGCTTGGAATCTATTATGTTGCTTTCCAAGGAAATTTGTGCTTGACAAATGAACACACAAGTGGGCAACGAATGAATCTCAAATGATGGATCATTCAGGCATTTAAGTAAAGTAGCTGTCTTTAAAGAGGGGAGACTTCCAGGGCCCAGAAATAACACCATACTTTCCATTTGCATACCTCTACCCCCAGGAAATTCCACTTCTCTTGGTCTTCCAATAGATGCCAAGAATCTGCATTTAGAAGTTTAGCAGGTGACTATGACATGCAGCCAGATTTGAGAGCTTCTGTGTAGGCAATCATTTTACTCTTCCTACACATACACGCTCCTGATTGTTTTGCTCCAGCTTCCAGCTTCCTGGTTTCACACACCAAATCCATTTCCCTTTAGGCTGCATTTCTGGTTTGTTGGACCTTGGTTTTGCATGCAGTTTCCAGCTCTGCTTACTTTCTTTCCACCAGCTCCAAGGAACCTCCAGCTCCTGTCTGGGCTAGCTTCTGTCTACCACCCTCTGGGGGTGATGTGGTCAGGGTAGGGGGGAATTCAGGCTCAACCAGCCTTCCTGTCCTCTTTTTCCACATACAACTTCCATTCTTTGCTACTGGATCTATCAGCCAGACCAAAAGGGAGGGTAGGAACAATTATATAGATAATTCAAACACTCATTCAAGCAAAAAGGATGATTTTTTTTCCCCTCCAGAATGATCTGGATAATTATTTTAATTCTCAGCTTCATTTTGTCTCTGTCGCCCTGGTCTCTGCGTTTTGTGGCTCTAGTTAAAATTTCGTTGCAGTGATAAATATTTCTGATCTAATTGTTTCTTCTACTAATGTTCCACAGGGGATATTTTCAAGGAAGAGGATCTGTAGGTAAATGAGAATTAACTTCAATCTCAGGCAATATTAGAATCAAAATAAAGCTATCATGGCAGACCTGCTATCTACATTTCACTTTCTGGAAGGGCCCCAGTCTATTTCATCCTTCCCCAACTTCCGACATACACAGTGGCAAGGATCAAATTACCATTTATTAAACTCTAATTATCTTTCTCATTTTCAATACCATTCTCTGTGTGTATGTGCAGCACACAAGCCTGTACTCCACTGCCATTAAATTAGCAATAAGTCTTGTTAGCATAGCATCCATATTTATAGACAGGGTTGAATGATGCTGTAGTCACATGGTGCAAAGTTGAATGCCCTTAATAGAAGGTTAGGGACATGTCCTTGTCCTGGAGTGATCCAGGCACACAGCAGATGTAGGGGATTTGAGGGGACTTAACAAAAGACTTAGGCTGTTGTGAGACAGCTTCAAACCTTTCATGAGAATCTGTAAAAGTCCAAGCAGAGACATCTCACTATGGGAAAAAACCCATGCTTCTTTATTTGAGTGTGATAGAGACCTGGAGGCCGACAGGAAATGATAGTGTCTTATTTTGTTGCTCTCAGAAGAACTGTTCAGAAAGTGCACTGCAGATCCTCTTTGAGCTGGCTGGTTTTGTACCACTCCTCCATACCTAGGATGTCCAGTCCAGGCTGGGCACCTGCCTGAGAAGAAAAATTTTTCATGAGATTCTTCCATAATTGCTTCCTATACTAGGTAACTATCAAGTGCTTGTCAGGATGGTAATATGTGACAGTCCAAGTCCTGTATCTTCTCAGTAGGGGAAGGTTAGTTGTGCACTTAATTAGCCAGGGTTCAGGGATAAAACAGGTCCAACAGATCTGACTCAACAAACAAACCCAAATCTATACAATTACCAAGTACATGCCCTTTTCGATAATACCGAGCATTTCCCCTTCGAAATCCAAAGCAGACTCTTTTATGTCCTGTTTCTCACTGCAAAACTTTCTCCTGACTTCTGAAAAGCATACAGATTCCCAATCCTCATCTTTCAACAAATGCTGCCTAAAATGGTACAAAGTGACCTGCCTACTCTGCTTAGGTCCAAATTCCACCACACTTGCCAGGCAGTCCATCCCACCTGAGGAAACTGGGGGTTTCACAGGCTACCCATCTGCTCTTCCTGCTCCCAGTAAAGTTCAGCAGCCTTTGGGGCAGTTCCCTGACCAAACCCAGTTCTTATCTGGTCTCTTACTTTTTATCTTAACTTATTAGATGTAGAATCTGCGCTCTAGAAGGAACATAAGGAGGAATGGGGCCAACATTTTAATTTTGCCGACAGGTTTATGGCACTGAGGCAGGGGGAGGAGGATGCTCAGAGAAATCCACCCCCTCCCCCTTTGCAGACACCTGGCCTCCCTTCACCTATTGTTCAGCCAGGGCTGTCAGCTCCCCGCAGTGTAATCATCCTCGGCTCGTTAACAAGCTGTGCTTATTTGCATATCTAAATATCCCTGTACATAGAAACAGAGATGATTACATCTTCCCCTTATGTATATACAGGGAGGAGGCAGACAGAAAAGGCAGATCACATACTCCTTCTTCTGTCCCTTACATTCACCTGTTGGTCAGTTGTTTTTTTGTTTGTTTGTTTTTGCTTTTGTTTTTTTTTTTAACCAGCTCATTCTTTCTTTGCAGAGAGAGAATTAATAAATTTTATCTTATATTTTTTCACTCCATCCTTTTCATTTGGAAAAGCTGTGATTCTTTCCTATTTTCACCTTTCTTTTCACTTCTGGCTCCACTTCTGGGAGAATACCCCACTTCCTCTTTAAACACACACACACACACACACACACACACACACACACACACACACACACACAGCCTTCTACATCCATCAGCTTTATGGAAATGTATAAACACACCCACCCTCATTCAGGATGCTCAGAAACAGGAACTGTCTATCTATAGATCAGCCTGAATATAGTTCATTTTTATACAGCTCGAGAAGCGTGAAAAGTCACAGGCTGGGGATAAACCAGTTCTATATCGCCATACAGATGATCATCGCACATGTACATCATTTATTCCAGAAACACCTTAATGGGTCCCCAGGATCCATCCTATGGATTTCTTGTTAATTTGTAGGAAAAGATGCTGCTCGATGATGCCTTCTAAGAGAATGCCATTTTAATCACGGGGTGGAGGGACATGCTCAGTTCTGCCCAGCTGCCAACTTCCTGGGAAAATAGCTCCTAAACAATGGAACCCAAGTGGCAGGAGGACCAGCCGTAAGAGATGGAGTGGCTGGGAGGAAAGTCTAGACAGTTGTGGGACTTGCTCCTAGTTTTGTTACTCACTCCATTCACTCTGAAAACATTAATTGGACCCCCTGCTGTGTTCATAATTCTCCACTATTTTTAACAGTTTTATTTGTTTGTTTGTTTATTTTTGGGACACCATGGAACACTATTTTAACAGCTTAACAAATATTTGCTCATTTAATCCTCATCACAATCCTATGAGGCAGATACTATATCATTACCCTCACTTTATAGAGAAAAAACTGAGGCACGGAGAAGTTAAGTAACTTGCCCAAGGTCACACAGTTCATAAGTGTGGTGCCAGGATTTTAACCCAGGGAGTCTGGCTCCAGTCTGTGCTCTCAGCCACCATGCGGACTTCTCATGAAGCTAAAACAATGATAGAATGCAATAATGACTATTGCTTGCTTGCTTCCCCAGCATTCATTCATCCTTCCTCTGCTGATGGCATTCCTATCCTCTTCCCAAGGTGGTTGGAGTGGTTGTGTCCCTATTCTCAGCTCCAGGGGTGGGTCTCCAATGGTTTAGGTTAATCAACATATCTGGTCCCCAGCTATCCTGACTGGTCAGGGACAAATGTGTGGCAACAGAGACTGAGTCCTTGGAATTCTGAGTGAAATATTTGGGGACACTGTCTTCTACATGGCACTGTAGTGTGAGAAGGATGAGCTGCTGGGTGAGGGGAAGTGAGAATGAAACAACTATCATGTAATGTTTAAGAATGAACACATGGAAGAAGGCAGAGCAGAGAACCAGAGACAAAAGAAGTCCGTGGTGAAACTGTTAAAGTTGCTGACTCAGGCTTTGCCTGAAGCTGCTGCTTCCTCCCAACTTTTGAGTTGCCTAATACATAATAGGCTATCAATAAATATTTGTTTAATATATGAACTAATATAATCCCTTTATTGCTTAAGCCAATTTAAATTGAGTTTTCTGGCATTGGCAACTGAAAGATTCCTAAGTCACACACACACACACACACACACACACACACACACACGCACGCACACACACACACATGCACACACAACACGTCAGTAACAAAATAAACATAAGGAAAATGTAACATATATGTACATAGCACACCCTGACAGAAATTAGTTTTGTTAAAACAATATTCTGTAACATAGGAGGTGGGGTTTTGCCCTCTTTAACCACCAACATCTTGACTTTAACAGGCATGGTTTTCTGGGTCTGAGTGCTTATTTATAATAATAGAATTTTTCTCTAAGCTGGGACTTTCTGAAAGTGACAAAAGAATTTGTTAAGGGTAAGTGAGCCCGCACTCTAAGATGAGACGTAGATGTAGAGTGTGATACATATTTATGAGCTCACAGTGATTCCTGCAGCAGGTCCCCACTCCTGAAGGATTGGTGGTCTTCGTGGCCTGGTATGTCTGCGGGAGCAGTTGCTGGTCAGCTAGGATCCTCTTCCTAGGTTCTCACTGCTTTGTCCAGGGCTCAGAACTGACTCTCCCTCCTGGACTTTTATTATTGAAGTGTTGGTTCTTTACTTGTTCAATTCTCAGACTTTAAAAACTGGGTTGTTAGCAGTTGCTCTCTGTGGAAGCCTGTTTCCCTCTTTGCATGCCCTCAGCTGGGGCTGTGGGGCTCTGCTCTTAAGCAAATGCCTTCATCTGCATGTAGCCACCCTGGCAGGGAAGTGGGGGAACCACATCTCACACTCATCTTTTCCAAGAGTCTTTCTCTGTTAGGATCCAGCCTGGAAACATATCTTTGGTTGTACAGATCCTTGGTATCCTTGGAAAGGATACCAACCTCTCCAAAATCAGAAGTTTATGTCACGTATTCAGTTAAAATTAAACCAACAGAAATGATCCTTAATATTTTATTCATCTGACCCACCATCATTACAACTTCATAGATCTTCAACATCACAGTCCCCTTGCTTATTTGGAATACCCTGACTCCCCTTGTTTTTACTGTATATTTGAACTGTTTGCAAATGCAAATTATCAGTTTTCTCTCTTAGAGTTCTTGTTGCTGTTGTTTTATGCCAGCACTGGGCCTCTCTCTTCTGTGGACCTCAAAGCAATTCCTGGGACTTTGCATGTATAAGAGTGGGTCTTTGGTATACCCAGGTACATAAGAAAGCCTACATGTAAAATAGGTGTGTTAAGAAGGTGGTATGATGGTGCACGGGCCCTGGCAGACAAGCATTCTCCTTCTTCCTCCCTATAATGCAGGTCTTAAAAACATTAAAGGCCTGTTTCAAAATTTAGAGTCTGTGGGATTTCTTTTCCTCACGCAGCGGAGGCAGGAGTCAGTGCCTTTGAGGTTCAATGGGTGAGTCTTATCCTAACAAAGCCTCTTTTAAGTCTAGTATGTTCCCAAACAGGTATGGACATTTCTCATTCAAGACTATTTGTCAAGATCTAAATGAAGGTTGTTATTAGACAAACAAACCCCCAAACCTTTCACTAATGTAAGAAAAAGAAAATAAGTTGTCTAGGTATTGTCTACTGTCTGGGTAGCATAATGTGAGAATCAAAATTCTCTGATATGTAAGCTATAATCAATCCTCCAGACTCCTTAGTTTAGGGGGTAAAAATGGCCCTTTTACTAATCAGTCATATTTTTCTTGCTCTGCTTCTGCATCTCCTGGTGAGGTCCAGTCTCTAATTCCTCTCCCACTGTAATGAGAGTCCCTGGCAGTGGTGTTAATATGTGTCCCTAGGTCTGGTCCTCTTTGTGCACCCTCTTGTCTGCCCCCCCCAGCTCCATATTCCTGCTCTGACTCCAGCTTGTCACCAGATGTTTCCTGCTGATACCAAGAGAAGATGCATGACTAGTGATGCTTGTCAACATCTTTGCTGAGGTTGCCAGTGCCCAGCATTGTGAGCTGTTTTATCTGTGCCAAGGGCTCTGTTTCCTGCAATAGTCAGACCCATTTCTGAGTCACTGATGGTTGTGGTCTAAGCCTCCAGAACCCAGGCTGGGTATCTTAGGCAATAGTTTTTATTGGCTTCCTTCAAGTCATCGAAGCTCTCTTGACCTTGAAACTTGCTTGATATCTAACCACAAGGTCAGGACCTTCTAGGTAACCAGCTGAAGGACAACCTCAGAGGCAGACACTTGGCTGTGCTCACATCACCCCTCTGCCTCTTTTGTTTTTGAACCAAAGTGGGTTGCCTTAACTCTGTAGTAGTTTCAACTTTTGTTAGCAGTGTGACTTTCAGCAAGCAACTTAACCATTCTGTATCTTATTTTTTTAATCTGTAAAATGAGAATAATACTTATCTCACGGGGTGCTTGTGAAAATTAAATGAGATCAAGTATTCCATTTATCAGGCATGGAGTAATTATTTACTAGACATTATAAGTTATTCTTAGAAAATACTTCAACTCCTACCCAGTTTTCTGAATGTATCTTTTATATACCGGGTACCTGTCATTCATTATCTCATTTATTTCTCGCAACTACCCTATAAAGTAGGTACTATTGAAAGTCTTGGTTTAAGGTTGAGTAATTTGAGGTCCGTAGAGATCAAGTGGACTTTCCCAACGTCATGCTTCTGGTAAGTGGTAGAGTCAGAGTTTGAACCAAAAACAAACTATAAGGTTTGTGACCTTAATTGATCTAATCTATTATTACTCCAGGATTAACACAGCTTAACCTCAAGTTAGTCTCTTGCTGCAGGATTTTTCGGGTCTTTCTTTTTTTTTTTTTAGACTATTATTATAGAAGAAAATTTTGGAATGTCATATTAGGTTAACCAGTACATCTCCAAAGATGCGGTCATTGTCCTTTAACTGGTGCATTCTGCTTGTTTGTTCAGATATGCCGGGGAAAGAGTGCCTCTCTCATATCCTGATTTGAACTGAGAAAGGCACGTTACCCTGGGTGGAAAGGGTGTTCCCTTTTCTTCGTCTTTCAAGAAACTGGCCTTGGCTCTCTGCTTCCATGGCAAAGATTCAAGGAAAGGAACAAATCGTTCACATTCCCCTTATTAAAAAAATTTTAAATTTTTGTATAGATAGATGTTGATTTGTTTATTAATTTGTCATGTGTTGCTTTAGTTTTTTAAATAAATCTTTTTTTGGATATAATTTTAAACATTTATAGAAATGTTGCAAGAATAATACAAGTACTCCTAAATAACCTTCATTCAGATTCACCAGTTGTTTACATTTTGCCCCATTTGTTTTCATTCTCTGCATTTTTTTCTAAACGATTAAAAAGCAAGTTGGAGATATCATGTCCCTTTTACTCCTAAAGACTTCAGTGTATGTTTCCCAAGAATGTAACCACAGTTGTCATCAAAATCAAGAAATTTTACATTGATACAAAAGTATTATCTCATTGACAATTCATATTTAAATTTTTCCAGTTTCTACAGTAATGTCTTTTATTAATATTTAGGATTATTCACTGCATTAAATTATCATGTCTCTTTAATCTGGAACAGTTCCTCAGCTATTTTGTGTGTTTTTTACTTGGACATTTTTGAAAATTAAAGGCCAGTTGCATGGTATACTGTACCTAAATTTGTGCTTGTCTGGTGTTTTCTCATGATTAAATTCAGGTTATACATTTGTGGTAGAAATATCACTGATGTTATATTATGTCTTTTGTAGTACATCATAATCATGGGCACATAATGTTGACTTGTTCCAGTATTGGTGATATTAATTTTGATTATTTGGTTTTTCTTTACTGTAAATTTACCATTTCTCCTTTGTAATTAATAAATAATTGTAATAGCCTTTTTAAGTTTCTGCTTTTTCTTCTTTGACAAATGTTCACAGCAGCTCTAATATTAAGCCTAAAGTGGGAACTGAGCTGGTTCTAGAAGAAAATCTGTCTCCTCCTCAATCTATTTTCCTCTTTCTCTTCTTTCTCACTTTTTAAAAATTGAGGTATAATTGACACACAACTTATGTATATATACATCTTAAGTGTACAACGATGCATTTTTACATATGCATATGCCCATATAACCACCACCAGATCAAGACACAGAATATTTCCAGTTCCCTAGCTGGTCTGGCCTTTCATTCTAGACATAAGGAGAAGCCACTGGAAAGTTTTCTTGTTTTGTTTTTTTGGAAAGTTTAGAGCAAGACAGTGATCTGCTCTGAATGATGTTATCAAAGACCACTTAGGTTGCTATGTGAAGAGTAAACAGTAGGAGGACAGAAATAAGTTGGGAGGTGTCTTACACTGGGTTTACCCAGAAGCACAGCCTGAGTCAAACATTTAAATGCAAGGAGTTTATTTGGGAGGGGATCCCAGAAAATGCCAGTAGAGATGTAGGAAAGTAGGACAGGAAAGGGAAACTAATCAATAAAAGATGTATTAAGTCAGTTACTACTGTGGAAAACTGGAACTTAATTCTCCCAAGAAACTCTGGGGCGTAGAATATGCACCTTCAAGTTTTCTTGTCTTTGGAATGAAGAATTAGGTGTTTACACCAGCTTTCCTCAGTCATTGGTTGAGGGCTATTGCTGAAGTGGTTAGTAGAGGTGTTAATTCTCCCGCACATCCTGCTGAGGGGTCTCTTCACCAGAGAAAGCCCTCAGACAAAGAAATGCAGCCATGCAGATGTGGCTTTCAGTGATAAAGACCAGGAGGGAAGGCGAGGACTATAGAGGGACTGCAGCAATCTAGACACAGGGCATGTCCTGGAGGATAGCAGGGTCCAGCCAGAGGCTGCTTACCCCATGTGTTGGAGGCTAATGGTGCTGAAGCATGTTCTTGCTGTTGTGAGGGCAGTGGAGGTTCCAACGGAAAATCTTGCAGAAAGGAGCTTGGAGAGGGAAAATGAGAGACTACTAGTCGCCATAGCACTTACATGAGAGGCTACCACTTAAGAATCACTCTGGAAATGATTGGGAGGTAGGATAAGAGTGTCCTTGCAGGGGCCTTGTGGCTCTGAAGGAGCTTACAGGGATGTGAACCAGAGAAATGTGTTTTACTATTGACGCACCCCATTTCTTTTTTTCACATTTCCAGGCCTGGGAAATGTGGTTGCATTTTGATGTTTCTCTCTGTGACTGGCCTGGATTTCTTGCTCAGACCACACCTTTCCAGCCCAGTTTGGATTTCTTAGTGCTGACTCCGATTTACTCCCAACCTCTGACCTTAGCTGGGTCCTCTGGACTTAGAGCACCCCTTCTGTCCCTGCACACACCTCTGTCTCTGTCATCTGACCTGGTCATGACCTCTTACCAGCACATTGCCTCATCTTGCCAGCCTGGCACAACTCCCAGAAAGGCTGCCCTTGGCTTGTCCTATTTCATTTTGCTCCCTAATTTGACACTGACATTGACAGATAAAGTCAAGAGAGAAGCCAAACCCCAGGGCGTAACCAGTATCATTTGAGCACCACCAAATTAATCCGTAGATTCTAGAATCATGAGGCCTGGAATACAAATCTCCCCTGCTAGGTATGTAAGTGGGGAGTAGTTTTTTTGGAATTGACATTTGCCCAACCAGACAACTCTGATCACGAGACTTGAGGCCTCCAGTTTCTGGAGAGGATAGAAAACACCTGATGTCGGGGAGGAACAAGAAGTGATAGAAAATATGAAGCTCTATAAAGATAAAATGTCTATATTCCCCAATTGTGCCCAAGCATGGCCTATGGTCTGTGTGAGCTTATTCTTATCGTAAAAGGAAATGTCTTCCTATGTACTTATTATCCCAAACATGCCACATGGAATTGTCTTCTGCCAAAATAAAAGCAGTCATAGCTAAAACTTCCTTGACCCTTGATTTTAAATATCTTTGTCATAGTTCTCTATTTTACTAAATATTAAATTTCTAGCACATTTTGAAGAGAAAAACAAAATCCTGCTGTGAGAGAGAATTCCAGCTAACTACAAATTGGGAGGGGAGCTCCTTGAATGTCCTTAATGGCCATAGTGAAAGTAGAATTTGGGGCCCCCTGACAGACCTTGTGGAAACAATTGGACACCCTGGAGTCCTGGACTTGTCTAGAATTTGGCAACTTGCTGGCTGCCTGCACTTGTCAGTTATGACTGGGAGAAGCACCCATAAAACCTCCTTTTATTCTCATCTCCTTCCTAACAAGCCTTTATCTAAATGCAAATGAAAGTCTAACTTTTTGATTAGGATATTATCTAGTCATCCATTCCAGAAAAACCACAATTAACAAGTGATTTTATTTCTGACTCAACATTTCTTTGTTTGGAAAGTTCATTTGTGGTGTGATGCTCTTGATGGAAGTGGGCATGAGTCTTTTTTTTTTTTTTTTTTTGAAATGTGTGAGGAGATTTCTGCTAAGTTTTCTTAGATAGAAAGGTGTTAGTTTTTTATCATCATGGGTAGGAGGTGATAGTGGAGTGAAGAGTATGGAGGGGTGTGGTATTCTACCCTAAAGTATTTTTCTAAAGCATGTTAGCAGCTAATTCTGGTTGTGTTTGTGGGATTGAGTGGAGTTTTACTTAAAGTTTTACTTAAAATCCTGAGCACACTTTATCTCAGGATTTTAACTGTTGTTATTTGTGCTGGGAGACTGCTCAGGGGCAGTCTTATTCTGAGGGGTAGTTACCTGCATCTTGGATCACCACATGCTCGCTGTGTGACCTTAGGCAACTTACCTAACATCTCTGGACCTCCAGTTCCTCATGTAATAACACTACCTAACTCCTAGAGTTTGTTGAAGGATTCAATTAAATAAGTTAACATTTATAAAGTATTTAAAATAGAGCCTGGTGCACAGGACATTGCATGAATAATATCCTTTCCTGCCTCTAATAATAAAGTCTACCATCTTTTGAGTACCTACTAAACGTTCAGCATGTGCTAAGTGCTTTATATGCATTTATCTTATTTAATTCTTAAGGATACAAAGTAGTAGTATGATACTTGCAATAGTTTTCACATTTCAGCTTGGTTAGGCAATAGTACCTATAGTACCTGGTTATTTAATCAAATACCAATCTAAGCGTTGCTGTGAAAGTACTTTGTAAATGTAGTTAACATCTACAAGCAGTTAACTTTAAGATTACTCTTGATAATGTGGTGGGCCTCCTGCAATCAGCTGAAGGCCTGAAGAGCAAAATCTGAGGTTTCCCTAAGGGAAGAAATTCTTCCTTAAGACTCAACATTTTAAACTCCCACCTGAATCTCCAGCCTACCATACAGATTTCAGACTTACCAGCCCTCACAATCGTGTGAGTGCATGTACATACACACATATGAAGGCACAGACAGGAAGTGGTAGAATTTGAATCCAGGTGTCTCTTACTATATAGATTATTTTCCACTATAGGCTGCTGTCTCTATTCTCCAGTCATTTCAGGCTTTTTATAGAGCAGAATGTTCTCTTATGCTCAAGACAGAAACTATAGAAGTGCAGTTCCTATGACCATCTGGTTTACTCTATATTCTGGTAGCATTTGGAGGAAAGCTTGGAGTAGGGAGCAAGGAAAAAAAAAAGGGAGGAGTAAGAATTTTATTAGTGGAGTTTTTGGTTGTAAACAACACAAACATACTTTCACCAAGTTACACAAAAAGGAAAGAATTAGAAGAATATTGTTGAGGCGGGGCAGCTCACAGGAAAGTGCTCTGTGGGCTGGACCATGGGAGCCCTAGCAAAGTTCTCACTGCAGGGAGAGCCTGGTGAGCCCACTTCAGCTGTGAAAACTAACCTGGAAGCTGCTCCTTTTTCCTTGGGTGAAGTGCTCAAGAGGACATCTGTCCACCTTAGCAGCTTAGGTCACATGTTGCCCCAGCCTGTACCTGGGCATGGAGAGAGAAACTGGACTTATAGAGGCAGGGATGCTAGGGATTACCACCCACAGATAATGAGGGAAGTTTTGTTTTCCAAAAGCAAATTGGGGTACTATTAAGAAAGGAAGTGCGTTCTCGACAGCCAATATGATAAATAGCCATTGTAGCCGCAAAAGATTCTTAGATTGAATCCTCTTTTGCAAAATATTTCAGGATGGGCCCATCATCAATCTCCAGAAATGGCTCTTGGATTTGTGGGGGTGACAAGGAGAGCATCTCTCTGCTTTAGTTTAGGATTTGGGGCCTTAGGAAAAGCTATTTGTATAAAACTTGCCATGTTAAACCTAAATAGCAATAATAATAATAACAACAATTAATTTCCATTAAACACTTACTGTGTGCTAGGTTCTATTCTAGTGCATTGCCTAAAGGTCATCTTGTCTTCACAACTCTGTAAGGTAGGTACAATTATTATCACCATTTTACGCGTGAGAAAATGGAAGAATGTGAAGGTTAACTAACTTGCCCACGCGGATAATAAATGGCAAGCAGTACACAATAATGTCTTTTTACAATTCTAATCTTAGAATATTAAATAGGATAGGAGACTGTCATATGATCACAAGCAGCGAAATGCCTTCCGCCTAGCTGGAGAGCTGACAAGGTCTGATGCTTGCTTGATAAAGACTCTGCCTTGATGTCTGATCTGAGATATTCAATTCCATTTTCTTAATGGCTGTCAATCAGTTTCCCACTGTTTCCCCTGAGGCTGGACCCAGCATGGGTGTCGTCAGCTCTTAGGAGCAGCATTAAGAACAAAACCTGATGGGACTGTTTGTTTTTCCCCAGTGAGGTGGCCTGTCCCTCAACACAGAAATGAGCTCAGATGTGCTCAAGACTGAATGAATTGCTTCCCAAATCACTGGGCTTCCTGGAGGAATCCAGTATTACCAGAGAAAACAAACCCGAGATGTGAGTTCAAGAGATGCCTTCCATCATTCTGTTTCCTGGGATTGACTCTTAGACCAGCGATGCCTTATAGAAACATAATGTGAGTTCCATACATCATTTAAAATTCTCTATTTTTAATAATGTAAAATTAATTTTAAAAATACATTTTATTTAACACAATAATCCAAAATGTTATAACTTAAACATGTAATCAAAATAAAATTTTATTATCGAGGTATTTTACATTCCTTTTTTCATATTAAGTCTTTGAAATCCAGTGTGCATTTTTCATTGAGCACACCACTGTTTGAACTAAGCACATTTAAAGTATATGGCTAGTGGCTGCCATATCCGACAGTACAGCTTTAGACCACAACCCCTTGGGCAACTTCATTTCTCAGATATGAGCACCTGCAAGGTGACTACATGGTATGAGACCTCATGGAATTTTCATAGCAGAGAAAATGTACAATAAACAAGTAAACATGAAAATCAACAAGGTAATAATAGATTGTGATGAGCAGTTACCTCTTTGTGATTTGGGAGGATACTTGAATATAGTGGGTGAAGAGGGTGGAGAGTCTTCTCTTAGGAGGGAACATCTGAGCTGGAACCTGAAGGACAGAAAGAACCCACTGTGTGTGGTGGGGATAGAACCTTCCAGGCAGAGGCCCGAGGCAATGCAAAGCCCTGAGGCTGGAAAGCCCTTGGCCTGGGAGATACAGAAAGGATGGCTGTATGTCTGGCCATAAATGGCTGAAGAGCTGATTAGTTAAGGACCAGATTGCTTGCTCAGTGTTTTGGATTTTGTCCTAAACATGAAGAGAAACAACGGACCTGTTTTAAACATAGGAATGATGAGATCTGATTTCAGTTTTTAAAAGATGGCATCAGGGTAAGTTGAGCTAATAAAGGCCCCTTTCACCTCCTCTCTCCTTCTACAAAAACATAGAAATGGCTTCATTTAAAAAGCAAACTTGTGGGAGGAGGTAGCTGAGTGGTTAAGGCGATGGACTGTTGAAAAGCAAACCTAAATAAAACTAAACTGAACTATATATCTGAGTTTGATAGAAAGGCAAATAATCTTGAGTCAGAGAGTGAGAGTAAAGTTAAAGACAGCAGGAAGATCCCAAGTAGATTCTGGCTGCTTAGGGGTGGGAGTGGGGAGTGGTGTCAGTTTGTATTTCCTGAATACAAACTGTAAAGGCCTGGAATTTTCATGCCTCTATTGAGACAGGAGACAAGGCTTGGGACCACTTGAAAAGGGGATTTTGAACTGAAATCCCTTCATAAATGCAAGGCTTTGAGAGGGGTCCCCCACATCCAATGAAATGGCCTTAAATAACTTGCATCACCAGCTCAAGGAGAAAACAAGAAATCTTGTCTTTATCTTGTGGAAAAAGAAATCTGTAAGATATTAGAATCCTAATTATGTGCTATGTGGAGGGGTGGTAAAAAAATTATACTGAGTGTGTGGGGATTAGCAAATTGGTCCTAAAGAGATGGGTTAGAGTTAGGTAGAACTAGGAGAGGTAAACCAGTTAGGAGGCTCCTGCAGTATTCTCGGTGCTTCTTAAACTTTAATATGTAAATGAATCCTCTGGGAATCTTATTAAAATGCAAATTCTGATCCCTTAGGTCTGGGGTGGAGCCTGAGACTCTGCATTTCTAACAGGCTCCTGAGTGATGCCAATGCTGCTGGTCCCGCAGACCACTCTCTGAGTAGTGAGACTCTAAGCAACAAACAATGGTGGATTGGACTAGATTGGTAGTGGGATGAAGGGAAGAGGATGGATTCAACAGACACTGCGGAGAGAATCAACAGGACTTACTGAAGGACATATACAGAGTGAGGGGAAAGGAGAATCAAGGGTGACTTCTGGGCTTGTGGCTTTGGTAACTGGGTGATGGTAGTACCTACCATTTACTGAATTAGAGAAGACCAGGGTAGAACAGGCTTTTTTTTTTTTTTTTCTTTTTCTGCGGGGGAAAGGGCACTGTGAATAGTAGAGATTAAAACTCAAAGCCAAGCAATTGCGAATACTGTGTCACATCTCCTTTCTCTGTAAAAGAAATGCCTTTAAGAAGCATCCGGGACATGGGTGAACTATTTTTCTAGCTTGAGTTTCTGACAACAATCTTGGCTTTGTAGGTCCAATTTGGCAAGTGTTAAAGGCTTAATAAATAGCCAGCTTTGTAAATGAGGTCCAGAAACAACCAGCACATACCCCCTGTCCCTCTTACCCACTCAGCACACACCTCCCCTGATTAGCTCTGAAGAAGATCATGACACTTAGATCAGTGAAGGTTAGGCTCTGTCTACTGGAATCTTCCAAACTTCTCAGCATGTAGTCAGTCTGAATAAGCAGAGTGGTTGTGCTTGTAGTTTCTAATACATAATATAACACGTGCAGTCTTAAGAATTTTTGGACAAATATATTTATTTTAAGAAAAAAAATTATATGTATGCCAGGTGCTCAGCTAGGTACTTTTATTCAGTAGCTACAACAATTCTTTCAGGTGGGTTCCTTTATTCCTGTTTTCATAGATAAGGAAAGTAAGGTTCAGAGGGATAAATAACTTGCTTAAGATCCCACACAGCCAGTTGAGAGTTGAACCTCTGTCAGCCTTAGTTCAAAGTACAAGTTCTTTTTACTTCACTCTGGGACCCCAATTTCAGGCTCTGTGCCATGTGCTGAGCAGCATACACTGAACTTCAGCAAACATTATTCCAGCCCTGGAGGAGTTTAACCTAAATTTGGAGCGAAGTCAATCATGCAAACATACTTGACATGAGGCCTTATGTTGCTAGTTAAGTCACTGGAGATATTTCCCTAAAATCAGAGTGAAGGAAGCTCTGCAGAGTCTTCCAGAGAAGGTAGGACTTTAAATTGTGCATGCAAAAGTGGTTAAGACCTGGAGAGAGCTAGGAGAACCTCCCAGGGAGCAATTCCAGAGAGTGGGACGAATGCGAGCCAGGCAAGCAGGCAGCCTCTGCTAACAGATTTTCTTCCCCTCTTTTCCACCTTGCATCTTTACCACTGGTTTTTCCAGGCCCATGTTACATGCCTGACCCCTCTGAGTTGAGATAGGTGTCCATTTCCAATTCACTCATGATACCTTATGATTATTTCTATCACTGCAATTTCCACATTAAGTGATTGTTGTATGTGTATCTTTCTTGAGGTCAGGAATTTTGCTTCACTTGTTTTTGAACCCCTCCAGGGATAAAATAGTGCCTGGCATATAAAAGATGCTTAATCAAAAAAAAAAATGTTTTTGAACAGTTATTTTTCATGGTATCCTTTCTCTTCTTTACACTACTCTGTTATTTGATTTGTACCACTCTGCATTGGTTGGGATACACCTGAAAACCAAGAATCAATATTTCAGTCATCAAAACAAGATAGTGTATCGCTTCAATGTCAGGGTAAGAGTAGAAGCAGTTCAAAGTGACATGGTGCCTTCCTGGTGTGGGGTACCCAACATCCTGCTAGCTGGTAGTCCTGTCATCTCTAGTATGTCATCTTCACTTACATGTTGAAGGTGGCTCACCACCATATCTGTGTTCTAGCCAGCAGAAGGGGTACCAAGGGAAGGGAAGACAGGCTGCTTTCTTTTTAAAGGTGCAACATAGAAGTAGCACACGGCATATCCATTCTCATCCCATTTTTTAGGACCTAGTCATGTGGTCAGATCTAGCTACAAGGGAGACTGGGAAAGATAGTTGTTATTTGGGGAACCATCAAAGGCTAAAATTTGTATTACCAGAGAAAGAGAGAGCAGCGATGGAGGTATGGGGAGGGCAGAGATTGGTGGCATGATCTGCCACACTTTCTTTTCCTATACTGCCTTATTGTAGATGTCCAGATAGTTTCATATGATTTGCTTGATCTATTATTTTTCTTTCCAAGGTACTTTTACTATTGAATTATTTGCAATTGTTGAATTGTGTATGGTCATCTTATCTGTCCTCTGAGAGCATGCGTTCTTTCATGGCAGAGGATGTATCTTGCACAGCCTTGCTCTTGTAGCATGCCTTACACCTAGATTCTCAGTCAATAATGCTGAATGAATACATGGGTGAAGAGAAGAGCTTTTTCATCAACTCATTACCTTGTCTCTATGGAGTGGGATTTGTCAATTACATTGAACCAATAGCATGAATAAATCAGCATTATCCGTGTTGAAGTCTCACAAAATGTTGGAGCAGTGAGGGATATAAACATCCTTTTCCCTGCCCTCTGTTAATGCACTGGAGCCAGGGAAGAGTCAGATCTAATACCAGGTTGACTCTACTCCCAAGACATATGTCACAATGTCAACTGCACCACCACCATCCTCTCCCCCTTTCCTCTGGCTCTCCTTCATAAGGAGAATCCATTCTCTGCTTCATAACTTTAGAAACAATTTTTTTTGAGTTAGGATGCAAATATTTTTTTTTCGAGGGAGAGGGGAATAATCGTGAGGAACAATATTTTCTAAAGAGTTCTAAAATTACCCTTCTTGTACATTTTGGTCACCTGGTTTGGGTATAGAGGTGGAAATTGCTCATTTGCCTTATGAAACTGGGTTACATTTTGATGATGCCAGGCCAGTTGATCCCGGAGAGGTCTGTTACCATGGCAAACTGTAAAGTCACCTTGTGATTACCCACTTGACCTCAGCTTATGTCTAGACACTCATGCTGAGGGCGACATCACCCAGGAAATCAGAGACTCATAGACCTGCCTTGGTTCCTGGTTTGTCACATTTTCTTCAGCCTCTTGCACAAAGACAGGGTTTCCAGGTCCTTTTATATTGATATCTGGCATTTCCTTGCTCTCTGCTCTTCCAGGGCAGGGCTGCTTTCAGTGGACAGATGCTGCCCCTCCCTCCCCTAATTTAGAAAGGGCCCTGGCCTCTATGACAGCAAATCCATTGCACCATTTAGGTTTAATTAGAGCACAATGACAGATGATTAGTTTACACATCAAAGCATTAAAACAACTCAACAAATTGGCCCTGTCCCAAAGCCCAGCACAGAAACTGGCCTTGAACTCAGAGGCTCTGCCCACTGGGACTGGGGAGCTATTGATGAAAGCTCGGGAGCCCCATGCAGAGACACATAGAAAGAGTTCTGTTTCTCAAGTGAAGAAATGGATCCCAGCTGTTTCCAACCTTAATTGTGTGGCTGTGTCTCTCTCACCTTGACTTTCCACCTCTTAGCCCTCCCTCAGCTACTGCTTAAAGTTCATGTGTAGTTAACTCTCATTTCTTTGGGGACTGATTTATCAATCCATAAATTACCCAAGTCCTTTGCTAATTCTTTTTTTTTTTTTTTTTACCTTGTTATCCTCCAAGTGGGATTTTGACTATTAGGATGCCTACCAAGGAATGAGAGAGAAAGCAAATAAGTTAATCTTCAGACCAGGCCACTTCGGCTACCAGCTGATAATTTTTTGTTTGAGATTCAATGGAGAAGGAGAAACTATAGGCTGTAGAAAGGTAAATAAATTATTTCTGGGTGAACACATGAGAGCACTCTACATTAGATTGTCTTTGCTCCTTATTATGTGTTTTAGATCCCTTATTGTTATGCTGTGGCCGCAGAGAGGATGACGATGTGTTGGGAGATATAGCAGTTTGGTTCTTCTGTCTCAAAAGACCAGTCTTTTCATTCTAACAATCACTTAATTTAGTGAGAAACAAAACAAACAAAAATCCCTGAAAGTCCACCCAATAGTTGAACTGAACTGACTTTCTTACCTGTCCTCATCAAAACAATTGACATGTCCTGCTTCAAGGTCATGCCACTAATTCAATGACAGAGGGGAGACATGAATCTAGGTCTTCCTTCCCAGCTCTTATCCCTCAAGACTATCTGATCTTTCTAATTGTTGGGGGGAAAAAAACAAGACTGCGGCTACATAAAAAATCTCATGGAGCACAAAGGCTCAGGCTTCACTCCTGAACAATTGATGGAGACTGCGGTGCATGGTGGGATTGCTGTTTCCTCCTTGTGGGCCTTGGGGGTGAGTGGGCATCAGCCTTACAATTGTGATGTGGGCAGACAGATGAATGCTGGCTGCCTCAAGCACAGGACAGTGGGTGGAGCTGTGCTGGGTTCAGACTGCTATAAGCAAATCACTTTAGGAGAAGGATGACACTGCATTATTAGCATAAACTAGGAGCCTATTGATCTTGCTGATTAGAAAACCTTCCATGGCACTGGGGTAATTAGCACAATTTACAGAGTAGCAGTTATCAGCTTCATTGCTTAATTAACAATGTAAATATCTTTCTAAATGACATTTTATAATCACAACGAGACCCTCTAGCATTTGCCCTGTTCACTGCGAATTCTTTCCTGAATATATAGATAGTTGCCTTTTTTGCATGCCTAACATCACATTTCTGCATCACATACGATAAAGCAATTGTACAACGCCCCACATCACCTCTGTTGTATTTTACTAGGGGTCTGTTCTGCCTTCCTCTCTCTAGCCCCAAATATACAGCCTGCCAATTGAATTGCCAATAAAAAGTACTTAATTAGATGTGAAAGGGGAGTTCTGTCATGTTCTGGATTCTGGACTATTTTTTATTTATGTGCTTAGCAGGATAAGTCATCTTAAATTAGCATCACATTTTTTCCTCTGAAGAGCATGTGAGAAATGAGGCTATTAGTAGGAGAGGTTTAACACAATATTTGTGTACACTAGTCATGGGTGCAGAGAATCATCCCAAACGCATATGTTGCTTTGGCAAGCAGGGTTTCTTTTAGTGTTTATTTTATTTCCTTATCATTTTTTGTTGAATTAATGTTTGTGATAGAATATTTGGCCTGCTTAATGAAACATATGTGCAGGGAACTTGATTGGTTTATTTTATTTTATTTTATTTTATTTTATTTTATTTTATTTTTTTACATTAAATTCACCTATTCTTTTGAGCATCAGTGCCACACTAAAAGATTATTTTTCCATGTCTAAGTTCCAAATGGCATAGACACACACTCAAATCTTTATGGAGACCTGGGTGTGGAAAGTTCAGAGGTTCGTAACCTTATCTGCAAAGGATGCCCTGAAAGCTTCCTGTTTCTGAAGGCCTGATGATTTCAGTTGGTGGATTATTCACTTCTGATCTTTCTGCTTCCACTAACTGCATAGTCAATGCAGTTACACATCTACAAAGTCTGCTGAGAGGTAATTTAATACAAACCCGCGAATATTACGTTGGTATAGTGGTAGAGAAGGCTAAAATGAATTTTAGAGGAATTTGCTGTAGGTTTTAATTAACCATCTTGCCCTTGTTCCCTATTATCATTGATTTGTGTGATAAGTGCCAATTATATGTGTCATAAGTATACTCCTTTTTGCTGAAGACAAGAGATCTTATGTGTGATGCAAATAAGGTTCTCAGAATGCTAATTTTGTAATGAGCCAATGCATTCTTCAAGGAGTTTATAGTCGAGTGGGGGAATAAAACATGTGCATAATAATTATAATGCAAAGTAGAAAACTGGTGTGTCATGAGGCAGTACAGAAAGAATTATGGCCAAAAAAGAGGTTGGAGAATAAATTATAGTTGGGAGATTCAGGAAAGTCTGCTTGAAGGTTGGGGAAAATTGTTGGCATAAAAGCAAATTGAGAGTATTGGGTGTAGTTTCCAGATGAGGGGAACAGCAGGAAGAAAACACAGAAGTGGGACTGCATGAAATTTAAATGAGGAACAAGAAAATGTTTACCATAGCCATGGCAGGAAGAATGCGAAAGAAAGCACTACAGATGATGCTGTGAAGGTAGGTCAGGGGTCTATCATGCAGAACCTAGGATCCAGGTTGAAACATTTTTTTTTTTGGTAAGGACCAAAGAGTAAATAAATATTTTAGGCTTTACGTATGGTCTCTGTCACAACTATTCAACTCTGTCATTGTAGCACAAAAGCAGACACAGACAATATGTAAATGAACAGGTATCTCTATGTTCCAATGAAACTTTATTTATGGACACTGAAATATGAATTTCATTTAATTTTAATGTGTTATAAAATATTTTCTTTTGATTTTATTATTATCCTCTGCTATTGGGATAGGCAGGGGCATGTAACCATCTAACCTCTGGGTTTTTCTTTGCCTTTGGTCATATCCCCATAGACAAAGCAAGTCACGTGCTGATGAGCTTGGATTCAGTGGGCAGAAAGCCTCAAACACAGGGCATCAAGTGACTGAGATGGCACCTGGATTCATTGGGGTTTTGGTTCCATTACTGCTGTGGGCTATGGACCAAGCTTCAGCATTCAGCACTAGAGCAACATGGGAGCTGTATGCTCCTAATGGACTTAACAGTATTTGGTAATTATAAAGAAATACCTGGGTCAAGAGTTTTGACAATTTGTGTATGGTAAATGTGATACATAGACTGTCTTATAGGTTTATGAGCTCACACTTTGGTAAACTGTACCTGGATATCCTTAAGCCACCTTCCCGGGGCTGAATTAGGTCTTTCCGTATATCAGCAGGCTAATTATAACTTCCATCTCTCTCTTGGGTCAGGTTCTGTAGTTTCCAGCAAATGATTTTCCTCCTCCCCACCTTTACACCTCTCACTGCACCAATCTGCCCTCCAGGACTGGGACTGAGTTTAGACCAGTGATCTGTTGGGAAGCCTCACAGCCCCTGCCAGCTCTCCTTCTTGCCCAGATTCCCTGAGAACTAAAACAAGGCTCAGGGAGGCAGGTCTGGAAGGAATGTTGAACTAGCTTTTTTCCTTTGTGAGCTGGATCAAAGCAGTTATCTATCTCATTTCCAGATATACCTGACATAACAAAGGGTTTTTAAAAATCATAAAATAAAAAATATTTTTTTTCTGATTTGGAATTACATGTTTATACTTGAATCAAACTAACCTCATTTATCTCCTTCTACTTCATTTTCTCTCCCTTTCTTCTCTTACCCAGAAGAGTCTTTAGTCTTCTTTTTCCTAATAAGAGCTAACATATTTTTCTAATAAGAATAATATATAGCAAGGAAAAGGTTAATTAGGTGACTAACTTAATTTTATAACTTTCGAAAAAAGGGTGTAGTCATCTGGCTAAAGATGCTGAGAGGGACGAAGAAGGAATGGTTGTTTATGACAACAGAGAAGCCATAGAAAAACTTGTTAAGAGCAGGTTCAGTGCTGTGAAGATGGAAGCCAACTGTATCCCCTGAAAGGTGAACAGGTAAATGAATGAGGAAGTGAGACAGACTGTGTAGACAACTCAAATGATGACTTCTTGTCATTTAGGTCTTTGAAATGATCTAAAGTAGCCATCTGGTGACTATCATGGATGTATTTTATTTCTTGGCAAAGCACTTTTTATGACCCAATCATAACTTCTTTCTTTCTCTGTGGTTCTGTCACTAGGATACCACACATGTACAGCAATGATAATGTTTTATTTTTCTGTATCCCCAGAACCTAAAAGGCTGCTTGGTACCTGGTAGGTGTTCTATAAACATTTGTTAAATAAGTGGACAAAAGTTTGGCTCTGACAGAGTGGAGAAATAGATTGGAGAAATCATGTGGTGCTTCTCAAACTTTAATGTGCCTAGGAACCACCTGGAGATATTGTTAGATGGAGATTCTGATTCTGCAGGTATGGGGTGGAACATTTTCCATCTCTAACAAGCTCCCAAATGAGGCCAATGCTGCTGGTTCATGAACCACATTTTGAGTAGCAAGGCCTCTAAACCAGGAGTCCCCAATCCCTGGGCCACGGACCAGAACTGGTCTGTGGCCTGTTAGGAACTAGGCCTCACATCAGGAGGTGAGCTTTGAACTAGTGAGTGAAGCTTCACCTGTATTTGCAGCTGCTCCCCAGCGCTAACATCACTGCCTCAGCTCTGCTTCAGATCATCAGGCATTAGATTTTATAAGAGCACCGGTCCCTGGTGCCAAATGGTTGGGGACTGCTTATCTAGACCACTTCCGTGTGTTTCTTAGAATGGATAGGAGAAAAGACTAATGAAGCGTGAGAGAGCAGATAACTGTAGGAGCCAAGATTTTAGGAAGGCAGAGGGGATTAGAAGCCAGATAGTCCATGGAGGAATTAGTGTTTCAAAGGTAGTAAGAAACTTTCCTCAGTGTAATAGGATGGAGGAAAGCGTGAGAAGAGAGGAAATCCTTAACTGAGTGTGTCTAACTTTTCTATGAGGTCATCAGCTGAGAGTGATGATGGAGATGGGTTTATGGGTGTTCTAAGAAACGATCATTTTCTTCTCAGGCGGCATCCAGTATGCCTTCGAGTTTGAATCATTAAGTTTAAAATGAAACTCATCAGCTCTATTGTGTCATTTTTCTCAACATTAATCTGCTTGTGTGCAGGTTGGAGAAGGAGGATGGTAGGTTCAGAGTGAGGACAACAGAGGGTGAGAGGAACCAGGAAGGTGAGAGTATTGAAAAGTGGGGAGTGATTTTATGGTGGACCACAGGAAGTGAGGCACAGGCACTGGGAGAGACACTGCTACTCAGTTCTTGCTTTCATGAGGGTCTAGTGGGGAATACAATGTACATATATATGTATCTATTATATGCACATGTACATGTGTAAGTGACTAGCAAAACTGCCCCCATAGTGCCTTGAATTTTACCATTGTGTATACCTGGCTAACTTACAACTGCTAGCATTTGTATCTCTTTGTCTAAGAGCATGGAAAGCCAGAAGTAGTACCAGAGGGTCAATGACCCTGAGAACATTATTCAACCATTAACTAACAGTAGTTGAGGTATAAATACCTCAGCTCCCACAACCCTAGGGTGGGATAACTGGCGTGTGTTCCATATTGGTTCCCCAGCAGGATAAAGCTCAGTTGCCTTAGGTGATAACTTGCTGGGCAAAAGATGCTCTTTATGGGCTTTCTTCCTTTCCCTGTTTTGCTTCCCTTACTGGCTGTTTTCTAGGATCAGCTACCAAATAAAATATTTGTTCTCAAATCCTTGCTTTAGAGTCTTCTGGGAGAACCCAAATTGAGATAGATATAGTAATCATGAACTGTGATGCGTGCCATGGAGAAAGACACAGGCTACTGTCTTGGGGGAGAGGGTTATCTGCCCCCAGTGTCATGTAGGAGTGGGGGTGTCAAAGAAGTTGAGGAAGAGACCTGTGATTTGGTATCTTGAGGAGGAACAGGTGGAAGGAACATGGGGCATTTGAGGGTCTGAATGGCCATTTTGGCTGCAGCAGGCGACAGGGACATGGAGTGAAGCCTCAGAGACCACATCCTGCAGGGTCTTGTAGGATGTGATAAGGAGTTTAGCATATCTGCTCAGAGAACTCTGAGGAGCCATTAAGGGAACTCAAGAACAGCAACAAGATAAGATCTGCCTCTAAAAAAAGTGGAGAAGACAGAAGAGTGGGAGAGAAGAAATTCAGGGGCCTCTGTTATGACCCAGGACTTTGCATGGAGTTTTGCGCTGGAGGAGTCTTAACAAGTGTTTACTGAAATGCAAGGTAACTAACTCTTAACTATATATTTGATTATTCAGACACCTAATATTCTGGCTCAAATGATTGAGGTTTCCCTTAATGATGTCCTTTGGTTCTGGGCTTCTTCCCTTAACTTTATCAGGCCTTTCCTTTCTCTGTGGGAGAGCACCAAAAAGAATAACTTCCTTCTACTTTTTGTCATTATCCACTCCCCTCCTTTTTTTCACTCTCTTTCTTCTCTCCCACTCCTTCCTCTCTACACCTCTCTATCTCTCCTCTTCCTCCAAATAATCCTATTTAATAAAGTTCATTATTTTGTACAGTCTCTCATTTTATTAACTGTAGCATTAATTCTTACCTGTGGCTATCTTGAGACTCTACTGATGTAGTCAGTGGAAACAGAATTACACTTTGTGAACAAGTTTATTTTAAAGTGGATCTTTAGTCAAATGCTATCAAAATGCAAAAAAGAAAAATGTTCCCAAGCATGTTCACTTCTTTGTTAATATCATCATATATACAACCAGCATTCACTTATACTTTTTATGAGAAAAAAATCCACTTCAAAGGTGATTTATACAAAAATTTGTGCGTATGTGTGTGCATGTTATTTATAATCTGAAATCATAAGACATTGAGCATTATTTTTAAGAGACGAAAAAATGGAGACATAGTCAGAGAAGACATACATTTTATCATCAGTGTGGTCTCACATGTGACCACTGTAAATATATTACTACAGGGTACACTGAGAAGTATAGAATGATATTTATCAGTCAGCAAGTTTAGATTTATGAAGCTGCAGAAAGTAACACAAGACAGAAGTCCAGGAAGGCTAAAACCCAGGCTGGAAATTACTCTCCAAGAGTATGCTATAGATAGTCAGAATTGCACCCTTTTCCCTCTTGTGTTCCTTTATATAAAAAATCTTGTATTCCTTGCTCATTCCTTCTTCAACCCAGCAATTAAAGAAAAAAGACACTAGATGTCTGAGATTTCACATTACCTTTTAAACCCAATATTTTTATTGTCTTAAAAACAAGTCTTTGCAGCACCCTGGGGTGGAGAAGATCTGTTCATTGGGATTTTCATTTTTACTCTGGTCTCCCCTTTTGGCACATTCACCAGTCACCCCAAACCCCTCACCCTGTGTTCTGGCAGGATTTGAGACATGCAAATTGAAAACTGGTAAATAGCAACTTTGCATACTTTGAATAGAGGAGAACAACGCAGTACTACTCATTCTGTTCACAGGGAAATCTGAGATAATGGGAATGAGAGCAAGGGCAGACTGAGGGTCCTAAGTGTTTCCTTCAAAGTGTTTATTATGCTTATTAAATCTATTGTACAGTGATGAATTAATTTGAATTATTTATATGGTCAACCTTTGAGACAATAACCTGATTTAATCAGAGGATGCAAATGTATCATTTCTCTTTGAAATCTAAAAACAGGTTTAAACTGGAATAAGCATCAGGACTTGTATCTTTTCCTACAAATATTGGCTACAAACCTGCAGTCGTCAGGTTAAATGATATAATGTCAGAAATCAAGAGAAAGTGGTGATCTATTTCTTAGGAAAGTCAATAAACTTCCCTATGAGAACATGTCCCCTGGACAGCCAATTTTTGGGTGACAAATATTTCAAGTAAAAAGTCTTTCCATTTATCTGTAAATATCCTGTGTTGTCTGACATGAGGGTGTTCGTCTGCTAACATTTCAGTGTAAAGGAAAATGACATAGTAAGAAGAATGGTTGGAGTCTGGTGTCGTTTTTGTGAATGTCTGACTGATAGGAATTCTTTAGTTTTACTGCTCAAGCTGTAAGAACCTAAGATTGATGTCAAGTTCAAAGTATTATAATACAATTATTTAAAATATCTAGGTTACCTTTATAACTTGGAAAAAAATTGGAAATTGTTCAAGCCTACCCTCCTTTGGGTTATTTTTTTTCTTGGTGTTTGGATGTTTCTAAGGAATTTTTGTGAAAGGCAAAATCTTGTGTGTTTGTAAAGACAGAAGAGGCACATATGATTCTGAAGGTGGAGTCTTTCTGAGGTAAAGTGAACAGCTTGCATCTTGAATATTTTATGAGATCTAGGTAGTAGAATGATGTTTCTGATGCAGGAGTACAGCAATCTAGGAACAAAAGGAAGATGGGGCCAAAGAATGGACTTTGACAATTCTTTAAAATATTAAGTGATCCTAAGACTGAAAACAGGAATGGATGGTGATACTGCAGATTGTATCTAATAAGGGCTTTAAAAGCTTAATTATTTATTGGTTGAATCTGCACTAATAATATGCCTCTGAATATGCATATAGAAATAAGAGGGCTGATTTATGAAGGTTCAATTGTATCTTTCAGATATATTTGGTACAAGTCTACATATTGAAAATAAATTGAAGGCTTGAGGCAATTATCTGAATATTTCAAGAGCAGACCCCCCTCCATTTGGAGGAAGGCTAGTGTGTAAGGTAAAGAGGTAAAATGAAAAAGGGAGAGAAAACTCTACAGGGAGTTAGGAAAAGACAAAAGGGAGAAAAGCCTAAAAAATCCACTTCTGTTAAATGTCTCCCTGCTTCTCTTACCCTAAAAGGAGAAAAATAGATTACCAGGTGCCATCAAGGAGCAATGTTTTCCTTGAAAAAAAGAAGAAGAAAAAAAGTTGTTAAATCAGCTACACATAGAGTCTGTCTAAGGAAGTCAGACTTTTCATTACAAATAGGTTTAAAAAGCCCTAGAGAAGAGAGACGTGAACAGAAGCAATATTACCCACTAACAACCTAACTCCCTTTTAGACATCAGCTGAGAGAAGATCAGCAGCATCATTGAACAGGGGGTTTGTTTGAAGATAAAGACTCATCTTTATTTCTTTCAGGATATAAAACTTGTATTTAAATCAATTCAGAGAAGCACTTTAGCTTTAAACATTAGAGAGCGGGGAGAGCCTATTTAATAAAACAGCATTATTTCATTTTCAAAGAATGATACTGGCAGTAGCTCTGAGTTTAAATTCTGTATTCTTTTCCTCAATTATAATTATAGATGGGTCTGAAAGGAAGCATGCCTATTACTGTCATATTTATTCTTTTGACAGGTGTTATGGGACTGTAATTTGATGAAATAACTCAAAACGCAGATTCCCATCCAAATATAATTTCTGTCATCAACACGAGTGGTTTAGGAAAAGACCTCTAGCAAGCCTTTTCACAGATCTTGAACACTCTTTTAATATTTTAGCAGTGATCCGTATTCAGAAATATGGGGGAGAGCCTGCCTTTTAGGGCTTATTTCTGAGGTAGCAACAGCCAGAAGGAAGAGTGGGTGCTTAAGGTAAAGACGGCTGTTAGTGGGATAGCTTTGTTTTCCTACTTGGTCGGTTGGATCAGGGAAAGGGAACCCAGTAGCTATCACATGTTGGGGACCCCGAGTCCCGCACGCGGCCGACAGAGGGCGCTGGGCGCACAATGGCCAAGCGGGGGCGGTGCTGCGCATGTCCGGGGGCGCATGCGCACTCGCGGCCCCGTGTCCGCCGCGGCCGGAGTTCACGTTCCTCAGAGGAGGCGGTTGAGCTTCTGGGCGCAGGCGGAAGGTGGAGGCGCGCGCGCGGGGCGCGGATCCGCTGGGGCAACGGGGTGGGCTGGGTGTGTGAAGCATCGGGAATCCTTGGCTTTGCGTGGCCTGTGGAAGACCTAGCGGCGACCCGCGGCACTCCCTTTCTTCCCGGTTTGTTTTCGTGCCCCTGAAGAGCCGCGTGCCCCGGAGCGTGGCTTGTCGCAGGCCTCGTCGGGGCGGCTGGGAGGAGCAGAGAAGGCTCCAGGCCTCGAGGAGGGACGTGGGGGCCACAGGGAGCTCAAGGGTCCCCAGACCCCTCTGTGAAGCGCGGCTGCCGGGCTAGCTAGTTTAATGTTCTTTGTCTGGCACATGCCTCCGTGGTCAGCTTCGGTCTGCCCATTTAAAAAATGTAGACGTGGTCCCCCACGGTCCATCTACCCAGAGTGTTCTGTGAGTGTTGTTACCCTGAGAAACCTTCACGTTTTGATTTATGCTTCTGAATAACAAATGAAGTCACTAGCCGAACCCCTTAGCCCTTAAAACTAATCTTTTGTTAACTTTTACATAACATGCAATTAAAATGCACAATTGAATGTAATACATTCACAGACTTGAACACTATCCATCACCATAATCAATTTTAGAACATTTTCATTACTTCCAAAAAGAAACCTTTAGTCGTAACTGCCCCGATGTCCCCTTCCCCCAGCCCTAGCAAGTGCTAACCTACTTTGTCTATAGATTTGCCTGTTCTGCACATTGTGTATAAATGGAATCATACAGTATTTGGTCTTTTGTGACTAACTTCTTTCACTTAGAATAATGTTTTCAAAGGTTCACCCATGTAGCATGTATCAGTAGTTCACTTCTTTTAAATTACAAAATAATATTCCATTGTATGAAGGTACCATGTTTTATTTATCCATTCATCAGTTGATGGACCGCAGGACTAATCTAACCCCTCACCACCTACCAGACACTTCTGGATCTGACCCCACTTTCCCAGACAGTATCTTCTATGCTCTTGTTTGCCCTCCCTGCCTTCTTGAGCTTCTGTGGGCCTGGAAATCACTACCTCCCTTAGGCCTTCATGCAGGCTGCAGACTGCTCTGTCTTCATCACTCCTCCATCTTCACCTTCACCCAGCTAAATCCTACTCTTCCTTCAGACCTCAGATTAACTGTCCCTTTTTCACGAAAACAACTCTAACCCTTGACTAGGTGAAGGACCCCATGAGCCAGTCTCTCAAGGACTAGAATTCCACTTTGTAGTATTAAGTTATAATTGATTTTTATTATCTTCTCTTGTTAATGTGTAAGTTCCATGGGATCAGGGGCTCTCTTGTTTCTGTATTCACAGCATCCAGCACCTTGTTGGTGCTCAGTGACTAGTACTACTCACACACCCCTATATGTGTCAGGCACTGTACTGTACTAGGGATACAGTTATAAGCAAGATAAACTCCCTGCTCTTATGGAGCTTACATCTCAGTGAGGGAATGTAAATATAAAGTGAAGAGTGCCATGAAGATAAATAGAAAGAGACTATAGGTAGCCAACAAAGGCCTCTTGTGTGAGATCTGGATCATTGGGGGTGGGGTGGACCATGTGGGCACCCTGAAGAGTGGCTGGGTATGTGAGGACAAGCAAGAAGGCCAAGGGTATGGGAGGGGGTGAAGAAAAGGATAACCCAGGAGTTTTCGGCTCAAGGATCCTCTCAGACAAGCCCTGGGTATGTGTAGGAAGAGTTTGAGTTAGGAAGGCAGAGACCTGGGTACAACTGTGGCTCCCTCCTAGTTTTGTGTGACCTTGAGCCTTAGTCTTTTTCCTCTATAAAGTGGGAATAATAGGGTTGTAGATTAAGTAGCCCCCCTGAAGAACCCAGCCCATTGTTTGACACCTGGTATGTATACAATATTTTTGTTCTCTTCATTTGCCCCCAAATCAGGGTGTTTTGTGGCCTGTGTGTGGGAGGCCACTGTAACAAAGCAGTCTGATGGTACAGTGATTCAGTTCAGGTTGCCCATTATTCAGCTCTGGGACAAACATGTTTGCTTTGGTTGGGATAGCTCACAAGGTTCACTTGAAATTGGTAAAGACTCACGGCATTTTGGGCTGACAGGTGTGATGTTCAGGGTGACTCCTTAGCCTTTGAGACAGCAGATGTGGTAGAAAGAGCTGAGGGTTCCAAGCCAAAGAACTTGAGTTTGAGATGGCTTTGTGACTTCAGGACAATCACTTTCCTCCTGGCTTGAGTTTCCTCTCTGGTAAAAGGGAGTCAGTCAATACATATTTATTGAGCTTTTATTATGTTCTGGGCACTGTTGATTGTGGATATAGTCTCTGTCATCTAGTAACTTACAGTTAGCAAGGAATACAGCCAGGTAGTGTAGGAAAGGGTAAGATGTTCAAGTGCCTATTATGTGCCAGCCCCTGTGCTAGGCACTTCACTTATGTTAGCTGGCTTGATCTTTATATTCCACCGCCCGTTTTCCTGAGGTATATATTCCGATTTCCAGTTTACAGAGAAGGAGGCAGAAGTACAGAGAAGTCAAGCAAGTTGCCTAGTATTACACAGCTAGTAAATGGCAGAGATAAGCTCCAAAATAAGGATGGTTTGTCATCAAAACCTGCTCTGTGCTATTCCATCACATTGTTACATAAATGGTTATAGTACAGTAAGATGAGCATGGATAGCATGGGGTGGATGAAACCTTGAAAGAGGTGAGCTGGATCTTTAAAGATAAAGGAATTCTTGAGGTGGGTAAAGAATTCAACATAGGAGAAAGAGAGATGTTGAAATGCAGAGCACATTTCAGAGATGCTATTAACAATAACAATGAATAGTTAGCACATAGTATGTGCCAGGCATGGTGCTAGTGGTTTAGGAACATTATTTGATTCTCACAATATTTCTATGTAGGAAATATTGTTAGCGGCCCTACTGACAAATGCGCAACGAACAATGAGATGGAAGTTAAGAAACTTGCCCAGGCAAGTAATGGAGTCAGGATTTTAACCCACAACTGGCAAGTAATGGAGTCAGGATTTGAACCTGGACTGTCTGATCTTAAAGTCCATAAATTTAACCTCCAAGTTCAGTGTGGCTAAAATGCAGGAAATGCAAGAAGGACAGTAGGAGATGAGTTTGTTGAGAGAAGTTGGAGCCAGATTTTGGAAGGCCATGGGTTTTGGAGAAGGAGCAGGACAGGGTGTGTTTTTTAGGAAGTGTCCTTGGGCAGCAATGTGGGGGTTGGACTGGAAGGAAAGAGACTGATTGAGAGGAATTGGGATAGTCTGAAAGAGGCATTGTTACGAAGCTGGGAACCAAGGTAGTGCCCAGGGAGTAAAGGGGGTCTGAGGGAGTGGAGTTTGGAGGGATGGCTTGAGAGCCTCCACTGTGTAGAAGAGGGACGGAAGAGTAAGTATTGCTGCCTGATTTCTATCTTGGAGAATGTGCATTTGCAAGCTGGAGCCCCAGAGTTGTGGGGAGCAGAACTGCTTCCATCCTATATTGTGACTTTCCCCATCCAGAAGAATAATTGCATATTTAAACAATGGCCTGCAAGCTTGCTTTAGCTTGTGCTCAATAGGGCATGATTTCCAGTTATTTTCCCTAGTTCCTTCCTTCCTACTTTCCTTCCTTTCTTACTTTCTTTCATTTTTTTCTACTTAGTTTTAGGCACCCTATGTCAGGGCAAAAATCAGGGAAAGAGACAATGAGGTTAAGTGGGGCTGTAGGCCTGTTTCTTAGCATCTGTGCCCATGATACTACTTGGCTCCCAGGAAATCCCTTTGTGGATTTATTTTCACTCTTTTCCTTTGTTCTATCATATTCTCTTTTGGGTTTCCTAAGAACTTTTTGAATGCAAATCCTTAGTTGCCCCTTTGTGTAATTGACATCAGCCTTGTAACTTTTTTTCATCTATATGCAGGGGAAGCTATAGATGATATCATTGTGTTTCTGAAAAGCATGAAGCAAGGTTTTATGGAGAAGGCTGGAAAATGAGTGCTGAATAATAGAACAGTCAAGTGCTTTCATGAATGCTTAGACCTGGTCTTGAATGAGCCCTAGGGAGAGTTCTCTGTGAAGTCCTTAGCTTGATCTGGGCAGCCTTTTGTGGTTGGCTCATATATCAACATAGCAGGTGGCGTTATAAGCTGGTAAGGGCATTGGTATCAAATAGACCTGACCATGCATTAGCTGTGTAGCCTCTGCCAAGTTACTTAACCTCTCAGAACCTCAGTTTTCTGATCTCTAAAATGGGGCTAATGACATATACCCCATAAGTTTGTTGTGAGGATACATGAGATAACACATGTAAGCTCTCAATACTTACCTGGCACATGGTAGCTAATAAGACATGCTGTCAGCTTTGTGGGAGGCCTGGGGTAAGACTGCTCATAAACATGTCAGGACTTTCAACTCTGTGGTCCTAAGGCTGAGTCCAGAGCCACACGCATGTTAGATGCTCTGAATGGCATAGTATGGGTGACAGACACAGCCTGCTAAGGTTAATCTTTCTCTCTTTGTACCCTATTTATACTGGGCATGTGATTGTTTCTGTGCTTTTGTTATGCTGAATTGAGTTGAGCTGTATAACAGAAAGGAACAGGCATCCCAGAGATTGTGACTCTAGACTGAACTAGTAAAATGCAAGATAGGGAAACAGACTTAAGTTCATGGAGAACAAAAAAAAATAGTTCATGGGAAAAAAGGTACCTTTGAGCTGAATACCAGGGCCAGGTAAGGGCCCAGAGAATTCAGTCTGAGTTGCATTCCTCGAATTCCCAAGTGGAGGAAGTGATAGTGCCACCTGAGCGCAGCTGCCCATCATGCTGGTCAGAACACAAGCAAACTGTGATTTTAAGTGTGAGATCAATAATGAGGGTGAGTGTGTCCAGAGGAGGGTGAGTGAGTTGGAAAAGAATTGGGAGATAATAGCATCTTCAGGGTGGTTATCTTGGAAAAGAAATGAATGACAGGTTGGGATAATTGACTTCGAATAATGAAAGACAGGACTTGGTGGGTATTTTAGCAGATTCTTTAGCTCCAAAGGGCAGAGCTCAGACCAATAATTAGAATTTTATAGAGCAGATTTTAGCTCAGAACCAAAAGGATTTTCTGACATCTTGGGCTGCCAGAGATGTGGAGAAGATATTTGTTTTATATTAGATGGAGAAGGTGGCTTCTAGCTTTTCAGTGTTCTGGTTTTGAAAGACTGCTTACTGTGGGCTGTTTTTCTGTTCATTCAATTAACATCTTTTACTGAGAGCCTACTATTTGCCAAGCCTGCTACCTTAGGTGATATTATAACTTCCTAATTCATGAAAGGCTGCAGGATGAATAACCAGAATTCATTTCTGACTTAGGAAAAAGCTAAATAAATATTACCTAACTAAAAATATATATATATATATATATATATATATATATATATATATATATATATATATATATATTTCTGTTTGATGTATACAGAGCTAATGGAATCAATGAAATCCATAGACCGAGGGTCTTTCTCAGCCACATTTGGATCCTCAGGGCCATAAGGCTGGGAGAAGGCTAAGCTGTTGTTTTCTCAAGTTTGGGGCAGGGTCAGATTTTGAGGTTATTCAGTTGGCAAGCATTTATGGAGAAGTTCACTATGTGCCCAGACTGTGCTAGGCATTGATGGAACAGAGATGGAGGAATTGACACAGTCCTTGCCCGCGTGGGAGTTTGGTCTGGTTGGGGAGATTAAGAGGCAAACACTCGGAGCACAGGGTGATTCCTGCTGACCTAAGTAGGTACAATGCTGCATGCAAACATAATAGAAAGAGACTAGTTCTGTGTAAGAGTGCATAGGAGGACTCAGTCAAAAAGAAGTTAATTGCAAGAGTGTTAGGAGCTCACAGAATAAAGGGAAAAGGCTGGAAACTTGGGCAGGAGTCTCGACATTTCTGGCAGACGAGGCAGCAAGACCTACAAGGACAATTCAGAGCAGGAATAAGCTGATCAGGACACACTACTGCTGGAGTAAATGAAGTCATTTCAGGATCTTTGTAACCCTTTTCAAGAAACCATTTCTAGAGGTGGGGAATACTCAATCAACCTAGCTGGGGTCTAATCCTCAATTTGTGCCTGGGAGAGATCGAGCCACTGGTGACAGTTTCAGCAGGCCTAACTCAATGGAAAGAAGTCATCCTTTAAAAAGAAATTAGAGCAGGGAGAGCTGTTAGAAAAAAACACAAATGTCAACTACAGGATGAGTAGAAGTCTGTTCGGAGAATGGGGCTAGTGTTCCAGGGAGCATCCACCACAGCCTCTGAAGCCAGACTTCCTGAGTAGAAATCCTGGCTTCTGCACTCAGCTGTGTGAACTTGGACAAATTTCCTACCATTTTTTTTTTTTTGCCTCTGTTTCTATATCTGTAAAAGAAGAGCATAATGGTACCTTGTAGAGTTATTTTGAAGATTAAAATTAGTTAATTCACATGCCTTGTTTAGAATAGGACTTATTACATGGTAACTATTCAATAAAGCAGGTGTAGTAATAATTGTTAGTGATTGTTGTTGTTGTTGTTGTTATTATTATTATTATTATTATTATTATTATTATTATTATTGGTGTTATTGTTAAAGGAACTCAAGGTGGTGTGTCAGTGTGCCTGGCAGGTGGAAGAGTGATGAGGGATGAATCTTGTCAGGTAAAAAGGCTTTAGGAATTTCCGTCAGCCTAAAGAGTTTAAGGCTTTATCCATTAGGTGATGGCAGAGCTGTGGGAGGATTTTTCAGAAATAACTTATTGTTATGACAATTTTCAAAATATTTAGAAGTTGAAATAACAACACAATACCCACCCTTACACCTGCTGTCTAAACACAATCTTAACATTTTGTCGTGTTTGCTTTCTTTCTCACTGTTTTCTCTTTCTGTGTTGTCTTTTGATGAACCACTTGAAAATCAGTTGCAGATGTGATGACACATCACCTTGAAATACTTCTTGCATCTCCTTAGAATAAGAACAGTCTACCACATAACCGCAACATTGTTATTATACCTAAGAAAATTAACTAATAATAACATCCAGTATCATGTCCAGCTGTGGGGAGAATTTAAGTTTGGAGTTAGATAAAGCATTGTGACTGCCATGTAGAGAATGGCTGGCAGCGGGTGGAGAGCAGGTAATTACCCTTCCATTACTCCAGGGAAGAGGTGATGGAACTTGAACTAGAGTAATGTGGGGTGATGAGGGCCATTTGAAGTATCCACAAGCCTCTCACAGAGCATGGTGGTAGGGGTGCTTAGGTCAGTGAGGGCTTCCTGGAGGAGGTGCCAGACCTCAGCTGAGTGTCAAAGGATCAGATCTGTAGGAAACGGATAGGGGTATTGTAGGAAAGAGTAGGAGGATTCATTCAATGTATAGATACTGAGCATCTACTGTGATGGTTAAGTTTATGTGTCAGCTTGACTGGGCCATGGGTGCCCAGATTTTTGGCCAAATGTTATTTTGGATGTGTCCGTGAAGGTATTTTTGGATGAGATTAACATTTAAATCGGGAGACTGAGTGAAGCAGATTTTCTTCCCTGGTGTGGGTGGTCTTCATCTAAGCACTTGAAGGCCTGAGTAGAACAATAGACTGACTCCTGAGTAAGAGAATTCGCTTGCCTGACAGCCTTCAAACTGGAATATTGGCTCTTCCTGGTTTTATAACAGCCTCCAGCCTTCAGACTCAAACTGGAACATGAACTCTGCAGATTTTGAATTTGTCTGTCTGTCTGTCTTTATCTCTATCATTTATCATATATCTCTTGTCCATCTGTCTGTCTATCTATCTATCTATCTCCTATTGGTTTTGTCTCTACAGAATCCTAATACATCTGCTATATGCATTCTGTCACATAGCAGGTGAACATGACACAGGTCGTCATGGAGTGTGTCACTCACAGCTCAGTTTGCCTGGCTTGGTAGTGGGTGGTGGGAGATGTGATGAGGATGTGGGCACAGGCCAGATCAAGGGAGGGCCTTGAAGGCCCTGGAAAGGAGTATGAATTTTATTCTGTAGACCAGTGCTTTCCAAACTTCAGCACAACTTATATGATTTTTCTCATATCCACATTTAACTCCATTCTTATTTGCTTAATGCATTTTTAAAAATCAGTTTTAAGCCATTTTTAAAACTTTTATGCCATAATATATATGAACTGATGGGATTTTTTTTCTCATTACATATGAAGATAAATATAAAATCATTACAATAAAAAGATGTTGCTCCACATACTGTTTAAAGTAATTTCGTATTTGACCCACATTCTAGGAAAAGTTGTCATGAATGATAGGGGAGGGGGTAACAGTGAATATCAGGGGTTTTAGGCAGAAACATGACATGCTGAGAATTACATTTTGGAAAGATTCACCCTGGCCATTAAGGGAAAAACGGATTGGAAGACACGGAGACCTGCTGGGAACTCTCGGAGTTGTCCACACGAGCAGTGATAAGAGCCTTAACCAAGGGTGTGCAGTGGAAATAGGAGGGGACAGATTTCAGGGGCATTCAGAGGTAGAATTGAATAGGACTTAGAGACCAATGGCATGGGAATTGAAGAAGAAGGAGGAGTGGGTTGGCTCTGTGATGATTTTGCTTTGGTTGCCTGGGAAGATGGCAGTGCCTTCACAGAGGCAGGGATCCCAGGTGGAGAGGCTAAGGTTGAGTCCAAAGAGCAGGATATGGAAAGTGAGTGCTCTTAGGGCCACAGGGTTTGACTGCTGTTTTAGCAATGATGTTGTGAGGTTCATTGCCCCTTAAATAATAGCAAACCCACACTTTAAATTAAATTAAAACATTTTTAGTTTAACTCTTCTGAGTGGACCCACACATGCATTCTCTGCTAGATATTACTGAGAATGACTAAGAATTATAATTGAGCTGAAAATAATCTCCCGCCCATACTTGCTGAGTTGGTTTCTAAGTATTGCCTGGGATTTTAAGTAATGAAACAAAGCTGTGCTCTTTCCAAATGTTAATTTTGAAGACTGCAGCTGCTGACCATCTGTTACACGACTGGCATTTTACGATATTTGATTAGCACTTTATATAGTTTGGGGAAGCCTGCCAGTGGAGTCTGCCCATTGGGTTAGGGACTTCAGTGGTATGTCCTCTGTGGTGGCTTTTGAAGGTATTTGTCCCCATTGTGTGGTGTTCCCCTCAGTTTGTTGGACTAAAACATGGCTAGGAAGCCTGGCCAGCTCATATTTGTGGCAAGAGGACCCTTGCACTCTTTCTTAGAGCTGGAAGCATTAGAACTAATCATGGAAGCAGAATTTGAGAGATTAAGATTTTTTGATCAATTAGGACTCTTGGTTTTAAGTGACAAAACAGCAAACCCAAGTTGCTTTGGCAAAGAGGATTAATTGGCTTGGATCACTGAAAAGTGTGGGACTGCCTTCAGATGGATGGTTTTGGGGCTCAAATGAGTTCTTCAGACTTGGTTTTTCCCAGATCCTTAGCTCTGCCTTCTGCTGTGTGGCTTTAGTCTCAGGCTTTAAGAAAAAGCAAGATGGCCTTCCTGAGATAGTATCAAGTCCTCTCAGCATCAAGTCTAGAGAGAAAATGCTGAGTCCTTTGCAGCCACTCTTGCAGATAATTGAAATTCACTCAGCTTCCATCATGTGCGCATCTGTGAACCAATCCCTGCGACCACATGGTAGCAGATCTCTGATTGGTCAGGCCTGGAGCAAAGCTTCACCCAGAGCGTGTGAGCTGAGACCTGGGGAGGAGTGGATCACCAGTCACATATCTGGAGCTGTTACCGAAAGGGAGGATGGGTATTTAGGACAGACAACAACTTGCCCCCCGTGTTAGAGCTAGAGACCAGAGTACCATGAGCAATTGGCAAACTTAGCTGTGGAGATAATATGCCAGGAAGATAATATGCTAGAAATGGAATGAAGGAGCCTCTGAGTAAACTCATTAGTTACTTAATGAGTCTCTTTTCGTAGTTTAAGGAATTCTGATAGATTTAGAATTCTGGTTCTCTTTTTGATGAGGAGGGGGTTGCCTCTCCTCCTTTTTTAATGTTACTTTAAAAGCAAGGCATTATTTAACCTTGGTCTTTTAGCTCCTTAATTTGGAACATAGTGAGCTTTTCTGTCATGGAAGGGAAATCTGTACAGAGGAGATAACACATTCCATTCAGTCCAGTTCAACAAACAGGGCACTAAGCGCCAGGGCCTGGGCCAGGCTGGCAGCAGATGAATCCCTGGCCGTGTGGGAAGCACTGTAACAGCTCTGTGAGCAGGGTACTGCAGCCCCACCAGGGAGGGACAGTCAGGAAGGGCTTCCTAGAGGCAGTGACACTTAGCTGGACCTGGTAGGCTGAACGTGAATTCCTCATGTTCCCCAGAAGAGGGGAAGGGAGCTCTACGCTCAGGGGATTGCATAAGCAAAGGCACCAAGAAGTGATGTACTTGTGGATTTGGGGCATCTGGGAGAAATTCCTTGTGGCAGACTGTGGGATGAACCCAGAACACGGAGTCTATGGAGGAGACTAGGGAGTGACAGGCTGGCGGCAGGGACACCAGGTAAGACGCTGTGGCAGAGGCCTAGGCGGGAGCCTATGGTACAGTGAGCATAATAAAGGGGACAGTTATGGGCTGGAAAGTACTTAGTGGAAGCTTAACAAGTTATTATGTTCTAGAATCTATCATTGGAAAAAAATCTGTACCCTTAGTATCCTGCTTTAAAAAATAAGAGGCCAGATTAGAGTTGTAGGCTCTCTCTTTGGAGAGAGCCATTATAATACAGAGGTTAAAAATATGGGTTCTGCAGACACAAAAGCAGACACAGAAGAGCATGTTCTCTATCTTTTTAGGTAAAACTCAGGAAAATGTAAACTAATCTGAAGTGACAAAGCAGTGCTTGCTTTGGGAATGGGGAGTGGCGAGGGTAGGAGGGATTACAAAGAAGCATGAGGAAACATGTGGGTGATGGAGGTGTTTGCTCTCTTGATTGTGATGATGGCTTCTTAGGTATATACATATGTCAAAACTTATCAGATTATACACTTTAAATATGTGCAGTTGACTGTATATTAACTACATCTTGATAAAGTTTTTTTTTTTAAATGAAAGATGGGCTCTGGAGCTTTTATGGGTTCAAATCTCAGCTCTATCCTTATCAGCTATATGACCTTGGGCAAGTTGTCAGACCTCTCTGTGCTGATTATTTCTTTCTTTCTTTATTTATTTATCAATCAATTATAGTTGACATTCAATATTATTTTATATTAGTTTCAGGTGTACAGCTGTAGTGGTTAGACATTTATATGATTTATGAAGTGATCCCTCTGATAAGTCTATTACCTACCTGGCACTCTAGTTATTACGGTATTATTGATTATATTCCCTATGCCATACTTTACATCCCCATGACTATTTTGTAACTACCAATTTGTAACCACTTCTTAATCCCTTTTTCACCCTCCAACCCCCTTCCCATCTGGTAACTATCAATTTGTTCTCTGTATCTATGAGTCCTATCTTTTTTGTTGTTGTTGTAATTGTTTATTTTATTCTTTAGCTTCTACACATAAGTGAGGCCATATGGTATTTGTCCGACTTATTTTACTTAGCATAATACCCCCTAGGTCCATCGATTTCATTTTTTATGGCTGAGTAATATTCCATTGTATATATGTGCTGTTTCTTCTTTATTCAGTTTTCTACCAGTGGGCACTTAGGTTGCTTCCGTATCTTGGCTATTGTAAATAGTACTGCAGTGAACATTGGGATGCTGTGCTGATTTCTTTTAATGTGTACATTAGTCACTAAGTAAAGTGAATAGGAGAGAACAAGTGCTCATATTCTTAATTATAACACACAGTAAAATGAAATCATGTGCCCAGGCCCTGGTCAGCATGACAACTCTCTAAGCAGCTGCTTCTTCATGCAGAGCCCTCTAGAATTGTTCTCAAAATTTAATGTTCATGTGGATATCCTGGGTATCTTGTTAAAATGCAGGTTCTGTCTAGTAGGTGGGGCTGAGATTCTGCATTTCTAACAAGCTCTTGGGCAATGTCAGTGCTGCCTGTCCCGAGCCACATTTTGAGTAGCAAGGCTCAGACCTCTGGGCGTCCTGCCCTCTGTTGCTTGAGGTTAACTGGTTTATCGGCAGTTTCTCTGCTTGTCTCCCCTACTCTGCCTGTTAGTGACACTCCTTACCCACCACTTGAACTTGATGTCCAGAAAGAAAATGGCAGGATGAGGCTGCATATCTTGTCTTTGGTCTTTGCAGGTCTGCTCTGGGCTTAGACTTCTATAGGACTGAATGCCCAGCCTGAGCTCAGGGTCTGGGTTCCATAGGGTTGGCATGAGGGGAACCTGGCCTCTGTGCTATATCAAGCTTGCTTTATAGAGCACGGGGAGTTGGAGGTCAGGGCTGAGTATTGGCTTGATACCTTAGAAGTGATGCTCTGTGTTTTCCAGGGACAGATGGTCTTGCGGATGGCCCCACTACCAGGGGCAGAGCTGATCCAGAGGCCACTGCAGCTCTACCGATACCTGCTGCGCTGTTGCCGGCAGCTGCCCACGAAGGGCATCCAGGAGCATTACAAACATGCTGTCAGGCAGGTGGGAGCAGCATATGCTGGGCCATGGGTAGGGGTTACTTTCTCTTATATGGGTCCCTTCATGGGGTTGGGAGCCAGGGGCAGGGGGCAGGGATGGGCTTTCAGGTGGTGGTGGTGGGGCCACAGTTTGGTAAGAGCCACCAGAAGCCCAGCTTCTGTGTCTGGTTTCTGTTCAGCAAAGAGAGGTTGCATCATCCAGCACACCAGCTCTATGCTGTGGCTTGAATAAGACAGTTAAATGGTTAATTAAAATAGTATGGAACACAACATCGTTTTGACAGGCGTTGTTGCTAATAATGCACACCTGAACTTAATTATGAGCAAACATCAGGTAAACCCAAACCGAGGTACCATCTACCATATAACTGGCCCATATGATACGAAACACAAAGAAAGGCAAAAGAATTGCTCTGGTTTAAAGAGGACTGAAGAGATGCGACTCCTAAATGAAATGATCCCAGATTGGATCCTGGGCCAGAAGGAGACAATTATTATAAAAGACATTATTGCAGAAATTCATGAAATTAGAATATGGGCTTTAGATTAGATAATAGCATTTTATCAGTGTTAAATTTTCTGAATTTAATTGCCGTGGTTATTAAAAGAATGCCCTGGTTAGGAAATACACACTGAAGTATTTAGTAAGAGTTAAGGGCACGATGTCCTCAACTGCACCATGCTTCCAAAATTTATATACAAACATATAAAGAGAGAATGATAAAGCAAATGTGGCAAAATGTTAGGAATCAGTGATTCTGAGGGGAATTCTTTTGTGTTGTTCTTGAAATTATTTCCAAATAAAGAGTTAAAGACTAAAATTAATACAAATATCATGTGGAAAGTAAAAAAATTAGAGATAGCAACAGAGGCTGTGGAAATCATGGAGAAGGGAGCAGTTAGCTGTCTGAGGAAGTAAGAGAGGACTTCCTGGTGGTTAGCATTTGAGGTGCTCTAAAGTAGGATGTATGAGATTGAGAGTAGTAGGGCAGAGGAGGTATCATTTCTTTTGAAGGGCCCTGAGTGCCACACCGATGGACCTGAATCTCACATTGCGAGCTTCTCAAGGGTGAACATCTGGTCAAAAGCAAACAACAGCCTGGGCCTGACTGGATTTCCCAAAGCCACTCCTGCCCCTCCTGTCTCTGCCTGACTTTCCAGCATGGCCCAGAAGAAGCCCTTCTTCCCTATTGTGAGGCTAAGGTCTCACCCTAGTGAAAGCAGCTTCTTGGGAAGAGCGGATGAAACAGAGAGATGGAAATTTCACTTAGTCCCACCCCACCACTGCCTTAAAATCTTTGGGCCCAGCTAGATTTGGACAGTAATTTTGGAGCCACTCTTCCTTTTCACAGTGTCCTGCTGGTGGGAGTATGGGCTATGCAGTTGAATAGAGTAGGATTCAAATGCTGGCACCATTGCTTGGCAGCAAGTTAGGGTTTCTGAACCTCTTTCCTCATCTCTGTGTGGAATCATAATTCTCTATGGAGGAGTAAGATTGATGCTGAATATAAAGTGCCTGCAGTATGCCTGGCCCATGCCTGATACTCTGAAGCTGCCAGTCCTGTGAATTTTGTCATCTTTTTTTATGCTTAAACTTTTAGAGTTTCCGCGTTCATTCGGATGAAGACAATCCTGAGAGAATCCAGCAGATTATTAAAAGAGCCATTGAAGATGCTGACTGGATCATGAACAAAGTAAGTGCTTGGCTCCCACTTCTACCTGTGAGCTGTAATCTCTGTGACCACCAGGGGTCGCCTGTGCCACACAGTTGAGGACAACCCAGCTGCTCCCCACCTCCAGAAGCTGAAAGGTTATGGCAGATGCCTTTCTGATTGTATTTGTTTTCTGCAAAGAGGAGGTGGGGAGTGAGGGGAACACCCTCAATTCCTTAATTTTTGCCTAACAGTGCTGAATAAACAGATGGGGTGGCAGGAAGAAGAAAGAGCATGGTCTTCCTGGAAGCAATAGTGACACAGCTGGCAGCAGCCTTGTTATGTCTCAGAGAAAAGAGCTGTCTCGGGGGTTAGTGAGTCCCCTATATCTGGAGTTATTCACACTGAGGCAGGGTTATTGAGGAAACATGCAAGCATCTATTTTGGTGGAGAAAAGGAGGGAATCAGGAATATAGACTGACTTGCTGGTCCTTATACTTTGTTGTTAGAACAATCTGGAGTGCTTGAGCCGGTCCCACCTCCCTGTCCTATACCAGACTCTCCAAATATGGGGTCCAGGATTTATTCATTTAAATTCAGTGATTGGACTAGATGGCTTCTGAGAGTACCCCCTACCTGAAATTTTATTTTTCTCTAATAGATTCATCTTAAAGAGAATGACGGGCATGCCAGTATGTTCAGTTCTAATTCTCAGTGTCTTTCTTATCCTCTCTCCCAAACCTATCAGCTTCCTTTTCCATTAAAGAAGAAAAGGGATCCAGGAACCAACTAGAGATTCTGCCATCTGGGTTCCACCACCTCCAAGAAGTCCCTGAAGGGGGCGTCTGAGGCCTAGATGACCTAGATGGTTCTCAGGATTTCCTGGGTCCTCCCTCTCCTGTTGGTTTGCCTCACCCACTTCTAACAATCTTTCTGTCTTACAGTATAAAAAACAAAACTAAAACTCCAAGACTCAAGGAGTGAAGCTGTCCTGAAGATATTGAAGTTGAGAGACCTCTCTTCTGGGACTAATCAGTGGTAGCTGTTCTGAAATATCCATTGGCCTTGTTGGCCGAGAGAGCAGGAAATCGGGGGTAGGAGAGGCTGACATTTGCTCAGATGGCTCATCTTACCATGTTCGTGTCTCCAATGTCCTTTATGTTTGCTTTTCCTGTCAGTTTAGATATGAGATTTGGGGAGAATGTGTTTTTCACTTTGCTCTGAAAGTGATTCATTTATTCCGGACATCATTCTTTGAGGCCTGGAGTGGGTATTCTCTCAGATGGCAGCCTATATAGAAGACAGGGCATGAGTTTTATAACCAGACAGATCTGAATTTGAATCCCAGGTCAGCAGCTTTTCAAGGGTGTTGCCTTCGAGCTCAGTTTCCTCCTTTGTGAGGATTCAATACACTGAAGTCGAAGAGCCTAACACAGGATGTGGTGCCAATAAACGTCTCTCTGAGAAAGTCGTCCACCTTGCACTTTCTTCTGCTCCTACAATGCTCCATGCAGTCCTCTCTAGCCCACTTTATGTTGGGTCTTAGTTGGTTTTTGTGGACTTGTCCTGTCCCTGCTTGTGCACCCGCCCCCCCAAGCCACAGAGCCCTCACAGTCCCATTGCATCAACAGTCTGCCAAGTGGCCACTTCCTGACAATGTCTCTCCCTGCCCAGAGAAGCAAAAGCCCTGGTCCTTGCCTCCGTGGAATTTACAGAGTCTCAGAGTGGTGAAATGTGGTCTGCCTGAAACAAGGATGCCAAAGCAGCTGCAGTGGCACCAATGTGTTTAGGCTTCTGTGAACCTGTGTTTTGTTTTGACTGGGCCCGTCCTTCCTTTGCCACTGTATTGAAAGGAAAAGAGGGAAGAAGCAAGCAAGCGGCTGTGTAGGTTCTCGTGAACCTGAAATCGGTGGAGAGAGACAGACCGACTCATCCCAGTTCCACTCAAGATGTTCTTGGGCAGCTACCTTGCCTCTTCCAGCCTTGGTTTCCCCATCTAACAAATGGAGTAATGACCATACCTACCTCAAGGGCTGTGGTGTGGAGTAATGGCCCCTAAATGCATGCCCAGGGCTTGCCCAGCACCTGGCATGGGGAGCCAGCTGCACAGCAGGCCATTAGCAGCTACCACTTTTAGGGAGCCCTGCTTTGCAGATGAGAGATGGGAGCTCAGAGAGGTTGAGCCCCTTTTCAAGGCCACAAAGCTACTAAGCCAGTTCTGTCTGAATCTACCAAACAGTACCGATTTTGGAGGAAAAGAGGCAAGGAAGGGTGAAAGGGAAGGAGGAGGAAAAAAGAAAGGGAAAGCAGCAGGGAAGGATCAGGGGAAGCTGGCCAGAGTTGGTGGAGCAGATGGAAGACAGATGTCATGCTGGGACTTGAGTGTCCCCCAGGACTCTCACCCAGAGGGGTGACCTAGCGTGTGTTTGTGTCTTTGCAGTGATATGACTTAAAAGTGACTCAGATACATGTATGTGCACTCAACTGATCAGCAAATAATGAAGTAAATAAGTCAATTTGTGAAATATTTCTGGTATTTTCTTGCCATAGGTTGTTCCCTGCTGTGTGCTAACCGTGTTGAGGACTTAGAGAAGGCAGATAGAAAGCTGCCCAGGAGGAGGTCATTCTTCAGAGGGGATGACTAGGCTCTGGTCCCACTGCTACACAATAATCGATGAGGTCAGATTTGCCTACCGGGGTCAGGGCAGCCTGAGGGATTTCAGTCCAGTCCCATAGCTGAACCAGCTTGCCTCTCCTGCCCCCTCACTCTCCCTGTTGTCAGTTCCTCTGAAGTCAGAGGACCATCTTTGATCAGCAGCAGTGGGGTTGATTGTGTCCCTGGCCTCTTACCAACAGGAGAGGTGTGAGTGAAGGCTGGCCAGGGCTTGGGAGGAAGTTAGTGCCCCTTGCCCATGCCTGGCTCCTGAGAGTGTTCCCATGACCCTCAGTTCACTGTCAGTGCTAATCCAGTTGTGCTGGCTCACCCAGGTGGCAAACAGTGGGTGCCTAGCTTTGGTGAGGGTACCAGCAAGGGGGATGGGTTGGTTAGTGTGTTGGCTGCTCTCCACTAGCCCCAGTGATGCCAGAGAGGGTAGTGAACATGGTCATCTGAGGGCATGCTCCCCAGAAGTGCAGATGGGAGAAACAAGGTAGAGGTGGCAAGAAAGCATGGCAGAGCAGAGAGGTGGTTGGAGTTGGGAGAGGGGGGCAACTGTGTGAAGCATAGGGGAGTCTCTCCCTCCTCAGCAGCCTTCCGGTGCTCAGCCCTCAGACTTCCACCTCTATGAATCTAAATCAGCCTGGGCACAGTTGAAGGCTTACAGAGTAGCCTCCAAGCAAACAAAAGAAGATGACAGCGTATTCACCCACAGTCAGGCATTGTGAACTCTAGAGCCAGACAGACCTGAGTTTAGATCCCAGCTGTGTCACTTAGTAGTGGTGTGACTTTGGTAAGTTTCTTAACCTGTCATCCTCACTTTTACCTGCAATGGGGTGCACATCTCACAAAGTGGTGAAATTAAGTCAGTGTGCACAGATAGGCAGTCACGTAACCTCTCCCTTGTTGCTTTACTTGCTCACAACCCTTTTCTTTAGGTGGGTCTCTCCTCTGCTCCAGTATCCACTGTACATGCACAGTGCCAGTAGGAAAGCATCTGATATCTACACCTTGGCTGATTTGTATTTGCACTCACACTGCCTTGCTGGCATGCATTTGTGATAGTTTCTAGGTCTATCTGTGTAACCAAAGACAGCTGCTATTAAAGGGCATCCAGCCTCCTTGAGAGAAACTTACTTTTGGAGGCTGATTCCTGTGGCAGTGTTGTCTTGAGTGCTGCCACCAGGAGCAGCTCCCTGAGACAGAATCTGCCCTGCCATACATAGTGTCCTTTCTCTGCTCTGTGCCCATCCCCAGCTTAGTTGAGCACTTAGTCTCTGCACAGCTCTCTGCTAGGCAGGACAGAATTCACAGTTTAAGGGACAAATAGGTGTGGGTGGCTGGAAGGTTGAGCAAATGTGGCTTGTAGAATGTTATAATACAGATTTTTCTCTCCCATTGTTTTTTTATATTTTTTCTTCTTGGAGGTTTTTATTGTTCCCATGTCTCTGGATGAAAACTGGCACAGGGCTCAAAATTTTCTGGCCAATCTGTGGTTTAAAAAGCCCAAAACTATGGTTGCTTTTAAATTAAAACAGTCTCAGTTCATTAATTGAAATGTCCAGTCTGAGTTAAAAATAAAATTTCAGAATCTGAATTAAGGTTGAGGCTTTTCTCCTGTGTCAGAGAAGGCAGACATAGGTGGGTGGTCCTTGCTGGCTTGGGGTTGGGGGTGGTAGTGGAGGGGCATTCCAGGCAGAGGGCAATTTAAGCAAAGGCAGGAAATAGCACCACTTGCTCAAGACTTCCCATGCTCCTCAGTGTGGTTGAGATACCACAGACCAAAGAGATAGTTCTGTAATCATCCCTTTGTGTAACTGTCTCTCCCACCAGGGAGTGAATCCCTTGGTTTAGGGACCATGCACTGAATCCTCTGGGCCAGCTGTGTCCCTGCTGCCTAGGAGATGAGCTGTTGTTAAGTTTTTGTTTAATGAAAGAATGATAATACCAGGCAAACATGTCTCTCTTCTGTCAAGTTTTTATTGCTTTCTAATAATGGGGGAGGCTGGGAGGTGGTGATTATTTCTTGGCTAAGAACTGTTTGCGTGTGTGGCTGGGGGGTCCTCTTCTTATCACTGGTGCTGGGGAGTTGATTTGGAGGTGAGAACACTTGCTGTCACTGCACAATGGTTGAGCATGGATACCTCCCACACAGACTTCCTCCAGGAAGTTTGTCTTGAGGCAAAGAGAAGATTCCGCACAAAGCAAAAATTACCAAAATGTGAAACCACTTCTCAACTTTGTGAAATGAACCTGTTCCTCTGTCCATCTTGCTCCCCTATGAGATGAGGATTAACCTGAGCATCCAGGGCAAACAAAACCAATGACCTTTGTTCAGCGATAGAAAGAAACTTGGTAGGTTTTATCTGAGGATATAACCTCCTTAAAAGTAGAATGGGTGATTGTAGTTTGAGGAAAAGATCAGAAGTTCAAGAGTAGTGCCTTAAGTTAGGTTAACAGCATTGCTGTGTAGGGGGCACCAGGTATTACCAGAAAGGCACGTCGTTTCAAGTTTACAAAAAAGTGAGGGTTATGGAATTGGAGCAAGTTAAAGCAATTGGCTCATGAACTCATCAAACTGTATAATTAATCACTTTGGAGCCTCTGAAGATATGAGATGCTTCTAGGAGGAACAACTTTGAATCTTCCCTCTGGTGGAGGAAGGAGAAGGAATACTTACTGAACACTCACTGTGTGCCTGGACTTGGCAGCTGATGGAGACACAAAGGTAAACCTGTCCATAGACTGGCAGGTCCATGGGCAGGGACTTGGTCCCATTCATGACCCTCACCCTGCAAGCTTCACAAACATTTGCTGAGTGAATTGAAGTCATAGTCCTTGCCTCTGGAACTCACTCTCTGGTGGAGTAGACAGACCTTTAATCTCATAAGTGCTATCCAGGCTGAGAAGTGCTAGGGCTCTATGTGAGTAGCAGTGAGGTCCCAAAGAAGGAGTGTGCCCATAAGCAGGAACTTGGTGCTTTCATTCAGGGTCAGGTTTCTCCAAACTGGGCGGAAGATCTCTATCTCTCTCCTAAGTGCTATAGGCTGCTTTCAATACCATGGAGACAAGGGCATCTCTGGAGAGAGTGAATCTTTTCCCACTGATATCTTGGGAGACAGCTTATACTCTCTGAGCTTTGAGCAATGACTGCAGAAGAGAAGCTTCCTTAGACCTCCGAAACTGACGGGCTCATAACCTTGAGGCTGGCTGAGCCCACATATGTCAATTTATGCCATTAACCCAAGGTAGGTTCCTCTGATCAGCAATCAATCTCACATGCTGTCACTCCCAAACTGATGTGGGTTTTCCTGTCCCCACTTCTGACCTTCCTGCCCTGTCATTGATGTTCTCTGGTACCTTCATCCGTTAAAAGTAAATTTCTCACTCTCACAACATCTCAACCTGTCATACACTGCAGGTGGGAATGTAAAATGGTGTAGCCACTTTGTAAAAATCTGAAAGTTCCTCAAAATGTTAAACCTGGAGTTACCATATGACCTGGCAGTTCTACTATGTACATACCCAAAGGAAATGACATATTCACACAAAACACATATACAAATGTTCCACCGTTATTCACTATAGCAGAAAAGGAAATAGCCCAAATGTCCATCAACTGATGATAAATAAAATGTAGTACAGTAGTATCCCCTTATATGTGGTTTCACTTTCTGCTGTTAAAATTATCCATGGTCAACTGTGGTCTGAAAATTTCAGAAATAAAATATTCTTAGGTTTTTAAATTGTGCACCATTCTGAATAGCATGATAAAATCTCGAGCCATTTTGTCCAGGATGTGGATCATCCCTTTGTGCAGTGTAACTGTGCTGTATCTGCTCTCCACCCATTAGTCACTGAGTGGCCCTCTCAGTTATCAGAGAGACTATTGTAGTATTGCAGCGCTTGTGTTCCTGTAACCCTTATTTTACTTTATAGCCTCAAAGTGCAAGAGTAGCGATGTGAGCAATTCGGATATGCCAAAGAGAAGCTGTAAAGTGCTTGTTACGTATCATCAGAAGGTCAATACGGGTAGCCCAACACTATGTCACAAGGCCCATATCATTCACCTCACCTCATCATGTAGGCATTTTATCATCTCAACATTATCACAAGCAGGGGAAGTACAGTACAATAAGATATTTTGAGAGAGGAAGACCACATCCACATAACTTTTATTGCAGTATGTTATAATTTTTCTATTATTAATCTCTTACTATGCCACTTTATAAATTAAACTTTATTCTAGGTATGTATTTGTAGAAAAAAAATGTAGTATATGTAGGGTTTGGTACTATTGGTGATTTCAGGACGCCACTGGGGGTCTTGGAACATGTCCCCTGTGGATAAGGGGGGACGACTGTACATCATTTGTTAATTTGAACCAATTACTTTGAATTCCAGTAAGGCAACTTTCACAAAGAAATGACACCAAGGATGCTTGACTATTTCTTCAAAAGGCCCAAATATGGAATACTACTTAGCAATCAAAAAGAACTATTGATACATGAAAAAGTTTGGATAAATCTCAAAGGCATTATGCTAAATGAAAGAATGTTACATGTATGTAACCTATGTAACGGGTTATATATGTTATGATTTCATTTATATGACAGTCTCAAAAAGACACAAGTGTAGTGATGGTTAACAGACCAGAAGTTACCAGAGATTAGGGATGCAGGGGGGTTGTGACTATGAAAAAGTAGCATTAGAGAGCTTTTGGTCTGTATGCTGTTGTCATAGTGGTTAGATAAAATTCATTGAACTGTACACTGCTCCTAGAAATTACTTTTACTGTATGGCTTTTTCTTTAAATGACCCAACCATCATTAATAGCATTTTGGCTTTTTTATGTGTTAGTTTCCTTTGTGGTCAGGCAGGGTAATCTTCCGATTTAGTCTGTCTTCAGGAACAGAATGAAGAAAGGTGAGACATTACTACAGATAGAGATTTTTGAAAATGCCAACTTTTAGGTTTTGCAAGGAAAACAGAAGTTAGAGGGAAGAATGGTAGAGGGTAAAAAGAGGAAAGAAGGTTGGAGAGGTGTTCTGGAATGACTTTTATGAGTTAACTGTATTTTCAATATTTATTGTCTTCCAGGCAGTAAGTGCTCTACGTGCTTTACTTCAATTTTCTCTGAGAGGTAGGTGCTATTACTAGACCCACTGTGCAGATGAGGGAATTAAGGCCCAGAGATAATAGGCATTTTGCTCCAGTCACGTAGTTGGTGAATGGTGGGGCTGGGATTGAATTCAAAGCCATTGCCCTTAATTCCTATCCCATTGTCTTTCCTCCTGGTGCGAGATTTGGGGTTTATGGAGAAGGTAGTGGCTGCAGCAGGCAGAGGTGTGGGCTTTGCAGACAGATGTATCTTCACTTTGCCTGTGGGTCTCTGACCTTGGGATGCAGGTAGCTGTGATCATCAGGCATGCTTTTCTGCAGTGCTTGGCCTGGACAGCAGGAGTTGCTTCTTGCTCTCTGAAAGCTAGCTTTTCTGACCTTTTCTTCTCCAACCTCCTGATGGGTTTCCAGCACTTAATTTCCTAAAGCAAGTCCCTTCTTGAAATACTGGAGCAACTTGTTCTCCTAACCAAACCCTGGCTGATATGGAGCCTGGACATACTGTCCTCTTAGGAAAACTCTTTAAAAGATTTATCATTTTTTAAAAATAATATATTTGAAAACAGAGGAAGCGGGCTGGGGATGGAGACCCCATGGTAGGTGTCTGGGGTGTCCCTCCTTGGACTTAGTTGGCCGAGCCCTTTTATCTGCCCAGCCTGGCCTGGGGGAGGGGAAGACATTGTCCAGAGGGCCTTCCCAACCAGGCAATTCCATTCCTTTTCTCTAGCAGTTAACTGCTCATCCCTTGTGTGAAGGAAGCAGCAGGAGTTACTGTCCTCAATGTTAAGCGAGGGAAACTGAGGCACAAAGAGGCTCGAAATGGGGTAGTATGTGGCAAATCCAGGAAGACATCTCTGTGCTCTATCTCCAAGTTTATCATCTCATTACCAGAAAACAAGAAAAATTCTAGGAGGGGTTTAGGGGCCAGTGGGGAAGATTCATTCAGCATCTATTATGATCAGTGTTAAGCACTTTCCATGCTATAGTTCATTTGATTGAATCTTCACAAAGCCCTGTCTTATGATTTTCATTGTTGAGAAGAATGAGGTTCAGAGAGGTTCCCTGAGTCACACAGTGAGATTCAAATGTGAGATTCAAACCCAGCACTTTCTAGCTCCGAAGCTCATGTCCTTACTGCCACACCACTACCCCTTGAACAGCTGCCCGGGGAGTGCTACTGGTCATTTTCAGGGCTCTCACTGCGAAAGATCCTGCGCGTGCCGGTAGCTGTATTAGGCTCTGTGTGTGGTTGCGTAGATTTAGATTCTGGCTTCTGAGGTCTTCCGATTTCAGATGAACACCACTCATTTCTAGGGCTCTAATTTGCCTTATTTCATGCCTTACATGCATTAGCTCTGATCCTCAAAACCTGTGCAAAGTAGTTATGATCATCTTCATTTTACAGATGGCAGAACACAGAGAGATTAAGTAATTTGCCCAAAGCCACACAACTAAGTCTCAGAATGGGCTTTGGAAAGGATCCTATGCTCACTGATGGACACCACACAGTCTGCTGTGCAATAAGGAACATACGTAAGTGGACTCTGATGTAGCCGTGTGGTCAGTGTCATCAGGCTCTTAAAAGATGATCATTCAAAATCATTTTTAATAAAAAGAAAAATACCTATAATATGAAGCTCCTGAGAAAAAGTAGTACACAAAATTGTGTGTAGAGTGTGCTCATTTAAGAAATAAAGCATCAGACAAACATGCTTATGTAAAGAAAAGGAACCTTGGAGAGAGATATACCAAAATGTGAACAGTAGTAGTAAAATGATGGGTCATTTATTCTTCCTTTTGTTTTTCTGAATTTGTCAGATTTTCCGTAATGGGAAAAAAACTCCATATATTTTTTTAAAAAGGCAGCCACTGCAGCATGAATAAAACAAAGTATGGGTTTAATATAATAACAGGAAAACCCTTCAGGCACTGGGGTGGCGGAGAGGAGGTGAAGGAAGCTGTGAGGCACATGTTTATTTCTCCTCCAAGGTTACCCCTTTTGGGTTTTCAGATTCCTGTGCAGCCTCAGCCAGTCTCTGACCATCTCTGTACACTCACTGTGGGTACCAGTCTGGGCTGGGTCCTGAGGCTGCACTTGTGTCCTATTCTTTGTGCCCCAAGGCCAAAAACAATGCTCTGTGTGTGGTAAGAACACTATGAAGATTGGATAGAGAGAATCTTCAAAGTTGTTTTTTAGGACTTGTGACTTGACTTTGAGACCTGACTTGCCAGCCAGCCTCTGGGACCAGAAGGGAACTGAATATCGTTAGTGCAGCAATATGAGAAGAGGTATCTGGAGGATTCACTTCTAAACCAGCCTCATCATTATTTCCCATCTTCTCTGATTAGGAAACCTCTTCTCAGATGGTGCAAAGATCTCTATCAGCTCAGAGATCCTTAAATTGTGGGGTTTGAATATGTGGTATTTTGAATATGTGGTATTAAATTTTTATTATCCAGTCACTATTATAATTAATTTATATAGACATTACCCTTGCTGACAAGAATCTGGCTATATTATGGGCCAAACCACGTCCCCTTCAACTTAATGATGACCCTGCAAGGCCCTTCTGGTCCATTTCCTTCCTGGCTCCTGCCTCCTATCCCAGGGCTCCCTCCCCCCTCCCACTCTGCTCCAGCTGCATCATGTTATTGCCCAAATGGGTCCAGTGCTTTGGGCTCCAATCCCAGCCTTTGTACCTTTCCCCTGCATAGTGTGCCCTTCCCTCAGTCCATCTGCCAAACTCATCACCCCTCTTTTAGGATTCTTTACAAAGCCTTTATTGACCTCTAGAAAGGTAACACTGATCTCTCCCTAAGAATTCTACCATCTCTAGAATAGTTCTTGTGCTTATTCAACCACCTTTTCTGCATATATTTAGTGGGCACTTGATAAGGACCTACATGTTTGGTATATGTTATCTCGGATTTTGGCAGTGGCCATGTGAGGAGGCATCATTGTTTGCATTTACTGATGAGGACACTAGAGCTCAGAGAAGTGAAGGATTGGCCCAGGGTCTCATAGATGTTAATGGGAGTGCTAGTATTGATGCCTGCTCTGTGTGACTCCAACACTTATTCAAGTTTTCTGGGTTTAGTTGGATTACTCAGTGGGATGGTGGCTGCTACAGGTGGTGGTAGCTGTGCATTCTCACAGCCCTCTCATAGGAGGGGTTCAGAGTAGCAGTCTGATTGGAAGGGGAACAGCAAAGAGATGGTCTGAAACTGAATTTGGGCAGCAGTCATACTGCTTTTTGTGGACCACATGTTTATATAAGGTGGCTCTAGAGTGGCTTGATGGAGATTATGGGGGGCTAAAACCCTCACATACCACTGTGGATGGAGTCAAGGAAAAGCTGGAGTAGAGGGAAGCAGAAGGCAGAACTGCAGTTGGAAGAAGTCGCATACTGGTATCAGGATAAACAGTCACCCCACTTCATCATCCACCTGAGTCAGACCCAGGAGGGCGTTTCTCAGAGAGCAGATGAGACTGTCTGATGCCTGGAGGAGTCTCCAACCCAAAGAGGGTGTGTGAGGGAGTATCTTTTGTGGGCACTAATAGTAAGCAACTATTAAAAAAAGCTCTCATGAAACAGCATTTCCATACTCCTGAAAAGGGAGCCTCAATTATTATTTTCTATTTTTCTAAAAACATGAAAAAAATTAACTGGAAAGAGCAAGAAATGATTGCTGTTATTAACAACAATAAAATGACATTTGAATGTAAGGTTTCAACTTTTTCAAAGAGCTATCGTATGACATCATCTCATCATCTCATCTCATATGTCGTCATCCATTGAGATGTCAGGAGGGCCTCTTCTAATTCAAAGCGGGGGAAAAAGCTCTCATGATGAAAACTCGTAGGAACCATCAGAACCTGATTGATCTTGTGGGGCAACACCTCCAGTGCTCATCATTGAAATAAGAGGTTGCTCAACGAACTGTTGTGAGCAGAAAGAGGGACTGGGTAGGTTCCTTGTTGACTGGAAGTGAATTGATCCTTGGATCCTGGTAGACAGAAACCAGTGAGCTGTTGTTCCCTTTACTCATTGGTCATTTCAGATTCGTTTGGGTTGGCAGAGACATTTTCAACAGTCCTCAGTGACATCACCAATAGTACCAGGCAAGATCTTTGTGCACAGGGTAAAGTTCATTCTCTGGATTGACCAATCAGGGATAAGTAACTTGCTTGTTGACATTTGATCCCTCATATCTGTGACTCTCATTTCTTCCTTTCATATTTAATTGATGCCTCCTTTTAGGGTAGCAATAGTTATATAGATGCTATTGCACAAAGAAGCATCAATTCTATTATCTGTTTCCTCTATTTTTCTTCCTTTTATTATTGATTTGATTCTAGGTTCTGGTTTTGAATGGGTCATAGCAAATATGGTAAATAAATAATAGCACATTAAGCTATTATTAAATTAATAAAAAATGTCTTTCCTTTTTTATTGAGATATAATAGACATATAAAATTATTTTATTTTCAGGTATACAACATAATGATTTAATATTTGTATATATTGTGAAATGCCCACCACAATAAGTCTAATTATCATCCATCTCCATACTTAGTTACAATTTTTTTTTCATGTGAGAACTTTTAAGATTTACTCTTGGCAACTTTCAAATATACAAGATTATTAAAGATGGTCACCATGCTGTGGTATTATTAGGCCCATTGCATCTCCATTACTTTTTAATTTTATAATGGGAAGTTTGTACTTCTTGACCTCCTCCAGCCATTTCACCCAGCCCTCCATGCCTGGTCTCTGGCTTTCACCAATGTCCTATGAGTCTGGCTGTGTTTCTTTGTTTTTTTTAGATTCCACATATAAGTGAGATCATACAGTAGCTCATCATTTTCATTGGCATCAATGCCACAATTATTTTCCAAGCCATATTGATTGAGTTCAGCATAATTTGGTGTATTTTTGAGCTCTTTCTCATTCTAAGCATCATGTTATGCATTGAGAATACAACAATGCATCTTTAAATATGGTTTATGTTCTTATAAGGCTTATAGTCTAGTGGAAAGGCACATTAAATAAGTAATTATATGTCTATTTAGAATAATTACCAAAGGATGCAATAGGGAAGTTTAACAGGAAGACCCAACCTAATCTTGATGGATAGGATGAGGAATGGACACAGGGAAGGCCTCCCAAGGGAAGTAAGATTCCAACTAAGAATTGTAAGGTGAATTTTTTTTGTGGGGAGGGTGGTGGGAACAGGAAACAAAGAGAATTTCAATGGAGAATACAGCAAGGCAGAGGTCTGGAGAGCTTGACATGCTTAAAGGAAGTCAAGATGTTTCAGAGCACAAGGAGCAGAGTGATAGGGGATGACTTAGGAGAGCATAACTAGAGCTATGCTGTGGGTTTCAGACTTGATACCAACACATTGGGAAGCCTGGATGAAGTGGGATGTGTTACACTAAGCAGGTAATGAATGTTAATGATGATATGGATGATAACGATAATAGCAAATACTTTAAAGTGTGCTTACTCTGTGCCAGTTATTGTTCTAAGCACCTTACAAACATTAATTAACTTACATAAAGACCCATTATAATCCACCTCTGTTTTCTGGCACCAGAAGGCAAGACCGAGCCAAAGCCTATGAGGGAAAACAAAGAGTCAGCTGCTGAAGGTACCAGAGAACAGAGGCAAACCCTGCAGAGTAGATTGGAGCCAAGTTCTCAGGGTCTGGCAGAGATGGGCCTGATGAGGGCAAATTGGGAATAATCCAAGAGAGCTTGGTGACTTGCACAGACAGCTTTGGGGTTTTTCAGTTCAGTTTAAATGGCAGAAGGTGCATCACAGCTAGAGCCTGGTATGTCAGGCAGGTCTATCTCCTGTTCTCCTGTGTGAACTGCAGGAAATAATGGAGGTGATCCAGATGCTCTTGTATAGTATAAATATATATGGTCCATATATATATATGGACCATATATATGTGTTGTGTGTATATATATGGTCTATATATATATGTGTGTGTATAGATGGCATGATATTTGCAGGAGATGGTGAGAGATAATCAACAAGTCAAGTCAACCACAATCCACTGAGTCTGGATCATCTGCATGGCACCAACCAACTTACCATTCTTCCTTGGTCACTCATTTTATGATCCAACATCCATCACTCATACATACATACAAGATGCTCTTGTATATATGGACAATAGAATGCAAATGCTAGACCAAGAGATGATTAAGCAGGAGTATTTCTGTTATGATCAGAATCTGAATTTTAACTAGTACCAACATTGACTGGCTAGTCATCTGTCAAGGAACAATATGCCCACCATGTGTATATATCTCAGTCTTTTGGAGTGGGGTTGGGTTTGGGGACAGGTATTTTTCATAACATGGATGGTATATGGAAAAGCACCCTGGCCTCTAATGCTAGTTTTGATCTCTCTCAGCCATGTGAGCTGATGCAAACCACTGCCCTGTCCCAGTCTCAGTTTTTTCATCTATATAATGGGCTTTATGGAACTGTTATTAGGATAAAATGAAATATTACATGTGAGTGCATTGTTCCATTGGTACACTCACTGTATCAGGGGTGATTGGATGCTGAAGAAACTGGCTGTGCTCCAAACCATCATACGACTGCTGTGTCCCAGAATGCCAGCTTCATAATTTGGTATAATTCCAAGAAATGTAGTTGGAAAATATCTATATGTGCTTTCAAGGCATCCTCTTCCCAGAAGAGGAGCCCACAAAACACAAATGGGAGTCAGATGGTTGCTTGTTGCAGACAGTCAGCAGAGTGGACAGTTGTCTTGTGGTTGGTGTGTCAGGCTCGTGGCAGGCTCACAGCAGAGTGGACAACTGTGACAGTTGCTGCTTCTGCTTCCCAGTGTCTTTTCCATCTCCCTCTGATAATAACATGCCAGCCTGACTTTGCAGGAACCAGCTATCCTTTACCCACGTAATCATGACTAAGTTCCAGACTGTGGAGTACTCCAAGAAGGGTAGATTTGTATGGGCTGGAGAAGTCAGAGAAAACTTTAAGCAGACTCAGGAACTTGAGCTAGATCTTGAAGGGTAGATAGAATTGGGACCAACAGGGGGAGGGAAAGGCATTTCAGATGGGGGGATCAGCAAGAGCAAAGTCTCACATTCATAAATGTGGGGGTATGATGAGACTCAGACTAGATGGCATGATATTTGCAGGAGATGGTGAGAGATAATCAACAAGTCAAGTCAACCACAATCCACTGAGTCTGGATCATCTGCATGGCACCAACCAACTTACCATTCTTCCTTGGTCACTCATTTTATGATCCAACATCCATCACTCATTGTCTAAAAGTTCTTTTTATGTCTAACCCCAGTCCACACTACTAACATAAGGTTATTGTCCTAGGTTTTTTCTTCAGAGGAGGCGAAAGACATAGTTTATAGACAGTCCCGACATGAAAAATATACTGGTCTTATCCCCATGGAAAACTTTTAGCATCTAGAATACCCAAGTAACCAGCACAGCTGGATCTTACCTCCAGGAAGAGGCTCCGGCAGCTCTGGGGCTCCTGGATATTTCCTGTTTATCCTGACTTGTAAAAGAACTTGAGAGTCCTTATTCAGCTCATATGGATGGACCCACAATGGGAAGAAAGGAAAAAGGAGAATTCATCTTCTTTGTCTTTGGAATAAAAATATTTTATAGATGCCAAATGGCACATTGAAATGCAATTTTTAAGAAAAATTAAAAAAGCAAAATATTTATTTCTGACTTAAAGAACTCTGGCATCAGAGAGACCTAGGTTCATATCTTGACTTGGGCACTGGCAAGTTACCATACCTTCCTGAGCCTCAGTTTGCTCATCTGTAGAATGGGTTAGCTGTTGGTGGGGGCAGTAATCCTTCATCCACAGGCTTGTTTTGAAATGTTCACAATATAGGACAGCGAGTGGAAGATTCCCACTCCTCATCTTGTTCTCATTCTTTTCTGCTGTTCCTTTCATTTATTTGTCCTCTCCCAGACCCATTCTCCTGGTCCAAGCCTTACACCTGGCAGAGGGGACTCTGGGACAGAGCTCACAGCTGCTTTCCTTCATTAGCACCTGGAGGCCCACCCACTTCCCCCGCCCAGAAAAACAGGGAATTCCTTCTGGAAGTGAGCCCCTTGGTCTCCCTTTTATCTTCCTTATCAAGCCAGGTGATGAAATCAAGTGGTCTGAGGCATGTACCTATGCTAGCAACCACTCTTTCCACTGGAATTTACTAGAACTCACAGATGAAATTCTTCAGGTTTTTATAATTGGGGAGCTCAAGCCATTCTGGCCTTACCTACTTTGTGTTGCTTTTCCTGATGTTGTAAGTACTTTTGAATGCTTATTTTTATGCAAGAAAGCACTGAATATCAGACTTTTTAATAAGAATTCCTTATGGAGAAGTAATTGCATCTTAGGGACTAGTTGCCACTTCAGAGACCAACAGTGCAGCTTTTCAGCAAGGAGCATTATTTAAAAAGCTTGAGAAAGTCTCAAACTGATGTGTCTGTGGGGCCATGAGACAGGTCTAATTTTGGGGTGAAAGAGGGAGATCCTTTCCTGGAAACGATGCCAGTTGGCCAGAATAAATATTTTTGTCCTGCTCACTTTTACATAGGCCCCAAGGATTCCTCAGCTAGTGAATCCCTTTGAGGACTATGCATAGAATTAGGGAAGGGACCAGAACTCCCTACAACATTTTACTCTATGTAATAGAGGGGAATACTGGCTGGAAACCATTTGTTTAATAAATTAATTTTCTAATTCATTAGTTCATTTAAACTATAAAAACTCATTATGTAAATTTATTTAGTTATAGAACAGGTAAGGTATTTGCACGGTTCAAAATTCAGAAGGTATCCTGTGAAAGTCTGTCTCCCACCTACTCCTTAGCCACCTGGTTTCCCTAGGTCCCCTTCCAGAGATAGGCTATGTACAGAAAAGCTGTTCATATTTTTTCCTGCGCCTGGTTTGCTTTTTTTTTTTTTAAACCCACACAAATGGTTGTCATTTTATAAAGTCTACTCTAAACCTTGATTTTTTTAACTTAATATTTCTTGGAATTCTTTTCAAAAAAAGCATAAAAGACTTCATTCTTCTTCATGCTTATTTTTTAATGGTTCATTTTAGTCCAGTTCATGGAGGCATCACAATTTTTCCAATAATTTCTTATTGAGAGACATCTGATCTGTTTTTTCTTTCTTTCTTTTCTTTTTTCTTTCTTTCTTTCTTTCTTTCTTTCTTTCTTTCTTTCTTTCTTTCTTTCTTTCTTTCTTTCTTTTCATATTCATTCTCATTCTCTCTCTCTCTCTCTCTCTCTCTCTCTCTCTCTCTCTCTCTCTCTTTCTTCTGTCTTTTTTTTCTTACATGGCCAAGTCTACCTATAAGATAAGGTCCTAGAGGGGAATTGCTGAGTAGAAAGGTATATACATTTGCAATTTTGAATGATATGGTGAAATTTCCCTACGTTAAAGTTGGATCAATTTACACTTCTACCAACAATATGTAAGATTGTTTTTAACATGTGAGCATGGCATGTTTTGAGTGTATATTATATTCCATGTACATTGGGTGGTTAAAAAGGTGGAACTAACCTTCAATGGCTTCCCTTTACTCTGAAGGTGAAGAGAACCCTTTGTTAGCCTTGCACATGTGCTCCCTGCTTGTACCCCATCTTCGCTGCCTGCCTCTTTCCTTGCCTGATTTACTACCCATGGATGCACCACTTTATTCTAGTTTCCCAAACATGTAAAGCCTCCTCTCCTGCCAGGTCTTTGTGCATGAAGTGCCAGATGCCTAGATGGCCTTTCTCCCCTCTCTTCACCTTGTTAACCACTTTTAATCTTTAGTTTTTAGCTCAGTCACCCTCCCTCTTGGAAACCCTTTCCTTGCCTCCATGACTAATTTGGTATGACTAGGTTGTGAGCGACCCAACACTATGTACTTCTCCTTCAAGGCCCAGAAGCTATTATCCATTTCATTTCTGTAATTATTTAGTTAATGTTGTTCTTTACTGTTGGTCCATGAGCTCCATAAAGGCAGAAACCATGTCTGTTTTTCTCCTTATTGTATCTCCAGAGCCTACCACTGTGCCTGGTACCTAGTTGGTACTCAGTAAATATTTCTTGTTTGGTTTTATTCAGTAAGATCAAAGACTCTTTATTAAGTATCAGCTATCTGCAGGAATTGTTCTAGGCACCGGGGATACAGTAGTAGTGAATAGACAGATAAAATTTCTGCTGTCATTGTGTTTAACATTCTAATAATGGTTGGGGGAAGGAGTATATAGTTATTAGACAAATTAATAACTATATAATATATCAGATTTGATACATGCTAAGAGTAGAAAGCAAGCAGGATAAAGCACTTTAGATAGGGCTGGGAGAGCTATTTTAAATATATTCTTCAGGGAAGGGCTTTTAAATAAAGTGATAGTTGAGCAGAGACCTGAATAAAATGAAGGAGTGAGCTACGTGGGAATTTGGAAGATGAGCATTCCAGACTGAGGGAATAGCAAGGTCAAAGATCCTGAGGCAAGTCCATAATAGGCGTGTTAGATGAACACAAAGAAGACCAGCATGGCTGGAATTAAGAGGAAGTGAATGATGATAGATGGGTGAATTAATGACTCAAGAAAATGGCATGTGGCAAACAAGGTAAAATTTACAGGGGAAATTGTAATTTTAAATCAAAATTGACAATGGTGTTCAATACATGGTACTGGAACACATGGATCTCTACATACAATTGAACTTCCATCTATACTTCTTGTCATCTACAAATATTAAATCAAATGGATTGTAAACAAAAATATAAACCCTAAAACTATAAAACCTTTAGAAAAAAATAAGAGATCATTTTGTGATCTTGAACTAGGAAAAGATTTTTTAGATACAACTCCAAAATTATGATCTGTATAAGAAAAAATTGTATATTGGACTTCTTAAAAAGATGTCATTAAGAGAATGGAGACAAGTCATAGACTCAGAAAAAAATAATTGCAAATTACATAACGGATGAATGACTTGTATATAAAGAACTCTCAAAATTCAACAATAGGAAAGCAAACAGCCCAATTTAAAAGGGGCATGAGACTTGAACAGGTGCTCCACTAAAGAAGCTATGTGGATGGCAAAAATTATGGATGGCAAGATATATGGATAAGCATGTGAAAAGATGCTCAGTATCATTAGTCATTAGTGAAATGCAAATTAAAACCACAATGATATACCACTATTTGAAATGCCTTAAATAAAAAGTACTGACATTATCAAGTGGTGACTAGGATGCTGAACTATAACATTGCTGGTGGGAAATGCAAAAATGCTATACCACTTTAGAAAACACCTTGACCATTTCTTATAAATTTAACATACATCTACCATATGACCCAGAAATCTCACTCCTGGAGAAATGAAAACTTATAGTCACACAAAACCTGTATGTGAATGTTTATAGCTATGTAATTTATAATTACCTCAAACTGGAAACAAACTAAATATTCCTTAATTGAAGAATATATAAACTAACTGTGGCACATCCATGCAATGAAATAGTACTTTGCAATAAAAAGAAATGGACTGTTGATACAAACAATAGGAACGGATGTCAGAGGCCTTTTGCTAAGTCAAAGAAGCCAGACTCAAAAGCCTGCACACTCTATGATTTCATTTATTTGACATTTTGGAAAAGGCCAAACAATAGGAACTGAAAATACATCAGTGATTGCCAAACATCTCTGAGATCAATCTGAGCCACATCATCTCTTTGAGCTTCTGTTTCTTTACCTGTAAAATAGGGATAATTTTACCTACCTGCTAAGGGTGTTGTGAGCACTGAATGCCAAAATATATAAAATGTCTAGAAGATTTTCAGTACTCAGGAAATGTTCATTTTCTCTTTTTCTCCTGTTTTGGGCAAATAAGTTTTACAGATGGCTAATCTCATCTATTAAGTCTTGATCAACTAGAGGGGAGTCTTCCCTTATCTTTATGTTCTGTACGAATCTTGCTTGCTCACTAGATACCGACTGCTGCCACTGGTTATATTGACTGACTTGAGTGGTGATACCAGCTTGAATCCAACCTGAGTTTCAGCCATATCTGAAGACCCAATGGTAGGGCTTTCCAGATCCCTATTTTCATGAAGGATGGAACCTTCCTGAGAACATATTCTAATAAGGGGATAATGGCCATGGGTAAGAAGGAGCCCTTAAGAATGACTGAGGTAGGGAAGAGGGAAGTGATTCTGATTATCTCAAATTTGTACAACTACTTAGCCTCCCATGGACTATTCATGTACACCCTCTCAAAGGACTGTAATACAGAGAGGCTCCCTCTTCCTCTTTACACCAGAAAACCCTGAAACTTTAGTATTTCAAGGGCTCCTGGGTCTTGGCTATTACAAAAGATGGTGCTTTCTGGTGGCTATGGTGTTACCCTGTGAGAGCTCTGGGGAGAAGCCAGGGCTCATCAGAAGAGGACTCAACATGTGTAAGACCTCAAGGAAACTCCCAGAAATATATTAGTTTATGGAACAAGGGTTAGAGAATTTTGAGCTTTTACTGTTAATGGACACCCTCTGTGTTCTTAGGCTGGTAGGATCTTCTCCCTACTTCTCCCCTACCTTTCCTCCTGATGATTGTCATGCAATGTCTACAGAAGGTTGTGATCCTTCTCTTGTGGCCAAGTATTTGAAAACCATCAAAGAAATTACAATGGAGAAAAAAGCCTATAAATGTAAGGAATGTGGGAGAACCTTTAGTTCTTCAATTTCACTTCAAATACATGAACTAAACCACATTGGAAAGAAACTTAAAATATAGTAAAGTCTTCAGTTGTCATAATTCTTTTCCAAAACATGAGAGAACTCACATTGTAGAGAAACTTTATGAATGTAAACAATGTGGCAAAGCCTACATACACCAGAGGACTCACATAGAAACCCTATGAATGTAAGAATTGTGGTAAAACTTTAAGTTCTCATCTAGATTTCCAAACACATGAAAGAACTCACCCTGGAGAGAAGCCTTATGCATTTAAGGAATGTGAAAAAACCTTCACATGTTACCAAAATTTTCAAAGAAATTAAATAAATTTCACTGGAGAGAAAACCTATGAATGAAAAGAATGTGGGAAAACCTTCAGATGTTATCAACGTTTTCAAACACATAAATCATACTGGACAGAAACCCTATGAATATAGGCAATATAGGAAAGGCTTCAGATATTATCAAAGTTTTCAAACTTTTACACTGGAGAGAAACCATATGTATATTTAAAAAGTAGTGAACCATTTAGTTATCTCAGTTATCTTCAAATCATGAAATAAATCACACTGGAAAGAAAACTCATGAATATAAAAAATGTAGTGAAGTATCCCAGGGATCTTTAAAAACTTAAAGAAATCTCACTTGAGAGAAACCCTTTGAATGTAAACAATGTGGTAAGCCTTCAGAGATCCCAGTTTCTTACAAACACTTGAAAGAACTCATTTTGGAGAGAAATCTTATGGCTGTAAGGAATGTGGAAAAGCCTTCATCTAGCACAAAATTTTTTGAAGATGTAACAATTCTATTTTCTATACTAATAAATAATTGGAATAAATTTTATGTATGGCAAGTTTGTAAAAGAATATGGTTTCATGTAATTATTTATATTTAATTCTTTGCTTTTTATCCTTCCTTCTGACTAGTATTTGGTGACTAGATTTTGATTTAAGAAGAGGGACCTATGAGAAAACAACAAAATCTAGAGTTGGAGATATTCTCCCCATTGGTAATATTAAGAAATTGATTTTCCAAAGTCCACTTTCTTTTCTTTTCTGTGTTTAAATTCACTGATAGACACACTTGCATGAGATTTGGAAGACAAAAATGAAGAAGGTGTTAGAGTTTGGAGCCACCATTCAGACAGAAAGATAGACAGACAAACAGACAGACACATAGACATATAGTAGCTATAAGAACACCATCTTCTAACCAATTATCTAGATTTTTTGACCTTTCAATCAAGACTATTCTCAAAACCATCACCAACTGTCTGATATTTATATTCTGAGACGTGAAACTTTCCACTGATTTATTCACAAGATTCATATCAGAGATCCATCAGAGTTTGGATTTTTCTGTAAGCCCTCTTCTGTTCACTGGGAAACTAATTCAGACTTTTGTGCTTATATCTGATCCCTCTCTTCTCTTGATTATATCCATATAAAGTCTAATTTCTATAGAAAACACCTCACAAACTTAACAGTGCTCACTAAGTATGCTTTCCTGATTCACCATGACATCTCCAATGGTGCATTTGAAGAGTCTTTTTCTGCTGCATGTGCAGTGGTTGCCTTGACTCAGTCCTTTCAAGTGTTGTTAAGCACCTTCCTCCTGTTAGATGGACTGTGGTGTTTCTTTAACTTGTAGTTGAAGAGAATCCCTCAGTATGTTTTTAATTATGTTTTATTGCATATGATTAAAAGTATATGTTTTTTTTTTGTCAAATGAACACTTCTGTAGGTGTTTCATAAAAATATTTTAACTTTTTTATAAACTGTTGTATGCCAACAAATATTGTTTTTTATTTCCCAAAAAATATGTTAAAATGTCTCATTAAAATTATAGGTTTTCAAGAAAACTTTGCAATTCTCTTTAAAAAACAAAACAAAACAAAACAAACCTGCCTTATAAGAAAGTCTCTAAATTTCATCAATAAGACTCACAGATTCAGAAAGAGTCCCATATTTCCAGCTATAAATAATAAAAGTCTGTGTTTTATTGATATTTTTATATCCAGCAAGGGAACTGTTCTGCCCGAGATCCACATTTGAATGGTGTCTCCAGTGAATACCTTTGTGATCTTGTCAAGTTACCTGGCTACTCAAGTTTCCTCCTATGCTACATTGCAGATTGGGACATGTGGAGGACTCCTGGGAACATGGATTGCTGGGCCTCATTATGGAGATTCTGATGCTCTAGAGGGGCCTGAAAATTGGTATTCCTAACAAGTTCCTGGGAGGTGCTGCTGAACCACTGAAACAAAGCACAGACAGTAACGGGACCATGGACAAAAACAATAACAATTGCTGTCTCCTTTTTTGCCTTAAGTAGTAGTTTAAGGGAAAGGAAATAGCATTTATTGAGTGTCTATAATTTGCAAGTCATCTTATTTATTATAACACCCTCAAAGTCATTACTATAATTTCATTTTATGGATGAGGAAATTGAAACTCAAAAAAAGTTAAATGACTTGTTCACACATTTACAGTGAGAAAATGGTTAATCTGGGATTCAAAAGCAAGTTTGTCCAACTCCAAAATTTATATTCTATTTTGTTATACCTCACTGCTTACCCACAGAGTTTGGTCACACTAATTGCATAAGCATAGGGGTTTGATTTTATTCTCTTTCCTACATGATAGTTTGTCTTCTACTTCAACTGTTTTACTGTATTTTTTTACCACATATTCTGATGTATAGCCAGAGTTCAGCACATTGGTCTAGAACAAGTCATTCTGGCTCTTTGAGCCTCATTTTCCTCATCTGTAAAATGGAGAATCATAATACCCATCTTGAAGCACTGTGGTGCACTGACAAATATGTGAAAACCTCCTGGCAATGTGCCTAGCAAACATTAGGCTCACAACATTTGAGAGCTGCTATTATTACGCAATAGCCTCTTGCTTCTCTTCCTTACCACCATCACTCATTTCAGAATGAATCAGATAATGTATTCTCTCTCTCCTCTTGTGTTAGCTGCATTAACCAGAACTTAATCTGATCATGTGTTTGAACTGTTTTATTAATCTGTCTCCTAGTGGCACCTATTATATTACAGGATGTTGTGAATATTGAATAAGATAACGTGTAAGATGCATAGCAATCAGCCAATCAACAAGCAAATATTTACTGAGCATCTACTCTGTGCCCAGCATGGGGTATAGCTGTGAAGCAGAGTCCCTGTTCTAAAGAAACTTACAAAATTATTCTTATGCTTCTTTGTGGATGTGGCAAGTATTATATCTCTGACACTTTCATGAAACCAGTGCTGTTCCCTGTCTGATAATGTTTTGCTTTGCTTCTGAGCATTTTGATGGGTTTGTTTGTTTTCATTATGTTCTAGGAGTCAATGAATAGACTGGAAACTTGGAATTCTACTTTTGAACTCCCAACAGCTCCCTCTCTGTTTTCACACAGAGGGACTTAACTGGTATCAGTAATGCCTTCTAATCTCTATATCTATAGTATTGCAGATCTGGGTGTGGCCTGTCTGCTATGACTCCTAAGACAGCAGCAGAAGTGGAGTTAAGAACTTGCTTTTCCTTTTGTTATCTTCCATCTCAGAACCTGAATTTCCATGCTTCATACAATGCCTGAGAACTTCAGTAATTAGTGGTACACTTGTTTAAGTCACCTATGACTTTCGTGTTGCTAAATCCAATGCTCAATTCTCAGTTCCCATATTAATGACCCATCAGCAGCATTTGACAGAGTTAATTGCTCCCCTCCCTTCTCCCTCAAACTCTTTCTTCTTTTGGCTTGAAGGATACCACACTCAATTGCCTGCCATTCCTCCTTCTCAGTTAAAAACACCTTCCCCCTTCCAGCTGCTCAGAGTTACCCTTTACTCCTCTCTTTCTCTCACACCTCACATCTAATCCATTGGCAAATCTTGTTAGCTCTACTTTAAAACTGTACCTAGAAACTGATCACTTCTCATCACCTCTGCTGCCATCACCTTGTCCAAATTTATTCTTGACCCCAGTGGCAAGGTTGATTCTTTCCAAGTGTAAGTCAGATCATTGCATTCTTCCACTCAAAGCCTTCCAGTGGCTTCTTGTGTTTCTCAGAAAAAAAAAAAAAAAAAAACCACTAATATTCTTAAAATGGCCCATAAGCCCTGAATAATTTGGCCTGGCCCCCATGACCTCTCACACCATCTTCTGGAGATTACTCTCCCCTTTCCATCTGCTCCAGCCACAATGGCCTCCTTGTTCTTTCCTGATGTGCCAGGTCCATCCCACATAGGACCTTTGCACTTGTTGTTCCTTTCTCCTTTCCTTTTCTCCTCCCAGAGAGTTGCATGATTTGCATCCTTGCCACCTTCAATTTCTTATTAATGTGTCGCTTGCTCAGTAAAACTTCCCTGCTCACCCTATTTAAAACTGCAACCCTCAATATACCCTACCTTTGTGCTCTTCTCACCTCCTAATAGACTGTATAGTTCCTTTTGGCTTAATTTTCACCTGAGTCCTCCACTCCAACATAAACAGTAGGAAGGCAGAGATTTTTTGTGTGTTTTGCCCACCATTCTATCCCAAGCACCTAGCACAGTGCTTGGCATACAGTGAGCACTTAATAAATGTTTGTAAAATGCATGACTACCTGACATTTAACTAGTTCTTACATGTACCAGGCACTGTACTAACTGCCTTGGTGGAGTCTACAATTTCATCCTCTAGCAACACTGTGAGGTGGACACTCATTGTTTTCTAGATTAGGAGATGAAAACTTATAAGTAATGAACCCAGTATCTGAACCTGTCTGGCTTAGCTCCAGAGCCCGTGTGCCTAACCTCTTTGCCAAAGAGTATTTAAGCTTCTGTCTGAGCCTCTACTTCCAGGAGACCTTTCTGATCCCCACCTTAGGCTAGGCTGGATGCCTGCTCCACACCACTGTTGCTGATACAGCACTAGCCATCACCTTGGTCACACCCCTTTCCTGCTATTTTAGGAATCAGTTTACATGTCTGCCTTTCCCTTAGACTGAGTTTTGCTAAATGGTGACTTACTCATATTTATTTTCTCTGTCTGATGTATCTTAGGTGTCCAGTGAACATTCTTGTTGGAGTTGGAGCTGATTGTGTCTTCCAGTCTCCATAAATTGATAGCAGCTCCTGAGAGCTGTACAAGTCTTAGGACCATATGATATGCCACATTGATCTTACATGAAAGCGGGGAGTGGGTTCACATGCATGCTTTTCTGCCTATATCCAAGGGCAGAGAAGATACTCAGTAACTTTTTGTTTACCTGAGGACACAATTACTTCCTTAAGAAATTGACTTGAACTCTTCAGGCTGCACAGGAGGGTTTTTGTTTTGTTTTCTATTAATGAAGGAGAGGCATTTGGAAGGGAAGCATTTTAGCAAAGCTTGATTTCTCACGATGCTCAGGGAAGAGACTGCTATGACATCTTGCCCTTTCTGTTTTACTGAACAGAAATTCATTCTGTCTTGGTTGACACACTTTTATGCCCATGTTAAAATTATATTGAAAAAAAGATGCTTTTGCCTGTAGTAACTGAGGATGCTAGAATTTCTTTGGGTTCAGTACAGCAATGCTGTTTGCAATATAGTTATAGCCAGTTATATAGCAGCTTGGATTAAGTCAAGGACAGTCCCTGGATACTGGCTCTTTTGTTACCTCTCAGACATACATGTAATTTTTTGTAATTTGGCTTTTTATATTAAAAGCAGAGCACCTACATTTGGGAGTGGATGGATAAATAAGATTCTGATTAACTAAGGGTTCTAATTGAATAAATTGCAGCTGGTTGATTTTGAAAATAATGGGACCCTAAGACAACTTTGTGAACATATCCCATGTTTACTCATCCTATAAACCAAAAACAATCACTCCACATCGTAACCAACCTGAACTCAGTCTAAATATTGTAGCTGTTCTGCTACTTTGTTTTAGTTGACAATTGTTTTAATAAGTGGACTTCTTTTAATTCCCAGAGCTTGGAAATCTTTTGTTCTGTCAAATGAACTCAAAGTTCATTCTGGAGGCTTTGCTGGAGTCTGGAGGCTTTGCTAGAAATAAATGGCAGAAATTTATTCAAGGGTCTTAGAGTTTGCAGACTGGAAACATAGGCAAAAACTCAAAAGTGTTCCCAAGAAGAAAGTAAAGTAAAATTTTTATTTTATAGCAAAAGGTACATTCTTCAGAATTATCAGTCCTGCATTCTTAGCCCTAGGATTGGTCCAGGATGGTTATCAGTCAAATGACAGACTGTTATGACAATGGGTGCCAGGAGGTCTGGTTACATTCCAGTGGTCTGAATAATGGATGTCAGGTGATGTACTCTGTGAGTCTTTTAGAGGGTAATCAAATGGTCTGTGTATGTGAGTCCTTCGGGGGTAATTAGCGGGGTGCCAGGAGGTTCAGATGTATATCTAGGCATTGACACAGGACTGGGAAGAAGGTTGACTATAGCTAGACATTGATAAGGGACTAGAAACTTCAAAAAAGTTGAGGTTTCCAGGCTAGTTGGAACAAGAATGGAGTCTTTCCTCATGCCTCAATCCTCATATTGTTAATAATTTTAGCTGCTAGCTTAAGTGATTCTATTTTATATATTCTCTCGCTTCACACTTTCCTCAGTTCTATAGAGATTGTTGCAGAGCCTCTACTAGTTGTAGCAAGGTTTGGCTGAAAGATAAGGGCATGGATGTGTGTAGCTGTGCCAAGTGCTTTGCTCAGAGCTGAAAAAATTGTTTTGAGCCACTGCACCTGCCTGCCTCCCTGGGCTGTGATGCAAAACACAATCTTTTCAAACAAAGGAGTGTAGGCAGTGACTGTCCTATGGCCTTAAAAGCAATTCAAATCAACTCCAAGAAAACATTCAAATCAGTAACCCAAACCCCATCCAGAGCCAGTTCTTTCTGAACGGTTAGCCTTCCCGACTCTATCTTCTCTCTCTCTTTTTTCTTAATCCTCACTCCCCCTTTCGGGAACTGTTCTCTTTCCAGACTGATTCACTCACGGCCGGCTGGCTCCAGCACTGGGCCACAGTGAGTTTCCTCATCTGAAGAAGAAGAAAGAGGAAGAGGAGGGAAAGGAGACAGAGAAGGGAAACAGCAGGAGGAGCCACATTTGTTTTTGGTTGGAAGAACAAACATTCACCTGGCATTATAGTATTGGAAAATTAGATTCTGCAGATCCTAATGTAAGGGCTTGAGGTAATTTGCTCAGAGATGACTTCAACTGTGATTTGGCAGGAGAAAAAACAGTCTGGCTCTCACTGTGAAATCATGAAAGCACAAATCAATGATGGTTCTTCTGAAGAAAGCAGTCAACTCATAATTAAGCCCCTGCATCAATGCCTGATCCCATATCACATTTATTTTCATCTTTGGCTTGGGGGTGTGAGGTGGTTGCTCAAAATGAGTTGACTTCCAGAAAGATGGATTTTAGAGACACAGCTGATTCAGGTAATAAAGACAGGCAAGCTTGAGCAAACCACCAGAAATCCCCATGCCTTCTTTTTCTATTGGTTGCTCAATACTGTATTTACCCCATAAGATGCTGTCAAAAGAGAAAATGAAATAACCAGGAGAGTCTTGGCCAAAGGAGATGCAAAGAACAGCCCTTCGTGGACTGAGCAGGAGCTTTAGCTGTTGGAATTACCTAGTGTGTACATTTTGGCATTCCCACCTAGAGTGTGGACTTTTCTGAGCTGGTGGAAGATAGCCAGACCTGGCATATGTAGTAAGAATGGTCTCTGCCTAAGAGCAAATATCCTGTCCATAGGTTTTGAACAAGCAGACAGACTGGCCTAGTTACACTGTTTGACTTAGTATACAAAGGCAGCTTTTCTGATACGCATTTACAGGAGATTCAATTAGCTTATTTTCCTGCCTTCTCTCATCTGGCTCTTTTGCAACTAGCCGCAAACATCTGCATTGCAAGTACAAGTGTTTAGTACCAGAGTGACCCCTATCATTCCTGTAGGCCATTCCCAGAGGGGCTTCCAACTTCTCTGGATTGATAACCAACACATCTCACAAGAGAGAGGGTACAGATTTAAGTGCTGGCATTCCAAGGGATTAGCAGAATGGGTGGAAAAGGTGAAGGGGACTAAGAAGTACAAACTGTTAGTTACAGAACAAATCACAGGGATGTAGTATACAGTGTAGAGAATATAGTCAATAATACTGTAATAATTATGTATGGTGTTAGATGGTTACTAAAGGTATATAAATGTCTAATCACTAGGTTGTACACCTGAATCTAATCTAACATGTCAACTACAATTAAAAATAAATTTTTTAAAATGCAGATATTCCATTTCCTGTTTGTAGCCCTCTAAATGAGAAAGTTTCCACTTGGGGACAGGGCAGCAATGGATTCTTTGCAGCTGTGTGCCCTTTGGAAGGCACAAGTTTGTTCCAGGGTGCCAGGTAAAGATCAGGGATGATGAGCAATAGCACATGAGTTGGCATTGGGAAGCAGGGGCTGGGGCTATCCCCTTATTGTTGGGATATTAAGCCATGTCAAAGAACAGGAAGAGAGCTCCCCAACTCCCCCAGTTTATTGAACTGGTGAATTCTGGGACACCTGATTCAGTTCTGAGTGTGGCAGCCATGGGTTTTTCCCTGTGTTTGGGTGAGACAAGTGATTCAGCTCTTTGGCTAACTTCCTTTCTCAGTTCTTGGCTCTAAGTTTTGACTTTGCTCTAGAAAAAACACTTCTTGGAAATGGGTATCACTTAGCTGTGCCACTAAACAAGGGAGCTAGACATCCATACAGAAATTCTCTAGGTTCCCCTAGATCTCCAGGAAGTAACAGTAAAGATATTAATCGTAACAAATATTCCTTATGTAACACTTACCGGCTTCTGTTCTAAACACTTCCTACAAATTTACTTGATGCTCATAAGAGCCCTGTGAGGTGGGTGATGTTGTTATCCTAATTTACAAATGAAGAACTTTGGGAACAGAGAGGTTTAGTAACTTGCCCAAGGTCACAGAGTGGTGGGAAGCTGTCTGTTGAACACAGGATACTAAGAAAGTGTCATGGGAAAGGGTAGTTTGAGGTAATGGTCTGGACAATTGGTAGCCAGCTTAGTGAGGCCTTGATGGGTCCAGGAGCCCTTTGGGAGTATGTTGAAAGAATATAACCTCTCCCCAGAAAAATGTACACTTGCAGTATCACAGAAGAAAATTCCAATATAGTTGCTTTACTTGAGGAATTGCAATTTACATGTCATTTAACAAGGAATAGTATCATTTTTCTGATATTTGGTGCCAGTGGTGCTATTCACCCTCTTTTTTGCAGGTGAGCTTCTGTTGGTGAACATCTTGAAGGACTTCTCAGTCTTTCCTCATAACATTAGTCATTTGTATTTATTTAAAACAGTCACTTTGTACATTTTAAATAGAGAAAATTTATTTGTCAATTGAATCTCAGTAAAGCCAGGAAAAACAAATCCAACAATCTTATTTGAGTCATTAAGTCTTAATATTAATAATAAAATGTAAGTTTTGTCCATTTGAAAACTTCAATTTTGAATTCAATTTCAAACTTTCCTCCTCCTCCCAGGCCATGATGAGACTCCTTTCCTTTGGAGATATGTGTGTTGGGTGTGTGTGAGATTTGTCTGCTCTCACCAACCCCTCTGCCCTCTAGGACCTGCAATCCCACTCTGGATATTTATTACATTTACTCACTGATCTTTGGATTGGTTTAGGTCAGAGGAGGCACCTACTAAGGGCTCTGCTACAAGGAACTCAATGTCAACATCAGTGTCAAGTGGCACATGGTGTATGTGGGGACTACTGTCCGTAGAGAGTTTAAAAATAATCATAAACTGACAAAAGTCTATCTGTGTTTATCTTCCTTATGCATAGATAAAGCTAAGTGATGTTCTTCTCATCTAAGTGGACCACACCCCCTTTGTCTGCTATGATATCAAGTGACTTTGCCAGGTGTTGATGGTCCCTTGAGACCTAGTATCTTCAGGTCAACTCCCAGCTGGAAGCATTTGCCATTCATGCTTCTATGCCCAAAGCTGCTTGCCTCCTTGTCTCTAGCAAACACAACATCATTGTCTATGTAACTTCCCTAAAATGCATGACTTCAATATAACTGTGAGAAAACATCAGGAAAATCAAAATTGAAGAACATTCTATAAAATAACTGACCAGTTCTCTTTAAAGGTGACAAGGTTATGAAAGGTAAAAAAACTATCTCACATTGAGAGAGAATAGAGTTATAACCAAATGCAAAGTGGGATCGTAAATTAGATTTCTAAAATTTCTCCTCTTAAAAAAATACTATTAAAAAATGATAACAGTAGAGTGCATGAAGTACACTAATTTTAAGTGTAGAACCTGATGGTGTTTAATGTATGGAAACAACTATGTAACCACCACTCAGATCAAGACAGGACATTTTTATAAGGAAAATAGAATATACCCATAAGGTTCCTTTGTGCCCTTTCCCTGTCTGTCACCTCCCGAGAGGTAACTATTATTATGACTTCTATCATTGCCAGTTAGTTTTGCCTGTTTTTGAACTTCATGTAAATGAAATCACATAGTTGGTGTTCTCTTGTGCCTGGCTTCTCTTATTCAGTGTAATATCTGTGAAATTCATTTATGTCATTTTGTAAACCTGTGCTTTTTATGTTGTCATATTATTCCATTGTATGAATATACCACAATGAAGGTAATTTATCCTGTTGATGTGCATTTGGCTTGTTTCCAATGTTTGATTACTATGAATAAAGCTATAAACATTTTCGTATGTATATTTTTGTTCACATGTGAACCCATTTCTTTGGGTTAATGTAGGAGAATAGAATTGTGGGCTTATATTTTTAGCTTTGTAGATACTTCCAGACAGTTTTCTAAAGTTATAGTATCAATTTACACATCCACCAGCAATATATGATGATTTGTTGTTTCACGTCTTTGTTACCACTGGGTATTATCAGCCTTTTTGTTTGTTTTAGCTATTCTTGTGGGAATAGCTTTTATTTTCGTGCCAGTTATTGTTGAAGAATATCGGTCAGTTCTGGAAACCTACCCACATTCTAGGTTAAGCTAATTGTATCCTTGTGGTAGCATTCAATGTGTTTTCTTTATCTCGGGTATTTCCCTTAAATTCACAACTAGCCCTAGGGCTCGATTACTATTAAAGTTTTTTTCAAGAGTACTTAATAAGGGGTTCTTCTTATGATCTATTTTGCATCAAATCAGGAAGAACATAATGTCTGTTGTCTAAATTTAATTGATGTTAAGAGAGATCACTGGATTCAGCAGATGGCAGTGTGCTTCCTTCATCTGTTACCAAATTTCTCATCAACCTTCCACTTGATGATTTTTGTGGAGATTGATAATTGTTTACTTAGATCTATTATTTCATTTGAGTTGCAAAATGATGATTTTCTAATTATAACATTCCTTTTGCACTTATTATCTATGATTACTATAAAGTACTCTTCCTTATCAACTGTTTGGTGGCTCTGTATATACTTCCTACAAGAAAAGCAAGATAACTGCTTGATGATCTTTATCAATTATCAGAATATTGAGTTATTGCTTTAACCTCCAAGGTAATTAATGAATTTTTTTGAGTATCATTATGAACTTAAGAATTTATAAATGTTGAAAGTATTTCAATTCACTACAGTCATTCTTTTTAATGATCAAATTGTCCTGTCTTTGGCCAGTGAGAGCACCTTCAAGTTAGCTTTAAATGTATGGACATTTTTAAGACTTTTGATATATACTACCAAATTGCTCTCCAGGAAGGCTATGTGACTTTACACTCCCACAAGTATATGAGAATGTTGATTTTCTGCTACTATTGATTACAGTAAACTCTGTAACACATTTTAAAGAAATACCTGCTAATTTGATGGATTAAAAATAGCATCACATTAAAAATTTTATTGTGATAAAGCCTCTTTGCCCATTTAACAATAAACTCCCTTTTCTTCCTCCTCCCAGCCTCAGCAATCACCATTATACTGTCTGTCTCTATGAATTTGACTACTCTAGGTACCTCATATAAGTAAAATCATACAATATTTATTCTTTTATGACTGGCTTATTTCACTTAGGACAATATCTTCAAGTTTCATCCATGTAGTAGCATGTGTCAGAATTTTCTTCCTTTGAAAGATTGAATATTTCATTACAATTATATAACACATTTTTTTATTTATTCATCTCTCAGTAGATACTTGTGAATAATGCTGCTATGAACACTATGAACATGGGTGTACAATCCCTGTTCTAAAACCTGCTTTCAATTATTTTTGGTATATACCCAGAAGTAGAATTGCTGTATCGTATGATACTTCTATGTTTAACTTTTTGGGGAACTGCCATACTCTTTTCCGCAGTGGCTGCATCATTTTACATTCCCACTAGCAATATAAAGGGGTTCTAATTCCTTCACATCCTCACCAACACTTGCTATTTTCTGTTTATTTTATTTTATTTATTTTATTATTTTATTATTTTATTTTATTTTATTTTTTATTTTATTTATAATAGCTATTGTCCTAATGGGTGTGAAGTGGTATTTTGTGGTCTTGATTTGCATTTCTCTAATGATTAGTAATATTGAGCATCTTTTCATGTGTTTATTGGTTATCTTCTTTGGAGAAATGTATGTTTAAGTCCTTTGCCCATTTTTAAATTGTGTTGTGTATTTTGTTTGTTGTTGAGTTATAGCTAATACACACACACACACACACACACACACACACACACACACACATATATATATATATATTACATATATATTACATATATATATATTTCATAAGTATCAGATATAGTATTTGCAGATATGTTTTCCTATTCTATGGGTTGCCTTTTACTCTGTCTTTTGATGTACACAAGTTTCAAGTTTTGATAAATTCAAGTTTATCTATTTTTTCTTTTGTGGCTTGTGCTTTTGCTATCATATCCAAGAAATCATTGCCAAAAACAACGTCATGAAGATTTCCCTCTTTATTCTCTTCTAAGAATGTTATAGTTTTAGATCTTACATTTAGGTCTTTGATCCTTTTTGAGTTAACATTTAAATAAGGTGAAAGGTGAGGGCTCAACTTTATTCTTTTGCATAAGTTTATCAAGTTTTACCAACACCATTTGTTGAAGAGACTGTCCTTTCCCCAGTGAATGGTCCTGGCACCCTTGTAGAAAATAATTTGCTGTATATGCCTCCGTAGGCTATCTTGAAACTTCACATCCCCAGGTCCCTTTCCATACAATAGACATTTAAATATCATAGATAACCATCATGCTCCTCATAAGAATCCTTAGATCAACCATTGATACAATTCTTCCACTTTACCCACAGTGCCTAGGAGGTACTTAGTAGGTTGCATTAATGAATTCATAACTGAATAAATAAGAAGTACTATAAATCTTCCTCATGACCTTAGTCATCCTTCTTTGAAAATGTCCCTGTGTCCCAATGTTCTTAAAAAATGTGGTTTCCTAAACTGGACATAAGGCTCCATATGAGGATGAGCCATCTGCAGGCCAAAAGTTGTCACCTCTTATTTGCAGGATACTTTCCTTCTCTTTATACAGCGGAGAATTATGTTATTTTTTTCACAAGTGTGTCTGTCTCACTGTTGACTCGTACTGGGTTTATGATCAGCAAAAACACCCAATGATATGTTAAAAAAATGTTTGTTGACATTTTCCCCAATTGATTATAAAAGAGAAAGACTTTGGAATAATATAGAATGGTAAAAAAAATCAGTTGATCAATCATTAACATGTTTAGTGTTCAGTCTACTCTCTTGTTTCTTTGTGTGTGTTTAGCTTTTGTTTAAACAAAATTCAGATCATACATTTTATATCATTATATATTCTTCAAAACCTCACTTCATAATGGAGCTGTATAAGATCATAATGGCTCTATAAAATTCTTTCATTTCATGTGTATTTTACCTTAATATTTATTCTATTGTATAATTTATTGAACTATTTTGCTGTTATTAAACATTTCAATTTTCACTATCTGTTAAAAATAATTCCATAAAAAGTAATAATTCCATGATGAACATCATTGATCTCTCTGAATCTAAGTTGGACTTCACAATTTTTCCATCAGATTTTATTGTCTCTCAACATTCATTTTGGTTTTGATTGCTTTTACTTGATTCTTTCATCCTTATAAAAATCTCTATGTACCTCAATTTTTTCTAACATATTAGACATTCTTTTCAGGTTTGAGTCAATATAAACAGGTATTGTTATCTTCACTCAAGTCTTTACTACAAATACTGAAGAGGGCAAGGCCATAAATAGCTGTGTAGCTTCCCATTAGAGAGAACTTTCTGTTCATATTAACCACTTATTTCCATTACATTATTTCCATTACATTCTTGACACTTTAGAAACTGACACTAAGAGAGGTTATATCATACAAATTCAAGTCTGACTGGAGCCAAAGCCCACTTTAGTCACATGCTGTATTTAGCTTTATAGTTTGTCTTAATAAGTCTTGATACCTGGGAATATTAGTCTTTAATTTTTTTTTCTTCTTCTTCATGATTATCTTAGCCAGAGATCAGCAAACTATGGCCCAAATTTGCTCCACTGACTGTTTTTGTAAATAAACTTTTATTGGAACACAATCATGCCCATTTGTCTATGTATTGCAGATGGTTGCTTTCGTCTTACAAATGCAGAATTTAGTAGTTGTGACAAAGACTGAATGGCCTGTAAGTCTATAATATTCCTGGTCCTTTACAGAAAAAGTTTTGAAATCCCTAGTCTTCACTATTCTAGGTCCTTTGTATATCTATATTTTAAAAGTCCTGCTGGGATTTTAACTGAGATTGCATTGAATCTTTAGGTCCATGGCACCTTGCAATATCAAGTCTTCCAAAACATGGATATGGTATCTCTCTCCAGATATTTATGTCTTCTTTAATTTCTCTTAGCAATGTTTTGTGGCTTTAGTGTCGCTCTTGTGCATATTTTAAAAGATTTATTCCTAGATATCTGATTTTTTTGGATACTATTATAAATAATACTTTTAGACTTTTGATTTAAAAATAATTTTAGACCTAAGAAATGTTGCAAAATTAGTACAGAAAATTCTATGTACCCTTATCCAGATTCCCTAAATGTTATCATTTTATTATATTTGCTTTTTCATACCCCTTCCTCTCTCTCTCTCTCTCTCTCTCTCTCTCTCTTTCTCTCTCTCTTTCTGTCTCTGTCTCTCTGTCTCTCTGTCTCTCTGTCTCTCTGTCTCTCTGTCTCTCTGTCTGTCTGTCTCTCTCTCTCTCTCTCACACACACATACACACACACACACACATCATTGGAAAGTGTATTTTTAAAACCTTATTTTTCAATGTTGCTAATATATAGAAATTAAATTGATATTTTACATTGATTTTATAGCTAGTGACTTTGCTAAATTCAGTTGTTAATTACAGTAATGTATTCTTTGGCTTTTCTACATATATAACCATGTTGTCTAAGAAAAATGACAGCTTTATGGCTTCCTTTCCAATCTTTTATTTCCTTTTCTTGACTTATTGCATTGGCTAGGACCTCTGGTACAGTGTTGAATTTAAGTGGTGATAGTGGAAATTTTGTCTTGTTCTCAAACTCAGAAGAAAAGTGTTTAATATTTTACCACTAAATTGTATGATGGCAGCATTTAGTTTATATTATAATAAAAGGTATCAACAAAATACCTATAAAATCCAAATGTCCATCAGATAATTTTATATAGCAATGAAAAGAATGAATTACTGATACATTCAATAATATGTTGATTCTCATAGATATAACAATGAACTAAGAATGACAGAACAATAGAGTACACGAAGTTCTGTATTGTTTCATTTACATGAAGTTCAAGAAAGGCAAACTAATCAGTATAGTAGTTTCTGAAGCAGGAGATTGACAAGAAAGGGGCATAGAAATGCCTTCTGAGGAGCTGGAAGTGTCATATCTTGATCTGAGTAGTGGGTATTTAGGTTTAAACATGTAAAAATTCACTGAGAGTATACATACAACTATTGCAATTTAATAACAAATTTAAGGTTCTTCTTAAATAGAAAATTCAGGATTCCATGCAACTAAATAGTGTTTCTATCAGCAGCAGCTGTTATTATCAGCTGGTCCACACTCCTCCAGCTTATTTATGAAGCTTTTGTGAGAGGTTATGTTAAATATCCTTTCTGAGATCCAATCATACTACATCTATAATAGTACTTCTCAAACTTTTTTTATTTTTGTCTATGCCCTGTACAGTAATTATTTATTCTAGTTTTTAAAATATCTCTACCATCCAAGGAGATTTGGTGGAAATTCCCCCTGGAAATTCTGATAGCTGCCAGGGGTACCTGCCCACACAGCTTCAGAATCACTTGTTACCTGATGTGAGAATCCTTTTGAAAAAGTAAAATAAGACAGTCTTCCAATGACTTGTTTTTGGTGAATTTACATTGGTCCCTGGAGATCAAGGCACTCATAGATCATTTATTTAATAATCAGTCTAGAACTTTTCCAGGGTTGGGCATTAAGCTCCCTGCTGGTGAAAATTACCACCTACTATAATGATATCACAGACTCTGGTAAAACCCCCAGGACTTTCACTTGTCTGATAAATTTCCTTTTTTGCTTGAGCCAATTTAAGTTTGGCTCTCTACAACTAAAAACATTCTAACTGACTAAGAAAGGAAACTAACCCTGAGAAATTATCCTGTGGCAAGCACTTTAGAGCCATTGAAATTTGAATCTTAAAACAGCCACATGAAGTAGATGCTACTCTCTCAACTTCTAGATGAAGAAACTGAGGTTCTGAGAGAGCAAATAAGCTACCCTAGCAGCAGAGTGAGGATTTGAATTCAGATTCCAGTCTTAACTTTGGTGCTCATGTTCTTTCCACAACTCATTGTCTCCCTCTTAACTGCTATGCCCGAGTGTGTTCTATACTTTCTGATTTGAAGACATTCCCTGTGATGGAGGCTGACTTGAAGACAAATGTTAAATAGTTCTGCTTTCTTCTAATCATGCCTGTCCTATAGTGTTGTGTGGCATCTCCAGAGCTATTTCCCATGGAACCCTAATGTTTCGTATTCTAAAAAAAAAATGTTTAATGTTATATGACTTGGAGAATGCTACCCCATCTTAGAGTCACAGTGCATTAATATTTTAAAGTCTCAGGTAAATGCTGTGGTCTATAACCTGCTTAATTTCACATAACCCAGCATATCTCAAACTTATTGGTCACAAAACTGTTTTGAAGGGACAAAATTTATTAAAATTTTGGTGGTGAGGCATTAAGTGTTCATTGGAACAGAGTTTGGGAAATGCTGATGTAATGGACCAAACCTTTGGTATCAGAGACTCTGTTTTCTAGCTCTTACAAAGTCTATTTATCTAAACTTTGGTATATCAAAGTAAAATAGGCTAATCATCTCTTCCTGCCTTACAGAGTACTATTAGAATTCAGACAAGATATGAGCTATAATAACTAACATCTGCTGCATGTTTCTTCTGTGCCAGACATTGCTTAAACTCTATATACATCAATTCATTTAATTCTCACTACACCCGATAGGGTACGTTCTGCCATTGTACATGGGGAAAACACGGCTCCTGAGGGTCCCACAGTCTCTAGGTGGAAAAGCCAGGGTTTGATCCCAGATAGCCTTGGCCTCGAGTTTTAACCATTGCCATGCCCTGCCTCTCAGCTCTTACACACCGACGGTGACCAGGAGGCCCTTCGACAGCCCTTAGTGTATTTTCCAAGCTTCTGTCCCTTCTTCCCTTCAGGTTTCTTGCTTCTGTGTTGGCCATTCTAGCCCCAAAACAATCTCTGAGCTCCTAAACCATGTTGGAGGAGCTGCTGGAAATTCCACTTTGGCACACCACACAGTGTTTCCACCTAGGGTGTGGCATGACTTCAGGACCACATGTTTTCACCACAGCCTGTGGCTGAAGCGACGGAGGAGAGAGCCCCCGGCATGGTGAACAGACTTTGCTTACTGTGTGTTGGCATCATAGTGTGGCCAGCAGGACTCCTCTAGGGCCTGTGCTTGCTTCTTGCTCTGGAACAGCTCTGAATGCTGATCTGGCTTTTCAAGAACGACTGCCCAACTAATAATACTCTGTTCCCTCCTTCTTTTCCTCTCTCTCTCTTATTTTCTTTTTTAATTTTTAAAGCTTTAATAGATAAATTTTATGCAGGATGAAAAAAATCGAACAGTACCAAAGTGTTTAGAACAAAAATTAAGTCTCATTCCAAACCTTGATTCTCTCTCGCACCCAGTTTCCCTTCCCAGAAGCAACCACTGTGCCAATTTTTTATATTTCTTCCCAAGGTATTTAATGCATAAAAGCAAATATAAGTATATTACTCCCCCATTGGTTTTTCACAAGTTATATGATACTTTTTATCTTATCTTGATTTTTACACTTAAAAGTCTGCTTTGGAGGTTATTGTATATTGGTGCATGAAGACCTGTTTTGTTCTTTGTAACAGCTGTAGAGGACACCATCGCTTTAATGTGATCTGTTTAACACAGACTTTTCTGGCCACGGTGTCTTGGTTTTTGGGTCTCGCCCATGATAGTGAGGTAGAAGTTCACACAGGTGTCTGCATAAATGCCTACACAGATACCTACCTGACTGTTGGGGGGAAGTAGCTTCAGACTTGAACCTTATGAAGGAAGCCAGAGGGTCTGATGGCAATGACTGACCCCAAGTCCTGGAAGGAGAACAATATACATTTTCCTGGATGGTTATCAAACCTGGATATGACCAAATCTCTGTGGCCAGGATGTTCTCATCTTGGAAAGCCGGGATCAGCACTTTAACACACCTCGTAGGTGGCCACATTCCAGCACATTAATAAGAAATGGATACGATACTTTGGTGGAGAGATGGGTAAGAGCCTCTCCGTTACACACCACAGAGCCAAATTTCATAAAGAGCCCAAATCCCCCTTTCCAATGCTCATTGCCTCATTTCCCTGCTCCCAACCTCACTCATTTTCTCTTCTTCTACATCTTCCTTTCATTGCTCCCCTTCTTCCCTGTCTTGTCTGGACAAGTCAGCTGTCTTGCCTTCTCCCCTTTGCACGCTCTCCTTTCCTATGTTGGCCTGCATAGCAGCATTTCTCCAAGTGTGATCCCTGGATCTTCTGTATCAGATTCACCTGCAGGGCTTGTTGGCAATGCCACCCAGGACCTGAAAAAACTGAAAACTGGGGGAGCAGGGGTCAGAAATCAACATTGCTAGCAAGCTCCCAGATGATTCGTAGGTGTATTAACAGAAGTTTTGAGGACAAAGCATGTAAATTTGCTTTTGGCACCATCTGTTGGATCTAAGTATTTGGAGCCAGGTTGATGGGATCAAGTGGTACTAAGCATGGGGGCCTGTGGATAAAAATGCCACCATCTTTGCATGTTCCATTCAGGAAGGGGCTATAGCGTGGCTGAAGTAATACTGAGTTCAGTCTCTGGAGTAAAGAAGGAAATCCCGCCCCCACTGTGCTTTGCACATGGCAGACCCTGCTTGGAGGCCAGCGTTTTTTCCCTTTAAAAATTGAGGTAGAAGTCATATGTTGAAGCATACAATATTTAATCATGCAGTTTGATGGGGTTTTGCATAATTACACACCTGTGAAACCAACATCCCTATTAAGAGGCACAGTATGGACTCTCCTTTAACTTCTTCATATCCTGCCTCTCCCGCCCAGAGGTAACCATTACTTTGACCTCCATCACCATAAGTTAATTTTGCCTGTTTTTGAACTTTACCTAAATGGAATTATACAGAATACTGTCTTTTGTGTTTGGCTGCACACTTGTGTTGAGATTCATCCATGCTTTTGCATGTAGTAGAGATTTGGTCTTTTTCATTGCTGTATGCAAGGAGTCTGCAACCTGTTTCTGTAAAGGGCCAGTTATAAATACTTTTGGCTATGCAGACTCCATGGTTGTAACTCACATGCAGCCATAAGCAACACACACGGAATAGACTACAGGTTGGCCTGTGAGGCATAGTTTGCTGCCCTCTGCCCCCTGCTGTATAAAATTTTGTTATGTGAATGTATCACAATGTATTTAGTTATCCATTCTGTAATGAGCCTTGGGTTATCCACTTTTGGATACAACGTTCGTGCTGCAGTGTGTGTTGGTGAACACAGGCAGTCATTTTGCAGAGTGGAAGGAGTTGAACTGTTAGGCCATAAGATAGGCATATGTGTGGCTTTCGTAATACTGCCAACAGTGTTCCTGTGTGGTTATACGAGTTCGCACCCACCAGCAAAGTTTCTTCACGTCCTCAATGACATTTGGCATTGCTAGGTTTTTAAGTTACAAAAAACTGTGGGTGGGTGTGTTGTGGTATCTCCTTGCAGGTTTTAATTTGCATTTCTCTGATGGCTAATGATGTTGAGTACCTTTTCAAATGTTTGTTGGCCACTTAGATATTCTCTTTTCTGGAGTACAAAGTGTTTACTATTTCTAAAAATACTGAATTATTTGTCTTGTTGATTTATTGGACTTGTTATATATTTTGGATATAAATTATATGTTAGATGTAAGTATGGCCAATACCTTCTTTTAGTCTAGGGCTTGCCTTTTTACTTTCTTAATAATGTCTTTTGATGAACAGACATTTTTAATTTTAATGAGGTCCAATTTATCAACGTTTTCTTTTATATCTAGTGCTTTAGGTGTTCTGTTTAAGAAATCTCTGCCTGCCCCAAGGTCATGAAGATATTCTCTTACATTTTGTTCTAAAATCTTTATTGTTTTACCTTTCACATATAGGTTTTATAATCCATCATGAATTATTTTTTTGTGTTTTAAGTGAGGTAGGGGTCAAAGTTCATTATATTTCATATGGAGACCCAATTGTTCCATTACCAATTAGTGAAAAGACCATCATTTCCGCTGTGATAGAAGGACTATGTTTAATGTTGAACTCTAGTCTTTAAAAGGGATCTGGAACCTGTCGTGTGTTCAAAGCTGAGGATGGTCCCTAGACCATGTCCCAGGAGGAAGAGATGAAAGGGCAGGGGGTCTAGATGCTCTGGGCTGGAACAGTATGGAGTCATCAACTCTAAGGTGGATGAGGCATACAGGAAAGGAAGTTGCTTCTTTTCATTCATGAAATTCTCTGTCTCATAACGCTTAGAAGGATGTCTCACCAGGCTAAGATTTTTCAGCTCTTGCTGGAAAAACGAGATTTCCAAGAAACTACCCTGGGGAAAAAAGAACCTGGTTTTGCATTTTTTTCAATGTTTTCTTTATTCTTCACATTGCTCTTGTCAAATTTTAACTTCCGGGAGAAAACAGGTTTAAAACCATGCAAGACTAAGTAAGCTGGTACTGGCAGCAGCAGTAACCAGGGAAATTCCTAAATATTTTGAGACACATAACTGAAAGAGAAAGAGTGTCCCAGGCACAGGTTCTGTAGACATAAGACTGTGGACTAATATTTTCCAGACAGATGACTGCTGTCCAGAGCTTTCTTAGACTGCTCCCCAGGGCCTTTTCTCTGGCTACGTGAGTGCCAGCAGCCACTCTGCTATCTACAGGGGACAAGAAAGCTGCTTTTGTATGCATCACTCTGATGCTCTGAGGATGGGGCAGAATGGTGCTTGTTATTTCTCATCATTTCCAGAGTGTGTTGGGTTTGGATTTGGCTGTTGGCATGGAGCCAGGGAGCCAACATGGGGGTGAGGGCCATGGCCCTAGTGGGGGAAACTGTGAAGTTCTGGGGGAGATGCATAGAACAGGATAAGGGGACTCAGGAAGGTCAGGGGAGGGCAAGGCCTGTACTTTTAAATACGAATGGCAGGGTTGGCCTCAATGAGGAGGTGACATATGAACAAAGACTCCAAGGATGAGAGAAAGTGAGACATGGGGTTATCTGGAGGAAATGCTGTCCATGCAAGGCTTTGGCTCACCCCTAGATTAGGCTGGAAAAATGAGATTCCTTCCTTCCTTCCTCCCTTCCTTCCTTCCTTCCTTCCTTCCTTCCTTCCTTCCTTCCTTCCTTCCTTCCTTCCTTCCTTCTTTCCTTCCTTCCTTCCTTCTCTCCCTCCCTCCCTCCCTCCTTTCTCTCTTCCTCCCTCCCTTCCTTCCTCTCTTCCACATACATTAATTGAATTCCCGCCATAAACCAGATACTTTCTCACCCCCTGTGGTTCTCCTGTCAGTTGCTGAGAGTTCTCCAGGCCTCTTGAAATAGGACCTGCACATCTTCGGAAATGCCACAATATGGCAGGACAGATGGGAATTCACTGACGGATTGTCTGTCTGATATTAGAACCTCATAGATGCCTCTGGAATGGTATTAAATTGTAATATGTTCGCTCCAACTCTTTTTATTTCATCCCAACTAGCCCCTATCTTCTGAGGCTGTTGATGGGCATTTTAATTAAATCATGAATTGCCCTTTGTCTCCTGAAAAGGAGGACTGAAACCACCCCAGTCCTCCCCACCCTTAACTTCCCTCTGCCTCCCCACTGCCCTGATTGCTATGGAATGTGCCTTGTTCCCAGCAGGGTGTGTGGATGGCAGGACCCAGTTCTGGACATGGTCTCTACCCTACTCCCCACTCCTAGATTTAGAAGGAATCTTCCCAGAGATAGCAGCTGTCACTCATGAATGGAACAGTTGCTGGATCCTGGGTTCTTGATAAACATTGTTGAAAACAATGTGACCTGGTTCCATGTGTTGTCTAGTCACTCCTCTCCCAGCTCTGCCACATACTCCCCTTTAGCAACACCTACCTACTTAGAATTCCCAACCCCAACCTTCCTTTTCAGTCTTCCATACCTTTGTACATGCTCTTTCTTTTACTCAGAATTCCTTTTTTCCCTTTGTCAGCTCAGTGAATATGTTCTTTAAACCCAGCTCAATGATCCATACAAAACAAAATTGATAAGTGATACTTTTAACACTTTTTTTTTTTTTTTGCAAGAAGCACTTTTAAGAAACTGAAAAGACTGGGAGAAAATATTTGCAAATCCCATGTTGGACAAAGTATTTGTATCTAGAACATATAAAGGATTCTCAAAACTCAATAACAAAACAAACGACAAGTTTAAAAAATGAGCAAAAGACTTAAACAGACACTTTGCCCAGGAAAATATACAGATGGCAAATAAATTCGTGAAAAGACATTCAGAATCATTAGTCAATAGAGATGTGAAAAACTACAATGAGATATTACTACATAGCTATTAGAATGGCTAAGCAAAAACCTGACAATACCAAGTGGTTAGTATTGCTGGCTAGTACATGGAACAACAGGACCTCATATACTGTTGGTGGAAATGTGATATCATATAGCCATTCTGGAAAAGTTTGGAGGTTTCTCATACACTTAACCACATGACCCAGCAATGAATCACTCCTAGGTATTTAACCTAGAAAAATGAAACTTATGTTTACACAGAAACCTGTAGATAGAGGCACAGTTTTCTTTGCATAACCGTCAAAATGCAGTTCTCACACAGGTTCTTTCCGGGAATTAGTTTATTGTGGAATACTCTGGGCAACAAGGAAGTGTGGCTGGGAGTCACTCAGCCTGGGGAGTTCTGACGCTGAACTCAGTTCTGTCCAGGTGGGTTTTCTCCTCATAGCCTGGCTGAGGCACCCTGCTCCTCTGCAGCAGCCTGCCTTCCACTCCCCACTTCAGGGTGCCTGCTCACCCATGGCTTCTGGCCTCCGGCTCTCATGCCCACCTTCTCTCTGAGGGTCTTTTGGAGGTCTACTCTGCTATCAACCGCTGCTCCTCTGTCTGTCTCCAGTTCAAACCTTCAGAGGCAGAGGACTCACAGGCCACTTCTGAAGATGCCAGCCACCCCGGGGCAATGTGCCCACCCTTGTCCAATCAACTAGGAGTGGCCACCTGATACATGGCAGGGAGACAGGTCAAGGAAACCCCTCAGAAGTGTCACCACTATCCCTGTGTTACATAGAACCAGGGAACCAGCTCACCTGGAGTCATTCAGATGAGCCAAGAATGCCCCCTGAGCAGGCCTTAGCCTCTCGAGTGGTAGTAACAGCTTCTGCCCAGGTCCTTCATGAACCAGATGCTCATTTCTGAGTGCGACCTGGAGGGTAGGTCGAGCCACGAGCAAGAAGCCATGGCTGCCACCCCACCCCAGTGGTTTCAGCAATTTATTTAAATTCTCTCCTCCTTGTCTCCTTGGCCTTTAAACTGCCTCAACCAACACATTACTTAGGTTACAGAGAAACTAATGGAGAGCTCACCTCATATTGGTCTAAAACCCTGAATACAGGTCAGTGCTCTTACAACACCCCACGCTTCTGCCCAGGGCAGATGCAGCTATTTTTTTCTGCCACGTATAAACTTCTTGCCTGTCTTTTCCCCTTTCTTCTCAAGCTCTCTTCCAGTAGTTAATTAGTGAAGCGACATTTATGCACATATTGAATGGACCTCTGAATAAACAGACTGGATAAAGGAAACCCCACCACGTAATGTGTGCTGTGCAGGCACTTTATGTGCAGTCCCTTATTCTACAGTCAACCACAGGCTCGGGTTTATTATTTCCACTTCACAGAATAGGAAACTGAGGCCCAGAGGGATTACAGAACTAGCCCCTTCAGAGCCTCCCCATGGGATTAGGGGAATGCAGGCCACTTACATGCTTTAAGCCACCCAGGACTGAGACGGATTGAGTGTCTGGAACCATAGTTGGGGGTAGGCTGAAGATTGCTGTGTCTCTACCCAGTGTAGGCCCCTAGCGAGCAGGGAACAATCTCTCCCACCAAAATCAGAGCTCAGAGCTTAGGGACTGGCATCTACTTCTACATGTCCATTTATTGGTTAGTTACTCACTCATTCTTTAAAAGTCCATTGACCACTGCATACCTACTAGGAAGCTATGATAAAAGAGAGGCAATAGCAAGTGTTAGAAATACGTGGAAAAATCGAAACCCACACACACTGCTGGTGGGAATGTAAAAAGGAGCAGTCACTTTGGAAAACACACTGGCAATTCCTCAATAAGTTAAACATTAAAAAAAAGTTAAATATAAAATTATCCTGTGATCCATCATTCCATTTTTGAGTATATGCCCAAGAGAATTGAAAATATCTGTTCATACAAGAACCTGAACTCAGATGTTCATACCAGCATTATTCATAATATCCAAATAGTGAAAACAACCCAAATTCCCATCAACTGGATGAATGGATGAACAAACTATGTCCATACTATGGAATATTATTTGGTCATAGAAAGGAATAAAGTACTAACATATGCCATAACACACATAAACCTTGAAAACATTATGTTAAGTGAAATATGCCAGACACAAAGGCCATATATTGCATGATTCCATTTATATAAAATATCCAGAACAGGCAAATTCATAGAGACAGAAAGCAAATTAGGGCTGGGGAAGGGGGAGGATAAAATGAGGAGTAACTTCTGATGGATATAGAGTTTCTTTTGAGGGTGGTGGAAATGTTCTGGTGCCGGTCACACAACCTTGTGAATATACTAAAACCTTGAATTGTGCACTTTAAAAGTGTAAATTGTATGGTATGGGAATTACATCTTAATTTTAAAATTTTTATTGAGCACTTACTATATGTCAGAGGTTTGCTGGTACTGCAGAGATTTGCAAGACATGGCCTTGGCCTTGGGGAGCTTATGTCTAGAAAAGGAGACAGATGAGTGAGCCACAATTAAAACAGTGAGATCTGTATTGAGCTGGAGGGGAAACCAGGAAGCTCAGGGATGAAGAGTAGGGAGACCCTTCTAGAGATGACAATACTATAAAGTGAAGTGAAGTCTGAAGGGGATTAGAGTTGGCCAGGGGAAGGGTGAAGCATGGAGCCATTGGGAATGATATTCTAGGCAGAGAGAACAGCTTGAGCAAAAGTGTGTCTTGCTGGGGAGTTCGTGGAGAACGAGGAAGAGTCCTGAAGGGACTGGGTAAAATGAGGCAGAAGAGGCACAGGTGTCTGATGCCAAAGACCAAGGTTACCTCCTACAGTAATGCAGGTGCTTCCTTTGTTAGCTTAGCCAGGGCAGGAGGAAACAAAGCATCTCTTCCATTTGGGAACTGTCAACCTCCTCTAAGAGCACTCTTCCAGGTCCTGATTTACACACAGCAAACTACCTGCTCCCCCTGCCTCACTCCTCATCCCCACATGGAAAACACAGTAAAGGGTTAAAGAAGAAAATAACCATTGTGCATATTTTTACCACTCTTAACAGTTTAGTTATTTTTTTCTCACTTTTTTTCCCTATGCCTTTATTTTACATAGCAGAAATCATTTTGTACCATAATTGGATGTTTTTCTATTGATATAAACATTATTCCTTGTCATAAAATATTCTTAATATACTTTATTTCTTTGACTATATAATGGTCCACCATAAAGCTGGACTAGCACAACTTTACTGAATGGTCAATTAGGTTGTTTCTCCCTCTTAATATTCAATGTTTCCCTGAACATTTTTGTGCACCAAGTAGCCAGAGTCTGGAGTGAGGGATGCCTGTTATTGTATTGCTGAATTCTGCTTTTTGGTGAGTACATTGGTCAGGAAGGTGACTGTTCCAAGAACATCAGAAACAAGACATGAATGAGGAGGGGATACTCAGAAAGCTCAGATATAGGTGCTAAAAAGGCTCCAGGGAACCTTAATTGAGAAAACAGAGGCAGAGAGGCTCACTAGCCCAATCAAAGGTGCATAGCCATTTAGATAAGGATCCAGGAGGGCGTGCTTAGCTGATGGGAAAGCATTTAGAACTTCTTGGATCAGCATCTAACATCTTCAGAGGCTGACACTGGGGAGAAAATGATCAAATACTTTTCTTCCTCTTTCGTTTGGCCTAACGCTACCCACTTATTGCCCTGTACAGCCTGCCCTCTGCCCACATGACTCATTCCAGTGCACCTTGTGAATTCCAGCTGCCATCATCTTCATCTCCTCACCTGAAGGCTATTTCAGAGCTGAGGAAGGTGACTCTGCACACAGCAGGCCTTGGGGAGTTAACTTCCCCCGGGATCAGCCTCAGCCAGTGATGCTCTGAAATTGCTGGGCAAATAGCCAGCAGCCTCTCAGGTGGGGCCACTCTGAGGCCTGAGTTTTACACTGTTTCCTAAGTTTTCCCTTGGGGTTGAACTCTGGTTGCCTGCTATGGTAACTGGCTTAAGAGCACATCCTTGATGACTACCTGCCTTTCTCATTCCCCTACTGATGTCTCCCGCATGTCCCAAATACACTTGCACCTGAATCCTTGACCCTTGAAGTACAAGGCCTCAGTAGTTGCCCAGATAATCTTCAGCCCAAGAAGCAGTATGGAAGGGAGGATGTCCTGGGGAGTGTCAACAAGAAAATTCCTGGCTGACCCACCAATGAGAGCTGGTCAGATCCTCACCCACTATATCGTATCAGTCCTGCTAGTGAAGTGCAGGTTGCACCAGCCAGCATGAGTCATATTCCAGGGACTCAGTGATCAAAGCTGTCCATCTCTTGGTTAACCTTAGGTCTGTCTACCTCAGGTGACCATCTGGGCATTTCCAGCAAAAATCCCTCTGTTTCTGTCATTTCCAAGTCATTCAAGGTGATTCATTCCAGAGGGCACCTTGGCTACTGAACTGCTTGAATTTATGTGATCCATGCCCTCCAGTGGTCAGTCAACAAATGATGTGAGCTCACGAGCAGGGGACTCCTTTGAGACGGAACACCTTAGGGTACTAGGACTGTGAGAATCCTTAGAAAGCCTCTTCCCAAAACTTCCTTTGACAGGGAGGGGAGTGAAGCATAGACAGGACATGTAACTTGCCATGGGACACACACACACATGCACGCACACTCACACACACACACGTAGAGAAAGAGCCAAACTCACATGTTCTCTAGTATAGTTTCCTTCTGGTTGTGTCTCACCTTCGTAATTTCTGTCACATCTGCAAACCACTTACTTTATTATTTGCTTAAATATTTTTCCTTATACCTACTTTTTTAACTTAAATGCTTTTCTAAAACAAATTTTTATTATTTTCCACAGGTAGAAAATCAGTAAATTGCCACAGACAGTAAGCACATCAATAAATACTTCAACTATTAAAATAAAAAAAAAAACTTGTTATTCCAGGTACTACCCCAAATTCCCTCTGGACTGCCTTAGGTACTTTGACCCTGAGGGCAAGTGGCATGACCTGCCCAAGAGCTCTGTGGCTCGCTATAAAAACCACACCCCGACGCCTTGCTACTTTCTTTACTCCTGTTGCGATACCAGGTGCCAGGACTGCTGAGCTGGAGCTTTCTGGACAAGAGTGAAAATCCCCTAGGTTCAGAGAGATACAGCACCTCCACCGTGGGGAAAGGAGTGATGGAGGTGGAGGCTTCGCCTCTGGCCTGAGCTACCCTCCTCCATCCCCTCACCCCATCTAAGTCCTTCTGCCTTTCAAGTGCCCCTTTTGCCTGACGGATCTCAGACTCCTTGAGTAACCCCCTCCTCAGCCCCTGAAGGCCTGGTGCCCTTAGCATGTGGGCAGTGCAGCGAGCACTTCATAGAGCACTAGAGTCAGTGCAGAGCCCCTCAGAGGAGAGCCCCTGGCGTCTGAACTGGGGGAACGTGGATCTGCATTTCTGGCTGTCCAAATTTGATCCATGGGTCTTTGAGCCAGTAGGCCACCTCTCTGAGCCTCAGTACCCTCCCTGTAAAATGGGAACAATGACACATTCATTGCAAGGTTGTCACAGGGTTGGGTAAAATGATGTGCACATGGTAAGTGCACAAATCCTCCATGCAATCAATGTTTGAGCACCTTCTGTGTAACATGAGAATATAATGATAATTGTGAGAGTCTTGTCTTTGTAGAGCTTAGGGTACAGCGAAAGGTGGCCCTCCATTCCTCGTTGTTATGCACATTCTGGGAGTAAGGAGGACAAGGGTTATGTCTCTGAGATCACTCCTTTGCTCACCACTGTGCTACATCCTGAAAAGCACCACTGTGCTGCAGCCTGAAAAGCACCCCATAAATATATGGCACAGAAAGAACTTGCCTTTGGAGCCTGACAGTTCTGGGTTCAAATCCAAGCTCTGTCCCTTCCTCCTTGGTTGACTCAGATAAGTCATTTTCCCTCTCTTAATTTTTCCTCAGTAAACTACAGATATCAATAGCTCCCTCAAAGAACTGGTGAGAGGATTCCACAGGGACTTCTGTGAAGCAGGGGCACGCAGCCAGTCTCCTGTCCTTCCTGCCCCTCACACCCTGCGCCTGCTTATATTGCAAAGAGCTGGCACCAGACGTTGGTACCTGGAGATCATTCAACCTCATGTCACCCTCAGCTCTTACCTTGGCCTCATTTTCCTACCCCTTCCTGCCACTTCCTTACCTTGCCTCTGGGTTGTAGTCACATACAGAAAAGGGCACGCGTGCAGGAGCATACCTAGTGTAGATTCACCTACAAACCCAGCAAGCACCTTTGTCTCAGACCTGGGCCAATCCTCAGTTCTGCCCTTATGAGCTGAGTGACATTGGGCTGGTCGCTCAACCTTTTGGGTCTCAGTTTCCTCACTTGTGAATAGGCATAATCATATTACCTTCGCAGGAGGCTGCTGGAGGGTTGACTAGCTAACGAAAGCTCAGTACCTGGCTCTAGTTACTGAGATAGTACTTGGCCCTGGTAGCCGTAATTTTTTTTGTTATGGAGAATGATGATTACAGAAAAGTGGAGGAAGAAAAGACTCCAAGAAAAGCAGTGGGGTGTGGTGCGAGAACCTTGACCCCCTAGGGCTGTCCTGGCTCTGCCCCTCACAGGGGGTGGCAGGTTGGAAGGGGCAGGGAAGAGGACTCAAGCCTTCGAGCTGTAACTCCAGGGTTTTAGCCTTGCCACCTCATCTGGCTGGGTGATCTTGGACAAGCTGTTTACATTTGCAGAAGGAAACTCAATTTCCCTCTCTATAAAATGGGGCTAGTAATTACCCTCACCTCACAGGCTGTTGTCCACAGGGTTGATCCATATAAATGCCTTTCTTGAAGTGTTCGTTCTAATCATTGTTTTTGTAGAAAGAGCTTCAGAGTTGCTAACTCCCAAGGGCCAACTGAGCCATCTCCACAACCTGGTGTAAGGACAGGTCAACTTTATTTGATGGAAAATCAGCCCCAGAATGACAAGACCAAAATTCCAGTGCCAGTCGCTCTTGGCATGGCGGTGCTCGTGATGTGCTGGTAACAAAGGGAGGAGGGCTTTTCTCCACAGCAGCCTGAGAACCACCATCCCCATCCTCCCAGGAGCCCACCTGTTCCCAGTCTGCTCTTCAAAGTATTCTTTTATTTCTCCTTAGTAGCATTTATCTGCTGCATCCATCATCAGAAATAGTCCAGGAATGTAGCCTGTTGGGTGAGCTGGGCTAAGGGTGAGGCAGCCATGCAACCCAGGAAGCCACAGGATAGATATGCAGAGAGAAAAATCCGCAACAGCGTCCAGGTGAAGGCTAGCCCTGGACCTGCAGACTAGAGCTCTGGGGTGGGCATCAAGGCCCACTGTTTGTTCTGGCTCAGAGGCTGCTTGCTGTGTGACCACGGTGAATCTCTTACCCTCTCTGTGTGTCATAATCCTTACTGTTATTTTTACTTGCCTGCTCGCCATTCACCAATTAAGAGAGTATTAAGATAGTGGTGATAGTTACGCATGATATTGTGAATATATTAAAAACTGCTGAAGTATACGCTTTAAAATAGTTAAAATGGTGAATTTTTATGTTATGTGAGTTTATCCCAATTAAACAGAAATAAAGAAATGTAATGTTACAGAGAGAGAAGGAGAATTGGGAATTTAAAAGCAAATGTTTGTGGCAGAGTGCTGACCCCCTGAGGAAGGGTATTTTGGAAGGCAGGTTGCTCTTTGTCAAAGGCAAATTATTATTCTCGGACCCACAGAATAATAATTTTTTATTATTAGCTGACTTTTTGCTCCACAGTTCAAAGCATTTTTTAATATCTCATGACTCACTTTACATTATCTGCCATTTGTCATGTGAAAAGTTAGGCCCAGAGATGACAGGTGACTTCTCTGAAGTCACGCAGGAGCTCGGTAGAGAACCCAGAATCTTTCCAGCCATGTTCTCAAAGTCTGGTGCTTGGGTTGGACAGTAACTGCTGACTCAAACACTGCCACAGGCCAAGATCATCAAGGTTGGCAGATGATGGGTTAGTGCAGGGCCCAAGGTGGCATGGCAGCCTTAAAACTCTGGCTGATATCATTCCCAAAATGATATCAGCCAGAAGGAACAGAAAGGAAACAGTTATGGAGCTCTCACCCTGTGCCAGGCATTCCAGATGCCCTTTGATTGGCACCACTCATCATTTACTCATCATTCCATTCATCATTTGTTCAGCTAATACTTTCCTGAATGCCCACTCAGTGTCATTCAGTAGGTGTTAGGGATATTGGGTGGTGAGGACATCATAGTCCCTGTCCTTAAGGGCTCATGATTCAATGGGCAAACAATCAGGAGATCTGCATTCCTGCCTGACTCAGCTACAGATTCACCTGAGACTCCAGGTGCCTCAGTTTCTAACACTGGTCCGGGGGTGAGGAATCAAAGAAGGTAATGGATACACAGGCATCTGGGTGGTTGTAAGCACCACACAGTTCAGTGGGTCATGCAAGGGAGGCCCCTCAAGGAAGGTGGTAAGCTGATGACAAGATAATGAGGACATGGAGACACACCCCAGGGACCGCATTTGGGAGAGGTCCTCTCCATCAGGAGCAGGAGCATCTAAGAGAGTGAGCCAGGGCACCAGCCTCAAGTGAAGGGCAGTATGTACATGTCCAGGGATTTCACTGCCCCTGCGTTCAAAGCCCAACTGTCACGTGTTTGACAAATCTAATAACTGAATAACTCCATTTTCTGAAGCAAAACCAACCAGGTGTTCTGACACCAAGTAGATGGGATTCTAGAGGATCCCACGAATGGCAAATATAGTACTCACCTTACAGGATTATTGGAAGAGTTAAAGAAGTTAATATATGCATTTGCTGCAGGTATAGCCAGAACAAGTGGAAGCAGTTACAGGAGTTAGAGTGAAGCAAACATCTAATCATCCCTCAAAACCCTGCCCTACTGTCCTCTCCCCCGTGAACCCTCCCTGAGCAATGCAGATTCAGCTAATTTGGTACTGTGCCATCCCTCCATCACTGCATGTACCATGCTGTACTATAATTACCCATTTCTTTCTTTAGGCTTTGCACTTTCTGGGCCCAGAGACTTTGCATCTTTCCTCAAACAATAATAATTTTCTTGAACAAATTGACTGAAGCCTGAAAGAAGGATGGCTTTGGTATGCTGAAATTTATTGCAATCTACTACTTTTTAATTAATTAACTCATTCATTTAATTAACAGAGACCATTGAGCTTCTATTCATATCTTTTTTGTAAATTTGTTTATATTAGACAAATTAAATGCATTATAATGCCGCATTTAATTTGGGAAAGACAGGAAGGAATGAATGGATCGTGGCAGTGATGTGTTAGGATGATGATATTGAGGGTAGTTTTTTTTCCCTCCATTTTTTGACTCTCCCCTAATGTCATTGTTATTTTACTTTTCTAATGGAACACTTCCTACCATGTAGAAATACTGGATTTGAAGCATTATAATAAATGACACTACAAGAAATTGTAATGTCATTTATTATGGTAGAATGACATGTAGATAATAATTCTTATCTACATGTCATTCTACCATAGCTTACATAGAATTATTATCTACATAGAATTATTATCTACATGTCATTCTACCATAGCTTACATAGAGCTGCAGGGTGAGACATCAGTGACACCAGCAGCTAAGAGGTCTCTCTGTACCAATGGCTTCTCTTCCTTTCCAAAAACCTCAAGCTGAATATTTCAGGGACCTGTTTGGAACACTGGCATCATTCAGCATCACTGGCCTTCTGTATCCTGGGCATTTTCCAGTGTGTTGCATACTGTCAATATTCCTCAGCTTCCTGGATTCCTGCCACAGACTGGAAAACCGAAAGTCTAGATAGGAATTAACCTGAATGCTCTCTGCTGAGGAAAAAAAAAAAAATCCCCTAGATACCAAAAGTGAAGCAATGTGGCTCAGCTAAATAAAACCTAACTTCATGATGACTTCTTTATTGGACCCACCATCTTGCTGTTGAGCAGCTAGTTGCCTTGGACCTGGAACAAGGAAGAGGTGGATTTATTGAGGATGTACCACACGGGATGATGTCATAGCAGGATCAAGTCACCAACAGACCAGGAGTCCCTGTTATAAATTAGCTAACTGTACACCCAGCCAGGGACACTCCCTTTGGAGACCAAAAAAAAAGACTTTATGCAAAAACAACTCTGTGGATGGCATGGGGTGGGTATAAATACTGCTGAGCTTCCAGTGTGATCATAACTTGGCAGGGAGTTGAAGACTGAGGTTCTCTGGTCCAAGAGAACTCAGCATCGCTGGTTTGAAGCCTCTCAGCCATCCTTAGTCAGAGGACTGAACAGTTATAGGTGGTTACGAAGGTCTCAAGTCTCAGGTCTCCCCCCAGTTTGCTTGTCTGTCCTGTGCAGAGGCTGCACAGCCAGTTGCGAGGTGAGTTGTCTTCATTTATGGGGAAGCTGCTGTTTTGAGAGAGTTTTGCTTTTTCCTGTTTGGGAAGGCTCAGAAAACTTTGGGAATTTTCTGTCTACAGAGATTAACTGATGGGAAGTCTAAACGATGCCAACATAAGGCCTGGCCATTTGAATAGGGTATCTTGTTTAAATTTCTTTTCCTGTAAAATTTGCTGTGGTTGCTACATTTAAGAAAAAATTTTTGGAAAATTAAGACTGGACAGTGGGGAGTAATCTGCTAATTTTTTTTTTAACCTAGATTATCCTATCCAATCCTTATAACATGCATCTCTTTCCTCCCAAACAAATTTTTTGAAGATGGATATTATTAAGTCCATTTTATAGATGAAGAAATGAATCTCAGTTAAATAACTCCATCTAAGTCATGTAACTAGGTTGTGTTACTTGGATCACAACACTAAATTGCTTCCCAGTGCAAAGGGTTTTTCCAGTTGAGGAGGTATACTGAGGTCAAGATCAGACCAGACCTGAGCTTCTACTTAGGTTGCCTTTTTTGGTCTTTTTTTTTCTTCTAGAGAAGATGATCTCAAATGTTGAGAATTGAGTGTATTTTTTCACAAATAATTATTTCCCACCCAAAAGATAAAAAGGATAGCGCTGATAACAATTGCAATATCTTAAAAGAAAGGCAATGTGCAACTGAGTGCTTTCCCTAATAACAGGCATAACACAAGAGTTGCTAATGATTGCTGCTGGGAAAGGTCTTGCAGGTCTGGGCAAAGGCTCCCAAGTGTCAGTGACCAGCAGGCTCCTCCCCACCTTGCCTCGGGACAGCCAGGGATGAAGCTTGCTTGCCTAAGACTGGTGGGCTGGCAGATCCTATAAAGGAAGCTCCCATGGTATGTGCTACGTCCTCGTTGACCTACAGTCCAGTATTTTTCCTTTAGATTGGTACGTAGCTTTTTAGAATTAAAGTCTACGTCCACAGGTGCCCCAAATCCAATCTCCAAATAGGAAAAGAGGTTGTGAAGCATTGATGAAATGGCTGTTCAAGACTTATGTCAGCTTTTGTACGATTATTTAGTAAATCAACCATATTGAGAAGATTCAGTCCTGGAAACCCTTATTTATCAACCTTCCATTGCCATCTCTTCCCCTTTCCTCAGCCCCACGGGGAAGGACCTCTGAGTTTAAGTACAGAGAAGTGACCTGCTTTGCAAAGCCACAGAGATGGCTTTTCTTTGGAAGTTACTGTTCAAGGCCAGATCATACCAGTATGACTTGACGAAGGAACGAGACATCAACAACAACATGGGGAAAGTCATCCAGGCTCCCCACAGGTAAACGTGCCCCTGCCACCACTATCTCCTGCTCATCTCCTCTTAGTTTCTATATCCACCTTGTCCCCCGCCCTGCATTACGGGATTTGAATTCCTCTCTTTGCTCTCAGCTTCTCACTGGAGGTCTTATCTCACTAGTTGCTTCTTGGATGTCCCTGTAGGAATTTGATGCAGCCACTGTTTATTGTGTATTTCATTGCACTTGATGCTATGGATAAAGGAAAGGGACATGGCACAGTCCTGGCCCTCAGGGAGCTTGGAATTTCTAGGGGAAGAATATAGGGAGGAAATATGGATTCCCTGACTTGATAATGGGAGGCACTAGAGCCCAATGGTTAGAACTGGGGTGGCATCCTGGCTGACATCTGTTCTGATTCACCAGTGTGTATGCAAACCAGTTGTTAAGATATTTTGATTATCCACCTGGTAAAGAATACTGGAATGTTAGACAAACTGTATCTAAACCCTGAGCTGTGCTTTACTAGCTGGCCCTGTGCTGTTTCTCACTAGATTTGTGACTTAGGGCCAGTAACATCTCTGAGCTTCAGATGTTCTCATCTACAGTATGGGGACATCAATGAGATCCACCTCATAGCTTGTTGACGATGAAATGAGAAAGTGCATGTAAAGGACTTAGCAGTGTGCCCACATGTAGCGGGCACTCAATAAACATGAGGGTTTATCATAGTTTACTAAGCACCCACTGTGCCAGTGCTCTACATGGCACTTCACATGCATTGCATATCAGCTAATCTTCATGGCAGCTCTGTGAAGTATGTGAAGTATTGTCTCATTTTACAAATGAAGAAAGAGAAGTTCTAAGAGCTAAGTAACTTTCCCCAGGCCATATGACTGCTAGTTACAAAGCTGGAATTTGAACAACACACACACACACACACACACCTCACTTGCTTGTAGGAAAAGCAAAAGAGGCAGAAGCAAGAGAAATCAGTCAGCTGACCAGTCAGTCACTGGACAGGCTTCCAGAGCATGCTAGAAGAGTTTATCACCCGGGACTGGAGGATAAGGCTTGCTCAAGTGAAAGGCAATCTGAAATAACATGAAAGCACTAATGGAACCAAAGCCATAGTCCACCCAGGGAGCCTCATAGCCCTACAGCCACAGAGGAGCCTTTCCGATGGAATACAGTGCAGGGCGCCCCCTAGAGGTGGACAGCATGGTAACCCTTAGTGAACCTGACAGGCCACAGAAAAGCCGCAGAGTTAACAGCATGAGCTCAGGGATAAGAGGGTGGTTTTGCCTTGTGACCTTCGGCAAAGCCCCTAGCCTTTGCGCTTCATCTTTGAGAAGAAGTATTAATGCCTATTTCCTGGGGTAGTGGTAAGAATTAAACAAATTTTCACATGCAAACAACTTAGCACCATGCCTGGCAGAGTAAGTGCTCAGTCCATGGCATGTGTTGCCATTGTCATCATTGCTGTTGCTGTTGGTAGCTGGGATGAGATTGAGCAACATTAAACAGAGTTCCCTCTAAGGGCTTCACAGAAGTGAATGAGCTTGTGGTGAACTTGGAAGAGTAGATAGAATGTGGGAAAGTGAAGAGAAGTTGTGAAGACGTTCCAGGAAGCGGGTAGGGTGGGCAAAGACTCAGAGACAGAAGCAAGCATGACTGTCCTTGGACCTGGGGTGGGTGTGAGGAGCTGGGATAGGAGCGGTGAGGCCAGAGCACCGAGGACTTTAATGAAGAGTAGAAGATTTGGACTTGCTCTGCTTGGTGGTGGGGAACCACTGTAAATTCTTGAGCAAGACAGTCTAGGTATAGTTTGTGCATTGAATAGAGGAGAGAATGTTTGCAACCAGGCAATCAGGGCTATGGTGGCTGAGATGGCTAAGAGACCAAAGGATGGGAACACAGGGTTGGATAGCCTCTAGATGTCATCCTGGCTCTTCAGATTCAAATGCTGCTGACTGACAGAGGCTTCATTGTTCTTCCCAGGATCAGGAAGGGCCTGAACCCCAGGAATTTGCTTTGACTCTTCTCAGTCAGCAAGTCACCCTTCCATTCCTTCTCTTCACCTCATGGCTGCAACCTCTGGCCTTCCTACCTGCAGCCCCCCATACCAGCTCTGACCTCTCTTACTCCAGTTTGACTTCTAGCAATCCATGCTCTTGCTCTAGAGTCTTCAGTGGCTCCTTATTGCCTGCCACCACACTGGGGCTTGACTGCAGGGTTCCGCATGATCACCTTTCCCAGAGGGAGAGAGCCCATCCCACCTGGCCAGACCAGCCTTCCTCAGTTTACAAGTGCCTTACACAGAACATTCCTCGCTTGACTTATCCAGACCCAATCCATCCCCTATCCTTCAAGATCCTTTCCCACCCCCTATAGCATGGCCCACGGCTTTTATCCCTGAATCCCATACCCTCTAATAGCACTGACAGTTATTCCTGACTTGTGTTTTTAAAAAGACCATTCAGGAGAACTGAGCTCAGACCCCAGGTGGGGCCCTGAGCTGTAGGTTGACCTGAAGCAAACCACTCACTTAACCCATCTTTCTAAGCTTGGATGGGCTGGCAGAAGTACTCAAATCTGATATTAGACATGATAGAGAGATATCACACATTAATTTATTTAGTCCTCCCAATAATACACGAAGAAGGAAGTTTTGTTATCTTCCCATTGCAGCGATGAGGAAATTGAAGTCTAGAAAGTTTAAATAATTTTTAAGATCTCACAGTTAGCAAATGACAGATCTAGGGGTAAAACCCAGCAGTCTGGCTTGTAACCATTAAACTGGGCTGCCACACTTTTGGTGCTGAGCATGTTCCAGTCCATTAACAATTATTTGCTGAGGGCTGTTCGCCTGGCACAGTGCTGGGGTGTCCTAGGATATCAACAAAGCTCTTCTGTTTATTAATTAAGTAAACAGTAAATTGAGCCATTTATTAATTGCATACACAGTGACCCAAAATAACAGATAATGTTTATACAGGTCTTACTACTGTATCAGTAATGAGACAGAAACTCTTATTATCTTTATTTTACAAGGTTGAGTGACATACTCAACGTCAGTATCTGGAAAATGATGGAGCTGAAGTTTGAGCCAAGTTCAAACTCATAACCTCAACACTTTTGGGATCTCCCTGAGGGCCTACTATGTGCCAGGCTGAAGGAGAGAAAAGAGACCCAGTTCCTGCTGTCAGGGAGGGAATGAAGAAAATGGTGTCTTCCTCACTGATTTGGGGAGGAGTACATGAGGAATAGGATAATGTTAAACAGCTCAATAAATTGGGATAGGAGTGAAGTAGGACACAGAGGTAGACAGGAGGTTACAAGAGAATGAGGGGGCACTAGGAACTTTTCTGGGGATTCTATGGGAGAGCCTGATCTGGCTGTAATGTGAAGAGAAGTAGAGTGAGAGAATGCTTTTGGCAGTAGGTAGACCCGGATGGACTGCAACCTACAGTGTGTGTGTGTGTGTGTGTGTGTGTGTGTGTGTGTGTGTGTGTGTGTGTGTAGGGGGGGATGTTCCTGGAAGAGGAAGCAGCAGTGCAAAGGGGATTTTATCCTGAAAGCAATGGAAACCAATTAATATATTTTGATTTTAAAAGTAATTTTCAAATTCATCCAGGTGTAATAAGACTCAGAACCTATAATATGTGACTAATGATTCTGTATTTTGTGTAAACAAATGATTAGGAAGTGAACATGGTGTGTGTGTGTGTGTGTGTGTGTGTGTGTGTGTATTTTCAAGACAAGAGCAAATGTTGAGAACATCGAGATGAAGATACATGGAATTTAGAACAAAGTCAAGCTGGATTGCAGTTGGCTCAGAATAAATATGCACACTTTTTCATTCTGCTTTAATCTAGGTTGGCATTAAATATGCTGGAATAAATCCAGAATGGCTGAGCTTACTCTGAGGTGAAAGGCTACTGCCCTGCCCTCTCTGGACCTTAGGATTTATTCTGTTCTCAGTGTAGGAGCAAGGTACAGATGGAGCAAAGTCAGGAGGCCCTGTGCTTTCCCAGGTAGAAAGGACTAGGAGCCTGGAAAGGACCTGAGGGGGCTCCTGGTCCAACTGCCCATCCTCCTATTTCTCCCACTAAAAGTCACCTCCAGCCCTGTGCTTTATTTGGCTTAATTTCTGGAATCACACTGAACAATGCAGAGAAGAAACAGCACTTGCAGGGGGGCAGCACTGTGAGGTGAGAGAGCTTGCTTGGGCTGTGGCCCTAGGGCTGCTGTGTGGCCTTGGGCAAGATAACCTCTCTGGACTCTCAACTTCCTTCTCAATAAAGTGGGAATGACAATATAGAATTGCCTTCTTGACTGGGTTTGGAAAGGGTAGATAAAATAATAGGGAAGTTTGCTTTGTAAACTGTAAAGAACCATAAGTGGGCGTTATTGTTATGATCATTATTGTTATTCATGGGAAATAACCAACCCAAATTCAGCCATACTTGCCCCTGGTTCTTAGCCGAGAAGAAGCCCAGCGGTGTCCAAAAGGTAGACTTCCCTGCGGATGCCGGCTGTGTCCCACTGGGAATGGGGAGCCCAGGACGACACTATGGCCTGGGGCCAGTCGGGGGTGAAGCCAAGTCCCGCCGCTTTTCCGGCTCGCTCCACCCGGGGGCGGGGGCTGCGGGGTCTGGCGGCGATAAAGCCGCCGGCGCGGCGCGGGGCGGGGCGCCTTGGTAGCAGCGCCCGCGCCGGGGCCATGCGCGAGGGGCTGGGCGCGGCGTGCGAGGCCGCCCGGCCCCGGCTCTGCCGGCTCCTCCGCAGGATCCTCCGGCCGCAGCCCGCCTGCGGCTCGCGCAGAGCCAGGTACTCCCGCCGCGCCGGGGTCCGCCCTGGGAGGGAGGCGGGCGGCTACGCGCGGGGACCGGACTTCAACCCGCCGTGGCACAGACCCTCTCTGAACCTCGGTTTTCCGTGAAAATATGAGGGTTGTAATATTCGCTCTGTAGGGTTCTGGTGAGGATTTACTTAAAAGTGTTTTCTTCGTTCAGAACGCATAAGAGGTTGCAACTCAGTAGCCACAAAGACCCAGAGAATCCCACGTGCACCCACCAGAGGCGTGAATGCGGGCTGTAGCGGGACTTGTGGATGTTTCGGTCCTTGGGAACTTTTTAGATTTTTTAGCACTGCGGCTGCTACACCGTTAGGACAGACACGTTAAGAGATAAAAAGGTAACTGGTTTTACAAATACGATCCATTTCCCAGAGCGCCTCCCTGCGCCCCTCCCTTGGTGTATGGAGAGGTGGGCAGGTAAGTCAGGACCCCAGGTCCGCCCCAAATAAGCCACAGACTTCAGCTCAGACCTCAGCGTCCCCAGCTTTGTGCGTGGTCCTGGTTCTAAGTAAGCACCACAGTCTCTCGGGGGTCCTTAGGAGTCCTCGGTGCCCATGAAAGACCAAGCAGGACCAAGCATAGATGCAGGTTTAGCCAGCTTGCCTGAGTATCTGGGTAGACGATGCAATAATTTGGCAATAAGTACCCAGATCACCTGGCTTCTGGTCACCCTATCTCCCAGCAGCTAGCCCAAAGAAGTCTGCTAATTGGGAGAGGAAAGCGGCTGTGCATAGCTTTATTTAGTCATTTTTAAATTAAAGAATTTTTCCCAATTATGAAAAGAAATCATAGGCACTGTAAAAAGTTGGAAAATGCAGACAAGTATAAAGTAAAATTCAAATCACCGTGCTCTTATCACTTGCTAGTCATTGTTGACATTTACTGATATATTCTATGCTTGTACACATACACACACGCGCACACACATGTGCGCACACACACACAGCATAAGACCATGTATACAATATGAGGCATTGTTGATAATAGTGGAGAAACTGTATACAACCTATATATCCAGCCATAGGCAGTGGGGCCAGGCTTACCATGGTCCATCTGTACAGTGGATTTTCAAGTAGCTTTTTAATATTTGTGGACAATAGTTATGTCATGTGTACAAAAACACTGCTGCTCAATCTAAACGTTACTACGCCCCAGTAAGCTTCTCAAAATTCTCCAATTCTATGGCCAGAAGTGAGAAGAAGCAAGAACAAGCAGGCTGGGGTTTGGATGAGGGATGATGGCTAAAAACTGAGAACAGTAAGAGCATTAAGGATGTTTTTGAGGACCCCCGGCCACAAAACATCTTCCTATTTAAGCAGCCCCATGATGACTACTCAGCCATGAATATCTGGATTACCCTTTATTGGCTTTTTTTTTTTTTTTTTCTGGTGGATACACTAGAGAGATGATGAATGCTGGTCACATGGAGGCCACTATGTAGTGCCGCTGGATCACCTGAGTCAGATAGAAGTTGTTTTTGATAAGTACTTGTGTACTTAAAGGGTCACTATCTCATTATAGTTATAAAGCATATAATGCTGCTATGTACTGTTTGTAGAAAATTACATAATGTTTGTATAGATATACAGACATTACTTTTTCCAATAATAAAAGCGACGCTCATTTTCCAACGTCACAGATATATGTAAAGTGGAAAATGAGAGAACTTGGTAACATTCTCTAACCCCCGTTCCCCTTGGGTGTGTGCACACACGCATGCATACCCCCCAAAATACTGCAAAGAACAAGGAACACAATAAACTTTTCTACAAAAGTGCCCCCATAGTGTGATTTACCCCAGGAGGAGGCGTGTGTAGGGTGTGACTCGTGGAAGGGTGCTCATGGGTATTCAGCCCAAGGAGTCACATGTCTTCTGTTCTCTGTAGCATTTGCCAGGAGATTGAACCTGAAATCCCAAACCAGAAACAAAAGTTTCTGAATGATTTCAGACTATTAGAGCTTTTTCTGCTCCAAAAGACAGGCAAAGTTCTTTAAATCTGTTGTTTTAAAATAAATACAACCGGGCATTTCAGACTTGCTTTAAACTGATGGTGGGGCTGGGAGAGTAGAGCTGAAACAAGACTGGCCATGGATAGATAATTGTTGATTGGGTTGAATCTGGTTGAAGGAGCCCATGAGGGTTTATTACTTTATTATCTCTGCTTGTGTATGTTTAACATTTTCCATAATAAGAATTTAGAATAAATAAATAAGCCAAGACAAATCAAATACTTTAAATAAAAAAGCTTAAGTCCTTCCACATGAACGGTTGGTGGGCAGTGCTGCTGACCTGGGAAGACCTGCTCTTTGCCTACCCACATTTGTACTTGGCTTTTGAGAGGGGCATCTTTCCAGAGCTTCTGTCATAGTTTCCTTTGGGCCACTGACTTTGCTTCAGCTCCCTTCATGCCTTTCTGGCTTTGGAGAGGGAAGGCAAGAGAAGGAGAGGAGGAGGGGGGATGGTGATGGTGAGGAGACTGGGTCTGACTGACTGCCTCCCCTGCCACGTACACACGTCCTCCTTGATTGGGAACCATGAGCAATTCACTCCTACCCTCTGGACCTCAGTCTTCTCATCCACCAAATGACAGTCTGGCAGAAGGGTCACTCCAAGATCCCTCTCTGCCCTCAGATACTCCATCTCATGATAGCTGTTTCCTTTCACAGTCCAGTGACGCAGGATGACACCAAGCGCCGCAGCCTTGGCAAGCACCGGAATGAGGGCCCCCAGCCCCTCCTGGGGACAGTAAAGGTCAGTGAGTCTAACGGCTGTGGGAGGCCCCTTTCTCCCTTGCCCAGGCAGATGCAGGCTGAGCAGCCTGGTGGTGGCTGGGGTCTGGACAGTGAGTGGAGACCCAATGGGCACAGTTTGGGGCAAGGAATGGCTTTGGGAGAGCAGGATGACCTCTGTGATCAAGATCAATGTTCCCCAAGGTGCACTGGCATCTGGATACCTGTGTGGGATGGCAGGTATAGGTGAGAGGAGACCATTCATGGGGACAGGGGTAGGACACTTCAAAATAATCTTGGACTGAGCTTTTGATCCCAGTCCCCAGCCTCTATCCTACTGGTTCCTTCTTCCCTAAGTGCTTTGGACCTCAGCATTCCAGAGAGGTGGGCAGAGAAATAGTTGGGATGTGGGAGCAAAGATGGTTTTTATATTCCTCAATGCCTCTTTTGGCACTTTCTTCCTTTTCCTGATTTCTGTTCTCAGCAGTATTGAGAGTGACAGAAGTCTCCCTCGCATCTAACCTTGGTCCCTCCTGTTGCAATTCCTCTGAGAGAGCATTTGGCTGGGTCTTGGTTGAGGAGAGAAGCCTGGCCTGTGGCCCCAGCACCTGGAGCTCTCAGCAGGCACTGGCGCAGGAGGCCAGGTTTCTGGGAAGGGAGGAGGGACATGAACCAGCACCTTGACTTATGTACCCACCTCAACTTCCTACCAGACCCAAAGCCAAAGCAGGGCTCAGGGGATTGGGGGAGACCTTTGGGGTCCTAGGGCTGAAAGCATTTGGAAATCTTTGTTTTTTCCCCTCTTAGAAGTCTCCAGAATTCCCGGTCAAGCTGGGTGCACCCCCATCAGCCTGCTCACGGCACGTGAGGATCAAAAACTGGAGCAGTGGGGTAACTTACCAGGATACACTTCACCGCAAGGCCAAAGGGGTAAGATGTCTGCCGCTTCAGGGAGAACCACCTTTGTCCCAAGGCAATGAATCCATCAGGGCCCTTAGTGGATCAAACAGATGTCCCCTTGGACAAAGCAAACAGTCATCAGTTTGGGCAAAGTGTGCTGGGAACAGAGACTCGTGTTCATCATAAATAACAGTAGGAAGTAAATTACGCCAAGTCCCTCAGAACCCCCCTCATAGATAATGGGTAGGTGAGATAAATGGTTACAGGAACAAATCTTTCCTAGAGAAACACAGATTTCAGCCTAGTATCAGTGAATTTTCTGACAGACCTGCCCAAAGCGGAACTGAACTACATCAATAGATAGTGAGCTCCCTGTCACTAGAAGGATTCAAGCGCTATTTGATAGGGAGATTGGAGAGGGGTTCAAGCATCCAGTGAGTAGTTGGACTAAGTGTCCTTTAGGGCTCCTTCTTCCTAGCTTCTAAATTTCTCAATCTAACTTTAGAATGCATTCTACTAAATGCATCTAGGTGGGAAAGAATTGAAAATTTCTAGATCATGAAAGCAGAATGATTTCTCACACCTTCCAGAAATTACCACAGTTAACATTTGGGTGTACTTCCTTCTAGTACTTTTTCTGTGCCATCCTCTATGAATCTTTGAATCTTTTGATTCGTTTTAGCTGAACACCTATAGTCTGTTTCCCCCAGGAGCCACATCAGGTTCTTTAAATGAGAAGGTGGTTGAGATTTTTCCCAGGAATCGATGTTGATCTGGGGCTCTAGGTCTGGGGCTGGCTGGGGATAGGGTCAGAGACTGAGCCTGGGCTGAAGGGAATAACACCAGCTCTTATCCACTGGGGTCCAGCCAGTAGAGGAACCAGTAGGTGGGGAGAAAGCCTGGTGGACCCTAAGGAGGAAGTGCCACAGGAGTGGAGAGGGGTGGCAGGTTGCTGGAGCAGCTAGAGTGGAAGGAGGTGGCCAGGAGAGTTGGCCCTGGAATGGCCCAGGATGGCCTTCAAAACCTGTCTGATGGGCCAAGTAGCCCACCTCACCACCTGCCTCTCTTTTTCCAGGATCTTGCTTGCAAGTCCAAGTGTTGCCTGGGAGCCATCATGAACCCCAAAAATTTGACCAGAGGACCCAGAGACAAGCCTACCTCCCCAGACGAGCTCCTACCTCAAGCTATCGAGTTTGTCAACCAGTATTATAGCTCCTTCAAAGAGTAAGGCTCTCTTCTTGCAGGATCTGCTGCCTCTCCCTTCCCAGGGGCTCTCTTGTCTCCAGCCATTTCCATCTGATCCCAGACCACTTTTCTTTCTAGATTCACAGTGGATCCAGGGCTAAAGCATAGTTTTCTAAGGGAAAAGACCCAGGAGTAGGTTTTTGTAATCACAAGACAAAGAAGCAGGGCAATCATGGTTAAAAGTGTGGGTTGGGAGTGTAACTGTTTGAGTTGGAATCCTGTAATCAGTAACCAGTCTTGCATCCTTGGGAAATCTGTTTACCCTTTCTGTGCTTCAACTTCCTCATCTATAAAAGGGTGGAGTGGGATGATGATAGAACTTGGCTCTTAAGATTGTTGTGAGGGTTAAATAAATTTACAAGCATGTCCAGACACAAAGTCACCTTGATTATGACTTGAAAGGCACCCTTTTATTATGAGATGTTTGTGATAGATAGGACCTTCGAGACCACCTAGTCACTTACAGCTGTGAACAGGGAAGCCCAGTGACACACATGAGGTCACCCAGCTCCAGCTAGAATTCAGGCCGCTTGACTTGGAGAAGGCAGGTTGTGCTCTTTGCACTGCACTATGTGGGGTTCTGCATTCCTGGGTTTTATAAAATATATGGCTTTTCATTTAGGTCCCTTTAAAATAAAAATGCACAAAGGGATTATAAGACAGAATGGCCAGGGCATGGGTTTACAGTTTTATGGGCTTGGAGGGGAGTGTGGCTTTTATGGTGCAGTCCCACATGGCACTTTACTGCATGAAGTGAGCCACAGAAGTGCACCTGGGACCCCCAAGGTGGAAAGAGTGTCTCCTGGTGATGTCCCATCTCCTATAATCTATGACCTTACAATGTCTGAGATGAGAGGGACCTTGAATCTATACAAGAGGCCCTTATCTTCCAGGACCAGTGATCCTCAACCCTGGCTGTGCCGTAATCACCTGAGGACCTTGCAAAATGCTAATTCCAGGGTTCTCTGCACCAAGGGCATGAGGCTCTCAGGATGTGGGGAGGCAGTAGATATCCATGTTCTTAAAAAGCTACCCAGGCGATTCTAATGTACCCTCAGATGGAGAACCCTGTACACAGCAGGGGATTTCCTGCCTTGTGTCTATAGAACTGGAACGTCTGTGGAAGTGCTTTGTGACTGGGTGGTTCAAGATCTTTGGGCTTTCAGCATGGTTGTTGACTAACGAGCCTTTCAGGGTCCAGGAATTTTCTCGATAGACTGTGTTGGGCTACTATATCGATTGATGCTAACATTTACTGAGCATTAAGGATGTTCTGGGCCCTGTATATATGTCTTATAAGTAACACTCACCACAACTTTATGAGATTGGTACTATTATTATCCTCTCCATTGTACAGACAAGGAAACTGAAGCCACAGACATGTAACTTGTTCAGTCACACGTTCTGAAGTTCCAGAGCTGGGATTTGAACACAGGCAGTTTGGTGTTAAAGCCCCCTGGTTTTAACCTCAGATTCTAACACCCAGTTCTTTGAGCTTGAAGATGCTGACTCCATGCTGGACGTGGGAGGTCCTGCTGGTGTTTGGAAGGCAGCTGGGTGGGTGTTAGCCCGGGGAGGCTCCAGGGTCACTCTTGGTGGCTGTTCAAACCCATTTGCTTCTCAATGAGGAAAGATCCATGTCTCAAAGTCACAGATTCACACCTGGGACCCCAAAAGGTCCTGGGGGTGTGAATGACAAGTGGCAGCTCATCTCTACATTTATACTAGCAGCCAAAGGCATGGACAGCTTTGTGGGCTTAGTCTCTCTTGAAGGAAGGATTGTATAGTTAGAAATCATAACTTGCTGAACGTTCTGTTCAAATCCAGTTCGCTGATGCCAAAAGCCACTCAGAACTAATAGGCATCATAGCATTTTTATTGCCTCAGAAATGTGACTATATGAAAACAGTGGGGAAATATAAAACTTTAAAGAAATTGGGTGAAAAATGCAAAAAAGAATCCTTTCTTATATAGTCACAAGGTAACACTGCAAACCACGCTTAAGACATCAGTGCTCTGGTGATCGCTACTGTTTCCAGGCTTGGATGTAGCCAGGGGAATGTTGCTAGAAGCTTTGTTTGGGGAGGTAAGGCTTCCTGTGGTGGAGCAACCTCAACCTTCACCCAGCAGGTCCTTAAGCCAGGAGTATCCTTGAAGATAAATAGTGCCAAGTGTTTTGTCTTTGAGCTTTTTTTTTTTTTAATCAAGGAAGAGTTGTTGAGACACTCCTCATCTGTAGAAAGGCCATTTTGTTCTAAGTTGTCCACTCTCCTTAATCAGGAGTTCATTCCTTAAATAGTTTTGTTTGTTGCCATTTCAAACATCTTTGGTACTGATTGGAAATCTCAAGGTTGCTCCGTGTGTGTGTGTGTGTGTGTGTGTGTGTGTGTGTGTGTGTGTGTGTGTTTCAAAGCTTTTCTGACTAAATCCCTCCCTGTGGAATATTTTTGAAGTCTGGGAGGGGAGGAGAGAAGCCAGTGTAGAAATCTCGTATGTGATCGCTGGCTGAGTGGTGCAGAAGTGGAGAATCGCATGCTGCAGAGCACCTGTGATGATGGACCTTGCAGTGGAGAGCTCCTCCCTGACAGGCCCTGGGCCCTGCAGGCTAAGTTGTGAGAGCCAGTCCCTCTTTGGGCCAGTCCAGGGAAGCATGGTCAGGCCCTCGACATCTCTGGACTTGCAATCCACCCTATGATGGAAGGTGGAAGGTTAAGAGCCTGGGCTTGGCATCAGGCAACCTGAGTCTGAAGGCCTGACTCTGCTATTTACCACACCTATGTTCTGTGCGGATACTTAACCTCCTAGGGCCTCGATACACTAAACTATAAAATGGACACAAAAATGTCTCTCTCACAGACTCATGAGCCCCCAACTGTGAATGGCTTCACCCAGTACCTGGCTCCTAGTGTGTACTCAGTACACAGGAGCTACTAGGGGGCAGGGTGTGGGGATTGGCTCATTTCTTAACTATAGGAAGATGAATGGCTGCTGCCCTGGCCAAGGGGCACGGGATGTGGCTGTGGTGTGATGGATGCTCTTCTGAGTCTTACATGTGTCTGAGAAGTTGCACTCCACGCTCTCCAAGCTGGGGTGAATGTAATTAGAAAAAAGGCGCCTAGAAACAACAAGGGTGCTGGTGGGATCAGGACCAGCTTTATAACTTGGATGACCTCATGTAAAACTGAAAATGTGGGCTCCCTGTTTAACAGTGATTACGAATTTCAAGACAGTGACAGAAGACAATGAAACCAAGTGTTGGTCCTTTCTAAGCTGAGGGCCTGGGCCACACACCTGTGAAGCAGGCCCTGGAGGGGACAGTCTCCATGAGACAGCTTGCTCTCCCGGTATCCTAGTTCAGTTCCTGCTTCTGTGGATTGAATTATTCCCCATTTAAGGCCATCTCATTGTTGATCTTCCTGATGTCTTCCTGTCCCCCAGGTCAAAAATAGAGGAACATCTGGCCAGGGTGGAAGCAGTAACAAAGGAGATAGAAACAACAGGAACCTACCAGCTGACAGGAGATGAGCTCATCTTTGCCACCAAGCAGGCCTGGCGCAATGCCCCCCGCTGCATTGGGAGGATCCAGTGGTCCAACCTACAGGTGGGCTTCCTTAAATCTGAGCAGGAGAGGAAGCTGGGGGGCAGGCAGACCCTGAGAAGATGGCCCGAGTAGCTGAGCAAAGCTGTGCCCGGGGCTCCCCACACTTTAGCCAGGTCCTCGGGTTTTCCCCTCGCCTTCCTGAACACAAGTTGGGGGCCCTACGAGAAGTCTAGAATCTCATTTCAGCACCAGCATTTCTAGCTGATCTTTCTCTCGTGTGTTAAATCTGGGAGATTAAATGCCAACTTCAAACCAAACGGTCTTGTTATTGTTATTGTCAAAATCCTGGTACCGCAGGAGAGGTTGTTTACCTAGTCCATTTGAAGTCTTGACTCCCAAGGCATCTTTGCACTAGGGGATCATTTATTGCTGGATAATATCGAAAGCGCTTAGACAGAGAAATCGATGAGAAATGTGCCAGTGAAACTGGCTCTGGTGTAAATGTGCTCACATTGTAAAGAAACTAGGCTGGGGCGGTGGTACTTGAAAATCAGGTTTGCTTGGGATTTGGCTTTTGATAGGGTCTTCTGAGTGGGGTTGCCTGGGTTCCCTTGGAGAGCAGGAGAAAGGATAGATGGGTCAGCCATGAGATGGTGGGTATCATGCAGAGAGGAGAATGCACTTCTCTGCTTGGTGTTTGAGTGGTGGGGGTCTGGGCCACACCCTCAGTCACTTGGATTTAGCTTCTGATCAGCCTGAGCCCTGTGTCCTCACAGTCCTTGATGGGCATGGTCTGGGGTGGGGCTGTGTGCAGGTCTTCGATGCCCGGAGCTGTTCCACTGCCCAGGAAATGTTCGAGCATATCTGCAGACACCTGCGCTATGCCACCAACAACGGCAACATCAGGTGGGGGCACCTTCCCCAAGGCTATGGCTGGAGCCCATTCCCCTTTTAGGTCTTAGCTGAAAGATGCAGACGGAAATAAGGGTGGCATCTCTGGCCCCAAGAGAAACCAGGGAGAAAGAGAACAGAGACTCAGGGTTTTTTAGAGCCTCTGGAGCTTAACCCACCTCAGTAGCCTGTTTCCTTAGTTTCCTTCTGTTTTGGAACCATTTGGAGAGGATGGGGGGGATTTTTAAGAAGCAATATTAATGATCTCCACTTTTTAGAGGGGATGGATGAGAGGTTAGTTTTGCAGCAAATGACTCCGGTGGGTGTTTTCCTTAGAGGTAGAAGCATCACTGCTCGTCAGTATCCACCTCTTGTCTTACTGTCCCCTGCTTCCAGCCAAAGAGGTTGAGGTTGATAGGATTGAAGAGCTTATTCAATCATTCATCCGTTCTGTTTAGCAAACACTCAGTGCCTGCTTAATAGGGAACCAGCAAAGGGCTAGGCATATGGATGGGGTGGCAGGGATGCAGCGGTAACCAAGACCCTAAGACGCTGCTCTAGATAGCCTTGCACTAGATAGCGTCCAACTAACTCAGCTGCAAGGAGAGAAATAGGATGCAGCAAGGAAAAGGGCTGGGGCAGCTAACTCTGCCCGAGGGATGGGGAGGGGTCCTGGAGGGGCCAGTCCCTGTGCTGGTCTTGAAGGAAGGGTTGGAACTGGAGGGAGAAGGAGGGAGAGAGTATGCCAGGAAGTGGGGCTGGTTACGTAGAGGTCAGCAAGGGCTTGGCATGTTGGGGAGCTGTAGGAGCGGGGTTCAGTTATCTTGGGTGCAGAGGTCTGGAGATTAAGAAGACAGGAGCGGGAGAGGGATTTATGGAGGGTGGTTGGGAGCCCCTGACGAAGCCAGGTGGTAAACAGCACCTTGTCCTTGTCTTGGGGAAGGTCGACCATCACCGTGTTCCCTCAGCGGAGTGATGGGAAACATGACTTCCGGGTCTGGAATTCGCAGCTTATCCGGTATGCTGGTTACCAGATGCCTGATGGTACCATCAAAGGGGACCCTGCCTGCGTGGAGTTCACCCAGGTACTAAATCCAGCCGTGGTGGGTGACAGAGTGGAGCCCAGAGGGGTCAAAGGGCCTGGGTCAGCTAACTCACGGGGCCTGTCTTATCCACAGCTGTGCATCGACCTGGGCTGGAAGCCAAAGTATAGCCGCTTCGATGTGTTGCCTCTGGTCCTGCAGGCTGATGGCCATGACCCTGAGTTCTTTGAAATCCCACCTGACCTTGTGCTCGAAGTGCCCATGGAACATCCCAAGTGAGTAGGCTGAGGGTGCTGGGGGTGCGAGTTAACATGCATGCCTGCCTCCTTTCTTAACTGAGACCTCAATCCTCAGGCCCCTCCCTGCACCTTCCCCAAAGCCCAGCAAGCAGCAGGTGATGCCCAGAAGAGATGGTTTCAAGCCCACCTTGTCACACTTGTATAGCAGCTCTGCACTTGTGTGTCAGGCCTCTGACTTATGCAGACATGTTGATGGTAAGGGGAGAGCAGAGGCTTAGAGAGATGGGGCCCTAGGAACTTGGGAAGCAATGATTTCAGGAGATGGACACTTGGAAGGTTCTTGAGATTCTCACACCGAGCAGCCCAGGCCTCTTTCGCCTTCCTGCCAGTTCCCTTAGCTGCCCTCTCCTGACTCTGGTGACAGAATTGGGCTCCACTGACTTCAAGAGATCATCTGGTTCAGGCTTTGCTTCAGGCAGCTCTTATGATTGCAAAAATACCTCCATATATTGAGACTTACTATGTAGTGAGCATTGGGCTGGGCTCTTCTTTTTGTCCCTTGAATATACTGAACTCAGTCCCACCTCAGGGCCTTTGCACTTGCTATTCCCCCTGCCCTTTCCTCAGAGTTCCTTTCTTCTTATCAGTGAGATATTCCTGAGTGTCACCCCCTGTGGGAAGCCTCTCTTGAACACCCAGTCTAAAGCAGGTACCCTCACTCTCTGTCTAACACATCACCTTGCATTATTTTCCTATTTACTTATTTGTTTACCTGCATCTAGATACAGAAACTGTGAGCTCCCCGAATAGGGATCTTGCCTCTCTTGTTCAGCAATATCCCCAACACCTAGCAGAGTGCCTGGCACATAACAGGTGCTCAGTTATAAACATTTCTAGAGTACGTGGATATAAAATGAATGATACTATCATCTTCACAATAATCCTATGAGTTTGATGCCATTATCTCTGTTTTGCTGGTGGGGATACAGAGGCTACGAGGGGCTAAATAACATTCCAAGTTCACACAGCTGGTAAGCAGTAAGGCAGAACTTGAACCTAAGCTTTCTGACACTAGAGTCCTTAACCATTATGTTGGGTTGTCAGCATTTAGCTCAGGGCCTGTCACATACTTGATGCTTAATATATATTTACATGAGTGAATGAGTGAATGAATGCATAATTTATTAATGACACCAGGTACACCCAATTCACCTCTCTAGGTGGGATGAACTTAGAGATCAACACTTGGAAATGGGTTTTCTTGGTTGATTCTTTTTCTAAAGCTTTTTTTGAGGGGTGGGAGTGGGCAGAATTGAAGGCCCCAATTGTGACTGGCTTTGCCTCCCTGGCAGGTACGAGTGGTTCCAGGAACTGGAGCTCAAGTGGTATGCCCTGCCTGCAGTGTCCAATATGCTGCTTGAGGTGGGTGGCCTTGAGTTCCCAGGTTGCCCCTTCAATGGCTGGTACATGGGCACAGAGATCGGGGTCCGGGACTTCTGTGATGCCCAGCGCTACAACATCCTGGAGGTAACGAGGGCTGTCCAGCTGGGCCAGCTGGAGGTGTGGGTCTCTGGGTGGAGTCTTGAGAACTGACTCACCGCCATTTCTCTGCCTTTGCAGGAAGTGGGCAGAAGGATGGGCCTAGAAACACACAAGTTGACCTCACTCTGGAAAGACCAGGCTGTCATTGAGATCAATGTTGCTGTGCTCCACAGTTTCCAGGTATGTCTGGTGTTCTGTGAGTCTGAAGACGCTCTGGTTAGATGGTCATCTGGTCCAGCCACTCATGTCATACTTGATTTTCCCCTTACAGCATTGCTCATTTAATCAAGCATCAAACAAGTATTCAATACCCAGTTTGTGTCAGGTGCTGGGGATACAGAAACAAATCAACCTTCTCACTAACACTACTAGGTTTCTATTATAAGCTTGAATGCTTCCAGGAACAGGCAACCCTTACTTCCTAAGACTTGTCAATCCTGCACTTAAGCACTGAATCCTGTACTCTCCCAATTTCTCAAGGACTTTAATCTTGAAAATATTCCCCCTCTCTCTCCTGTATCATTAATGTCTCCCTCTCTGCTGGACCATTCCCATAAATATCAATAGGCTGTAATGGTTTTTATCTCAAAGAAATAAATGACTAGCTAAACAAATGATTCCCCCAGCTACTACCCTGTTTTTCTGCTTCTCTTTAAAGAAAAACCATTGAAAGATCTCATTACACTTCTTCATCCCTCAGCTACTCCAGTCAGGCCTTTATTCTCCATCACTCTTCCAGTTACACTGGAATTCTTGCTGTTTTTTTCAAACTCACCACAGGGCCTTTGCACTTGCTTTCCCTTCTGCCTTGGATGCTTTTCCTACAGATCATAACCTGACCAGCTCCTTTCCTTCATCCAAGTCTTAATTGTCACCTTGTCAAAGTAGCCCTCCCTGACTAACATGGCAGTCCCACCCCACCTCCATCTCATCTCTCTCTTTTATTTCTTTAACTCTATCTTTTTCTTATCATACTTATTAACTCCTGACATTATATAGTGCATCCACATTTTTCTTTGTTGTTTTGTTTCTCCCACTAGAATATAAGCTTCATAGGGTAGGGACCCTGTCTCTCTTGTTTACTGCTCCATCTCTAGAGTCTAGAAGAGTGTCTGGTATATGGAAGATGCTAAAAACATTTGTTAAGAGTTCAGGAGACTTGTGGGCTAGTCCTGAGAAGCCAGACAATGCACCCAGAAGGCCAACAGGAGGCCGCCATGTGACCTATGGGCTGACCATCATGATGGTTATTTTTTTGGCTCTGAAAGTGTTTCCTATTGGGTATTTATTTTCAGCAGTGAAGAGTGGGCCAGGAGGAATTGATGTCTCATTTTACAGACTTCTAGGCCTTCCCAGAGTTTATCTGGGAGCCTTGCAACCAACGGACCACTCTCCTGATTCCCCTATCCCTTGCCTCAATTCTTCTTGACTCCCTCTGATTTAGAAGCAAAACGTGACCATCATGGATCACCACTCTGCCGCAGAGTCCTTCATGAAGTACATGCAGAATGAGTACCGGTCCCGAGGGGGCTGCCCAGCCGACTGGGTTTGGCTTGTCCCCCCAATTTCTGGAAGCATCACCCCCGTGTTCCACCAGGAGATGTTAAACTACATTCTGTCCCCTTTCTACTACTACCAGGTAAGGGAGGGGCCTTCCTCTCTTCTCTGTCTTGGGAGCTCAGGGGTTGAGAGACTATATGTGTCTGCACTTGTGTGCATGCATGTATGTGTGTGCTTGTGCATTCATGTACGTGCATGTACGTGCGTGTGCATATGCTTGGGCATTTGTGTGCATGTGTGCATGCATGTGCACACTCACTCATGCAGGACACATCGGGGAGGATCAGGGACACTGAGGCATATTTTTAATGGTTTTCGAGCTTCACCCCAGGATTCTGAGCAGCTTTTGCTCATTTCAACAGGGCCTGGGACTGAAAGAAACACCTTTTATTGTACCTTTAGTGGCCCATTGCCCTGGTGGGGTTTAATCTCCTGAGGGTGACCACCATTGTGCCTCTTCTGTGAGTGGCCGTACAGTCACATAGTACAGTGGAGAAGAGCTTGGCTCACAGATAAGACACAGCTTACTTCCTAGCTGTATGATCTTAGTGGGAGGGTGTCATTTCACCCATCTCAACCCCGAGTTTCTCATCTCTAAAGGGATGGGCTTAACTCCACGATAGGAGGCTGTATAGATCACACTAGCTGATGTATATAACAGCTCAGCCCAGTGCCCAATCCAGAATGCACTCAGTAACTGTTACCTATTGACATGAGGTTTTTGTTTGTTTGTTTGTTTTTTGTTTGTTTGTTTTTGTCAGAAAGGACTTTGGTTAGATTTGGGAAGAGCTTCCTTACCCTAAAGGTGATAAATAGGGTGACTTATTGCCCGGGACAGTTTGTGCCTGTTGTCATAGCACCTCTTTACTCTCAAAGGTGTTCTACTTTGGACTATACACTACTGATACTATACACTTAATGATAAGATACTTAAAACAAAAGAAAAGCGGGGCCTCTTCCCTCCAGGGGGACACTAATGAGAATAAAATCAACTGACCATGTGTTATGTGCAGACTCTATGCTGGACACTGAAGCTGCAGCTCTAGGGAGACAGACAGACACAGCCCTTCCCTGTGGGGCTTTCAGTGAGGCGGGGGTGAGGACGAGGCCTACTCACCCCCCAACTCACAAAGAGCATGAAGGGTCCTCTATCTCACTAGCATCCCCAAGCCCAGTCAGCCCGGGCCTACTTGCTCTCACATCTGCCCTCTCTTCTGAAGGTGGAGCCCTGGAAAACCCATGTCTGGCAGGATGAGAAGCGGAGACCCCAGAGAAGAGAGATTCGATTCCAAGTCTTGGTTAAGTAAGTAGGAGTGGCCAGTGTTGATATCTGACCTGCAGCCCTTCCTTCTAGTGAGCCCGTCCTTCCAGGTCTTGAAGAGCAGGGAACAAAGAGAAAAGATAATCTTGATGGAATTTGGCTCCCAGAGGTCCACACATTAGTTCCAAGGGTTACCTGCCACCATTGTCCCAACCTCCTATCTCCTCCATTTTCCCCAAGCAGCTGAATAGTGGGTTGAGCAGGTAAGGGGAGGAGAAGGGCAGATAGTCAGGGTTGATAGCTGGTGGGAAACATGGGTTCTTTTTCCTAACCTGCCCCACTTTAAGCACTGTCCCCATCCCATGCTCCTGGGCCCCCACCTTCCTTAGGAAGGATGGCTTAGCACACAGTGTCTGTCTGTCTGTCCCCGTAGAGCCGTGTTCTTCACCTCCATGCTGATGCACAAGACCATGGCATCCCGAGTCAGAGCCACGGTCCTTTTTGCGACGGAGACAGGAAAATCAGAAACCCTGGCCCGGGACCTAGGAGCCTTGTTCAGCTGTGCCTTCAACCCCAAGGTAGATGATCCAGCTGGACAGATACCATTTTCTCTGCCTGTGTGCAGAGAAGTCTTGGAAAGTTGAAATGGTTGCTCTGCTCCTGGATGTCCCAGAACTTTAGATGTGCTGCTGTACATTCTAAATCTGTGATAGGGGGATAGATGTGTGTTCAGGGATTCCCAAACTTGCACATAAATAAGTTTTACAGAGTGTTCCAGGGAACACGGGTTGAGAAACACTTTCCTAATGAATCCAAGTCTCAATATGAATGAGCTGCTCTTGACGAATTTTATTCCTGTTTACTGAATATCACCTTCCATACAGGATGCAGTGCTAAAGGTGAAGGGGGCAAAGGATGAATAAAATTTAGACAAATAAAACAAAACCCCAAAGGGTGACTCACTCCATCAGTATTGGATTTTATCCTTCATCACTGAAGGCCTCCCAAGTGTGGACAGAGCAGTGAGGCAGTGACACCCTTCACCTGAGATTAGTGTCAGGCAAAGTGTCGGGGTTCCCAAAGCGCCAAAGGAGTCACCATTTTTGTAACCTGCTCATTCCATTTTTGTGGAAAATAGGTTCACACAGAATCTAAAATAGCCATGGAAGTGGTAAAAAGTTTTGATTTGGGACATGCAATATTTGGAGGCAAACCCTCCAGGGCTTGCTGACATGTTAGCGGTGCGGCTTGAGGCCAAGAGGAGAATTGAGAACGATGTGTTCAAATGATTGACAGGGATTTAAGCACACTCCTCCTCTGTGCCATGCTTGTGCTGGGCATGGGGGTGCGGGACGTGGGGTGGGGGGACAGCATAATGAAGGGGGTTCTTGGCCTGGGTGGGGGAGGAGAGCGCAGGGTGTCTGGGGAGGGTGTGGCGGACCCTAGCCTGGGAACTGAGGTCCAGTGTCCACCCTTGGTGCCTGCAGGTTCTCTGCATGGATGAGTACAGGCTGAGCAGCCTGGAGGAGGAGCAGCTGCTTCTGGTGGTGACCAGTACATTTGGGAACGGAGACTCTCCCGGCAATGGAGAGGTAGGTGGCCCAGGTCCCAGTGGTCTGGGTGGTAGTAGGCCTGAGAGGACCAAGGAGAGGCTCTGGGGATTCAGCATGTCCTAAGGAGATCATTGGAGAGTGAGCGCTCAGATCACTGGGTTGCCCTAACGTTAGCTATTTGCTTTTGTCCTTTGTAATTATTTCCGTATGCATGTGCCACCTTTCCTATGACACATTTCATATATCTCAGTGAATTGACCTACCTTTTTAAATTAAAACATTCATGGTTAAAGTAAGCTTTATATCACTCTCACAAATGAGAACCCAGCAAAAAATAAATACATCGAGAGCCAAAAGAAATTATTGTATTTTAGCTAGATCCTATGGCCTAACCATGGTTTGCTCTGCTTTTCAAAAAAAGAGTAATAGGCAAGTATTAGAGAGAAGTGTTAAGGCTCCATTAACAATAGTCTGAGACTTTCTCTCTAGTGTTCAGAAGGAAAAAAATAATAATTAAAACAGGAAACTAAAAAAGATTATAGACAATAATACTTTTTTACTATATGATTTGACTTATTTCTGCTGGGTCCTGTACCACCTAAAATTATCTTGCGTTCTTGGGAAATCAGGATTATTTTTAGAGACTGTGGAAGCAGTTGTTGCTCTTACCAAGTTCCAAACAAGAAGAAAGGCTAACTCACATCCCTCCAGAAGACTGTAAGGCAGGCCCCCTGCTGTAAGGCAGGCCCCCTGCAACCAGAGCTGGATGAGCTGGGGGCTGGGCTGCCCTGGGTCCCCCACTGAGGATGAGGCCACATGAGTTGTGAAGGCTGAACTTGTCCCTGAACCCCAGCCAGTACCCATAAACTAACTTGTACTGTGAATCTTGAATATTTTTCTGACAGATGTGGCCAGTTTTTATGTAGGCCACAAGAAGAAAAAAAGAAGTGCTTTTATTAATTTTGTCCTAAGGACTCTGTGGTTCTTTCTCTTTCTAGAAACTAAAGAAATCCCTCTTCATGCTGAAAGAGCTCACCAACAAGTTCAGGTAAGGCTGTTCCCCACCACCACTTATCTGAGCAGGCCTTATGGGCCCAGAGTCTGGAACTGGCTGTGTATAAGGGAGTCTTCTCTGAGATGTCCAGGCACAGAGAGAGCCTGACCGCAGCCTATGGCAAAGATCAAGTCAAGGGAGCCAAGGCCCTTTTACTGGTCTTCAGGCCAAGCATAGGGTTGGTCATGGGAGTTGATGATAAGGCTCAAGAGCCATGGAGGATCAGAAGTGGATGTGCACTGGCAGGTCCTATGCCTGGCTGGAGTGGGAGTGTCTGGGGCTGGCCTTACAGGCTGTTGATGCTTCTGGGTGATGCTTGTGTGGCTTGGTTCACCTCAGTCTCTGCGTTTGTGTGTTCTCCTTGAGCAGGTATGCCGTGTTTGGCCTTGGTTCCAGCATGTACCCTCAGTTCTGTGCCTTTGCTCATGACATCGACCAGAAGTTGTCCCACCTGGGAGCCTCTCAGCTCACCCCAACAGGGGAAGGGGACGAACTCGGTGGGCAGGAAGAGGCCTTCCGCAGCTGGGCTGTGCAAACCTTCAAGGTCAGTTCATAGCTAGAGCTGCCTTATAGCGTGGACAGGGTGCTGTGATACATTGGTGCCCAGGACATCTGTGCTGGGTGGGCACCCTGGATGGCATGACCCCTGCCTGATCCTGTAGGCATGGTTACAGATGTGGGCTAAGGTTGCAGGCCAGAGGGCTCAGGTCACTGCTGCTCTCCCTCAAGCCCGCAGAAGAGTTCCCCTATAGGCATGTGTCCCCTGGGTGGGAAAAGGTGACTAGGATACCTCCCTGACCTCTGGGAGCCTTGGTTCAAGATCTTACCCCCTCTGATTATCCAGATCACCTCTTGACAACCTTGTCTTGTTTCATTCTCCCAGCCACAGAGAGCTTGGGGGCAGGGACCACATAGTTGAGTTCTTTGGACCTGTGTCAATAGGTCTTTGTTGCCTGTGGCTTGACACTTCGATTTAGCAAGCTCATTTAAGCAAAGTGTTTCATTCAGCAGTAGTGCCTAAAAGTACCAGTGAGAGTTGGGGCAGATGTGGTTCCCAAGCCCAGGCCTCCTCCAGTGATTCCATATTAGAAAAATGGGAGTAATCAAACTTACTTCATGGTGTGGACATGTGGATAAAATGAGATACTATCAATATTCATCATAATAGAAATAACTACTATGTGCCAAGCCTGGGCACCTCTTTGAGTCTTCACAACATCACAATCAGATAAGTGTGCTTAGTAATGATATGAAGCACTTAGCTCAGTTGTAAGGACCTAAAAAATGGGAGCGCCAATGGTGGTGATGCTGTTGCTGACGATGATGGTTATTAACACTGATTTGCTCTCTTTTTTTCCAGGCAGCCTGTGAGACGTTCAATGTCCAAGGCAAACAGCACATTCAGATCCCCAAGCTCTACACCACCAATGTGACCTGGGACCCGCACCACTATAGGCTTGTGCAGGACCCACAGCCTTTGGACCTCAACAAAGGTACCTTCTTCCCTGCACCATACGGGACTTGTTGGCCTTTTCTGCCAACATTGAAATCTTTGAGCCCTGAGTCGGTGTTTGAGGAGACCACTAGGACACTCTGAACAGAGGCAGTTGTCTTAGGGCTGCCAGGCATCTCTCTCTTGTTGCCTCCAAGAGCCAGTTGGGATGCCAGAGTCAAGGCCTTGCTTCTTCTCTGAGGCATGCCATTTCAGCAGGAAGCCCTAAGAAAGAGGTGGAGAGAGAAGGGAGCCAGCACCAAGTGAGGGCCAACCACTATGCTGGGCTCTTTGCTCACCCAAATGAACCTGACACTCACCCTGCAAGAAAGGCACAGAGAAATTGAAGTTCAGGGAGGTAAAGTGAGTTGCTAGCATGTGGCCAAGTTGAGATTTTAGCCCTAGCCTTCCTGCTCCGATGGCAGCCAAGTATTATAAAGAACATTCTGCAGAGCCAATTCCAGGCTGCAGTCTGTGATCTCTCAATGGCACCATCCAGATGCTGTGCCTCTGTGTTTCTCTCTTTTCTTGTACCATGGGTATGGTGGTCCTGCAGGTTTCTGCATGTTTAGGATGTCCCCAACTTCAACCATGCTCTCCTGTGGATCTTAAACCATGGGGATGTCCTAGAAATTCCCATATTTGGGCATCTAAATTGCATTTCCCAACACCTAGCAGAAGTGCAATCAGCCTCTGTCAGACCAAAGGTCTCTGCGATTCAGAAACACATTGGGAAAAAGAAACGGAAAGAAAAGCCTACCACCACCATATCAGGGCATCCCAAGGGTAGTGTCCAGGTGTCATTGACTCAGACAGGTAGAAGCTGCCCCATCAATGCTTAAGAGCCACTTGGCCATTTTTTTGTCCCACAGCCCTCAGCAGTATGCACGCCAAGAATGTGTTCACCTTGAAGCTCAAATCACAGCAGAATCTACTGAGTCTGAAGTCCAGGTAGGGTGGAGTACAGTGCTTCTTGGGTGGTGTTCCACAGATTTTATTTTAATGAAGGAAAGACCAGAACAAGTCGGCCTTTGGAAAGAGAGGAGAGAAATGTCTGTTGGCGATGATGCCATGGTGAGGACCAGCTTGACTGGTAACCTAGTGGCCACCAGTGCCATTATGTTTGGTCTCCATTAACCACGGGCCAATTTTCCAGCATGGGGACTAGGAACTTGCTTCACTCTCTGTCCTTTGTCACTTAAGGTGGGGCAAGAGAAACTCAAACCATCTGGCTCTTTTTAAGAACTTTCAGGGAGAGAAAAAAAAAAAGCACTTTCAGGAGAAGATTTGGCAGGGAAGGACATTTCCCTGCCAGGGTAAGCTAGTGTGGATTCTCTGTAGGTTTTGTTTCTCTGTGCTGTCTTCCCCCATTCATTAGGAAAACTAGACTTTGTTCTAATAAACCAGATTTGTTCTGGGAACAAGGGAAAGTTTGTTTCAATGCCCACACATCTCCCAGTAGGATGCTTTTACTCGGCAGAGCCTGTGGTCAAGCCCTGGTGGACTTGGGAGGACTGCACAGGGAGGGGTGCAGCCCACCTTCTTCCCGTGGAGAAACCACAGGCCTGGTGGGCCCAGGTCTTCTTGAGCACTCTAGGCTCAGGGCATGCCAAAGTCCGAGCTCATGGAACCAGGCAGGAACATGAACGGAGGGCATATTTCCTGGGGAAATGGGCCTGCCCGTCAAGGAGCTCTAGAGGAAATCCTGGTGGCGTCACCAGAGGCTTCTTCTTCCCTTCTCCAGCCGCACCACCCTCCTGGTGGAACTCTCCTGTGAGGGCAGTCAAGGTCTCAGCTACCTGCCCGGAGAGCACCTGGGGGTTTTCCCAAGCAACCAGCTGGCCCTGGTCCAAGGCATTTTGGAGCGAGTGGTGGACAGCCCCGCACCCCACCAACCCATGCGCCTGGAGAACCTCAGTGAGACTGGTGAGCCCTCTACACGGAGCCTCTGCTGAGATGACCCCAGCATCATCCTGCCAACCTCCCAACTGGCTGATGGGTGGGCCTGGGCCTGTGCCGCAGGCAACTAACACTGTTCTTCTTGCTGGGGTGGTGGGGGGACACCTAAGCCAGTGATAAAGTAGCCATGCTAACAGTTCTCAACCTGTGTCAGGCCAGTAAAAAGGGATGCCTCTTTGGGACTATCTGCCCAATACCAGAGGCTGAGGAGTCTTTTCCCCTTCATTCTTTTGGTCATCTGGTCACTTTTTTATTGATTGACTGATTCATTTGTTTTGCCATCGAAATTTGAACTGGTCACATCTATATGATGGACAGGCCCTGGGCCAGAAAAATAAATGAGACTCAGTGTCTGCCCTCAGAGAGCTCACCACTTACTACAGGAGGCAGATACGTGAGAATACTTATAATAATAATATTATTATAATAACAGTAGCAGCTAACATTTGTTGGGTAATTATTACATGCCAGCATTTTATATAGATGTCTCTATAGTCCCCACAACAGACACATGCGTACAGCTTGCTAGGTGACATAATAGAGAAATGTGAAAACGGTGTAAAAATGGTGAAGTTTGAAGGTTCAAGTCCCTGATTCATCACTTGCTACTTATGTGACGTTGGGCATATGAGTTAACTGCTCAAGGCTATATTTCTTTGTGTCTAAAATAGAGATAATAGAGCCTTCCTTGTAGGCTTGTTGTGCAGAACAAATGAATAGATACATGTGCAAACTTCACCACAATCCCTGGCACCAGAAAAATGTAAGCATAGAGCAATGTCTTTTTCCCACAGGCTAATGAACATTTTCTAGAAGATCAGAGAAGGGATTTAATATACCCTGAGAGTCTCCCTATATCACCAAATTTATAACCTCTTTGCATTTTCATCGCATTCTAATTTCATAGTACTTCCCCACTGCGGGTGTGGTTTAGCTCCACCTCCATGGGCAGTGGGCATGGGCAGGTCGTAGGTGGCCAAGAGAGTGTGGCTCCTCCTACCTATCCTCACAGGGGAGAAGACGCTGTCCTAGGGTATGGGTCACTCCCTTCCTGTGCTAAGATGAGTCTCTCGGTTATATGTGGTGGACACAGTGCGAGGTGACAGGCACCAGGAGAAACTAATAAAATCAACAACCATAGGCCCTCTCAGCAAAAGGGACTAGATTCCTGGCCTTAGCTTCTTCAGTGATAATGACACCTCCAAGAATATGTCCCCTTAAAGAAAGTGGCCAAATTAGGAAAGTAGGGGTCAGAGAAGCAAAATCTGGCATTGCCCCCCATTGTCCAGGAGAATGTAAGAGAGTTTGAAACTTGAGGACAAGGGGACAGATGTGGAGACAGATGTGGTTCATTAGGCCTTGGATCTAGATGAAATAATGTAATGCTAATATTTTTACCTAATTTTTGTTGAGCACCTGAGTCCTAGGAGTTGTACCACTATTACACCTTTACTATTTTATTCAATCTTGTACAAACCCAATGAGACAGGTTTTATTATCACTCCATTTCACAGAGGCAGAACCCAGTGCTCAGAAAGTTCAGTCACCCAACTAGTAAGTGGGGAGCCAGAGTTTGAACCCACATCTACTGGCTCCATGGTCCATACTCATGCTGTGACTACCCTATATACCTCCCCTTGGGGCGCCTAGAGACTTGCCACCTCACTTTGGGCAGATTAGCCGTTCCACCAGAAGCTCTTGGCATAGCGCCCCAGGGGATTGCAGTCATGGGCTTTTCTCTAAATGAACACTTGGCCTCTGGAGCATACATCAATCTTTGGTGGATTTAGTCACTGTGAGTTTGCAGCTCACCTGTGGGTATCCTGTTAAAGTTTGGGTCCAGGTGAGACAGAGACTGGACTCTTGTGCAGTTAGTTTTTCAGGACTGTGTCATCTTGGGTGCCCTTTGGAAGGCTCTTCATCAGCCTCCCCTACAGTCTTTTCTCTGGGCACCACCTTCCGTTATGTGAGTCGAGCACATGAGCCCTGTTGCTGTTTCTGGAGCCAGAACATCAGTATCTTCTCTCTATTGTAGCTGGAGAGTGGAAGGTGTCTGCTCTGGAGGCCTCATCACCCTTGGGAAACCTAAATGAGACCTTTTCTTCCATCCTGACTCCTTGTTTCACTATCTAGGCAGCTACTGGGTCAGGGACAAGCGGCTGCCCCCCTGCTCACTCAGCCAAGCCCTCACCTACTTCTTGGATATCACCACTCCACCAACCCAACTGCTGCTCCGAAAGCTGGCCCAGTTGGCCCTGGAAGAGACCGAGAGGCAGAAGTTAGAAACACTGTGCCAGGTAAACACTGAGACTGGTGGGTGAGGCAGTGGTGGGGTCCCAGAGTTGGGGGAAGCCAGAACCTAGAGCTGGTCTTTAACCTCCAAGTGGCACTTGTCAAAGGCTAATGGGAAGTCAGGCATCCTCTTTCATCCAATCTCTTGGACACAATTGTGTTGAGAGAACTGGATTTTTCTGAGTGTCTGCAGGATGCAACCAAAGTGCACATCCTCAGAAGAATTCTTTAGAAAAAGAGATCCATTGAGTCTTGTCTGTCTTTGTATTCCCAAAACCTGGAACAAGCTTGGGACTTAGGAAGTGTTGGAAAATAGATGGTGTGGATGAATATATAAATGGACATAATGACAGATGAGTAGTTAAATTAATAAATAAGAGCATTAATTAGCTCATTTGCAACTTTCTAAGTCCAAGTCTTTGTCAAAGGTACTGGATGTCATCATTGCCACTATCTTTATTGCTAATTATCATGATTCCAGCCACCTCCACTGCCATTATCCTGTGCTACACACTACTAACTTGGCACACATTTTCTCATTTAATTCTCACAACATCACCCATGAAGTAGGTGATGCTATCATCATTTCATAAAGAAAGGTTAAGTAATTGGGACAAGATCCCACAGCTCTAAAACAAGCATCCAGTCACAGCATGCAGTCAGGATTTGAACCCAGGTCTGTACGATTCCAAAGCTCTGCCCAAAATTAGATTATCATAAAGATTTGACTCCTGCCTGTAAGTTGCTGATGGTAAAGTCTAAGCATACAAATTAGAAAAATGCTTCTCACTGGCCTGAGTCCCCCAGGACAGGAACAATTTCTTCTCTGGCTTGGTAGTCTCAGCACCTTGGACAGCGCCTAGTACTTCAAAGTGTTGAGGAAGTGAATGAATGAATGAATGAATGAATGAATACTAGATTGTGACAGCCTCTCCTCTCAGTGTGGGGCTGGTGCCCTGAGTCACTCACATTGCCCTTGCCTTTCAGCCCTCGGAATATAATAAATGGAAGTTCACCAACAGCCCCACGTTCTTGGAGGTGCTACAGGAGTTCCCATCCCTGCGAGTGTCTGCCACCTTCCTGCTCTCCCAGCTCCCTATTCTGAAACCGCGGTACTACTCCATCAGCTCCTCCAGGGACCACACACCCACGGAAGTCCACCTCACGGTGGCCGTGCTCACCTACCGCACCCAAGGTAAAGCTGGGGCAGAGACTTTGGAGCAGTCCAACTCTGCTACCTAGCAGGCAGCTGGTCAACATGTCTGAGCTTCAGTCTCTTCACCAATTAAACACTTGCCTTTTAGAGTTATTATAGCAATAGGATCTCTCAGGGAGAGATCACTCTGAACTAAGCACTGAGCTAGCCCCTTTGTATACATATTATCAATAACCATATGAAATGGGTACTGTGTGTATTTTACAGGTGAGGAAACAGGCTCAAAGAGGTTAAGACACTTGTTCAAAGTCACACTCTTGTCAGCAAGTAGAGAACTGAGATTCAAACCCTGGTAATCTGCTGAATCCAAATATTTAACCACCCTACTCCACTCTAATGCCCTACTACTATTGGGACAATTTAATGAGATTGAATATAGAAAGCACCCAGCACTTAGTGGAAGCCCAATGATTCTTAGTGTTCCTGAAAGTCCAGGCTGAACACAGGTGTGATTCTGCCTTGATTGTTTATTCCTGCTTTCTCTCGTTCAACAATAATTTTTTTCATGCCACTCTATTGCTTGGCACATGGTAGATGTGGAAGTACAGTACATGTAAGCCCCTGCCATCATGGAGTTTCCCATCTAGAAGGGAAATGAACAGAGACTCATAGAAATAGACAATTATCATTGTGTAGGTGCTGAGAAGGAATGCGCAGGATGCTATGAGGGCAGAGGATGGGGAATAGGTTGACATAGACTGGGAAGTCCAAAACCATGTCCATTTGGGCTTTGCTTCTCCACTGGATGAACCATGCCCCTGCCCTGCCCTCTGCAACTGAGCATTGCCTGGGTTGGCAAAGCTGAGGAGCTGGTGCCCACCGCAGCCCTCCATCCTCTAAGATGCACAATAATGCAGTTCCTAAAAACTGCACAGAGACTGTATTTGCTGTACCAGAGAACATCACACTGGCCCTGTTTCAGTCCTCAGTCCAGGAGAGGAGGGACAGGCACATCCCATGAGAGCAAAACCTAAGGGACTTCTCAAGTTGGTTGGAAGTCCCTTTAAATGCTGGGCCACTGGGAAGGGAATGCACCCCAGAGAAAGCTGGGGTTTCCACAAGCCCAGGAGGGGCCACATGCAAATGTCAGAGCAGACTGGAATGCTCAGGAGGTTGTCCATCACCCAGGATTACTATGAATAAGGGCTATACTTATGAAGACACTCTGGGATAGTGACTTGAGGGTAGTGACTCTCAAGAGCTGCTTTGTGCAACTGTCATCAGAGCTGAGTGGTGGGCTGGAAGAGTCCCTGGAGAAACTTAGAAGGAACATTGGAGTAGGAGCCAGGAAAGCTAAGCTTTGACTTGATTCTGCTGTGTGACCTTGTGCAAGTCACTGTCCCTCTCTGAGACTCAATTTCTACAGTGACAGGAGAGGCTTGCACAGTCTCTAAGTCCCTTTCAACTTTTACCAGCTCTTTGTCTATAGAGGATGGATCTCAGTACCTGGAGAAAAACAGCTACCATATTAGAGCCCGAAAAGTGCCTGAGTGAACAGCTGGAGGAGGTGCATCAGTGTGGGAGGAGCCACTGGGTGGTTCCACATGGATGGTGGGGGCAATGTTGGTCAGATCTGTGCTGTCCTTGCAGATGGCCAGGGTCCCCTACACCACGGTGTCTGCAGCACATGGCTTAGCAGCCTGAAGCCCCAAGACCCAGTGCCCTGCTTTGTACGAAGGTAAGTACCCCCTCCACTCTGTCCATTGTAGGAACCCCTGGCTCCTGGGAATTCTGGGTTTAAAGGGAGAGATCAAGGATTTAGGTACCACTCTGGACCCCTTGGCCCATAATGAAGGCTTTGGGGTTACCCTGGGCTTCTCCATTTGATGACTTGGCTATAGAACATAGTCAAGTCTCTAGCAGGGATGGAGATGACAGTGGTGATGAGGCTTGGCCTTTTTCAAAAGGACCCTAGGGCAATGTGATGGTGTGTCTGGTCAGTCTGCAGGACTTGGGAATCAAATTTGAGCTCATTGTTTTCATGCCCCCAAACACTACCACCCACAACCTCACATCACAGCCCAGCTCTCCAGCCTCTGTCCTGCAAGTGCATCTGGCCCATGATGTCTGAGGACTAGGGACTCTCTCCTTTTGTCTCCTTCAGTGCCAGTGGCTTCCAGCTTCCTGAGGACTCCTCCCTTCCTTGCATCCTCATCGGGCCTGGCACAGGCATTGCTCCCTTCCGCAGTTTCTGGCAGCAGCGGCTCCATGATGCTGAGCACAAAGGTACTGCTGGAGGTTTTCTAGGAGTGGGAGTGACAGACACCAAGTAGCCAGCTCCTGCCTGGGAGTAGACCCGGAGGTCCAGGAGAGTTGTGCCACTGCCCACACATGTTTCTTGGCCCCTCTCTCAAGTGTGCCTCAGCCTGTGTAGACAAGTGATCTGAATACCCTGGGTACTAGATAAGGATACTTGGGATGAAATGAGAATTCAGAGTGGGCTTCCAGCTCATCAGGCCTTGATGCGTGTCCTCTGGTGGCCACCCTGGTAACTGCAGCCTGCTCTGGTCTTGCAGGGCTCCAGGGCGGCCACATGATCCTGTTGTTTGGGTGCCGGCGCCCAGACGAGGACCACCTGTATCAGGGGGAGATTCTGGAGATGGCCCGGAAGGGGGTGCTGCATGGGGTGCACACAGCCTATTCTCGCCTGCCTGGCCAGCCCAAGGTAAATGCAACAACTGTTCCCCCCCGAACCCCCGCCGTGCAGTGGGCAGATCATGAAAAGCACAGACTACAGTGAGTGCCCTGGCATACCACATGCCCCTCACCTCTCTGAGCCTTCATCTCCTCAGCTCTAAAATGAAAGCAGTTATACAACTGTTCGAGCTATGCTGCGAAGCTATTGCGTTCTCTCTTCCAGGAGAAGAGGCAGGCCCTGAGATGTTTAGGACTAAGTCAGGGCTACATGGTGGGTTAATGCCCAGGGCCCAGCCTGCTGAAGGTCCTCCCCCAGACAGACAACTTCAGGGAGAGGTGGTCCAGGATGGCTTTGTGCTCAAGTACAGCAAAGCTGGAGGACAGCACTGTTCTCACCATGGGGCCACTGATGGGCTCTGCTGCCTTGGGGGACACTTTGCCCCATCAGCCTGGGGACTTAGGACAGACTCTTGGCTCAGCCCTTGTGAACTTGTCCCGTTAGGGATCCTCCCAGGGTCAGTGCTCCCTGCCCAGTGCTGGGGTCCCTGGGTGTCTTTTGTGGAACAGAGCAAAGAGACTCCGATTGACTCTTGGGCTTTCCTGTCATGATTACTATAGCAATCCTATAGACAGTCTATAGTGAGAGGCTCCCTTTTCTGGGGTGTAGACAGGAGGGCCTCAGAGTGATTCATGTGTCTTTGAAGCATAGTGAATTCAAAGTAAATCTGGGAGCCCCGCTGGACTTCCTCGAGGCAGGGCTGTGGCGGCATTCATCTCTCCTGTAATACCAACTCACGCTGAGCTTAGTCTCTGTACTAGGTCTTGGCTGGGAGAGTTCTCACCTTGCCTCCCCCATTAGGCCCCATCACTGCCTCCCTGTGGCCAGCAGGCCTGATTGCAAGCTTCGCCCTCCGCAGCAGGGTCCCAGAACCACCTTCTCCTCTGGTTTCAGGTCTACGTTCAAGACATCTTGCGGCAGCGGCTGGCCGGTGAAGTGCTTCGTGTGCTCCACGAGGAGAAAGGCCACCTCTATGTCTGCGGGGACGTGCGCATGGCCCGGGATGTGGCCCACACCCTGAAGAAGCTGGTGGCTGCCAAACTGAGCCTGAGTGAGGAGCAGGTCGAGGACTATTTCTTCCAGCTTAAGGTATGACAGCTAGTGTGTGGGAAAGTGATGCAGGTCAAGGGCACGGGCCAGGGAGCCAAAACTAGGGCAGTCAGGCTTAGAACAGTCCCAGACCTCAAAGGAATCCTAGAGGTGGCTGGAGGTCAGAGCTGGTTGGGCTGTTAGAGGCCCGGCTGTACATCCTGGTCTGGTTGCTCAGTTAAACAAAGGCAAACACGTTGCTTTACTTATAAGACTTTCAGAGCCTCCAACATGCTCCTGTGCATCATGACACTTCAAGACTGGGAGAAATTATGCAGCATTTACCAAAAGTATTTATCTCAGAGCCCATATTTTCAAGAGCATCTTGTGGGACAAGCACTAGGCAGGCTGTACTATCCATTATAAAACCTAGGGCGATGTTTAGGTGGTCCTCACCAGGGCAGGTGCCCATGGGAGTTAAAGAGCCTAAGTATAATATAAGCATGCTAGCTGGAAAGGCAAATGGCTTGTGAGTGTATGAGTGATAGAGAAGCTGGGGGATTCTCCAGGGGCTCATCCTAGCTGGGACCTGATGAATGAGAGGTGACTTGACCAGCAGAACTACACATTGGTCTCTGTTTTTCCTTAAAGAGCCAGAAGCGCTATCATGAAGATATCTTTGGTGCTGTATTACCCTACGAGGCAAAAAAGGATGGGGCAGCAGGGCAGCCCAGTAATATCAGAGCTCCAACAGACCAGAGGAGAATTTAAAGCTGCTGCCACAGAATTTCATGATGGAGCCAACTCTTGATTACCTGAGGTCACAGGGGCTGGGGAGATGGAGGGAAATTATATCCCCAAGCCTCACATCTTACTTCTTCATTTCCTTCCCCCTCAAACCCGTTACTTGACCTGCTATCAAGTAGCAGCCTGGACTGAGTGGAACCTCTTGTGTCCTTTGAGCCCACCCTTCCCTGGATAATGGAGAACTGGTGTCTCCCAGGTTCCTTGGAGAGTAAAATCTGCAATGTCAGGCCTGCAGTGCCAGGAAAGATGACCCTTCCTCTGATTGCATCACTTTGACTGACCACCAGAAGGCGTTATTGCACCACTCTTTAGCTCTCCCATGTACAGTTATTTATGCCTCTGTATTAAAAAACAAAAAAACAAAAAAACAAAACCCTCCAGTCTGCCCCTGAGGTCCATTTGGGCCTTCCCTATATGACTCCGTGATGGAGATATTTATATGAAATGCATTTTATTTTAACCACATTGTCTCTGTGTGTGGATGTTTTGTAGAGAAAGCAGTCCTAAGTTATATAGGGTTGGGGACTGGTGAGTGTAGCCTGGACAAAAATCCTCCACAAAGGGATGTACCAGCTTGAACACACTGCTTCTCTGAATGGGCCTCCAGACACTGGGGCGGCATACTGAGTGTGCATCTGCAAACCTGGGGTGGGGGCGAGGAGGCACAAGCTTGCCTGCAGATCCTCAGCTGGCGAGGGGTAACAGCAGAGGTGCAATGCTGCACATGATAACAGTTCTGTAGTGAAGGCCATGACCACAGCTTGCCTTACAAAGTAACAGTATTTTGCTCTGGAGCCTCCTGCTTCATGAGAGTTTGGCCAATAATGATTTGGATGACAAAGCAGGTAAAGTTGGGCTGCATGTCAAGGACTTAGCAGTGAGTGAAGGACCTACTTCTTCTACAGGAAAGGCTTCTAAAGGGACTGACCCATGTTTTCTTCTCCCAGTGAGAACAAGGAAGGAATTCAGCCAGGGTCTAAGTGGGGGTCTGGCAATATCTGACTCCCAGCTTGGGTTTGGCCTCTGTTTCACTGGCTCCCCAGCCCCTGCTTAGATCGGGTGGTGGGGATGAAGAGGGCATGCCAACCTCCAGTGTCCCAGCAAAGTATCTGAACAATGTGGTCAAGAATGTGGTCACCCAGACTAGCCTCTCACACTCTAATGTGCACACAAACCGCCTGGAATCTCCGATTCAGGAGGCCTGTAGCAGGCCCTGTGATTCTGCATTTTTAACAAGCTCCTGGGTGCTATAGGTGCTGCTGCTTCAGAGACTATACTTTGAGCTCCACCCTGGTTTCTGAGGCACTGGATTTTTGATGGAGTTAGCCAGGTGTGTTGGCATCATGTAGACACAGAGCTAAGCCAGTGGCTAGCAGAACCCCACACACTGAGCCACTTTGCCCACCACACCCTAACCCCTAACACTAGGGGACCCACAGTGGAACAACACAAACAAGCTCTCTTCTGAGTCAGCTTCTCCTGACTCCACCTGCCACTTCCTCCCACTGGGACACAGGATTCTGATGAGCCAGCCCTGCCATCTGGCCTCCTAGTCCTGCTGCAGCCCTTCCAGACTCTGGCCCAGCCCTCAGCCTATCTCAGGTGCATTAGGCTGTTTCCTGGGTTCACCTCTGTTACCAAGCTCCCTGCATTAGAAATTTCTGCCCAAAAAGGCCTGAGGCAGTCTGCTTTCTCCCACACCCTTGTGGGGTTTGTGGGGGACCCACTGGGAACAGGTGTGGATGTCAGGACCATTCTGATCAAAGTAAGCCCATGCTCTCTCCCCGACCAGGACCTCCCCAATTCCAGAGTCCAAAATGTCTTCACACACAATTAATAAACCACAATCATTCCATGCATATGTGCCAACAAACATTTTCTTTCTCTTTATTTGGACACTGGACAAGGGGGGAGCCCCCAGCTGAGAAAAGTTTGTAGAGACCAGCAGATGTCTATCAGAGTCACTTTCCTAAAGTGGGGGAAGGGTTGGTTCAGGTTGCAAGGGAAAGTTGAAAGTTAAAGGTTGGCAAAAGGAGAGAGGTGAAGGAGACTGCCTTCTGTGTGAGTGATTAGTTAGTTGGTGGCTTGGACCTGAGGTGGGCTTGAATGGGGGAGGGAATGTGGTTAGATCTTTGGAAGGCCCAGAACTCTCCCTTTCTGCCGAGGGTACTGAATGTGGGGCTTCAGCCTGCACAGACTATCCCTCTCCTCTGATGGTAGGATTTGCGCAGCTGACACTCCAGGTGCTGCCCAGAATGAAGAAGCCCGTTCCAGTCAGCTGCCTTCTCCACTCCAGGCTGGCTGCAGCCAGAAGCAAGGCCAGACAAAGATGTGGTCTGCCTAGAAAAGCCCCAGATCCTGGGCAGGATGGGAAGGGCTGGGGCAGGGGCAGGGAAGGTGGAGGTGATGAGCAGATCCAGACAGCAGCATGTACTAGCCCTTGTTCCCAGGGCCAGGGAGCCTGCTTATGTCTGCACGTGGGTCAGCTGGATGTCACCTGCCACTTCTAGGTTGTTGATGGCAGGCAGGTTCTTCAGGCGGTGGTAGTATTCAAGCAGGTGCTGACCGTCCACGGCCACTTTGAGGCAGTGGCCTTCACACATGATCCACACCTGGACAAACAGGCCATGTCAATTGCACTCCACTTGGAAAGTCCTCAAGCCTAAATGCAGGCTGGCGTCTCCCTCACTCCTTCCTGCCTTCCTCAGACATTAAGCACTCCCCACACCTGCATTCTAACCACATCGGAGGGTTCACTCTTCATAAATACGCAGCGTGCTCTCCTCTCCCTGTCCTTTTACGTATTCTGTTCACCTGGATTAGACCATTCTTCCACCTGTGTCTCAGTTCTGCACATGGATACCTGCTACCCACCTCTCAATATACCCTTCTCCGGCAAAGGCAAATCTGTGTTTTTCATCACCTCCTGACCCTCTCCTAGTTGAGTCAGGTGCCTCCTTAGGCCATTCTCTGTCCCCCCCCCCCCCCCCCCGCCCCGCTTACTCTCTAAATGGACCCTGAGCTTCCTAGAGCAGGAATGCTGTCTTGTGCCATCCATGTCCATAGTACCTGGCACACAGGAGTGTTCTGTGCCTGTATTACTGCAGCGGCAGCCTCCTAACTTGTCTTTTCCACCCTAAACACTTTACCAGGCAGTCAGAGCACATCTGTTAAATAAAGTGTTACCATTCCCATAGCAATAGTTCACACTTGCAGCGTATTTACCACACACCAGGTACTATCCTATGCAAGTCCCAAACATGATGTTATTTCAGTCTTATATTTCTATGAGATTGATATTGTGATTAGTCCCATTTTTAGATGAGGAAAGAGCAGTTAAGTCATTTGCTCAAAGTCACACAGCTCTCTGTAAATCAAAGTATATTGCTTTCTGGCTTGAAGCACAGCAACACACTGTATTAAAGTCCAAACTCCTTTCCATGGCCCTTATGGCCTTACAAGGGTCATTTTTAACCCTAGATGAGGAGCATTAGGGGCTATTTTAAAACACATGTGCCCAGGCTTACCCCCTCATTAACTTGGGGGGGGGGGACAGGCACTGATTTTTTTTTTTAAGTTCTCTAGGTGATTTGAATGTGTAGTCAGGGTTGAGAACACCTGTTGTGTGTGACCTGGGCCTCCAGCTACACCACCCCTCACTTCTCCATCCCTACTTTCCACCCAGAAGCCACTGGTCTCCCAGTTTCTAGATGGCCACACCTATGATTCTTGCTTTTGCAATAATAGCTGCTCCCTCTGCTGCCTGCCGGGAATGCACCCTGAAGGTGCATTCTGAGATCTTGGTGGGGCAGCTCCCTTTTATCACTGAGGTCTCCAATGTAGTGTGGCCTCAGAGGGCTGTCCCCATCTGAGGCAGTGTGGCCCCTACCCAGGCCTCACTCTATCTCATTTTCTGTTTTGCTTTTGGCATAGCACCTGTTGTGATCTGCAATGATCCGTCCATGCATTGTTTCCTGTTCCTCCGCCACCCAAACTATAAACTCTGTGGGAGCAAGACCTCATCTGTCTGCTTCATGGCTGTCCCCCCAGCAGCTGGGCTACTTCCGCCACAAAGTGGGCCTTGATAAAAGCGTTGATAAAGGATTGCTGAATAAATGAGTGAATGAGTGAGGGAGTGAGTGAATGAATAAATGAATGACACTTCATTTTGGGGTTCGATCTGGCACTTACCAGCTGTGTGACTTCAGGCAAGAAAACTGTAAACAGCAAACACCACCACCTACCTTATGCAGGACAGTAATAGTAGAGCCATAATAACAATAATTTGTTGAACACATCCTTTTCTTCTGTGCTCAGCCCTCACCCCAGAGGCCTCAGTTCCCATCTCATTCAAGGGGCCCCCAGACACGCTCCACTCCCTGCTCCATGTGCCTTCCAGAGCCCCTCTGAGCTCCGGGCTGCAGTCCTTACCGAGAAGCTCTGGCCTCGTACGAAGGGCATTTTTCGGGACAGGCTCCGCTCCTCAGACCCCCAAGAACTGTTGATTTGTGTGTTTCGAACCACGACATTCTCATCAAAACGGGGGTTCAGGTGGAAGGCGATGTCACTCCCAGAGCACAAGTTGATGTGAAACCTGGGGGTGAGCAGCTCACATGGACCTCCTCTGCCCACTGACTTTTGGGCCCCTGCCCCTCCCTGGCCTGCCCAGAGCCAGAGGGGTGGCCAAAATGACTTTGGGGCATTCCTCCTCTCTGAGAGGCCGTGCTCACCTCTGGGCACTGGGCAGGATGGTGCCTGACACGATGATGCTCTTGGAGGGGTACAGCCCACCCGGGATGCTAGTGAAGAAAGGCATTGGCTGTTGGGAGGAGAGGGGCAAGTCAGTCAGTGGCAGCCAGAGCAGCCGCCGCAGCAGGGGAATTTTCTGCCAACTTCCATGAACTGAATTTGATGACTGTGCCTGTGAGTAATGTATGGTCAAGAAAGAATGCCCTAATATCTTTACTTGGCTAGCAAATGCCTAAGGAAAACTTTCCAGCATTCCTCAGATTAATGGGCTTAACCCATCATTAAAAGAACTTTGGCTGGACACAAAAGGATGCTTGGGCTGAGAAGGGAAGGCCATATAATATGCTCATGATGAAGGGACAGTTTCAAAGGTGAAAGCTCCTCTCAACAGTCTTCTAATTTCCTTGGAAGTTTGAAGAACATCTGCTTACTAAAGGACAGCTTTTCATTTTGTGAATTCACCTCCCACCCTGCTCAGCACAAATGAAACCTCCACCCTCCCTGAGAAGTCACTTACATAGGTGGGGTTTGGGTATGCCATAGGTGAGATTATGGGATTCTGTGAAAAAAAAGACCAGGAAATTCAGTGTGAGAGTGCTCCCACACCAGGCCACCACACTCTCTAGAGGGGAGGCTCCAATGGCAGGCTCCGATGGGAGGCTCTAGCCCCTGGATTCTCCCATTCACCTTCCCTCTCATATCAGCCTTGGTAGAATTTCCCACCACATTTCCAGACCCCATCATGCCCTCAGCTCCTCCACAGGCAACTCCACTGACTCTGGACCTCCTGTCTGACTTGTATCATCAGGAGAAAGAGAAGTGGCAGCTTAAGCCTATGACCAGCAGTGACATCCCCGGAGGCTGGTCCTCAGGATGCAGATCCTCAGGTCCTGATGCTGGGGCAACAGCACTCCCTTCTCAGTGACAGAAGGACCTGAATGTCCTGCCTCTTGGGCCTCTGGGTAAAGCCAGCCTGATCCAGAATCTCTTCTGTCCTAAGGGAAATTTGACTTGCATATCTCCTGAGCAGAGGGGCCCTGCCCCAAATGTCCCCATCCTTCTTCCTAAACTGCTTTATTCCCTTCTCTGGAACCAGATAATTCAGTCTTTGGTGAATAGGGACACAGTGGGGCCGTGAGCTTCTAGACTTACAGGGAACATCTGTCCAGGGGTGCTCTGCACAGTGTGGATAACCGTTTGAGTCTGGAAGAAAGAAACCGAGTTTTAACCAGATCTCACCTGCGTGAAGACCACCACCTGCCACCAGTGGGCACCACTTAACACATACCCTCCAAGCCAGTAACCAGTCTAATTGCCCTGAGGTGGCAAAGGGTATTTTCAGCACTAGGACAACAGGTGAAAAACTGGAGGAGAGAGGTGTTTCTCCTCTTAAGGAGATGAGGTAGGGACAAAGGTTTCTTCCGAAGAAGAAATATGACTGCATTTGTGGCCTGTGGCCCATCTTCCTTTTCAGGAGAATTTCTCTAGCATAGCTTCACTTTGCAGGAGGAGAAAGTAAATACGGGGCATTGGTCTCCTGTGGTTGCCCACAGAATGTCGTGGGCTTGGGCAATTCAGGTTGTTTCCTAATCCATCAGTGCCAGTCAACTATCCCTGTCCTCAAAACCCTCCCGCCACCACCACAGCAGCCAGGCAGATGGTCGAGGGGTCCAGCCTTGGCTCCACCCGCCATGGCTGAGGCCTAACTCCTGGCCCTGCTTCCTCCTTTAACCCACAGGAAGAACCAAAACGAAGAGGTTCTGAAGAGAACATGAGACTTACAATAGGAGCGGAGCTGGCTTGCCAAAAATCTGGAGGCTGAAGGGGATGAGAACATCAAAATAGTGGTTAGCGTTGGTGCCACGTGAGGGATGGATGGCAGCAGAAACCGTGGTGAGAAATGCCTCCCCGATCTCTCACTTGCCTCCTTCTTGCTCCTGAGCAAGTTTTCCTGAGGCTGTGGTGCCCAGACTCCCACCCAGAATCCCAGGTACACTGTGGTTATGAAATGGGGTGGGGGGTGGCAAGGTCAGGGTTGCAAGAAGGGGGACACCCTCACTGACTCCTCCGGAGAGAGAGGAGGGTGGTCTGATGTAGAACAGATAGCTTACCTTAGCTCTCAGAGACAAACGCATTATTCTCAGTGCTGTACTTCACCCAGAAGGGTGAAAACTAGTATTTACTGAGGGCTACTGTGTGCCAAGCTCTGGCTCTAGTGCTTTATAAGGGAGACGGCCTTAGCTTCTGTTTTGTTAAGCGAGGCAACCAAACTTAGAAAGGTTAAGTAACTTGCCCAAGCCTGACCAGGTAGCATAAATGCATATCTACCCAGATAGATGAAATACACAATGGTACCCAGGTTTCTCTGGTTGTGCTCAGTACACCCTGTCCTCCCCAGGCCAGGGCCAAAGTCGGACTGCCCTGCAGAGGCTCCCTGGAGCTCCACCAGGTCCTAAAGTCGGTAAGGCAGGAGGCAGGCGCCCTAGCTGTGCTATGCTGGGCCACAGAAAGCCTGAGTACAAAGACATCCCTTGCCCCCACCCCCACTGCTCAAGCAGAAACAGGAAGGGCTAAGTTTTGCTCCCCTTCCTGTCCTAAACCCTGTCCCCACCCAGCAGACTGCACTCCTTGCCCTGACGGGTTTCCCCTTCTCTTGGCTGAACCAACCACATTCCTCATTCATTTATCCAGTCCATTCCAGGGACTGTATAAAGCGCTGGGGATACACAAAGGCTCATGGGTGTAGGAGAGGAGGGAGTGGAGTGATGGGGACACGACAGTTACAACAGGACATAGTGACTGGCATGGTACAGAGACGTACAAAGTCCATGGGGAGGGGGCAGGCATTCAGCAATCTGCTAGGCAGGGAAGATGACCCTAAGGAGCAACATTTAAGCAGAACATTGAAGAGCAGTTAGGGGTTGGCTGGGGTGAGGTGGCAAAGGGTACTCTCGGTACCAGGACAGCAGGTACAAAAGTGTGGTGGCCAGAGAGAGAGCCTTGAGTGAGCAGTGGAGGCTGCATGAGCTTTATGGGTTAGGTGCAAGGCTGGAAGGTGGGCTGGGCAAGATTGAGGGGGATTCTGCTGGGGAGTTTGAGCTTTAGTTAGAAGGGCCAGGGGCCTTCTGGATTTTTAAGCAGGAGGAGGATGTGATCGGATCTGCTTATAGGAGATCACTGCAACAGTGGGTAGGTGTGAGAGGATTGAGGGGTCAGGTGGCCTGGACCAACACAGTGACTTCAAGAAGGAGAGGCGTTGGTCCCCTGGAGAGAGATTGAGGAGGGGAGAGAAGAACCAAGGATGACCCCCAGGTCCTGACTCTGGGTGCCTGGTGGATGGAAAGAGGGAAACTTGGGTGGGCATGATGGGGCCTGTAGGCCCTGGCCGGCCTGCTGGCTGGAACTAGCCTCTCTCTCAGACCCTCTGTCCTTCCTGCTGACTGCTCAGACTCCCAGGTTCTCCATGTTTAACTCACTTTTGGTTTGCGCCCCTTGGGCTTGGATGGGAAACGGGTATTCTGGGAGAACTGCGCCCTGGAGAAGGCAGTCTGGACAGAGGCTGCACAAGTGTTCTGTTAAAACAAAAGGTATCATGGGTTGAAGAGAGGTGTTAACAGAGCCAAGGAAGAGTGGAAAGGCAGGGGCCAGGGTGAGAGGGATAAAGCGTGGCAGGCGGGCAGAGAGTAGGGGAGAGGTTTGGGTAGGGAGGGAATATGAGAGATGAGGACTTAAGGAGCTCATATCTGCCATTTGTTGAGGGCCTACTGTGTGCTTTTCTCATCTCAGTGTACGCACTCCGATACCAAAAGTTGTAACAGCTCCAATCTAGCCATCTCAGGCCCTGGGGGAATGTGGTCAGAATGTACCCCAATCTAACCCTTTTTCACAGAAAGCGAGAAATTCATGTTTTCACGATATCACTTGACCTTTCTGTTTAAATATATATATATATATATATATATATATATATATATATATATATATATATATAGTGAAATACACGTAAAATTTATCACTTTAACTATTTTTAAGTGCACAGTTGAGTGGCATTGTATTGCAGCCATCACCACCACTCAAACCCCAGAACACAAACCTTCTTCTGACCTTTTTAGGTGCTGGTAACACATTAGAAAGTTTTAAAACACAGAGGGTCAGATATACCCTGGTGCGGGCCTATATGAGCCATTTTGTGACCTCTGACAAGTATCGCCTCACACAATAACCCGTGGGGCAGCAGTGACTATGCACCTTTTACAGGTGAGGAAACTGAGGCTGGGAGAGGCAAAGTCATTCATCTAAGATCCCACAACTGACGACAATGGGAGAGCTGGAATCCGAGCTAGATTCAGTTTGATTCCCAAGCCCAGGTTCTTTTGGGAACCACGTGGCCTACTAACCAGGGATGAACTAGAGAGTGACAGAGGGGAGTGGCCTAGGAGTCCAGGGACTGAGGCAGGTATTCTGGACAGAGATAGTGGCACAGAAAAACAAGATAGAGGAGCCAGAGGTGTGTCCCCAGAGTGACATGGATAGGAGATTGGTTGATATCTTTAAGCCCACCCAACAGGGCTTAGGCATAGCTAGATTGATCCCTGCACCCAACCCCTGGGACAGGTGTCAGGTAGATGATCTGACCTGGAAGCTGATGTAGTTCAATCTCACAGCACCGGTGACAGAGATGGTGTCCACGCAATGGAAGGGCACCCGGTGTGAGTACTGCATGAAGAGGCTCCCATTCACCATCACCTGCCAGGATGGGTGTATATTCCAGGAGAGTGATCCAGGCCAGGGCGAGGAGCACACCTGAAGGTCCAGGACCTCTGCTTTGAATTTTCACATCTACCCTCTATAGGTTGGGGCACCAGCCTTCAGAACTGTGCCAGTTACAGGAGCAAGCATGTAATCCAAAATACACCCAAACCCAATCCCCACTTGGCTCTTGTTGGCTTCTTAGTCCTCATGGTTGTTTATTGTAATAGGTTTATCTTTCTAATCTTAGCTCACCTGGGATGTTATTTAAATAGGCACATTTAAATATGCATAAAATGCTCACAAGGAGCAGTGGAGAGGGGACCTTGAGTTGCACATTGAGGGGATGGGAACATCACACTGATGCAGGGAAGCCTGACAGGAATAGCAGCAACTTCCCAAGAGCAGTGCTGCTTGCAAAAGCGATTTACGATGCCATGCAAAAGTAAGCTATTCCTAGAACCTGGATAAAGACTGCAACAATGTCACTGAAAAACAATGTCACCAGGGACCTGGAGTGGAGGGACGGCTACAGTAGAGAAATGGAATGACCTTGGACCCGGAAGCCAAAAATACAGAGGTGACTTATCTAGTTATTATTTCCTGGTGAGAGAAGGAACAGGTGCGCCTGTGGATACAGGTGAAAATGTGTAAAGAGACTACAGCCATCAGTAAGCTCATACAAGGAAATGGTCCTGTTATCTGTGTAATAGCATTGCTCAGGTGATTATTTAAAGCTTATTCACCATGTCTATAGGGCTGTGCAGGTGGGGCAAGGGGATAGTTGCTCTCACCTTGAATTCTGAGCTCTGCACCAGGAAGCTGAGCTCAAACAGATTCCCCATCTGGAGGGGCATTTGCATCTTCCTCTCCTCGGGCCCCCAGCATCCTTTCTGCTTCGTGTTGCAGACCACATACCCACCCTCTTCAAACCGAGGGTTGAAGTGGAAAGCAATGTCATTGTCGCTGGGGCCCACCTGAAAGTTCACAGTGAACCTAGGGGAAATCAGATAGTGTTCTGGAGCAGGTTTATTGCCCATGGTAGAAACAGGAGGGCCTCGGGCCTCTGACTTATGTCTGTCTGGGAACTCGCAGTACAACGTGTATGGCAGGTTTGCACCTATCCTTACTTTGCAATTTACCTTTTTGTTTACCTGATTTGTATGAAGTGTGATTTTGGGTAATTATTGCATTTTGCCCTTTACAGTGTGACTTTCTAAAAATAAGTGAAAAATAGGTAAAGAAAAATGTTGATGCTAGGAACCAGAAGCATAGGTCTTGGAAACTGATTACAAATTTGTATCAAAGGTGGAAATCAAGGAATATGCCTAGAAGCAAGAGCCTCTCACGGCAAGTGGCCACTCGCTGGAGGCCAATCTGTGTCTGCTGAACTGGGAAGGAAGAGAACAAATTGGAAGAACAAGTGAAATTGATGGACTATATCTACAAAGACGGTGTCTAAAAGGGAAGGCACAGAATAAACGTTAGCTCTCTAGGTGTGAGGATTTTCAGTACATATATCTGCTCCTCATTGGAGGTTGGCATATGTTCCACACATGTGGTGTGCGTGGAGTGGTGGCCCTGAAGTCAGCTGGCCTGGACCCAGACCCCAGCCCTTCACTGTTTGTCATTAGGGATGACCCTGAACCACATTACCCTCAAGTTGTCACACCCAGAAAAAGGTATGACTCCCTTCCTTTGGGGATAATTAATGAGGCGGTGGTATGGAAGCCCCCATGCAAGTAAATGTTCCTTACTGTCTCTCTTCTTGGAGGAAGCCTCTTGCCATCAGAACATCCTTTGATATAGCTATGGCTCTGAGATGAGGTAGAAAAAAAGGAACCTTCCAAGGAGCCTGGTTCATAGCAGGATTGCTATAAATGCTTGTTCTGCCTTTTCCCAGATTCAGCTCACTCGTGTCCTAAAACAAGTGCCTATCTGAGGTTGCCCACCGAGATGTCACTGTTTACTCCAGCTGTCACTGAACTCAGCATGAGCTTGGTTCATGGCCTGCTTTTTGGAGTCACTCTGGTGTCCCCAGCTCACACACAGCACTCAGCGAAGGCCCCTTGGGTTTGTGTCTTCTGCATCCCCAGCAGGGCCAGGCATTGCACCTACTAAACACCTGCAAAGCCCATTTTATTTCTCTGTGGAGGAGGGTGAGTTCTGGTGTGCTATCCTCAACACCAGATTGTCCTGCTGACCCTCAGCCAGCAGGGACCACAGGAAGGGCCGTGGCCCCGAGGCTAACCAACCCTCTTTCTGGACACAAAAGGAAAGGAGTCTCTCAGTGACTCTAGAACCAGAAAATCTAAATCCATATTCATTTCCCTTTAAATGGAGACTTATTTCTGAAATATCTCTATATATTTTTCCCTTTGTGGTTCTTTAACAATTCTTGCTCCAGAGAAGAAAGAGTGAAAAAACTCCCATGGGAAGAGGTAGGGACAGTTTCTATTAGACTGGATGGGAGTAGAAAGCCCTCCTGCTGCTGGGAGGTAAGGTAGGCAGAGGGAGAGGGAGAGAGAAGGGAATGGAGATTCAGAGGTGAGGTCCTGGATTTCCCTATGGGCATGATTTAGGAAGATCTGGGTGCCTCACTTCCCTCAGAGTTTCCTGGGGTGCTCAAGACTCTCAGAGATGTCCTAGGGTCAGTGTGGCTATATCTATGAGTCAGGGAAGGCAATGGTGGAGAAAGCTGTCTAGGATTTAGATGCTGAGATGAGGTGGTTGGGCCTGGAAGTCATGTGAAGGAATCCAGAAGGTGCCCACGCCACATGCAAGGTGATGAGAGGACTACTGGAGGCAAAAGACACCTGGGATTGAGACAGAGAGGCTTCCAAGAGAGGCCCACATGTCCACAGGGGCTTCTGTGGGCACAACGGACTTCAGCTACTATATAGATAGACCCCACCCACACCTGTGCACACCTGGTTTTCTGGTTCTAGAGTCACCTGGACCTCGGCAGAGGTCAGCCAGGGCTGCATGCAGTGTTGGCAGTGGCTGGGCCTTATTTATTAGGCATCCTTTGAGCCAGGCACAGGCAGCTCAGAGGGTGTCAGGTGAACCAACTTGATCTGTTAGGTGCCATGGTTCACTAAGGGGTAAGGCTGGAGAGAAACAACAGTTCCAGGTACCTGGTTCCACTGGAGTAAAGAACTGTCCCATTGACAGTGATCTGAAGTCCAGCCTGAAGGCCCCCTTGGATAGTCCCAGTGAAGGGGATGATCTGCAGGGAGAAGACAGCGGTTAGTCAGTGGGCCTGCCTCCTTCTGTCTGTTCCCTTCGGAACTTGCTAGTGGCCAGCCAGGGTGTGTCAGGCACCACACTAGGAGCCGAGTGCATCTGTGAATAGGACAGATGGAGTCTCAGCCTCACACATCTTCCAGGCCTGATAGGAAACTGACCTGAACCGAGGTAGCTACACAGACATTCTGAGACCGATAGACTGCTGGCCTCTAAGAGACAATGACAGGGAGCTGGCTTCCCTTAAGAGCCTGAGAGGAAGTGACAGCTTCCAAAAGGAGGAATTAGCATGTACATGGTCCTGAGAAGGGAAAGAACCAGCATACTGATGGAGGCTGCTGGGCCCCAGGCAAAGCTCCTAGCAAAGTCTCTATGGCCCTGGCTGGGAACTCAGGAGACCCAAGGGACCAGAGAGGCCACCAACCTATTCTGGAGGATAATCCTTCTTCTCACCTGAGAGGGCCAAGGAAAAGGTGTCTTCCTCTGCTCCTGCCCACCTCACCATAGAACAGTAGTACCATGACCTTTGACCTCTCAGCCACCTCAGGTAGCACCTCTTCCCCAGTACTCCCTGCAGCCACAGCACAGCTCCCTCCTCTGCTCCCACTCTTGGGCTCCCCATTCCTTCTCCCAGCCCCTCGGCAGCCTCTCAAGTCCTACTCCTCGCAGGCCCCATTGGCACCCACTTGGTCAGACTCTCTTTTCAGGTCACTTTAAAGGAGCAATGGTTATGGCAAAACTGACATTGTTTTAGAGCCAGGCATACTCCAGGTTTGAATTCTAATTCTGGTCATTATCTGAGTGGCCTGGGAAGCTTATTTATCCTCTCTTTGCCTCAGTTTACCCATTTGTAAAATAGGGATAAATCACACCTTACATATAAGATGGATGATTTAGTGAGAAAAAGTCTGTGGAAGAGACTGGCACATAGCAGATATCTATCTACCACCAAGCTTCCCTCTTGATCTTTCTGAGAAAGATTTCCAAATTGGTTACTTCTTGACTTTCAAAGCTAAACTTCAGAATGCCTTTCTCTAATGTGGTTCTATTACCACATTGAACTAGGAGATAGTTCCATCTCCTAGTCAATTTTCCCATTTTTCAAGTTGCAAAAATCTTCTCTAACTTATTTAAGTCAATTCCCTACAAAAATGAAATGCTTACAGGAGCCAGACAAGTGATGTGTATGAGTGAGATGGCCAGGAAGGGGACAAAGGGAGTGGTGGGAATTACGACAAAGTACATATCATTTCTCTCATCTACAGCGGCAGCGTCCTCTCAACTCTATCCAGAATTAATTAATTCATCCTGAACTTGTTCTCAGCTCCTGGCCATGCCAGGAGGCTGAGGACTTCTTTTCTCTTCCTCCTGTGTGAAAGTACAGACACCAGAGCCAGGTCCTGCAAGCAAGCCAGAAGGTGGACAGCCTGCTCCTGGAGCCCAGTGTCACTAGAGCACACACAGCTCCAGCGAGGGAGCAGTGTAAGGCTTTTAGCCAAAGGCCGCTGCTGCCCCAGAGGTCCTGAGGCCCTTCCTGTGGCCAGTTCTCCTGTCTGTTATTCAGTTATCCTCCCAACAACCCTGGCCATTATTAGTGCCACCTCTACAGATGAGGAAACCGAGGCACAGAAAGGTAACTTGCCCAAAGCCACATAGCTGGTCAGTAACAGAGTGGAGTTTGAACCCTAGCATTCATGCTTTTAAGTGCCACACTGAGGGAGGAGAGGAAGCATCTAAAAAAAAAAAAAAAAAAAAGCAAAGGAAAAGGCCTGCAGAAATAACTGACTCAGGTCATTTGAAAACTGCCCTCTCCCCATTCTGCCTTATGCTCTCCAGCTAACATGTTTTCCCATAGCTACCTCCCCCACCTCAAGGAGTCTCCAGCTCACATTTGTTGATTCATAGCTTGCTAACCAACTAATGTTCTTATCTCTATAGCTGTGTAAGAATAACAAAGGTGGTTAGTTTTTGTCTGCAAAAACAAACCACCTATAAGACCAGTGGTCTTAAAATTCCTCCTGCCTTGCAGGCCCCCACCTGAAGCTCCTTCTCCCCATCCTGAGTAAAGAGGCACATGTAAAACCTCAGACAAAGGAAACACGTACCCCTTGCATAGACACTGCAAAAGTATATAAGCTGTAATAAATCCAACTAGAGCGAGCTTGTGCATGGAGTTGTTAACCCCACATGCTCCACCGGCCTAATAAATTCTCCTTCCTCTAAACAAAGTTGTGTGAGCCTCCAAATTCTTCTGTTGGGTGTCGCTTCCCGTAACAACACAAGCTGTTTCTCACGATGAAGCACAGAACGTCCTCGCCCCTGGCTCACTGAGAGTTTTCCCAAAACAGCGAGTCCTGCCCTGCCTGTGGTTCCAGCTTCCATCCTGGCTCTCTGAGGAGGCCTGGCCAGGTGAGGCCAACGGAGTATCATGAAGAATGGGGAGTAAGGCCCAGAGGCAGGCCCCGTGGTGTTTGCCTCCTCAGCAGAAGAGGCGGGCCACATGACTTTACTGGTACACTTTGAAGAAAGTGAGAACGTTACTTCTGACTGCTGGTTAGTGAGTCACCCAGGAGAGGATGCCCATGTGGAGTGGAAGGGTGCTCCTGGGGCATGTGGGGACTGCACCCAATCTCTTTATTGTCTGGATTTTCCTTCTGATTTTAAATATTTGGCTTTTGAATCCAAGGATTGGTAAGTAAATACCAGTCACCAGGGTGTGGAAGGAGCTCTGGGATCCCCCGTCTTACAGAGAATGAGCCCAAAGTGACAAGTTCTGACCCTGAGGCCCCCACAGAGGCGCTGACCAGGCCTGGCCCACCTTTCCCCAGCCCCACAGAGAAGTTTTCTTGAGGTGGGCCAAGGGGCCCCGGCCACTGCTTGGGGGAAGCAGGCCAAGCCAGGGGCCCCTGCTGAGGTGGGCTTGAATGTGAAGCCCTAGCTACTTCCCACTTAGCACCCTGATGCTGCCCACCTATTCCACGCCATGCCCTCGCCCAGGAAGGGCTCTGGCAGCCCATCTCCGCAGTCCCTCAGAAAGCTCTCTGCCAAGGCCAGGAGAGGCTGCCACTGCAGGGCCGGGCCCAGGACACAGAGAGCACAGGGGCCCCCTGGGCCTGGGCTGCCACTTGCCTGCCTTCCCCTATTACTGCTCTCTCTGTGGGCACCTCTCTCTTTGGGGGCAAATCAAGGTATCTTCCTTCGCTGCCACTTACCATCTGGACATATTTGGCAATTCTCTGAGCATCAATTTTTTTCATGTATTTTGTGGGTATATTAAGGCTCAAGGAATTTAAACAAGGCTACCTACAATCAGGGCCCACACACATGTGGCAAACGAGGCACAAAAGGCAGCCCTTTGCATCCCACACTGCAGGGACAGCCCCACTCCTCTCTCACACCAGAGAGGGTCCCTCTGCAGATATCCTTGACCTGCCCCTGTGTTGTTAACTCACCCTGCAGGGAGCAGGCACTTCCTCCGGAGGGCTCCCCTATGTCCCCAGACTCCTGATCATACTAAACACTTCAAAAGCACCCACAGTGTGCAGGGCACTGTTGAAGCATCTTAGATATGCTACCTCACTTAATCCTTACCCTGACCCTGAGAGATGGCTCAAGGATTATCTTTATATTTCATAGATTTGTAAACTGGGGCTCAGAGAGGTAAAAGTAACTTGCCTGAGGTCATCTACTAGTAAGTGGCTGAACCCAGGGAGGCCATCTCCAAAGTAAGTGCCCCATGCTGGGTTGTGAGTCTCCCCCAGAAGATATGTTCGCTTTCCCTTTCATACAAACGAACCACCAATCTTCTAGGTGCCGCTTTTGCCCATCTTCCCCTCAGCACCTAGGACAGGACACATACTTAGAAGGAGCTCAGTCAACATTTGTCAAACACACGAATCTTGGTGATTATCATCCCCTCCAGTCCTGAGAGGTACTGGTGAGACCAGCCTGGGGCAGAAGTTGCATCAGTTTTGCCCCATCTGGCATTTCTGCCCTTCCTGTTCTTTTGGGATGCCCCCGCCCCCTACCCCCACCCCAACATCCAAGTGTTGTTTCCTCAGAGATCCTGAGCTGCTCCCCTCTGGCTAGGCAGCTAGCTCAGCCCTGGCAGCACGGCCTATGCCCCAAGCCCCAGAACTCACTGGACTCAGGTAAGGAGGCTGGGCACTGCTGAAGGCCATCTCTCCACCACCTCTCTGGTCACTGCTGCTTTTCACACCAGCCAAGCTTCCTTTGCACTGTGGAGAGATTAACAAAGAAATAGAAACTAAACTGATTTGGGGAGGAGCTAGGAGCAAAAGGAAGTAGGGTGCTGGGGGAGGAGGAATTGGGGGAGGAGGGGTAAGGGAGAGACTCAGGGACTGGAAAGAAGGCACCTCCCACCCCAGTGATTTTTCCTTCCTCTCTTCTCCTGTGCTTCACCCTGAGAATGAACATGTTTGGGTTCAAGAGCTTGACCACACTGACACGGCAGCAAGTTTCTAGAAGACTCTGTGTATGGCTGTGTCTCTTGAGCACGCTCAGTCACAGTGTTTAGAAAATAATGGGGCTGTTTGACGGGGTCTGTGTGGCTGGGCATTGCCTGTGCACGGGGCGGGGTAGGGGGAGGCCTAGGGGTGGAAGGACTTGTCATACCCATTTTACACACAGAGAAACTGTGGCTCAGATTGTCTAAGGGAATGTCTAAGGATACACAGCATGACCTCTATGAGGATACTCAGGTTCTCAAAAAGGTATCTCACTCCTTTAAAATTCTATTTCTCATATAAAAGCATCATTATATAGAAAGAAGTATTTCACCAGTAGAAAACCTCATAATGGAGGTTATGATATCTTTAGGTATAGTACCCTAGGAGCTTCGGATAGCTTGCTCTATGAATGTATCTCTTTCTGCTCTACTCCCTCTCTTCTTGCTCCCCCTTTTTTCTGGGCTTTAGAATTGGGACAGAAGAAGTCTTGGACATAATGAAAAATTCCAAGCGACACGGGAGTCAGAGGAGCATATTAAATAAACTGCATTATTGGCTTCAGCACCTAGTTAAGGGAACTGATTGACTGAACAGAGACTAGCAGGAAAGGCTGGGTTGGGGGAGTGGGAAAGGGAGGAAGGGAGCTGTGACAATAAACTTACCTGAAGTCAGGCAAGCCCCGGCAATGTGCAAGAGAGAAAACCAATGTTTTCAAGCCTGGATGAAAAGTTAAGGGTCATATAAGCACTGAGTGGGCAGAAGGCGCCCCAGGACCATGATATTTCGGTACCTCTCTTCCTTCTTGCATTCTGTCTAGATGCACCAGAATTTACAAAGACTGACTTATTTGAGTTGCTCCCATAAACTGAGGCCTCGTGTTTTCTCAGCTCACCCTCCATCGCCACTGTATTCCTGAATCGACTAGAATTTGGTGGAATTTAAGGGGCAGAGAACACAGCTGGAGCAGAAAGGAGGGAAAGGAAGGAAAATTCTTTTCAATTCTCTCCAACACCAGGGCCATCAGGAACAATTTCATCATCGATTGGGAGATGGAACAAGTGGAACTCTCACTTCTTGCAGGTTGGAGTGTAAAATAATACAACTTTGGAAAACAACTCAAGAGAGGTGAAAACATATGCATATGTTTATGACAGCTTTACTTGCCATAGCCCCAAACTGTAAACAACACAAACTAGAAACAGCCAACAGGAGAAAGGAGAAACAAATTGTAGTATTCATACAATGGAATGGCGCTCAGCAGTAGAAAGGAACTAGGACACAGGAAATACCAGGGAATCTCAGAGTTGAGCAATGACCCTGGGAGGGCATGGCTGGGAGGGCAGGAAGTCTGGGTGCTGGAAATGCTCTGGAATTTGATCTGAATGGTGGTTCCACAGCTGTTTTACCTGTGTAAGAACTCATCCAGCAAACTAGGATCTGTGCATTTTACTCTATGTATCTCAATAAAATACTGTTAAAACAAAACAAAACAAAACAAAAAAACTCCTGGAGCCCAGCGTCCCAGGAAGACACAGAAACAGCTAGAGTTTAAGCAAACATGCAGGCAGGCATTGCTTGTGAGTCACAGTGAGTCCAACCCAAAAAGGCCCTCTGCTCCCGCCCTGCAGGATGGGGCATTCTCAAACTAATTAAGACAGTAGGGAGGCATTCTCCAGGTGCAGGACAGTATGGCGGTTCCTCAAAAAACTAAACATGGGCACATAAAATGGGGATGCTTCTATGGAAAACGTAAAGTACCTGATGTCAGTTGTTTTTTATTGTAATGTAGGTGCCTTACATTAAGCTTCTGATTGCCGAGGCCTCCATCCAAAGATATCCATCTCAAATAAACATATTGCCAGCAACGTGATAGCTTCTAGCTAAACAATTAATTGATAAGCACCCAGGCTGCTCCCACCCCTTACATTCCCCTTATAGAAGTAACCGAGTTCTTGGGTAACTTAGATAACTTATGATGAGTGATCTCACTTTTCCCTTCCTGTGCCCTAATTCCCACCTACCCTCCCTACCCTTGAACCCCACTGAAGGCAGAACTCTAGGTCTCTGATCTCTTTCTTTACCTTCAACCTTGCTATGTGGCCCCAGGTGTCAGGAGCCATTCTTATCAAGGCTCTCATACCTGAGATCTAGGCAACTTCGCCTTGGGACAGAATCTGCCTGCCCTGTGCTATCTGATAGGATAAACAGATAAACAGCATAAGGTCAGTTGCCCTGACTGCCCTGACTTGCCCTGGGCCCCTTGAGCCATTTGCTTAAACTAATCTGACCTTGCAGATAGGTGACCTCCCGGGACCCTTCTGCATTTTTGGGTCATATAAGGAACTGGAATGTTCTGTGGTTCTATATCCAAGGCAACCGTGATTATGCAAATCCTCCCCTTTATATACTCTACCCCTACCTACAATAAACGAGGCTTGATCAGAACTTTGTCTTGCCTCCATTCTTCGCGTCTCCTGTCCCCCATTCTCTTGCAGATTGTCTCCTCGAGTCTCACGTCTGGTCGGAGCTCCCGTTAGTCGTCCCGTGGGAAGGGACACCCAGGCATGCTGTGTACCCTCTAGGACTTCTGAATAATTAACCTCGAGTTTTCAAATTTCATTGTCGATTGTTGCTGAGGTGCTGAGGAGCATCTTGCAATAGTAATAACTAGAAAGGCCCTTCCAGCCACAACATTGGCTCCAGCTGGAAAAATGTCTATGGGGCTCCCTACAAGTAGTATGGGGCCAGATGAGTGCCCCAGACGTTTCTAGCCGATAGCATCACTATTTATAGGCTGATACCTATGCAACAAAACATTATGGCGGTTCCTCAAAAAACAAACAAACAAACAAAAAAACTATACATTAGATTACCATATGATCCAGCAATTCTGCTTCTGGATACATACCCTAAAGAATTGAAGCAAGGATTTAAAGAGATATTTGTACACCTATGTTTATAGTAGCATTATTCACAATAACCAAGAAATGAAAGCAACCCAAGTGTTCATCAATAGATGAATAAACGTAAAATGTATATACATAGAATGGAACATTATTACTTCTTAAAAAGGACAGAAATTCTGACACATGCTACAATATGGCTGAACTTTGAGAACATTGGCTAAGTGAAATAAGCCAGTCACTGATTCCAGTTGCCCTGAAACTTATGATTAATGCCCTTATGCTTACTGACCACAATCCTTCTGGTTTGGCATTCTTTCCAGCCTACTTCCATCTTTGTTCCTGGGTTGCTAATGCCATCGGAGGACCACGTTGTCAGAGGAACATCTCCACGAAGCATAACAGACCCCCCGGAACTGTCATGCAGCCCTTGGAATAATGCCCACAGTTTGCTTTAAATGTCCTAAGCTGGACTGAGAATGTTAAGGCAGTTTTTGAAGGTGTTCGCCAGCTGCCTTCTCAAATCACTGGTGCTCTGACAATGCATGCTTATTCCAACTATTTCAACTCCTTGTCAGTCTATCAGCTGAGTGTCACAGCCAGCACCAGCCCTGGACTCAGCTGCCTCTGGTTACATAAGGAAGGTATGTTTAATTTTATGAGAAACTACCAGAACAATTTCCAGTGTAGTTTACTATTTTACACTCTCACCAACATTATGTGAAAGTTGCTCCTTATTTTTGCTAACATTTAGTGTTGTCAGTTTTTATCATTGTAGCTGTGTTAGAAAGTCAATGACCTAAAGTTTTTAATTTTATAAAGTCTATTTTATTTTTTTTTTCTTTTATGGTTGGTACCTTTTGGGTACTGTCCAAGAAAGCTTTGCCTATACTAAGATTACAGATATCCTCCTATATTTATTTTCTAAAAGCTTTGTAGTTTTAGTTTTATATTTACATCTATGATTCATTTCTAGTTTATTTTTTGTGTATGGTTTGAGGCATGGATCAAGGTTTCTTTTTTTTTCATATACATAACTAGTTTGTCTAACATCATTTGTTAAGAAGGATTTTCTTTCCACAATGAATTGCTTTGTGCCTGTTGAAAATCAATTAACCAAATAAGTGTGGGTCTATTTCAGGACTTTCTATTTTGTCTAATCTATTTGTATGTTTTTCCAACAATAGCTCTCTGTCCTGATTATGCAAATGTTAGGGAGGGAAAATTTCCCCCTTCCCCTCTTGGTTCTATGGTTGGTCAAAAAATTTAAAAGTAATAAGGCAGATTAACAGAAGAAAATTAAGAATTCGTTCTCTTTGTAACAAGGAGACAATTGGATATTGTTTATATTACCAAATTTTTTACTGGAATGTCATATGTGAGAATGTGCATTGACTCACATATAACCAGACAGCTTTCAGGAACTAAGGTTGACTTTCTGGAACCAATAAAGCCCCTTGGAAAAATCAGCCTGGTTGGTACCATGCTTACAGGGTTCTCAATAGCCTAACCAGGTGAGTAAGGAAGGTCACATCTTGGCAGGCTCAGAAACCTCAAGATACTTGGGGAACCTCAAGCAGAGAAAAATTTACCCAGCACTATAGGTTTTGCAGACAAAGTCTGACAACAAGTCCTTGGCTGGGCTTCTTGGCCTCAAGAAGCTTTTAAGAAGTTTAATTTGAGATTCCTTACAAAAATTTCCAGTAAAGCAGATAAAAAGATCATACATGGTTAAGTATTATTCTTGCTGCACTTATTTAAATCACCGGACAATGTTTAAAGAGACTAGACTTATTTTGCCAACAAATTAGTCTTAACTTTGATTATGTGTAATAGAATTAGGGCTGACTATAGAGAGAAAAATTATGTTTCAAAGCCAAACTATAATACACCCTTGTGGATATCAGATTCTACTCCTATTAATTTTTCTTGAGGTTTTGTTTTCTACCTGTAAACTGGATTAGATCTTGAATTCTTCTAGTTTCCTCCAAACTGTATCTATAACTCTCCAAACTAATGTTTCCATTTTTTTCTCCCATTATGCTGACTTGGATTCCTTGAGAACCAAAATTGCCCTTTCTCCAAAGCCTTGGAAGCTAAAAATGGACAACTTGATGTAAATTTCAGAGAAATCATCACAACAGCTTGCAAATGGACCATCTTCGCGTCTGTTGTTGTATAGGCCACTGAGAAAGCTCACCAGAGACATTCAAACTGCGAACTAAGAAAAATCTGTCAGATTGCCACTGCCTGCCCTCACTCCATCTAAAACACACTCGAAGCCGAACGTCTAGAAATTTTCTTGACTGGCTGCCCTCCACACTCCGATTGGTGTATAGCTTTCTCCAATCATTAATGTTAGCTTTTATTTTGTTAACATATAAATACCCTATTAAACACATAATTGCTTGCACCACAGGCCTAAATTTAGAACCCCATCTGTATAACCCTGTCCTGAAATCAGTTTAACTAAACTGACCTATTGTCAGGACTAAGAGACTGGTTCGTTGAGATGGAACAATCAACAAACTCAACTTCTGAACTGTGAAACTACCTTGGGAAGTTTCAAAGGTGGAACTGTAGAGAAACTAAATTTGCCACCCCAAAATGTGTCTCTTTAGTGTAAGTATTATTTAAGCTGGTTATTTTTAAGACATAGAAGATTCAGGAAGTTTTTCTTTTTACCATTCCTTTACTGCTGGAAAGGATTTAAATAGGGAGCCTATACCAGGAAGAGATGTATTACCAAAGAAAGCTTCTGTTTACATCAGAAAGACTTTTCTGCTTGGCATGGCAAACATTAGTTAACCAAACATTTGCTCTTTCAATCTCCCTGTGAAAGGTCCTCTTTCCCTTTCAAGTCCCAGGCCCTGCCCCTCTCTTTGTGGGCCTCATAGTCTTATGGAGCCCTCATATGTACAAAATTAAATTGGGCTTTTTTTTTCTTTTTGTTAATCTGTCTCAAGTAAATTTAATTATTAGACCAGCCAGAAGAACCTAGCAAGGTAAAGTTTTCCTCTCCAACATATCACCACCATCCATCCACAGAACTTTTTTCATCTTGCAAAACTGAACTCTTTACCCATTGAACTGATATGAGACATCACTTGTAAAATTCTTAATCTTTTAGCAGGAAATTATACGAAACATCTTTTGCAGAGCTCTTAACCTTTTTGGTAAACCTAGGTAAGTTTTCTTATCTCCTTTTTTTGGGAAAAAGGCCCTCTCCTGTAAATCCTGATAATTGCCCCGAAACTGGTGATTCATCCTCTGGCCATTGATAAGGGCCATCAGCCCGTTGTTAGTAGAAATGGCCATAGGCCAAATGCCCTGATAGTCAAAGAAGGGAGGGGACTTTAGGCCAAAGTTCTTTTGTAATTCTTCAAGACATATATATACCAATCCTGTTTCCCTTTACTTGCATAATAGGCAAATCAATAATAGAAATTAATAGATATATGATTTAAATAACAAGCTTTTATCTTCTTTTCCTTGTCTAAGGACTGAGGTGGCACTTCAGCAGGAAACTCAAGACACCACCCTAACTGAAGCAGAAAGGGAAAGAGCTCCATGAAACCCCTGTAGGCAGGGACAACAGCCTTTCTCAGAAGGAGGCAGATAAAGAAGAAGAGACCTCCCTTCCCTCAACATTTATACTAATAATAAGGGGATTCACGGCTCTTAGAAAAGAGTTAGGCAGGAAAGTTAGGGGATTTGGGGTCTGCCTGTGAAGACACTGAGGTCATCCTATCCTAGAAGGGGTCCACCCTAATCCACCCACAATTAAGCAAGCCAGAAGGCATTTTTTTAACTCACAAAGAAACAAGCAGAAAATTAGGTACCAGTTTAAGCTAGTCACTCATACCTGTGTAATGAAGACCCCCAAGGACCTTCAACGCACCTGAGCCTCATTATACCATTATTATAACATGATGCATATGTCCAGAAGTTCATTAATGTCATTATAACAGACTGAATTCTGGAAACGAACATGTGCAGAAAGCAAATGATGAATCACTGAGTCTGGTCAATCTTAACTGTCGATCAAGGAAGCCCACCCCTCTAAGAAAAGTAACCACCTACAGCAAATAGGGATAAAAACCCCAAAGGCTTTGTTACTAGGCCTTTTGAGCCACACTTCTTTTTCTCAGGCGGGCTTCCACGTCCGGACGTGTACTCTCCTCTATTCTATTTCGGTGTCTTCCTCGATTTTTTGTTCTAGACATCAAGAACCTGGACAATGCACCTGGAGAGGACCCCCACTGTCCAGTAACAGAACAACTCCTCATTTCCCGCTCCTGCCCCCAGCCCCTGGCAATCACCATTCCACTTTCTTTATTACTAATTGGATGAATTCGACTACTCTAGGCCTTGCCCTTGGTTCTCCCGGACTCACTTCTAGGAAGCCTGGGTGCCTGATGATTTGCTTTCTACATAACCCTGGGGTCAGAGCCATGTGAGAGACTAAGAGAAGGTGTGTGAGAGCTGAAGGAGGGACTTCACTAAGGCAGTGGAAACATTTTACTATGGAGGGTAATCACAAAGCATGTCGATGCTCCTTGAAATTCCTAGAACAGTGGAAGAGTCAGTCTGGGCATGGAGATGGTCCTGTCTAGGCTGGAAGGTGATTCAGGGGACCTCATTTCATGGTCTCTTCTTGATGACATAGCATCTTTCCTGCTGACATACAGAAGGGCTTGTTTTTGCTTTTTTTTTTTCTTTTCTCATTTTGAAATATACACGTAGTGACTTCCTTGGGCCTATCTCAAGCTATGTTTTAGAAATTGAGGTGTACTTTACATACAAGTGAAAAGCAGAGAACTTAAGTGTATAGTTTGGTGAGTTTTGACAAGTGCACACACACAAGTAACTCATATTTTCTTTCTTGACAAGATCATGGATTACTTGAGTGTGTGCACTTGTCAAAACTCCCCAAACTATACACTTAAGTTCTCTGCTTTTTGCTTGTATGTAAAGTACACCTCGATTCCTAAAGTTCCCCAGAATTGTTTTCCATCCTGGATGGGACCACCTACAGCCCCTTCCCAGGCAACCCCTACCCCTCCCAGCAGTGACCACTGTTTGATTTTTTTCATCACAGGTCACTGCTGGGCTTCCTGGGAGTGACTCCGAAAGACCCAAGTAATTTCCAGGCCTGAAATTACTCACAGGGCCTGCTGCCTGATTCACTCTTTTCTGTCAGCAGGAATCGAAACTGAACTCTGGGAGAAACCGGAGAAGAAGGAGGAACTTTAGCTTGAAAGAGGAAAAGGAGGAGGGTCACTTTTTGAGACAGAGAAGGGGCCTGTGGCAGGACAGAGTTGCAGGCTTCCCCTGAGCTTGGACGCCTGGCCTTCTCACGTCTCCCTCCAGCTGAAGGAATTCTCCTTAGTGCCTAACAGTGAAGGTCTTGGTCTGATGAGAAGAATTTGAAGCTATTCTGAGTTCAGGACATCTACTAAACTTAACTGCTTTCTAGGAAAAAGAAGCATTGCGAAAGGGCGGAAAAGGGAAGGTATAAACACCACCACTGCAATGACACTCTTTTGAGCCCTAAAGTGAGTATGTTCAGCACTGGGGATAGGAAAGAAACATTTAGCATAGTGGTACTTGAACTTTGGTGGCCAGAAATCTCTCCCAGAGCCTGGGACTGGGCAGTGTGAGGGTAAGGCTGGGTATCTGAATTTTCAACAAATATCCCACACAGATCTGGGTTTCGTGGGACCCAAAATACACATTTGGGGGCACCTTTAAGAAAAATAATACCTTACTAGAATGAATGATCATATAAACATGTTGCTAGGGTCCTATCTGGGGTCCACACACATTAAGGGGCCCTTCAGCCTAAGCCTCTAGACCTGCCTGTGAGTCCTCTGAACCCAGAGGATTCTGAAGTGAGAGCAAAGTCATACTCTCTTGAAGAAACAGACAAGCATTTCATTTATAAGCATTTACTGGACACCTGCTGGACACCCAGCCCTGAGCTTGCCTCTGGGGACCACAGACCCAGAGGACACTGTCCTTTCTCTCTAAAGATTCATAAATCATTAGGGCTGGTGGTGGTGCAAATTATTAAGTGCGCTAATGCACTATGAAGGCAGAATCTTCAGCTTTAAGTGGGGCACAGAAGCTGGGAGAAGACAGAGAAGTTACTTTAACTTTGTAAGCCTCAGTTTTCTCATGTGTGAGATGGAGCTAGTCACAAGCCTTATCTCACAGGTTGTTGTGAGGATGAAATGCACTAAGGCTTGTAAGACACCTAAGTCAATGCCTGGCAGAGAGTGAATGCTCCGTAAATTACATTTATGATTTCACATATCTTACTGAGATAGAGTTTAGAGAGGGGGTGGCCCTTGGGCTGTGCCTTGAAGGATGGGTGGAATCTCTTCCAGGGATCATAGGGATGAGTGGAAGAGCACGCAGCACTTGTGGAACTGAGCATGCTAAACATCACTACTCATACATCCTCACGGGGAACTCATGTAAGCAAACCTTTTGTATCAGGTATGCAAAGGATTATTGTTATATCAGTTAATTAGTCAGACACACAGCTGCCTATGCTTTTTGTCCTTGTGTGACTAGCTTGGGACTTGCCTTACTTCTCAGTTTCCTTGAAATAAACTTATATGCATTTACTTAAAAAAGCAAACATTGTCATTTATGTCATGGCCATAAATGAAAATCATTACAACTTCCATAAATAAAAACCACTGGTGGACCACATGGGTGAAAGTGTTCATGTGAATTTTGGGAGACACAAACATTCAGACCATAACAGTTGAAAAATACCACCAAACATCATGGAATCCACGACAATAAATCTTTTATTAATTAATTTTCTAGCACTGTATTACTTTTCTACTTTTTTTGGCTGTACTCTTTGCTTCTTCATGTGGATGAATATATAACACATTTTCTATAGAGAAAGTAGAAAGAGAATTCTGTCTTTCTAATGGTCTGCTTCTTCTCCACTGCCCATATACTTTGGGTGCCAGGCAATGTGGGACACATTCTTTTGTGTTATCCCTCTGGCCCTGCATCTTTGTACCTGGACTCAGGTGAGTTGGCACAATAGGCAGGAGGAGTGTTTCAGAACCCATTCTTAAACCAGGACAGCTGAGAATAACTGAATTATTCATATAAGTGGCTGTGAACCATATTAACATATTCCACTAAACTTAAGTATATGCTCACTCTACTTTCCCTTAGCCAGATCCTCAAAATGCATATGGCCTCTCCAATACTATGTGACTCAAGAGAAAGTGTAATGGAGGAAGAGAAAGGTGACATTTAAGGTGACATCTGTTCTCTTAATACATTTTTTGCAAATGTTACAAAAACCTATGACCAGGCAAACCCATTGCCCATGCAGTGAAGGGCCTTGGAGTTCAAGCTTCTCTGTGAACCCACCTCTGAGTTCAGTTCTTAAATCAGCTGGGAAGGTAGATGATGGATGGCTGACAGCCCATGGTGTTTGTCAGGAGACAAAACTGGGTTTGATTGTAGCCTTCCCTCTTGGCTGCGTCCCCTTTTTCCTTTCTTCCTTATTTCATGCTTTCAGGGAACAAAAGTTCTTGGTTCACTGTAAACAATCCCCAGGAAAGGAACCAGTGTATACTAACACTAGATTGCTTTTTGCCTGGTGTTGGGCATGGTTTTTTACATCTGTCATCTCTGGTCAAGCTCCTGGCAGGCTGAATACTTAATGAGTCTAAGAAGCAGAGTAGTGCCCAGGGCCACACATGTAATGCACAGTGGAACCAGGATGACAACCAGGTCAGCCTGGCTCCTAGGTCTGTGTGTTCCCCACCACCCAGCAGCCCTCTATTTTGGTGTTAGTTGCTGAGCAACTAGCAACTAGCTACTGACTTGCTGAGTTGATGCCACCAGAACTGATTCATCTAGTCCATGTTCTGGTTATCTTCTATTGCTGCCTAAAAGTATACTAAAATTTAGTAGCTTCAAACAATGGCATTTATTGGGCTCACAGATCTGAACTTGGGCAGAACTAGGTGGGGAGATCTCATCTCTGCTCGAGAGTGGAAGCCACTCTAAAACTACAACCTAGTTCCAGAAATCACGCAGAGCCATCTCTACTATGTTCTATTTGTTGAGGCAAAAGTCCCACCCAGTTTCAAGGGGTGGGAAGAGACTCTCACCTCTTGATGGAGAGCAAGATTCTGGAAGAGCCTGTGGAACTGGAAATATTTGGAAGATACACTGACTGCCATAGTCAATAAACAATTGCTAGGCCCTTTTGGGCATTGGGGTACAGAGGAATTTGGGCACAGTCCCTGCCTTTAGTAGCTCATATTCTATAGGGTAAGACAGATATACAGATGGGAGCTGGATGTGCATAGAGGAGGAGTTACTCAAAAATTGTTTTTAAGTTAATACTTGTATACTGTAGATTATGTGGTAAGCACCATTCTGGGTATGTTACATGTAATCCTTCATCATCTTTATGAGGTGCAATTAATTATCCTTATTTTACATGGAATGAAATGAAGGCACAGAGAGGTGAAACTACTTCTAGAGGTCACACAAATAAAAGGTATCAGAGCTAAGACTCAGCCCAGGCCGTGCAACAATGGAACCTGTGCTGCTAATCACTGCACAATCCTGCCTCACTTCTCAGATGCCTTCTCATGAGATGAGCTTCCTTTCATGGGCTTCAACATTTGTCACAGGGAATTTGGCTCTGTGTTCTGTAACCCAGAACACAGAGCCAACTGGGTGAGAAGGGCTCTGCCAGAACCAGTCTCCTGGTTTCATTTTTGAACAATATTTTCTGTGCCTTGGGATCAGGAAGCCCAGAGTGTCAGGCTCAGCTTTGGGTCCTGTCAACACTGTCTTACTCAGGGCCCATTCCAGAGGGGTGGTGGGGATTGTGGGGTGGAGGCTGATCTGCTGAACAGGAAGGAACTATGAGTCCATTCTCTTTTATATCTGGGGACTTTCTGAGAAGAATGTAATGTGAAATAAAATGATATTTTCCACGGAGTGGCCCACCATCTTACAGGGCAGAGGTCCCCAACCTCTGTACTGATCTGTGACCTGTTACAAATCAGGCCATGCAGCAGGAGGTGAGAGGCAGGTGAGTGAGAGAAGCTTCATTTGTATTGACAGCCACTCCCCAGCGCTAGCATCACAGCTTCAGCTCCACTTCAAACCATCAAGCGTTAGATTCTCATAGGAGCACCGGTCACTGGTGCCAAAAAGGTTGGGAACCACTGTTAAAGGGGACATAGGTGTCAAAGCAAGAGCACACACTGAAAGTCGGCCAGATCTGGCTTCAAGTCCAAGTTGCTCCTTCACTTGCTGGTTGGATGACCCTGAGCAGGTTACTTCACCTCATGATAGCCAGTTTCTCCTTCCGTAAATGGGTATAACGTCTCTTTCATGTAATTAGCCTGATGCGAAATGAGAGAGTATATGTAGAACATCTTGCATGGTCCTGCCACATACCACATAGTAGGCACTCAATGATGTTCTCTTGCTTTGCTCTGGCCTCCTGTTGTGTGCCTAGAACTAGGCCCTGTATCCAAGGAATCTGACTAACATATAACAGTGTGGGGCTTTCCCTTTCCTTGTTTCTAGACACTCCACTAATAATGCAGCCTAAGATAATTTTATTATTTGTTGCAGCCATATCTCTCAGTGATTCATTCCATATGTAGCTGCAGCTCTTCAGCCCCTTCCCTATAGCCATCATAGCAAGCCCAGCAACAGACAGTGATGGTCGTGGTGTCCAAGAAATATGGCAAATCCCGGGCCACTTCCTCCATGACTCAGGCCTTCCCTCCACACTGCCATGGAAGGCTTGCCTAATCTATGCAGCAAAGGAGGGGCCAGGTAAGATTCAAAACTCAGGTTCCCCGTACCCTCCCCTGACCCTTCCTAGCCCAATGGGTGTCATCCCAGCCATGTGCTCAAGGGGAAAGAGCAGACATTCAGTCTCTACTTGGTGATGGTGACATAAATGAGCCTATATGTTGGTACTCTCCAATGCTGCCTGCCTCCCAGCCTAGAAACTTGTTGAATTGACTTTTTTTTTTTTAATTTAAAGGTGAGGTGGAGGTGGAAACTTGCATCCATATTGGAATCTAGAGAGCATCATGTGCCACCCATGTGGTACAAACATTGAGGATGATCCACTGCTGGAGTTCACTTGGGCTGGGGAGAAGGAAGTCACTGGGGTCACTGTGTAGCTCCCCTTCTAAGAAATAGGACTGGTGTTCTAGTAGTGAGGAGTAAAGATCCTTCCTGAATTGGGGAAGCCATCAGGCTTTGAGCATTCACACACTTCATTTATCTAGTCTTCACGACAACCAGGTAAGGTAGCAAGAGCCCACTTTCTTTTTCAATGATGAGACTTGGGTTCCGGCAGGTGTGGGGGCCCACACTGGGTCACACAGCCAGTGAGACAACAGCCAGAGCTGGGCTCCAACCTGCAACCATGTGGCCTGCAGGCCAGTTCTAGTCTGCAAACTTGTTTTGTTTGTCTTACATACTGTTTTAAAAAATGTAGGCCAACTTTTGGAAACTGAGAGATTTAACATAAAAGTCCACACCCCTAGCTACTCTTAAAAAAAACAAAAAACAAATAAAAAGGAAGATCTGGCAACACTGGCTCTCAGTCCCATGTGGCAACAAGTCACCAGAGGTGAGCACCTGCTCTCTCCTTAGAGTGTGCATTCTTCAGTTGGCCACAATCCTTACCATGCCCTGACATCTCTCCGGCACTGAGGGCAAGTGTTGGTGACCATTTGTCATTACACTGTTACTGTGCACATCTTACAAGACAGTCTTTCTCTATACCTACGTCTCTATCAAAAGTGAGGAAAGAAATGATAAATTGAAAGTCCCTTAAGTTGCTACCAAAAAATAGAAGAGGAAGTATTTTTTGTGTGTGTGGAAATGCAGACTATTCTCGTGCGTTTAACAAGCAAGCACCTGCTCTGTTTCACTCATGCAAGATAATCCCTTGATTCTCTTTCATTTGGTAATCTCTGAGCTAGACCAAAGCCACTAGTGGCTTGAGGAGAAATAGGTAAGTCTGGCCTTCTTCCTGGTTGTGGAGGCATGTGAAAGTGCCAAGTGTCTGAGAGGACAGTGGGGCCTCCTTTTTTCTACCCAAAATAGAGAAAAAAAAGGCAAGCAAGAAATTGACTGGCTTTGGGCGGTACCAAACTTGCCTATTTTTCTAGTGACTTATCACAGTGAAACCAAAACCCCTGGTGTGCCGCGGCATGAACCTGCACGAATTTCTGGGAACACAGAGGGCTGTTTTGGAGAGAACACCTGTGAGAGGGCAGCAACAATCACACAGGAGAAAATGGATTCTCTCACAGACCTCTGTCTCCTTGAACCTCCGTCTCTTGAGGGACTAGTGTGGTGTCAGGTGCCCAACTTGCTCAGGGATTCAGTCTGGCTTGTGTGGAACAGTCCCAGTCGATGCCTGCTATCCCAGCATCCCTGCTGGCTTGCACCACCTTTTATTTTCAGTGTCCCGGTTTGGATGATCGAGCTGCACTGTTTGTAACCACCTCTTGCCTCTCATTTGTATTTGTAACACAATGACTTCTGACAGTTTATTCCATTATTCTGGGTCCATAAGCAAATAAAGAGCAAAAATAGCTGTGGTTTATAAGCTCTGTCCGGGGGGCCGTTTCATGGGAATACATCCTCTGATCAATTTCTACATGGGATGGCTACTGATGAAGAGGAATTTCCCACTTAATTGGCCAATATTTCTAGTCAGTTATTTTTTTTTCTGCTTCTGTAAACATACTTGCCGCATAGAACAAAGATCTAGGGGTCAACTGAGAACTCACTCTCCCCTTAAGATATATTGCATTTAGTGTTTAGACAGATGTATCCCCTCCTTTTAAGATGTATTGTTTTGGTGCTAGTTAGAAAAGATGTATTGCTTTAGTGCTTATTAGAAAATCCCATACTCTGTAACTGTCCGTAGCCCATAGCAATTTTAGGGGTCTGTAAATCAGCCCATGCCAACTGTAATAACATGGGTATAAAAGTGAAATTGCCCCTAAGCTCTGGGCCCAGATTTTCAGAAAACTAGCTCTTCTGGGACCACTGGCATAATAAAACTAAGTTCTCTTTCTCTCTGGGTTATTGCTTGAATTTTCGCTGGCCTGATTTTTGGAGCTTTTGGAATTTTTTATAACATTTCTGGAGGCCTCAGTGAGAGTCCAATTATGCCAGCCCTTTGAGCAGTTCAGCCAGACCGAGGCAGACAGGCATCCAGACCACTGAGGAGACACGTCACCTGAGTATTTCGGGTTTCTTTTCAGATCAGCGCCTTGACTCTCAGGACGGCTGAGCTGCCCAACTGGACTCACAGGAGGGAAAAACCCACTCACCAGAAAAGGCTACAGGAGAAGCTACCAAGGTTAGGAGAAAACGTAGGGTCCCAGGACAGCCTCTCTGTTCAGGTTCCCTCTGTCGGAGGAAAGAGGAACTGATCGCAGCTTCCTGGTCTTCAGAGCGAAGACAATGGTTAGGGTCTTCCCTCTGGGGAAAGACACTAGGGTCTCCAAAAAGCGGGGGCAGAGACACCAGGGTCTCCCCAGAGGGGGAGACGTCAGGTTTAGCCAGAGGCCTTCCTAGAGTGGGGAGGCACCTTTTAGCCTGATGTACAAATAAGAGCTTGCCCTGCGGGGAGGCGTCAGGTTGAGGCACGCACCCACTAGCTGGGAACCTGTCGTGGGATCCGGGCTGTACTGGTGTGGGGAGGCGATGTTTTAACCTGGTGTATGATTGCGTGAGTGAATGAACGGCTTAACTGGCCTGCTGGTCATTACGAGTTTGTAGCTCCACGACTAGGCAAGCTTAAGGTCCCCTAAAGGCTACGTAGTTCGTTTGAGCTCACTCTGCGGGTCCGTGGTGAATGCATACGGTCTAAGGTGGCATCAGACTAGTGTCTGATCCTAAGTCTCACAAAGCTGAGTCCACTATGGCTAAGCATTACCTAAGCTCTCCGCGAGGGAACATGGACAGATGAGCATCTGAATGGTCTTCTCTTTGGAGGGGGCACCCACCCTTGTTTGTCTTTGCATCACTGTTGCCGGATGGGAAGAGTTTGGTCAACACTAAGAAAAGGGAGGAACTCCATCCCCCTCTGAAGGGCAACCACAAGTTAGCAAACACGTTAAGGAATGGGGGGTGGGGGTGTATATGAAAGAGAGTGAATGCTGAATGACTTAGATGTGGTCTAATCACAAAGTGAAAGTTGAGCCCCAATCCGTGTCCGTGGTGCCTCATATGGCTTAAGGTGGTGACACTGGATCTTCTGGAGGAGTCTACTCCAGTGATTCGGGTTGGGGGTTTATATGGACCCACCAATGCTAAGAGGCTCCTGAAATATCTCTGCGAGGGGTGCGGCCAGAAACTGGCAAAGTGAGTGACATCCTCTCCAAAATTTCCCCGACCCTATTTCCCAATCTTTTGTGTAGCGTGATTGTTGTCTGTCATGGGAGGCATTGGGGGCACACAGGGAAAGCCTGCTCCCCTGGCCACGATGGTCAAGAACTACAAGAAAAGAGTTTTTCAGGAGATTATAGAGTTAAACTCACCGCACAGAAACTCTGCACCCTTTGTGAGATAAACCTGCCCTCTTTTGGTATTGGATGGCTGTTAGAGGGTGCTTCTAGTCTTCAATTAGAAGACACAGCTCAGGGTCTTCCTGGGGGCAGGGATGGGAGGGAGGGTGGGAGGATGGGGACATCAGGGTCTTCCCAAGGGGGAAAAGCAAAGGTCAGGGCCTTCCAAAAAGGAAGGAAATTTCCTCTAAGCCAACTATCTTAGATTGTATATTGAGAAAAAAAAATTAAGAAAAGCTTCTCAGGGGATTACGGGGTTAAGTTGACTCCAGGAAAACTACAAGCTCAAATTACCTTTGACACAGGTGGCCAAACCCCTCTATGAAGCCACAAAGGGTGAAAATGGGAGCCCCTACTCAGGGAATCTGCAGCACAACAGAGGCCTTTGGAAAAAAAAAAAAAAATCAATGAGCACTACTTAAGGCCCCTGACTAAAACTCCCAGACCCGTGCTGCTGTCTCTGTTCCGCTTTTGCCTTTCCAGGCGGCACCGGCACCACACCACTGGGCACACACACAATCCTCTCAGGGTGAGTAACATGCTTTCAGATTCAGACACAGCTAGGATTGTGTTCTCTGGTATCTTAGGGGTAAAAGTTCAATGCTTTTGCCCAGACAGCCCAGGTTCAACTTAGGAGCCACAAGCACTTTCCAGCTTGTGCCCTACAGACAAGGCAGGAAACCGCAGCCCCACAGCCTGGCTGTCAATAAAATACAGCCGCAGCAATTCCTCACAGCAGGACCCATGGGGACCTCCTCCTTCCAAACTAACAATGGGCAGGGGATCAAAAAGTTTAGCCCATAAACTTTTTTTTTTTTTTTTGCAAGAAGCTGGAAAATAAGAAGTTCCCTCCGTACAAGCTTCTATGCTCCTTTACCAAGACCCAAACTTATAGATGGCCCAATGATAAGAGTACCTTCTTGGGAATCTCAAAATAATCAGGAGTTTTTCTCCTTCCACTTTACCCTCGGACTCTGAAGGGATTCAAGTTCTCTGGGGACCTCCCTGAGGAAACTAGATATGCACCCCCAGGGAAGTTACAAATACTGATGATAGGGAAATATGAGTATGTGCATGACCTCTGATCTATATTTGTCTATGCTATATATAATATAGTAGTTCAGTTAAAAATTCTAATTATGATAGTAAGGAAAATGTATATTTTTAGTAACAGAAGGTGTGAAGTACAGAGATTTATTTTGAAGAAAATTAAAGAAAAGGTATTTGTCTTAAAGTTGGTTATGAGTAAAAAGAGTAAAACGAAGCAAACTAAAGGAATAAGGAAAGTAGTAGAAGGTTTATGAAGAAAAATCCTGAGAGAAATTTTATGTGATTAAACTAAATGAGATTGGAAATTTAATTGCCAAAAGTAAACTAATGCAAAATTAAAGTTGTGTTTTAATGTTTCTTAGACTACTAGTCTGCTACTAATAGTATGGAAAAGTTTTCTGAGTAGAAACAAGGATTCCATGCTTAATCAAAATAATTTCTGTATTTTATGTAGCCTTAAGCAGTTTTCTGAGGCTTTTAGAGAATATACTAACATTAGCCCAAAGTCTGAGGGCCAGACACTCCTGGCTATACATTTCACAACTCAGTTTGTGCCCAATATTCAAAGGAGGCTCCAAAAGTTGGACCCTAAACCCCAACACCGCAGGCTGCCTTGGTGTCAGAGGTCTGGGCAGAGAAGGAAGTGAAGTACGAAAAGGCACAAATTTTAGCTGCCATATACGGGGACTATTTTGAGATGACCCTAGGCAATAAAAACCTTGCAGGCCTGGAGGACCTCCATCTGATTGTCCAGGAGTGGTATTGTTGGGACTGAGGCATAATCAATATGCAAACTGCAGAAGGAAGGACACTGGAAAAGCGAGAGTCCATCTAGCTCTGGGAAGCCAGGGAGGGGTAGACCTCATAAGCCCTTGCCCCACATAGCATGAAGGGGCTGCTCTCTCCTCCAACAACGGAGGCCCAAGCACTTGCAAGCTTCAGTCCTAGAAAAATTCACCATGATCGCAACAGTGGAACCTCGGGTTACCCTCGACATGGCAAGAAGGAAAAACTGAATTTTTACTAGATACTAGAGCTACCTACTCTGTCCTGACCCATCCCATGGACCTCTCTCCAATGCTAACTATATAGTGACAGGAATACATAGTCAGCCTAATGTAATTTACTCTTTTCATTGTGAGACCAGGACTAGCAATGAAGTTCTCTGCCACACATCAGAAAGTGAGGAAAGTGCTTTATCTAGAAAACTGGGACCTAGCCAAAATAGGGGGTGGCGGGAGGGGGGGCAGCCCCCTTGCCCTCCACACAAAGCACATTTGTGGGGAACCTAAGGCTTAACCATTGGTACACAACCCACCTCTGTGTCAGGGTTTCTTACTAGCAGGCCAACTACCTCCCCTCAATCTGTTGAAAGTCAGTCCTCAATGCATACAGAAAGGGCCCCACCCAAAACTCAGGAAGGATGAGGGTATGCTTTCTCTACAAGTGTCTACTATAACACCAGCAGAAAATGTGTAACATTTACTCAGTGTGCTAACTAATGCTTTAACATCTCAGATAATATGACATTGCACTGCAGCTCCACCACCTATTAATGGAAGAACTATTTATTCTTAGTTAAAACCAAAGCCAAGGGAAGAATTTTCTTACAGCAACAAAGCAATCAACTTCATCTTAAGCTAGTTTCAGATATGAGACCCATCAAAAGAGGAAGGAAATAATACAGGTCATCTCTTGCAGAGTTCTTAATCTTTTTAGTAAACCTAGTTAAGTTTTCTTTCCTCCTTCTTCTTCTTCTTTTTTTTTTTTTTTAATAAAAAAAGGCCATCTCCCACAAAATCTGATAATTGCCCTAGAGACTCAGATCCTCTGGCTATTGATAAGGGTCATAAGCCCATTGTTAAGTAGAAATTGTATTAGGCCAGGTAGAGCCCTTAGAGTCTAAAAGGGGAGGAGACTTTAGGCCAAAGGTCTTTTTTACTCTTTAAGGAATATATTAACCAAGCCTGTTTCTCCTTACTTGCTTTTAATAGGCAAATTAATAGATATATATAATTTAAATCACTAGTTTGAATCTTTTTCCTTGTCTAGAGACTAAGGCGACACCTCAGCAGGGAACCCAAGACCCCACCCTGACTGGGGCAGAAAAGGAAAGAGGTCCATGAAACCCCAGTAGGCAGGGACTACAGCCATTCTTAGCAGGAAGCAGATACGAAGAAGAGACCTCCTGTCCCTCAACATCCATACAGATAATAAGGGTGTTCATGGCTCTTAGAAAAGAATTAGGCAGGAAAATTAGTTAAGGGATTTCTGAGTCTGCCTACAAAGACACTGAGGTCATCCTATCTCAGAAGGGGTTCCCTGTAATCCATGATGCACCCCAAGGCTTTTGGGCTTCTCTCCTTACAAAATCCTTTTTGGGAGACTCTCTTCCCCACCTCCCCAGAGGAAAAGAGGGGAAGAGTGTAACTGCAACTATGTTAGTAAAAATTTAGGAAAAATAGAGATTTAAGGGTATTCTGTCAGTAGAGAAAGACTTTTAGTAAATTCTGTGTTTGGATCTAGCTGGCAGAATTAACTCTTTGAAAAAGGTTTATACACAGATACTTGTAATAAATTTGGAGTCATAGTCAGAAGACTCAGATCATATTTAGCTTATTTTCCTAACTATTGTAATATAATTCTCATTTAAAAGATAAATTAAACTTTAATTTACTTAAAGTTTAATTAAATTCCTTTCTAGGGAATTAGGTCCATCCCTTTTAGTCAGGAGAAGAAATATAGGTTAAGGATTAGGAAAAGGAGCCATTCCGCCAATTTAAATAGGCTCTCACCTTGCTGTATTAGCAACTCTCACTGCCATTAAAATTACAGGTATTACTCTGTGAATCCACCACACATGGGTAAAGAAAGCAGCATCTCTAGAGAACCGGGACACTTAGACTGCAGAACATCTTCTTGATCAGCCGCTCAGGATCACGTTCTGGAGGCAGCAGAAAATCCACCTGAGATCATCAGCCCTGCTCTGCCCACCCGCTACACATGGCAGAATTTCATCATGGGGCTCCTTATAATTGGACTTTGGGGAGGAAATTGGTGCAAAGAACTGTGAGCTATGTATCTATGTTACCAAAGGAGGTCAGAGAATGTACTATTATAGGACAATACTGCCTGGATAGAGGTGGAGGAAATCTCACAGAGCCAGTCGGAAACTTAATTTGCCTAGGCCAATGATATTATAATGCAACCTCCAAACAAAGTGTGTGGTAGGGAAACAGGACAGAGAGAAATCCATTGGCCAGATTCCCAGAGCTAACTGGAGCCTGGCAAGACCCAGGCAGGGTTGGAGACTGCATAGCCTCATGTGGGCTTTACTGGATTTGTGGAGACAAGCTCTACACCCACCTACCCAGAAATTGGGAAGGGAGCTGTGTAGTTGGCATGATAAAGCCTTCCTTTTTTCTCTTACCTCTGAAAACAGGGGAACTGCTTGGTTACCCAGTCCCACAACCCTTACAAGGGGTAAAAAGGGAACTCCAAATAGAGGACTGGAAGGATGATGAATGGCCCCCAGAGCAAAAAATCCAATACTATGGGCCTGCCACTTGGGCAGAAGATAAATCTTGGGGATACTGTACCCTCATTTACATGTTAAACGGGATTATCTGACTGCAGGCAGTCTTAAAATCATTACTAAAGAGACTGGGAGAGCCCTGATCTCATTGCACATTGACAGACTCAGATGAGAAATGCCATCTACCAGAGCAGGCTGGCACTAGACATCATCAGCAAAAGGAGGTGTGTGTGGAAAATTCGATCTCACTAACTGTTTCCTGCAGATAGATGACCAGGGCCAGGCCGTTGATAATCTTGTCGAAAAGATAACAAAACTAGCACGTGCACCCATGCAAGTATAGCATGGATAGAACCCCAATAGCTTTTGTGGGGGATAGTTTTCGGCTTTCAGTGGGTTTAAAACCTTAATAGGAGCAGTTTTACTACTCTTAGGAATCTGCCTGATAGGGTCATGCCTGCTGCCCCTGCTAATAAAAAGCTTAAAAGGCATATAGTAGAGCAGCAAGCTGCAGCCCACATATACTTTACCCACCACTATCAGGAGATCCCCTAAGATAGTTTAGATAAAAAATATGAGACTCCAGCATAAAAAGAGAATGTCTGGAGTCTCAAAGGGGGAATGAGAGAGAAGAGGAGGCATCTGAAAAAAATGCAAAGGAAAGGGCCTGCGGAAATAACCGATTCAGCCGGTTAAAAATGCTCTCTCTTTCCCCCATTCTGCCCTAGCTCTTCAGTTAACATATTCTCCACAGCTGCATCCCCCTCAAGGATTCTCCAGCCTCTTTCTTATCTCTTTAGCTGTGTATAAATGTCAAAACTGTGGGGGAACTGTTTGTTGTGTTACAGTTAAAGCTCAGCCTTTGGATAAGGAACCCACTGAGCAACATCAATGAGTGCTGCTCCCTGTCTGTAAGCTAGGAGTCCCCTCTCTCTGTTCAAGAATCCGATAATGGTGCTGATAACACCAAGGTCTCAGACTCTATAAGTCAAATGACCTGTAAGACCAGGGGTCTAGAAATTCCTTTCCTGCAGCCCTCCCACCGGAAGCTCCTCTTCCCCACTCCGAGTAAGGAGGGACATATAAAACCTCAGACAAAGGAATCACGTGCTCCTTGCATGGACGCTGCAAAAGTATATAAGATATAATAAGTCCAACTAAGTGAGCTCGTGCATGAAATTGTTAACCCCACAAGCTCCGCTGGCCTAATAAATTCTCCTTCCTCTAAACAAAGTTGTCTGAGGGTCTGAATTCCTCCATCGGGTGTCACTTCCTGCAACAATCCAAGTTAAACCTGCCAAATCAATCATTCATCCAAGTAGAAGCATGTGGCCAGTGAAAGTAGAATCAATAAAGCCCAATTTTCATTTCCGAAGTCAATGATTAAATTTCCTAGTTCCCACCCTTGCTCATTCATTTCTACAGCTAACACTCTTCTAAGTCAGTGCTTAAAAACTAACTAGCCTCTGCCATGGAGGTAATCCTGGCGTGTGAGCACAGACCCACACTTGACGTTCATGGCTGAACCATCTAGCTCTGTTGGGGGTGGGTACATGGTCCTTTGCCTGCGTGTCTGTTCCTCATGGTCAATTTTTTCTCAGCCTGCCTGGGTATCAATGATGGCTTCACTGGCCAAATTTCACCTCCTACTTGTAAAGTGAAATGAGGCAAATACACCCACATAAGCCATCCCCTTCCCTATGTGACATTCTAAACCTGGCAGGTGGAAACCTCTAACACATTCAAAAGATAAACTGATAACAAGTCTTTTGCATTCTTTTTAGAGTGAAAACTTTTGGAGCCCACATTCTGGTTCTATGCCATCCTGTTGCACCTCCCAGCATCCTCTCTGTATCTCTGCTTAAGTTATTGTCTTCATTGGGGACCAGGCCTTAGTCTGGGATCTTAGACTGGGACCCCTGGGTAGAATTCACCCTGCCCTTTGCCCTTTATCCTGTAGCCTCTGTCCCCTCACCCCCAGCTACATTCACCTCTCCTCTGTCATTCCTCCTACCCTCATTTTCATAATTCTTTCCCAACACAGTCCTCAGCAGCTGCCTGGAGAGCCAGTATGCATCCCCCTCCTACTGCAGTTGGTAATCACTGAATTACATCTCCCTCTCGTTTGTGTTCACAGTACAGCATAAGAGAGGTAGGGTCTTAGCACCTCCCAGCCCTACCCCATTCTTGGGCCCTACCCCGGAAGTTCCTGATGCTATATGGCTGGGGTCAAGCCTGAGAATTTCTGTTTTTAACAAGTTTGCAAAGGACGTCATGCTACTGGCCCCGAGATCCTTCTTGGAGAACCACTGGCCTTAAGAAAAGGGCTGATACTCTGCCAGTTTGCACCATTTTCAACTTGTATCCATTCTAGCTGGTGGGTGTCAATATTTTGAATATCTCACTTGCCTACAGGGGCCAGGTAAGTAATGAGCATAAATGAGCTGGATAAAATGTGCGGGTATCTTGGTCTAGCTTGTCACCTTCCCACTTTTGATAGGTGTAAAAAATGTGCCCCTTTCCTCTTTGCTCTAGGAAGAGACATTGCTCAAGGCAATGAAACCTAGGTTCCAGCAATGTGGGCAGGGGGAAGCAGGAATTAAATGGGAAAAAGTCTGCCCAGCCCCAGGGGTAGGAAAAACATGATATGTAATATGACATATATGATATATGTCATATATGTGATGTAGTGATTTGATAAAACCACCACAAACCCCCAAACTGTGTTTATATGCAACAGAGAGAAATGAGGAGGAAAAGTCTCTAAATTTAACAGCGCTCATCTCGGGGCAGGGATTAGAACAAGTGTGTGTGTGTGTGTGTGTGTGTGTGTGTGTGTGTAGAGGGGTAGTGGAGAGTGAAGGTTAACATTTTTTTCTGTCATTTCAGTAATGTTTCACATTTCAATGGGCCTGAAAGACTTTTCTAACATAAAAACATCTACTAAAGTAGAAATTTAAAAAAAGATTTTAGATATTAGAGCCTCGCAAGTCTGGTTTTGAATCCTGTCTCTGCCACTTAACTGGCTGTGTGACCTTGGGCAAATGATACAGCCTCTCTGGGCCTGTCCCTTCAGCTATAGAACTGGTTAAGAATAGCACCTACCACCTAGTTATTAGGAGGGTTAAAATAGGTATTTGCCTCATGATTAGCACAACGTTTGGAATTGTCTCAATACTTGCTTGCTATTTACAATTACCAAATAATATACTTTTAGTGTAGACCAATTGCGATAGACCCAAAAATGTAGTGTGGCTCAAACCCAGTAGTTTTCTTCTTGCCCGTATACCAGTCCTGGGCAGGTATGTGTGGCAGGTTGGCAGGGCGCCCTCCTCTATTGTCATTCAGACACCTGGACTGATGAGACGCTGTCATCCTCAACATGTGGCTTTCTGAGTTGCCCTTGGAAGGTAATGTGCTTGTGGGAGGTTTCCATGGGCCAGGCACTCACTTCCCACTGGGTAGGACTCAATCTCATGTTCTCACTCAGCTGTAAAGGAGGCTGGGAAATGGGTCTACTTATTTTCGAGGACAGAAGCTAAAAGAGAAGACAGATGGACTTTGGCAAGAGCTAGCAGTCTCTGCCAGTGGGATGCATATATATCAATGAGTGATGTCATTAATCAGTGTAAACAAAATGTGTCCCTTTCTCCTTTGCTCTAGGAAAAGACACCACTCAAGGCAATAAAACAGGCTCCAGTGATGGCGGGGGGGGGGGGGGTTGGGAGGTGGCCATTAATCTCATGAACTCCCATGGCTTTGAATATTTGTCAATATATGCTAATTGTCAAGTCTACCTGTCCAGTCCTGTCTCCCAGGCTCCTTTCCTGGCATCCCTCTGCCCACACAAATCTCACCCTGATGCTCCCCAGGTATGAACCCTCCACCACTCCTCATCCATTGTCTTACCTTTTCAGTGAATGACTCCATCAGCCACAAAGGCAGGCATTTGGGGAATTATCCTGGATGCTTGCTCCTCCCTTACATCTAGTCAAAGCTGTTTACTATCCCTCTTGCCTCTACTTTAGCCCCACCCTAATCCATCCTCTATAGCTAAAATATAAATCTTATTATGACCCTCCTCTGCTCAAGAATTTTCAATGGTTCCCCAGGACTGCCATGTTAAAGCTTAAACCCAGTGGCTTGGCACCTACAATATCCTCTCTAGATTCATTTTATACCCCAAGTTTAATTTTACAATAGCATTTGTAAATGATTCCCCAGTCACACTGTGTTCCCAGACCTCTGAGCCTTTGCATATGATGTTCCTGCAGGGTGGAAGGCCCTGCTCTTTCTTATATACACCAGGCATATTACTCACACTTTGAGTCAGCTCCAAGGCCAGCTCCTCCATGAAGATGGCCCCACAGACCAAGGAACTCCTTCCTCAGGCTATTCACTGGCTCATGGCTGAAGGCAAGGGCACAACCTTTTTTTATCTGTGTTCCAGCACTTAGCACATCTTTTAAATGTCTGATATAAGTTCCCCAGTGTCTGATGAGTGGGCGGTTCTGGAGTCCAAGTCCTGGACTAGCCACTTTCCAGCTGTGCCATCGTAGGTGAACACCTTACCCTCTGCATTCATTTCCTCCACTGAAACACGTCAACGCTTCCTACCTCATGGTGCTGTTGTGAGGGTTGGATGAAGGTGAGATGTGTAGGGAGCACCTTCCTGGTATAGAGTAGGGTGTCCTACAAATGTTGGTTTTTTGTCTCCATCTGTTCTGCTTACCCCAACCTTCAGAGTACCTCTCTCTATGTAACTGGCAAAGAGAGGCTCCAAGAAATAAGATTTAGATAAATGACCAATCCCCTCACCTCCCAAACACACACCTCAAAGGCTTTTGCAAGGCAAAGGCACCTCCAGCTGAGGAGACACTGACCAGGTCTGGGGCTGTTCACCAGCTAATGTTGGGAGCTGGAAGACCTTCCTTTGTGCATGATGGGCCTTTGATACTATCCCTTCTCCATTACACCATCTGTTTAGAAATATCTGCCTTTGAGGTCCAGGCATAACTTCTTTCTTTGCAAAGTGCTCTCAGAGGGAGTCCAAACACCCTGATCCCTCCATTCCTGTTCTCCCACGCCACACATCTGAGAGATCCCTGACACTCATCTGGACTGACCCAATCAGACACAAGCCCTGAACACCTTGGTACAATTTTATTCAAACTCCAGACACCCAGGCTTGGCCTGGCACAGAAGGTGTGTTCTTGCCAGTGGCAAAAAGTGATACAGCATGTTCATTAATACTAACCATTTTAATTTAAATTAATAGCATTTCTGGAAGACAAATGCAGTTGATAGAAAATATAAAAACTTACTGTACAAATTTTACATCACATTCAAAAACGCAAGTGCGTGCCTTGTGGCCATAGGAGATGCTGGGTTTGCACACACTGATGAAATCCTGGCTAACATTGCAGAATTGCATAAGCTTCCTATCCAGCTTCACATTTATGCCTCCACCAGCTCCCAAATCAATACAGAACAGAACTTACAGGGTGTGGCACTCCCCTCTGTGATCACTGGAAAGAATGCCATGAGAAGGCTGAGGGATTCCAGGGCCTTGCACACATCTTTGATTTGGTGACAGAGTGGTTAACTCTTTTGCACACCGCTCATGACTAACCGGGAACTCACTGGGATTCGAGACCTCAAGTTTGATGGGGACCCAATGGCTGTGACTCTGGTGGCTAAAGGCAGCAGGGACACAGACCCTAGTTTTGGAGGTGAGGTGGGGAACTGGGGTGGGGGTGGTCCTGAAGGACCAAAGCTTGGGCTCCACTCTCAGACCCCAGTGGGGACCTCCGCAGCCTCCAGAGCTCTTGCCGAGGGGGCTCTTCCAGCTTCTCTATCCCCTTCACAGTTGGCCGTGAGGGCTGAATTCACAGTATCTGCTGTCCTTTATGTGTGCCCAAGGTAGATGGGGAAAGCACACGGAAGGGCAAGCTCGTCTTCCTAACCTCATTCACAGTCACTTAAATAGAGGAAGAAGGGGACCACATGGGGGATTTTCTCACGCATTTCTCTTACACGATAGGCAGAGCAGAGGCTCAGGCCGAGGGCAGAGAGGCTGCCCAGGGCCTTGGAGAGGAAGAGAATGTCCCTCAGCTCTACCCTTGGGGTTCCTGGCAGATGTCAGTTCCTAATGGGCAGGGGCTGTGACCACTCCCATTGCGGGGCCCTCAGCACTTGCACAAAACAGTAAATGTTCAATGAAAGCTTCTTGAACTGACCCATGAGTGTGACACATGAGAAAAAACAAAACCTAGACTGACTTTCTGTGGACTGAATGTCAGCACTGGGGAGGAGTTGAGCCCGACTTGCTTAGCTGCCATCTGATCCTTGGGCTCACCAGCATGACCATGGATTCAGAGGGAAGAGGTTAAGACTTGAGAGGCACAAACTGTAGCTTCTGGGAAGGTGCAGACCTGTGGGGAGGAGCTGACTTAGCCAGAAGTGGCAGTCACACACCTTGTGGCTTTGGGTGGAAGTTATCTCATTAGATGGTTGACAGGGATGGCCAAAGGCACGATGGGGACAAATGAACAGTCCCACAGAGGAGAAAAGACCACAGGGAGCTGAATCAAACTGGTTTCCAGCTCTTGACTTCCTCCCCATACCCTGACCGGGAGAGGGTAAGGTGTTCACGACTGGAGTGCCGATGGGCAGGGGCGCTGACGGGCAATGGGTGGCCCAGGTACCTTGCGATGTCTCACAGCATGCTCACTAAGCAAGGGTCGGTCATTGGGTGCCTGGCCCGGAAAGGGGAAGGCAGCCCACAGCTTCTAGGTAATGACCCATTTCACACGGTATTTTGGCCAGACTTCGGAGAGGGTTCTGAATATCGGGAGCTTTGCTAGGTAGGTCTATGAAAGGAGTGGAAGGACTGCATGCCTCCCCATCTCGGCTCAGAGCACGGACGTAGGTTCTGGGCCTAAATCCAGCCACATCACCACTCTCATCACCCTTGGTCATTTCTGGTTTTGGAGCCTAATGACAATGTCCCCTGAAGGGTTTCTTTGCAATTTGGAACTTTTCTCTGGGCAATAGCTTCCAATGAAGACAGGCAGGATGCTGTCACATCACGTACCTTCCCAAATCTAGCCCCTCCTTCTGGTTCAGATGGACACAAGTAAAAGGCCTGACTTGGTACTTGGGAAGGCTCTGAGGATTAGGCGGGGGGAGGGGGCTTGCTAGGTGGCTCTAAATGAAAAGAGGGGTATGTGCCTCCCATCTTAGCTCTGAACATGGACAGCGGAGAAGCCAGGACTGGGCTGAGGGGTTTCAATAGGACTGGGGGAGAGGAGTGGTAGGCTCAGGGACCCATTACTGCTACTCCCTCCACCAATCTTTCTTGTTCTCATGGACCAAGCCTTCTTGGTATACACAGCTGCTGGGCTAGGCCTTAGCTCTGGGGTCAAATGTCAGTCAGGACTGGGATGTGTCTAAAAAGCCAAGGCCCTGCACCCCATCTCCTTGGTGCCTCGTTGGGGGCTTCATGAAGAAAACATCTCTACAGTAAGTAAAAACCCTGGCTAGCAACCACTGGCTTAGTCCAGATGTTAATTTGGATTTTATATGGGCTGGATTACAAGGGTCAGAGGTAAACTCAAGCTCTCTGGGAACTGCCGATCTCATAACCTAGCTTGGTTCCTAGCCAGGGTTTCCTTTGCAAGAGGAGGAAGGGACAGTGGCCTTTTGATAGGACAAGGGGAGACCCCTATAGAGGGAGATTCCCACTGATAGGGTTTAGGACCAAAACAGAGGCCAGGTCAAATCTTGTGGTCCCTGTCCTACCATGAGAACAGCTACAATCTCCATGCTTTTCTTCCTTCTGGCCCAGTGTGGACTCACTGCCTACAAGGGCTCCAGAGGGGATGGCCACTTCCACCATCCCGGCCAACGGTGCCAGCTCTCCACTGCACAGCTCGTTTTTATTATTAGCTATTGTAAAACCTCGAGTTCACTCTGCAGAACATACATGTAAACATTTGCTGCCTGTCAGGACAGGTTTGGTTGTTGGTGATGTCATTTTAAGAAATAGCAGGTGTGGTTCCATCTCCAGGACTCACAAAGTTTTTGTGGACGAGCAGTCTGAATTGAGGACTCATGCTTCTGGTTTGTAGGACTTATGAAGGTGGCTGATGTTTTGAAGGGTGTTGCTTTTTGTTGTGGTGGTTGTTTGGCTGTTTTAGAAACACATTTAAGAAAAAAAAGAAATTGGTGGAAAACTGCACGGCTGGCTACATCTTTGGATTACTGGACTCCAGGACGCCCAAGCCAAACCTTTCAAACCGGGGAACCACTTTGCTGTTAATGCTGCAAAGAGGAACAAAAACAAAGGTTACAGACCCGCTGGTCTTGGTCAGAAATAGGGTAATGTTAGCTTAGGAGTTGGCCAGTTTCAGAAGCTCAGCAGAGAACCCAGCCCACCAAGATGTGAGAATGATTACATAGCCAAAGGCCTTGGCAGAGCTGTTCCTGGTCATACCTGGTCTGGGGGAGCTGGGATGGGGGTGGCAGCAGCAGCCACTAAACCTTGGCCACATCTTCCTCCTGGAGGGCAGTGGGACTTATTCATCTGGGAATCCTCAGCACTCAGCATGACCCATAACTGCTGTGGGCTCATCTGAACTGCTTTCTCATTTACAGCCCAGGAAAGCTCTTGCTCCAGGTAGAATAGGGAGAAGAGGAACCTGTGCTCCTGTACCGACAGTGACATCACATGCTTTTAGAAATGGTCCTCAAAAACTGGGGTGTATCAGGGTTATCTGGAAAGCAGGCTGAAATGCAGGTTCGTAGGGCCTGCCTCCAGAGATCTGAATTCAGGTCTTGGGGGGCCAAGGAATCTGCATTTGGTAACCAATGCAGTGACTGTGTGTGCCCTGTCAGTCACACTCTTGATGAATGCTGACTCAGGGCCTGGTACTTCCTGTCTGCCCTGGGCAGATGTAAAAAGAGTAAGTTGTAGGGGGAGGGGCAGAAGCTTCGTTTTCATCGGTGAAATTATTTGGAGATAGACCCCCACCTTTTGCTTCAGGAAGACATTCCTGAGTGTGCCCCTGAGTGCACGGTCCTTCCAAGCCAGTGTGTCATGGCAATAGGACTTTGGGTGTCTACCACACCCCTCCAGAGGGTATGGCCCTGGGCAGCTCTGAAATCATCTCACTGCTTATGGGACAAGATTCCTGAAGGTTAACAGCCTAGCAAAACCCCTGCCCCTGTACTTTGGTTGGCAGGGTGGGGGTGGGGAATAGATTTCACTGAGCTGTTAATAGGGAGAGAGGCCCACCCAAACAAAAACGGCACCACCCCACAGAAGAAGAGCTAGAGAGAAAGAAATTGCATCCATGTAGGTGGCTCTTGGGGGGATTTGTTAGAGGATCCTCCATGGAGATCAGTTACTCAGGCACGCACAGGCCGTGGAGAGGGAGGGGCCAGTTTTAAAAACAAAGCAAAAGAAGTCTCAGGAGAGAAGACTGGAGCAGCAGAGATGGTGTCCCCTGGGTTAGTGTCAGCATCTCAGTTTGCATTTGAGCAGGAGTCCCATTGCGAAGTGACGATTAGGAGGGAGAAAGCCCCAGGCACATGCGAACAGCCAGGCCTACAACCTAAGGGAGGAAAGAGAAAAGGGGAGAGTAGTGTAAGAACCGAGCCTCACAGGGGTGGAAGGAGTGGCCTAGGCCTGGCCAGGTTAGGGGGCAGGGAACCCTCTTTCCCTGAAGAGAGAGAAAGGGGTGGCCAAGTTCCATTCCAGGCTTGGCAGCAGAGCGAGCCTGGAAGGAAGGGAGCCTGGCACAAAGAACCTTCCCTGGGCTCCCTGGGGCTGACAGGCCCACTGCGCTATAATCCTTGAATGTCAAAATTGAATTCCTGGAGTTCACAATTTCTGTTCACTGCAGTTCCTTCTTTAAGCTCTGGCCAGAGGCACCTTAGGGACTTGGATGATGATTTCAGTTCTTTCCACCTGAGAAGCCATTGTCTGCCACAGCATGTGAGCAGAGGCCCTGCCACCTGCTGTGGGTCTTCTCTCCACCCAGCAAGAAAAATACAAGCCTGTAAGGCCCTTGCTGGTGACCATCTCAGCTGCAAAAACATCAACTGGTTTATGAGGAAAACACATGCAAAGATAGGGCAGCTGGATGCAGAAGCAGAGCAGGAAGCAGGGTACGCAGAGCGATGACCACAAACAGGCAGAGAGACTAAGGGAAATAACAGAAGACACACTATTCCTCCAGAACCGGACAGGAGTTCTTAAAGTCAGAGTGACCGTAGCGTCCTTTCCCGTAATAGCGGCTCCGCCAGCGACTGGGAGTGCCCCGCGACCATTTTGCCAGGCGTGGGAAGAGCACAGTGCAGCAGGTGACACAGTCGGCACCCAGTGTGGTCGCAGAAAGGTGGAAGAGGAGCCGCAGGAACCAGGATGGCGGAGAGAGGGGAAGTTGACAGGACAGGCCAGCGTATCAGCCCCCCCGCCCCAAATAAAAAAGCAACAAGACCAATGAAAAAGAAAAGAGAAAATGAGAATTAGAGGCTGAGTGTGTAGAAGTAAAAATCGTCAACAGGAAGCTTTGACATAGACTCATTCAGGTATGCGGGCATTCTTCCTTTTAAGAGGCTAAAACTGATGGTTTTGGGCCAGAAACAACCCACATCTGTAACTCGGTTTCCTATCTGTGAAATGAGAAGGTGGGGCTATATGATCTTTAGGGAACCTGGAATGATTTCCTGAATGCCAGGACCCACCTAGCACAGTCTTCTCTTCTGTAGATGATAAAACCAGGGACCAGACTGTTAAATGAGTCACCCAAAATCTGACAAACCAGATCCTGGTCACTGCTGGGACAGCTCCCATTCAAAAAACTAGCTCTAATAACCCCTTTCTGGAGAACCCTCTTTAAGCTTACTGGGTGGACAGAGAGTACCCCTCCTGTGCTCCCAGAAGCTGTACTTTTTCTCAGAGCTCAGTATGTTGTAATTATTGCCTCACCCATCAAATGTCTATTGAGCAACTACTATGTTCCCGGGACTGTGGTAGCTGGGAATACAGAGGTGACGAGAGTGTTGCTGCATTGACTTATAGTGTGTATCTGCTTTTCTTTATCCCCAATTAGGCTGTAACCCCCCTGCTGGCTAAGGCCTGGCCTTGGCCTTCTGTCTCCCCAGGTGTGTAGCAGGTACTCAGCAAGAGCTGGGTAAAAATCACACCTCTAATGGTAACATTTTGTTACCCCCTATTGGACTGACCTATCTTAATAACTAAACATTGAATCTAACATTGGATTATAAAATAAAGTATTCCCTAACCACGAATTTGTCATTCTTCTAAACCAGCCCTGAAACTGGCTTAATCAGCAACGTTTACTGTGTTTTTTTCAGGTTCTCTTACTTGTGTCTTCTGGTAAGAAGACCCATTCTGGACATACGCTCACCCGAAGCTTGAAGCTGGTTTGGTTTGTTTTCAAGACAGGGTCTGGCAAACTATATGTAAGCAAAATCAGATCACAAAAAGGTTTTGGCTATTTTAAAGAGTTGTTAAAAAATAACAAAACAAAAACAAAGAACATGTGATAGAGACCATTATGACCCACAAACCTAAAATATTTACTATCCGGTTATTCTAGAATAAGAGGAGAGCTGCTGCCATCATACAACTGGGCAGCAGGTGTGAGACCCAGGTGCAGCTCTGGGGGCTCAGTGATGTGACTGCAGGTGCCACCGCCCCCAACCCCTACACACATAGTGACTTGTGCCTCAGGGACTACGTTGGGTGTCAGGGCAGATATGGTCTTGCACCATACATCAAGAGTAGTTCTACTTTACCTGTTTATATATTGGGGCTATATGAGATCTCACTTTTAGAAAGTGCCCTTTGCCTTAAAAAAAGTTTAAAAGCATTCATCTCATCCAGGGGTCCAGCAATATATGGCCCACCACCTGTTTCTATAACATGCACAAACTAAGAATGGTTTCTACCTTTTTAAATGGTTACAGAGAAAACAATAAAAAAAAAAGAGTATTTTATGACATGTAAGAATTACATGAAATTCACATTGCAGCATCCATAAATAAAGTTTGATTGGAGCACAGTCAGCCTGTTCCTGTGCCAAACAGCAGAGCTGAGTTTCTTGGACAGAGGCTGTATATGGTGATGTCACCATTCTGCACTGCTGCTGGGTGCATCGCAAACTCTGGGACAGGAGCTGTAAAACTTGACTTTTTCTCTTAGCCCGCAAAGCCTAAAATACTTCCCAAGTGGCCCTTTACAAGTTTGAAGATCCCCATTCTAGCCCAATCACCACTTCTTAAAGCTCTGGAAACAGATGCCTGCAACAAGGAAAAACTTTCCCACATTCCCACAGTGGGTTTGTGACAGGGCAGAGGTCTGTAAGTCCTGGCGGAGCAGGACACTTTTTGTCAGAGGGACAAAAGAAAAAGGAAATGAGATAGAAATGAAAAGATGACTGTAGTCTCCTGCCCAGGGGAGATCACCCCTGCACCAAGAGGTACAAAGGACTGTGATTAAACAGAAGCAGAGATGGGCTTCAAGCATTGAAGTCCCACATAAACCTTACCCATGTGGTCCCTCATAACAGGTGGCTCGTTTCAAGACTAGAAAGCTCTGTCTTGAGTCTCAACATTTTAAACAATAGCCACTCTGCTGGTTTTGTTGATGTTCCACACCCATGTTGCTCTGACCTCCCAATGGCCCCGAGGGCCCTGTCCTAGGCAGAAGCTTCCTGTTTGGGCCCAGCCTGGGTACAGTGTCAGCACCGCTCTGATAACAGGGATATGGAGGTTTTCGCAGAGCAGAACTAGAGATGCTCTTCTGTCAAAAAGAGTCTGCAAACTAAACGTGGTGAATGAGGTCTGGGTATCATTTAGGTGAGGGGACGAGTCGCCTCTGGCCAATATGCTTGGGGTTTTCAGCAAAGTCTTGGGCACACAGGGCAGATGGTACCCTCTAAGACTCTAGGTGAGGCTGCAAAGACCTGGCAAGCAGGTTTGGTTCACCAACGGGGTACTTACTCAGCAGATTTCCAGAAGTGCCCAGGGTGGGAGAGCCGCCGGTTTAGCTTGGGCAGTTTCTCCAGCATGTCCATCAGCAGGGTGATGCTGGGTCTCTCCTGCAGGTCAAAAGCCCAGCAGGCAGACAGGATCTCCTGTGAGCAGAGGTGGCATTAGTGGGTATGACATCTGGCAGAGAGGGAGGAGGGTACAGCTGGGTCCCTCTTGCACAGGATCCCTTCAATGCTCTCAAGTAACCCCCAGCTGGTAGTCCCCTGAACTTCCTGCTGACATTGAGATGACTATTGCTGGACTAGGGCTGAGAAATTACAGTTTCACAAGAGCTCTAATGGTTTCAGTTCAAAACGAAGTGTACAAGCCTATTTCCCCTCCTTCCTTCTCAGAGCTCCCTGGAATAACAGTAACAGAGCTGAATTAACAGGAAAGTAATAGGAAAGACATCAGAAATGGAGTCACTGACGTTTAGAATGAAAAACAGAAGGTGCGTGTTGACAGGTGAAATTCAAGATGCTCACAATATGTGCAGGGTGGAGCTGCAATGGAGGTGGGAACCTCAGCATCACAAGAATGGAGGCTGGGAGTGACAAGAAGGACTAAAGATAGGGCAGCAGTTGCGGGGAGGCAGAATAGTAGGCCTGACGGTCCCCAGAGCAGAGCCCTTCTCACTTTGGCATTTTACTGCTTATTCTCAAGATCCATACATGTACACAGCATACTCTTTCAGTCTTTTGATTTAGGAGACCTACCTGTGAGAAAATAGACCTGCACATACGATCAGGCAAAGTGCTCAAGTGATGGAGCAGAAAGTATACATCTACTTTGACTCAGCAACTCAGGTTTTTGTCCTTAAATATGATTGGACCCCATGGAGTTGCCTGCCATGTTAAGAAAACAAGACACCAAAGATAAATGAACCAAAACACCATTTCTGGAGAAAAGTGCACGCATGCGTGCATAGAAGTTACTCTATCCATAAAACAAAACCAGGGTGCAATAAGAAAAAAATCAACAAAGTAAGGAAGTGCTTGTAATAAATGTAACTTCTGAAATAATACATTAGGTAGAAGTACCAGAAAATAAAATCAAGGAAATTCCCCAGGTTGTAGACTCAATTTTAAGTAGGAATAGAAAATATTTAAGAAGGTAAAGGACATGGAAACTCACTAAAAAGGACCAAATTCTGTCTGATGGAAGTTTCCACCAGAGAAAACACAAAGAAACCATAGGGCAGGGAACTATGAAAGCTGTAATGAAAGAAAATGTCCCAGAAACTTTTGAGGGAAACAGGGATCTTCAGCTGCCAAGGCCTGATAAAGGGACCTCACTGAAAACAAACAAACAAACAAACAAACAAACAAACAAACAAACAAACAAACTACAGTTTACTCTGAACAAAGCAGGCTTGAACTGTGCAGGTCCACTTATATGTGGAGTGTTTTTCAATTGACCATGCAGTTCAAACCTGCATTGTTAAAGGGTCAATGCCATGGCTGGGAACCAGTACACGGACTGACTGTAATTATACAAGGATTTTCGACTGTGTAAGAAGGAGGTCTGTGCCTTTAACCCTCCCCCTCCACCCCAGAGCTGTTCAAGGGCCAACCATAATAAAACTATTCTCAGGCATAGTTTTATGCCATCTCACCATAACAAAGATAAAGAGAAGATCCTAGATGTTTCCAGAGAGAATTGAAACAAGGCATCTACAAAAAAGTTAGGCATTAGACCAATACCAGATTTCTCAATAACGCACTGGACAGTTATTAGGCAGCAGAGCAAAATCTTTATGATCTGAGGGAAAACTGTTGTGAATCTAGAATTCTATTTCTGGCATGAGGACAAAAATAAGGGCCATTTTAGGAATGCAAGGATTCCAAGATTATCTCCTATGCATCCACTGGGAAGTAGTTTCTTTAGGTTTTACTCTCATTTTGCTGGAGTGCAAATAAAGAAACGGGAAGACACGAGATACAAGAAATTGTGTATATGACCCAGGAATGAATGAAAAGAAGTAAGATGACAGCTCTGCAGCAGGCCTAAAATCCCATTGATTCAAATTATAAGAAATATCTGAAAAAAATGGAACAGATTCCACTCAATAAGCAGAATGTAGAAAGAGCTGCAAGACCTCAGGAATACGGTAAAGATGTTGTTTCTCCTCTCAATAAGAAAAAAAGGCAATTAGAAACTACAGGAAAAATCTATGCAAGAAAGCCATGGTCTAAATGTGAAGCCAACAAAATTATGGTGAGACTTTGAGTAACTGATGGAATGGAAGAAATAGACCCACAAAGAGGAAAATGTAATCACAAGAAATTGGTCTTTTGGAGAGTGACCTAGGGTAAGAAACTGACGGTTTGTTCTCATGAAGAATGCTTCTGGCCTTTTGATGAATTCCTGTCCACACTAACTCACTGTGGCTGCCTCTGTACATAAAGCAGCGCCTGGTTGTGAACTTACAGCAAGGTCGCTGGAGGGACAGAGAAAGGTGTCCTTCAGAGGCTGCTCCCTGCTTCTGACTACAATTCAAAATAATTCGTTTTATTTCCATTTACCAACAACCGCTCTACCCTCCAACAGTAATGCATTTCAAAGAGAAAAGAGCAGATAGGAAGGACAACTCTTGTGAGCCAGAAGCTGGCTGCTGGAACATTTTTCTCTGACCCCACTTCCCCATTCCCATCCCTAATTTATTACTACAAGGCTTCAAAGAACCCATAACTCTGCACTATAATAAATCCTTTCAATTAGATCAAAACTCTGGCTGTACACTAGAACTAGCTAAGTTTTACTTAAAAATGAAAAAAAAAATTAACTATTACCTTAGCCCCAACCCAGGCCAATATCTCTGGCGGAGGCCCTGGCTATCTTTAAAAAGCTCCTGGATGATTCTGACTTGTAGCCAGTGTTGAGCCCTGATTCCCTTGCAGCTCTGATGGTCCTGTGACATGGTCAAGCCTTTACCTCCTTGAAGACAGTGCTTAGCGCTCTCTACTGCAAGAGTAAGTGTTCAGAAAGGTAACTGAGATGGTTGCCAGGACGCCAACTTACTAAGAATATATTTTCTTTCAGATAAAGTTAGCATACACACCTACTTTGATTTATACAAAGAAGTCCTTAATAACTTTATTGTAAAAGGTAAAACTGGAAATAACCTAAATGTCCAACAACAGAGAAGCCATTATGTTATGGCATAGCCATAGGACAGAGGGTAGACAGCCTTTAAAACAAGGATCTGCTAATGATTTGAGTTAATGAGCATATAATAAAATCTCATGTAGGAAAAAAGTCACCATTTAAAAAAAATTAACTATATGTTATGACCTTGATTTTGTTAAAGATAAGTCTTTTTAAAATAGTCCAAAAAAAAAAAAAAAAGACTAGAAGAGAGTTACTTCAGCTGCTCTGAGTTGCCCAACTGGCAGGAGCCCAAACCCTACACTTTGAGCCCATCACTACCCTCCTAAGGTGCCCAAGGTTCTGCCATGATGAAAGTGGCTCTGGCCCATAAGGCCAAGAACGAGCCCAAGGGCACTGGGGAGGTGCTCGTCACCTGCCCCCCCTTGCCCATGGCCCCCAGATGAAGTGGTATCAGCTGGCCAAAGAACAGCCTGGTGTTGGTGCTACAGACTTGTATTCTGGTGTCATTCTTGAAGGGGCACACCTGTACAGAGACTGCATTTCAACCAGATGACATGTACTACTGCAGAATTAAGTACACCAAATAAATGTCTTTCAAAAATGCCCTAGTTGTTGGCTACCAGTCAAAGGAGGAAAAGAATAAGACCTATCAATGTAGAAGGAAGATGAGGTTGAATTAAATACTCTGCCTGCCCCAGAGTTGCAGGAGGGGACCTTGCCAAACTGTTCACGAGTTTAATAAGAAACTCGCGGTCTTTAGATCTTAACCTAGAAAAGTAGCAGACAGCCTCCTCCAGACACTTCCAATGTTAATACCACCCAGATTCCTACTGGAGTTACTTATCAACACCCAGGCTGGCACCTATCTACGCCAGTCTTATCTGCCTCATGGACACATGGTTATCACTGACTGCACTGAAAAAACCGACTCTTGGTTCCTTTATCTGTTACTGTGTCAGGGAGGGGAAACTTACAAGCTACAATGCAGAGAAACCATTAACAATATGCAGAAACATGAGGTCAGCAACTGTGTTATGATTCGGTATTGTGAAAACAAATTTACTTCGGATACTTCCATTTGTTCTTGAACAGTAGAGAAAAACATGGAGAAAGATTTGATATCTCAGCATAACCCGACCATTTGTATTTTATGCAGTGATTATTTTTAAATTATTTTCCTTCATGTAATATACAGGGCTTTTCATCTCATAATTCAGTTAAAACCATTATCTTTATTTCCTTTCAGTCTTTTTTTTTTTTTTAGAGAAAAAGTTAACTACAGGGTAATAAAAGACACAGGCCTTTTAGCCTGCAGCAGAGAGGTCTGCCTGGCACACATCTACCTCTACTTCACTTCTCAGGCATGTGAATGAAGGACAGCTATGTCAGGCCCCACCCTATAGCCCTTCTGCCCTCTCCAAGAACACGTGGCCACTCACTCACCATGACTTCCTTCCCCAGGCTGACGGAGGCCAGGACTCGCTTCATTCCCTCTCCGCTTCCAACCTGCCAGATCAAGGCCTCTGCAGCTTGGTTCTTAAAGGGCCAGTCTCTTGCTTGCAGCTCATACCAAATAGTCCTGTGGAGGCCATCCACGCAGCGTGAATTCCTGGACCACACTGCACAACACACACCCAGGGGTTCCTGTTGCCGCAATGGCAGGAACCAGCCAGAGGATCCAGGATCCTTCTCCAGATTTCAGAGAATACCGTGGCGGTGGCTTTGGAAGCTCCTCCTGGGTACTCGAGTGTCTGTGGCCCTGCGTTCCCATTGTGGTAGGAAGTCTGAGGCAGTACAGGCTTTCATAGAGATCCTGGTACAATTGTTAACCTCAGCGGCGGCTGATGTTTGAGGGGTAACAAATTTGCCAGGCCCAGGCCTGGCATACCTAAGTGCTCGGGAAATGACAGCTAAAGGTCAGGGGAGGAAGAGACCAATGCTGAGGGAAAGATACCGTGAGAGATTACAGGGTGAGGCCTTCACTCACCTCTCCAAGTCCTCTAGCCTTTCCTGACTTATCTGGATGGGGAACTTCTCCGTCAGACCCACTCTGTCCAGTGTGGTGGCCACTTGCTACGGGGGGCTACTGAGCAACTGACATGAGGTATGCTGTAGGTGTAAAATACCCACCAGATTTTGAAAACTTTGTAGGATAAAACATCTCCTTGACTTTTATTTTAACATGATTACATGTTAAAAGGATACCATTTTGGATATATTGAGTTAAAGAAAATATATTATTAAAACTGATTTCCTGTTTTTCTTTTTGAATGTGGCTAAGAGAAAACTTTAAGTTATATGTCAGGCTCACATTATATTTCTCTATTTCTATTTTCCTTTTGGCCAGCTTCATGGGGCACTAGAAGCTAACTGGCAGGATGTCCCAGTTCTCCCAGAGGGACAGTTCTTAGCGCTCATGAATGGCCTCATGGGGCAATAGGTGAGACTGACACCAAGAATTACTTAACTTCATCCTTATGAAACAACCTTGTCGGGGAGGTGCCATTATTCTCCCATTTTACAGGAGGAGGAAAGGGAAGGTCAAGGATGTGGCCACTCACCCAACAAGCTGCAGAGCCAGGACTCAGAGCATGCCCTCCCCTGCCCCTAGTGGCCAGCAGGGCCCACCCTTTGGGCCACACTGCCTTGAGAGCCCCAGGACTCCTCACCCAAACGCATAGACGTCAGCAGCTTTTGAGAATGGCAGGCGATCCTCATCCTTCCCGGGAGTCATCTCGCGCACGATCTCAGGGGCCAAGTAGCACAGCCAATCGTGTGACAGCTTCAGCTGGTTCTCACGCCTGGAGGCCAGGAAGCCAGGGCAAGAACACCAGGTCTTTCAGCCAACAGCAAAGAGGCCTGTCTGGCACATAGTTTCTCCAGGGCCAGCGCACTACCCACACCAGCATGCTGATCCTGCACTCGCAAAGGCACTGGCCCCTTTGAGGAATGTCACAGAAGAGTGATAACCAGGCTTTTCTAGGAAAGCAGGCCAAAATGGGGTATTGGCAGGGAGCTGCACTTGAAGGTGCCCGAGCCTACCCTGGGAGAGTGGATATGTCTCCAGGTAGGAAATCAGCTCTGCCTGTGTATTTCACACACTAGCCTGGTCCTGCCCAAGCTGGAGAGCAGATGGGGTAAACGTGAGTGAGAGGACCAAGCCTCCATGGGTGTCAGCCTGAGAATCAAGTATATGAGTACTTAAACATCACTAGAATCTAATTCTAGTTCAGAACCACAGGAGCAGGACCAGATCAAACCGGCCTTTCCTACAGGAGGGCTGCTCCTCAGTAACAGACAGCAAGAGTGCCCAGACCTCAGCTGGACTCAGGCCCACCCAGTTCCTTCCTGTTCTGTCCAGAGCCCAAGGCCAACTCACCGTTCCTCTCGGACCACACCTGAGATCCCAAACAGCCCGAAGTCTGTGATGACCACTTTGCCATTGTCATAGAAGACATTCTTGGATTTGAGATCTTTGTGCACGATGCCTTTGGCATGTAGATAACCCATTCCCTGGAAGACAGTGAGCTTCATCTTGGGGGAGGGAAGATGAGTGACAATGACAGCATTTAACTGGGCCAGGCACTAAGCTGGATGCCTTACCCACATCCCCTCAGTTACTCTTTACAATTGTATGCAATATAATTGACTTCACTTTACAGATGAGGAAACCAAGCTCAGAGAGAGGAGGTCACTTGCTCTAGGCCACATAGCAGTTAAAAGGCTCAGGTGGAGGAACAAAGAGGAATTCTCACAGAAGAAGTCCCCAACTTCAGGAAGTCCCACTATCTGTGCTGTGATAGGAATCCTGGACCATGACTGAAATCCAGGGTCTGAGTTCCATCTCAGCTCAGATTCTAATTCACTGTGTGGTCTTGGATGGCTTCTCTGAGCCTCAGTTTCCTCATCTGTCAGGCAAAAAGGCAGAAGTCAGTGGTTTCTAACCAACACTCAGTATAGACTGAACACTGACTGGTTAGGAGTATGGGATGCGGGTGACCTGACACAGGCATGATCTCATCCAAGGTCAACGGTATTTTCTAATGTCAAACTCAGGACTCTGGTGTGCCCTAATGACTCTGGGAACAGGGGCAAGATGCCATGACTGAAATGCCCATCCCTGCCACCTGAGAAAGAAGCATATATAAATCTATTTCCCAATCTCCCACTAAAAGGAGCATCACACATGAGAAATACCCCTGGCTTTAAAGGTATTTGGGGTGAGGAATAGAAAAATAAACTAGCCATGTTTAGGAAGTAGAATGAATGTGAGGCAGAACCAGACAGAACTCAGCCAAGGCCAGAACTCGGTCCAAGTGGGTCTGAAGAACATCAGAGGAGAGTTTACATGAGGCAGAAGATCTTCTGCAAGAGACAGGAGAGCGTGGAGTCTGCTGTGGCCACCTCCCTCCAGCCTGCTGAGAGCTGTCATTTTGCCATGGAAGCAGGGAGCTCCAGGAAAGTGCGACTGTTCCTTCCCAAAACTCCATCCTGAATGCCAGATTATCCTTCCTAAAATATTTCCCATTTCCCAAACCAAACCAAGTACACATGCCTTCTTCCTCAGTGGCCAAAGAGAGCCAAAGACCCTATCTTATACTGAACAGGGACCAGCTGTGTGACTGAAGATAAGTTGCTGTGCCTCTCTAGGCCTTGTTTATAAAAAATGTGCCACTGCCTTGAAAGGCCAGCTTAAAGAGACAACACATAGCACTGGCTGGAATCTGGAATATAAACTCTCCTCCAGTGTTTCCAGAGAGCCTCTCAAACTGAAAACCTTCTAACCAAAGGTCATGCCCTGTTACTGTATTTTCAACCACAAGACATCAGAGATAAGCACAAAAGGAAGTTGACTTAGAAGTTTCCAGTAATGGGAGAAGAGGTGGGGACAGTTTTTCCAGCAGGATAAAAACAAACAAACAAAACCCAAAAAACAAAAAACAAACAAAAAAGCGAGCAGAGGTAGTTTCTAGCTCTGCAGCTTCAAAATCTTTGAATAACTTTTCTCTTTTGTCCTAGAATTTTCCAGATGGCTCAGTGTTCTGACAATAAGGAGAATAAACTTTACTGGAGGAAGAGGGCAGAGTGGGCAGCAAGGCCTAGCAAGTTTGGGGACAACATAAAGTAGGTATGACACTGCAGTTCTATCCAACTTCTCTGAAATAACAGATTCAATGAATCCCTACATGTGGTATTTTGGTTTGAGGACTTTGCAAGTTTAATTCATTAGCTCAGCGACATGGGGATGTCACATGGAGATCTTGATTTGTCCATATCAGTCACCGTGATTCTTATTTTTTCCTTTCAAAAGACATCCGCACAAAAAAGGATAGAAGGAAGGAGCCGGGGATTACAATGGAAGAATGGGAGAGAAAGACAGGAAATGGATGCAGACTTGGGGAGAGCTGCTAAGAGAAAGCTTTTCAACAAAAACAAGAAAAGAGGAACCCTTAACCACAGTATTCTAGTTTTTATGTTGGCTTGTTGTTAAATAAAGCAACAAATAGGCTTTTCTTTCATTTCTATTTTACTATAAAAGGATAAAGAAAAAAGGCTGCCTAAATTGAGCCTGAGGGTCTATCATGAAACTCCCCCCCACACCCCACTCCCAACAATCCTAACAGCCTCTCACCAAGTGCTGACCTTGTGCCCAAGCTGGATTATCCAATAAGTGGATTATCCAATGTTACCCCATGCACCAATCCAATGAGGGAGGTTACATTGGTATCCCCATCTCATAAGGGAGGAAGTCAAGGCTCAGAGAGGCTTGATGACCTGCCCGAAGCCACAAAGCTGGTGTGACCAGGATTCAAACTCAAGCCATTGTCTTTAAAGCCTTACATTCCTCCCCGGCCAATTCAATTCCATCACTGCCAACCTAGTGTCCAGTTTGAGGCTCCAACTTGACAAGATGTGAACAGAGGGAAGGAAATGGGGTCCTACTCTTGAGGTGCCCAGCTAAGGGGAGAGACAAAGCAGCCACTACCACCCTGACACAAGCAGACAGAGCAGGGGGACGCCCCTTTACCTTGATGATCTCTTGAGCAATCTGCCTGGTCTTATTGATGTCCAGAGATGTCTTGGGGTCCCTCACGAATGAATGTAACGTCCGCCCCTTGCAGAAGCTGTCAAGAGTGGTGGGGTCAGGCAGAGGTATGGGGTCAGTGTAGGCCGACCTCAGCCCCTGTGCAGCCCAGGAGGGGCTGTGGGGACAGCTGTGCCTGCCTGCCTCTGGAAGGCTTTCTCCAACCCCTGGACTGTAGGTGCCAGAATTCTTGTTCCTAACCAAGCCTGACCCCATTCCTTCCGGGGCCTGGCCTGAATGTACAAAAACATACTCTATGCACCCATTCTGGAATCCCAGGGCCTGCGCATCCTAGAATAGTAAACTAATATAATATTGTATGTCAATCATAATTGAAAAATAAATTGAAAAACAAAAACAAACACTTCCATGCCCTCCAGGACATCCACATACATAACAGGGCCCCCGGGGAAGGGGAAGCTGAGGCTGCCACCCCAGCAAGGGCCAGTAGCTGGGTTACCTGGTGATGATGGCCAGGTGGGGTGGGTTCATGCAGGCCCCCATGAAGAGCACCACGTTCTCATGCCGTGTCTGCCGATAGTTCATCACCTCTTTCTTAAACAGCTTCAGATGGTCCTGGTTATGTCCATCCATCTCCAGCAGGCGGATGGCCACCTCACCATGCCAGCGGCCACGGTGGACCCGGCCCCAGCGGCCCTGCCCAATGGGCTCGCCCAGCTCCACTTGCTCAAAGGGGATATCCCACTCCTGCAGGTACACGCTGGTCTGGCTGGCCTTGCGAGAGATGGGGCCCCTCCAGGGCCGACGGGAGCTGGGCAAGTCGTCCACCTCGTCCTCGTCGTCTTCTGCCTCTGACTTGCCAGCCTCTGGCTCCTCAGCCTAGGAAGAAATAGAGGGGCAGCAGATCTGGGCTCAGCTGACTTCCTTTCCCCAGAGCCCAAACCAGGTAAGGGAGGAGGACAGCCATGGGGTCAGGAGGCCTGGGTTCTAGTCGCAGCTCTGCACTGGCTTGCTGTGGAAAGTAGGTGGGGCACCTAGCACATATAGCCCTTGATTCATGTGGGCCCTGAGACCCTTCTCCCCGCTAATGCTCCAAGACCTACTATGAGTGACATCTAATCGTTAAGGAAGAGTGATAACATCCCCTGGTGTGAAAAATTCAACCACATTTTGTTAAAACACAGTTTCTGACTCTCCTCTGGGCGGGAGTCAATCAGTCTGCTAGCATTCTCTAAGCTACACTGCACTGCAGGGAGCCAGGATCAGCTTACAATATGCTTCAAGGGTCAAGGCAGTGATTCTTGGCCCTCACTATAATCAGAGTCACCCGGGGAGCTTTGACAACAATGCCTGGCCCCATCCCAGATGGACTGAAGCAGAGTCTGGGGCCCAAGCCTCTGGGCTAGGGGTGGGAACCATGAGAATTAAGCTTATTTTAGCCTCCAAATTAGAAAAGCAAAAGGAAGCTTGCTTTGTTGCACCCCTCATCATTCTTCCCTGCCATGCACATCTGCCCACATCTACTGCAACAGGCACCTGAGATAGCCCTTGCCAGCACCCAGTGTCCATGCACTGCCCAGCTCCCTATGCGTCCTGAGATGGGGAGAAGGGGAGGAGAGAGAAGGCTCTGTCTATGGCTCACCTCTACTTCGTGATCCTCCAACACGTCTGCTTTTGGCTGGTCATCAAGCCTAAGAGTAAAACAGGGTTTGTAAGGAGTCCCTGAGAGTGGGCTATTCTGCTTGCAGCTAGATGAGGGACTCCCTTTGTGAGGCTGAGAAATGGCCTTCATGCCTGGATCCTTACTTGGATCCACTTGGCTGCGAGAAAGGCCGTCTTGATGCTGTGGAAACAGTCAGGAGGCCGAGGACCAAGCCCCAATTCCCTTCTCCAACCTTGGCCTTCTCCAGACTAACCTGAAGACGGTGGGGAATGATGGGGTGGGCAATAACTATCAAAACCCCTTTCAAATCTGACAGCCAGTACAAAGGTGGCAAGCAGAAGCACGGGATGTGAAATTTTACTTGAGAATTGGTTCTGTCGTATCCTAGCTGTGTGACTTATACAATTTCTTAACATCTCTGAGCTGGCTTCCTCATCTGTACTAATTCAATAACTACTTGAGAATGCGAGCCAGGTGCTCAGTGGCCTGACACAGAAAAAGGGCTCCATAAATAGGAGCTATTTTTTAAATCAGGTTTCTCTAATCCTGAGTGCCCTTTGTCCTCTCCTCCAGTCACAAAACTGCTCTAGGTTCACATCCCCATCCAATGTTGACTATACCGATAAGAGGCTAATAAAACCCTCTGAGTTCACTGATCTGGAAGGTGAATTAGCCCAAGGAGTTTGCCATCTGGCTGCCCTGGGTACACAGTGATGTGCAGAGTGGGAGGTCAGAAGTGGGGTGGGAAGATGGTCAGGGATGTGGGTCCAGATCTCAGAAGTCTCCATGGAAGAGAAAGGGGACACAGCATAGGAATCCTCACCGGGTATTGTCCACTGCATCTGGGAATGGGGCTGCCTGTGGAAATGCTGAAATGTCTGGAAGAAACAAAAAGCAGATACAAAGCATGAGACTACCTTTCTATTCCCCACAAAAGATGTAGTGGTTACATGCAGGGAAGTGGGTCTTCGCCTCGCAGCCCCTCGCAGGGCTACATATGTGTTCTCTAGCTTATTTCCACTCAGGCCAACTTGTGCTTTTCCTAAAACGGAACATGGATGCACCTCTACAGCACGTGGTTTGTCCCAGGACAGGACCCCAGGTAGGAGAGGAGGTTGAGACTTCTCAGTTAACACCATTCCCCTGTGGCCACACTGCCTCATACAAGCCAGTGATGAAAACAAGCTGGGCTACTATTTACTGAACTTGTAGGCCAGACCCCCCTGCTCTGTTTGGAGGCAGGGGTTGGTGGCAAGAACTCTTGAAAGTAGTGAGACTCCTTCACTCAGGCCAGCAGAGACGGAAGACAGGACTCAAAGGTGGCTCGTTAGTGACACCTGGTGCCCAGCACAGCTGCTGGGAATTTCTGGTGGGAGCCAGAGGCCCCCTGCCACCCCCTGACTCCCGGATTTGGGGCACTAGTGGAGCAGCTCCCAGGGAAGAGGAAGAAATGCACAGTCTACACGTCAGGGGGCTCCAAAAGGGGGTGGATGAGGCTGACCCGAGCCTGGACTTTCCCAGTTTTCACACGGAAAGTTGCACAACCATGGTCACCACAGTTTCCGGGAACGCCAGACATGGTCACCCCAGCTTGGAATTAACTGTTGTTACAGGCCAAGCCCTCCAGGGCTGTGTCTGCTTGTCAGCCTCTTTATCTATTCTCCAGTCCCTCTAATCACACTCAGGGAGGAGGCTGGGCAGCTCCAGGGCTGGGTGGGTCTCTTGCTCCTTTCTCTTTTATCAGCAAAAGACCACAGACTGGAGGTGGCAGTGGCTCAGTCTACTCAGCAGCCTCTCCCTGCCTTCAGGACAAAAAGCTTCCTGTCAGCCATCAGACCTCCCTTAACCTCCCTCCTAGGGCTTTCTCCAAGGCCACCCCTGAAGGTCATCTGAACCACAGGTTCCCAACATCTCTTGGACCTCACTGACTTGAATCTGACCAAGGCTGGGGGCCTTCTTATCAGAGAAACACACACATGCACCCAACATCCTGTGCACAGTTTCTGGGGGATCCTGGGCCCTGGAAACCTCTGCCAAGGCCTCTCCAGACACCACTATATTGTGTCTGCAGATTGCTGGGGTGTCTGCTGTTTCTACCCATCCAATACTGTCCAATGTTACCACAAAAGAAAAAGACATGTGGGGCAGGGGGTGGGGGTGGGTAAAGGTGGAGCTTGGTTGGGGAGCTGGGGTTCAGGGAGAAACAGCACCTCAGGTGGGAGGGCAAAATGTCTGTGAAGCCTCATACTTTAAACATCAAAAGTGTACTTTCCATTCTGAACCAAAATGTATCCATGTTTGTTTTAATAGAAATATATTTCCTTTACCTTCCCACAAGGTAGCTTCAGAGCAAGATGGACCCTTCCAGAATAAGAGCAATTTTTCCCCAATGGCTCTCTGTAGGCCATCCTAGAGCTAGAAACCAGGGAGGCTGGTTTTGGGAAACCAAAGCAAAATGGGTGTAAAACCACAGTGGCAGCTCGGGGACCCCAGCCAGTCCACACATGCCTGCAAAACCACAGGGATGGTCTGACAAATGCTCCAAGTCACACCCCTAATGGAGCTGGGCTGGGGAATAAAAAAGCCTGGAATAATCAAAATATCATGATGTCGGGACAGGCCTGTTTAACACAAGAAAAAGGCAATTAGCTATAGTTTTTGCCTAAAATACACAGAACCTCCATATGGCTAAATTAAGAATTATAGTTGAAGGTTACTTTTCATAATGTTTGTCGCCTTCAGCTAGAAATAGGTAATAATGATATAAACTCCTTAGGTGCAGGAATATGGTCAAATGTAAAGGTTCACACATAGTAGGTGTGCAAAACAAATTTTGTAAAAGAGAATAAATGAGATTGTCTCACTAGGTTTTTCCTTTAAACTTTCTGCACTGTGGTCTATGGCCACAACACCCTGAACAAACCTGATCCCGTCTGACCTCGAAAGCTAAGCAGGGTCGGGCCTAGTTAGTACTTGGATGGGAGACCACCTAGGAAGACCAGGTGCTGCAGGCGTAAAAAATTTTAAAAACGTAAGCTGACAAGGTGGTTGCCTCACCTAAAAAATATATATAAATAAAAATAAACTTTCTGCACTGAGGAGGCATTTACAGTTATGGCCAGCAGATGGTACTGTGTGATAAGGCATCTGCAAGATGAAGCTCACTGCGTTAAGTGAAGCCTGCAGATCTTTCCAAACTGGCTTCCAAACTGGCTTCCAAACTGGCTTCCCTTTCTGTAAGATAGAGTAGTAGTTTCCTGTCCTCATGCAGAGAAAGACATCATGACAGATGCTCAAAGGCATCAGCAAAAAGTCCTCTCCTCCCTGGATTTCTGCAAACCAGATTTCTACCACCTCCTTGCTGTGTGACCCTGAACAAGTTGCCTGTAGTCCCTGTGCAAGAGGCTGGGCAGGATGGATGCCAAGGTCACTCTCAGCAAGGCATTGCCCCTGTGAAGAGTTAGCCTCAAGGCTGCTGCAAACCCTGCAGCCTTGTCAGCCTCAACAGACAAGTCAGCTTTCAAAATGAGTGTGAAGCTCAAGCACCTCCTAGGGGGAGGATACCCAGGTGGGCAGGACAGAGGAATCAGACAAAGGGCAGTTAGTGGAACCATGCAAAGGACTCACCTGGAAAGATAAACTGCTGTCTATGATGAATGAAGTAGGCAGCTTTAAACAGAAGAGGAGGTGAATCACACACAGAACAGCAAATGCAGCCAGGGTGGGAAGGGACACAGGCATAGGCTTGGGAGGGAGGGGCTGATTATCAGGCTGCAGCAAGCCAGCTCCTCCTGCCTTGCCCTGCCCTGCCCAGTATGGGCCTGGCCAGGACAGAATAATCCATGAAGGAAGGAAAAAAGAGCTGGGAGAAAATGGGTGTTGGCAGGAGACCCCAGGAGTGAAGGGGCTTGCACTGAAGGACTGGGGTTCAGAAACCCAGTCTCCACAGCCACCTTGCTACAGAACCCTGGCCAATTCTGTTCACCTCCCAGGCCTGCTTCTCTGTGAAACACGCATGAGTCCAGGAGAGTGAAATACAGTGAAGAGAAAAACGGTATTGTGTGCAGGAGAATGGTCTCCCCCACAGCCCCACATTTGCATCTGGAATTGTTGGGGCTTCAGTGACCAGATCTCACCATCCAAAAAAAAAAAATTCTCAAAGATGATTGAAGGGGACATGCTATGGATTTGAACTCTAACACAGCATGCTTGTAACCCCAGTTCTGTCACTTACAAGGTCCTGAGACCTTGGGAAGCTGTTTAACCTCTATAGTTGTCATACTGTAAAATGGGGGTATAAATAACCTTTCCCCAGGTTTATCCTTGCAGATAAGCTGCAATGCTCCCACAGGGTACAGAGAGGGTGGATGGTAGGAGAGTCTTCTGAGATTAACTGCCAGGCCAGCCCTGGGAGCTGCCATGACCAGAGAGATAACAGATCCAGAAGAGAGTGAGGCTCTGTGCAAGGGACATAAGGGCCCAGTCTGGGGACAACAGGGAAAGCTGAGAAACTGGCTGATATCACAAAAGGTCTTTTTTCTGTGGCTGTTGTTTTTCAAACAGGTCCTTCCTTTTAGAAAAATCCAAACTAGGAGGCTTAGCAAAAGGCCCAGTTTCGGAGCGTATTAATGACAGCGGAATGGGAGAGGAGGTTAATTAAATAGGCTATTGCTCAATCGCAGGGAGGGGAAGGGTACGATCAAGACAATACATTAAACTCAGGAGATATCTAGCTGCATGCATATTAAGGTGAAGGGACAATAAAAGAGCAACAAGAGTCCTACAAAATTTCATTCTCACAACATCCTCCAAAAAAGTCCCTGGAACCCTGGTGAGCTGGGCCCAGAGAGGTGGCCTGGCCTCCTGTTGGCTATGTGGGGCCCCAGCTGGGGGTTCCTTGGTACAGGAAGAGCTGTATCTCTGTCCTCCTGTGCCTGGAGCCCCAAGGGCCAATGACAGGTAGGGCCTGACTCCATGGGCTAAAGCTGGCAGCAGATCTGTGGCTGGGCTGGGAGCAAACTGGAGCACCCCAGCTGCCCCTCCTGCTTCCAGGATGCCAACTAAAATATACTGAAGGCTGAGGGCTGCTGCTAGGAGCTGCCAGGGAGGCCAATGCTCAGTCCTCAAATGGGCAAGTGGGCTTCACTATGCTCCCGGGGAAGGCGGCACACTCCAGGCCTGGTTGAGAGGCGGGGAACCTGGCCCTACAGACCCCAAGGCTGCTATGGAGTCAGAGGTCAGGTCTGCTCCAGCACACACAACCCCTTGAGGACTCAGTGTCCTTTTCTACACATTAAGGTAACTGAATTCCAGCTTCACTATTTTGTTTTATAGAAAAGGGAATAAATGCTCTCATTTAAGTAGCTTGTCCAGATTGCAGAACAGATAAGCAACAGAGCCCTGGATTTCCTCTCCCAGGCCCTCCACCTGCCCTAGCTCCCTGTGCTGCCTGCCATGCCTCCTGAGGGCTCAGAAGCCCCACATGAGTGAGCAGTGTCCAGAAGAAGCCAGCCACGTGCAGGAGGACAGCATGGGGATTATGTCAAAAACATTGTCTTCATGTTAGACAGACTTGGCTTTGATCTTGGCTCTGTTGGTTACAGGCTATACAGCTTGGGGCAAGCCACTTTCTCTCCCTGAACCTCGGTATCTCCATCTGTAAAATGGGTACAATAATAGCATCTACCTCAGAGATGTTCAAATTTAAATATGGTAATGTAATTGAGCTTGGCACAGCACTTGACTCCCAGCAAGTGCTCTTAGAGGTGGCAGTGTTTGACCTTGAGCCTGCTGGGATGTGCTGAGAAGGGGCATTCAACTCCATCCCTAAAGGCCCCCAAAATTTCAGAGATGTGGTACCTGGGAAGTTGAACCTGCTGTCCCGCTGACCAGGTGAGGGATTGGGGGGTGTGGTAGCACTGGATGGGTTGGATGATGTTGGGAAGGGGGCCGGCGAGGAGGGTGTGGAGGACGTGGTAGAGGATGGGTTGCTGCTGGAGTCCAGGTGATTCATGGCTGGAGGGTGTTCCTGCAGGAACAGAGGCAAGGGAAGTGGTCAGGGACTGTCAGTGCCCTGCCCAGCCTGCCTCCCATACCCCATGCTGGGACCTTCCCTTCCCCATGTGAAAATGAGGATGTCAGACCAGGGCATTTTACTGGTCTAATATTTGAAGGAAGGATGGCAGAGAGAGACCCTCATCTCAATGCCCATCTCCCAAGGGACTCCTGCTCATCTTTCTTATTTCAGCTCAGACATACTTTCCTGAGTCCTGGCTTGGACTCCCACATTAGGGGTGCTTTACAGAGGGGAGTCCCAGGGCAGGGAGTTCTGGCAGAAGCAACAAGTCCCCCAGGCCATTATCCAACGTACCTTCTTTGTCAGTGCTTTGGGGAGGGTTCCAAAATGGGGTTCAGCTGCTCTGTCCACTGGGTTGTTGATGTCTGAAGGGACAGATTCTGTTCTCCGAAGCCTAGATACTATTTAAAAAGAGGAGAGGAAACCATTAGCAGGGAACAGATCAAGCTAAAGAAAGATTCATCCCAAATTCAGAAGGTAGACAAGAGGATGGGCAGAATACTTACTTGGAAGGAAGGATATTCTACAGGCGGGGGCTTCTTTTGTACACTTGTTATGACACTTCAATCTGGTAAAGAAGGCAGGGTCAGTGCACTGGGGCCCACACGGGGCTCCTAGGGCTCATACGGGGGCTTAGAAGCAATGCCTGGCAGCCCTGTGCAACACTCACCCTCAACTGCCTCAATTTCCACACGTTTCTCAACAAACATTAGCTCAGAAACGTAGAATTGATGTTAATAGCACTAGCGGCTACTACCCATTGAGCATCACCGAGTTCCCACTGTGGTCTGCCCAATCCTGAGTAAAGCAGGTTTGACTAAGCCCGTGTTAACTTGTTACATTTGGGTCCTTGCCCCAAGTCACACAGCAATGCAGGGGCAATGTGGGAGGGAGCAAAAACTCCAGGTCCACCCTCTGTAAGGTGAGACAGCTGGGGACAGACTCTGCTCACACCACACTGCTTCCTATCTTTGTCTTTCTCTCCTACCAGAAACCACAATGATATGGAAAAAGAAAGCTGGATTTGTATAGAATGTACATTCTTTCTTTTTGTAAGTACCATGAGCTATCTCTCTGTTTTCACCATTTCCTGTCCCGTTTTCCATCCCTAAAATGGAAGGCTAATTTCAGAATTCCTTATAGTTTCCAGAATAGTTTCCCCATTCCTCTCTGCTTCTGTATAACATGCTTCACTTTCCTCCTTGGTCCACCTGGCAAACTTCTATTCATCCTTCGAAGCCCACGTCAAATATTCCCTTCTTCTGGGATTGCCTTGCTTAATACTTCCTTAGCCTCCCTAGAGAGGGCTGATCACTCCCTGGTGTGCTGAATGGAATTACAAATGGTAGGTTTAGGGGAATCCTTTGAACTCTGACTTGACCTAAGGCCGAGAATCAAGTAGTAGGACTGTTACTTAACTAAAAGTGTGGAGTTTGCTCCCCTCTCCCACCCATCCCACCCTCTGCTCATCACCTGCAATGTTTGCACTTCACTCCAAACATCATGCTTTTCTGGCACACGTGGCAGACCTGCGACAGCCAGGACTTGGTGGAGAACCTGTAGGGGGTGGACACACAAAAATGTCCACATGGGCTGGGAGACCAGGGCCTGGATGGAGGAGGGACGCCACACAGCCCCAGGGAGTCCAAGAGGCTTGGTTCCAACTCAGAGCCCCAGGCACCCCCTCCCTGGGTGGGCAGAGACACCCAGGGGCCACTGCCCCCCTTTTATCCCCACCACATTCCGATTTCTCCAGCCACAAAATCATCATTGTCAAAATTCCAAAGTTGGTGTGGTCACTAATGCCAGTCCTCGGGCAGGCAATTTGGCCATAGCAACCAAAATTATAAGTGTGCAGACCCTCTGATCCAGCAATTCTCATCTTAGAAATTTATCCAACAGATACTCCTACGGGTGTCAACTGATATACAGACAAGTTTATATGTACCCTGCAGCATGTTGGTAGAAGTGAAAGACTGGAAAGGACCCATGATGTTTAGATGTATCAGGGACAAACTACAGAAAGCACGGTCTACCCATACAACAGAGCACCAGGCAGCCGGAAAATATAATAAGGATGCTCTTTTTGTGCAAATATGGAATGATGTCCAAATTACACTGTCAGTGAAAAAGGTACAATACTGTACGATTACATTTATATGAAGTTCAAGTACAAGAAACTAATCTATGATGACAGAAGTGAAGAGTAATCTCTGAGTGGCAGCACTAGTGGCTGGGAAAGGCCAGAGATAGGTTTCTGGGGGCTGGAAAACTCTGAATCTTCACCTGGGTGGTGTACATGGGTGGAGACATACATAAAAATTCATTTGTGCCCTTAGCTCTGTATAAATTATGCACTGATTTAAAAAAAAAACAAAGTCTAGAACAGTATACAGTATTTGTATGAAAATAAAAAAGGAGGTGGAAGAATCTACATATGTATTTGCTTGTATCAAAAGATCTCTATAAGGACACATGAGAAACTGCCAAGATCTGCCTACAGGGTACCTGGGGGACAGGGAACAAGAGCAGGAGAGGACTTTTGCACCTCTTGAATTTTGAATGTGTAAAGGCATTTCAATCCAAACTGCATCAAAATTTAAAAATTAAAAATAAAACACAAAAGATAGATCAGAGGGAAGGATGGGGGCTGAGTGGGCAGTATCCTCCAGACAAAAATCCCAAAGCTAGTCCATAGGATGATAAGGCCTAAGGACAGAAAGAACTCACATTTTTGTAGGAACAGATATTTAAAAGCATAGTATATCACAGTAACAGCAGAATGAATAGCAACAGTATTTGAGACACAGTTTGTAACTCATCCATAACATTAGCTCACTGGATTCTTGCAACCATCTCTGGGAGATAGGCAGGTCCAGGATTCTTAGTAGGCAAGGAAACCAGCTCAGAGAGGTTAGGTGACTTTTCTGAGCTCACACAGCTATGCATCAGGGACCCAACCCCAGGCCTCTAAACTTAGCACTGCATGGCTTCTCTTTATCAGAGATCATTGGGGCAGAGTGGAAGGGAAAGAGCATGGCTCTGGGGTCAGACCGCTCCAGGTTTGAATCCTATTGACTACTGGCTGTGGGCTGCCTCACAGCCTCTGCAAATGGGGCCAACACTCCCACCTCACAGTGACTTGAGGAAGCTCACACGTGTACTGTGTGAATGTGTAGTGTCTGGAATGTGGAGGAGGTATGTAAATGTTACTGTTTCTACCTGGCCAAGATGGAAGCTCCCAGGGGCTGGGACAAAGGCGCCCACCTCACTGGAGTGAGTGCCTTTTAAGGAACCCTGATCCTGCCTCCCTGGGACCCACATTCTCTCTGGGTTTTAATCTTCTCTTGTCAACACCAGGCAGGAGAGGAGCAGCTCAGTGGTATCTGAGATGACTTCCACCAGGAAATCCTGAAAGTAGGTCGAGGTGGCTGTCAGGTCTGGGCACCGAAAGGGGCAGGTGCTGGGGAGATGTTTGGGGGTGGGTTAAGAGGCTTCAGGGCCCTGGGAAGGGTCATGGGACAGTTTCCCCCACCATGATCAGACAAAAACCTTTAGACCTTCTTGATGAGAGGGGCCTGGATCATGGGTTTACAAACCAAGAAGGTATGACTGTGACATCACCTACCCAAGCCCGGAACCTGGGCAGGGTGAGACAGGGTAGGAGTGGGGATGGGCTAGCCTGGCAATGCCAGACAAGAGCGGGGACTGCTGTCCCACTCAGAGGGCAGCCTCTGGAATTAGCTGCTACAGGTGGGAGGAAGCAGCAGTATGCGAAAGACTTGGGGGTGAGCTGTTACAGCCTCAAACCCACTGTGAAAGCTGGTGTGGCCAAGACAAAAACAAAATGGAGCCACCTGCTGATCCTGGTGTCCCTTGGATAATACTGGCCTCTCTCAAGCAACAGCCGGAGGTTAAACACCAAGCGCTCTCTACTGCTGGACACGTGCGGCTCAGCTGCATGTCACCCCATTTTATCCTCATGACAGGAATGGGAGGAAGTCCCATTCACTGAGGGGGAAACTGAGGTTTGGAGAGGTTACTGCTCACAGGCTTGCAGCTTGTGGGGGAGTAGAGGGGTTCCCAACTTGAAAGGTCCTGCTCTCAGCAGCTCCCTCGGCCCTGGGAAGATCACACTGGCACCTTGGGTATGGCCGAGGCACTCAGACCTCCACTCACAGGGACCCTCCCACCCAGGAGCTCCAGTATGGGCATCCCAGCCCTGACAAGGCCCAAAAAGAGATGCCTGGGCACTAGCCAGCAGGCTGGAGCACTGTCTTACTGGCAGTGTGACCTCAAGCAAATTATCCCACCCCTCGGGTCTCTCTCTCTAGGTGAGAGAATTCCAGGTTAGCCTCCCACACAGGCTGGAGGGCAGCTTACACTCGAGGGGGAATGACAGGCCCTGGCAAGATGCAAAGTTCTTGACAAGTGTGACCTGTTGTGTGACCCCCCCAAGGCACTGTCTGGCTGGTTGCCTGGGTGACTAGACACCACCCAGATCTTTTTGCAGCACCCACAAGCTGCATGAACACTGACTGGGGCCAAGCCCTCTGGATGATCCATGTGATGGGCCTCCATCAGCCCACGCCAAAATGCATGAGCGCCATTCACTGCAAGTTGTTGGAAACCCAGATCCCCAACCTCAGAGATAGGGCCTAGGAGTCTGGAGTTTCAACAAGTTCCATGGTTCTGATGTGTGCCCAGCTGTAGGCCCCACATGATATCATGCTGGATGCAGAAGTTCTCAGCTCCTTCTCCCTCAGACTGTGACCCTGCTTCTCCTGGGACCTGTGTTCCCTCAGCAGACTGTGGAAGAGACCCAAGGAAGAGACCCAAAGGAGGGCCCAGCAAGTCCTGCATGGTCTCGGGTGACAGGCAAGGGCTCCAAGTGGATGCGGGGCTGTGTCTTCAGAGGTGATGGAGACTACCCAGAAACGAAGCAAAGAGCCTTGAGAAATAGGGATCAGGACGACCCCACTACAATGAAGAGTGATCGCTCAGTGAGGGCTCTGGAATGTGTGAGTCCAAGCCCAGCTGTGTCCCTCCTCATCCTCACCCGGCTAGGCCTACCTGTGTGTCACCGAGAGCCCGATGTCTCTCCGTACCATCTGTGGGGATCCATGCGGGAGATCTGTGGGGAAAGAGACCAAGTCGGCAGGCTGAGGAAGGTCTGTGGGGACAGCTTATGCCTGTGACTCTCTATTTCAGAGAAAACAGGTTTGACGGGCACGGAGACTTATTGAATGGCAGAGAAACATTCCTGAACCTGCATCTATCAAAACAGGGACTGGACAAGATAGACCAGGGGGCAGCATGGTTATCCTCACACCTGGTCTGATTCTCTAGTGAATGTTACTGCCTGGCCTCTGCAGATGGTTCAGAAACTATCCCTGTGTGGTTTCTGGTTTCAGTGGAAGGCAGACTTAAGAGACAGAGGGCAAAGCAAAGGTGAAGGTAGAGGCTTCTACACACACACAGGTTACCGGTTTTCAAGGGCTTAATTCTGGTCACTTCTTGTTAAGTGGGTGGAAGCTGTCTGACCCTGGCAGAGGGTTTGAGGCTAGTTAACCATGTTGCACATTCAGCACCTTTCCAGGCAAAAGATCTTGCAAATTTTGCTTAGAGAGACCATTGCAGATCTTGGCAGGTAGAGTGAGGACAAGGTGAAGCTTTACCATGCTTGCACATGGCCCAGCCCCACCTGACACTCAGTCTGAGCCTTGAGAAAGTCTCAGGCCATGAACTTTGAGATACCCCTTCTGTCTGCCTTTCTAGAGGGCTCCCTGGGCTCTCCCTCTTCTAATCCTGGGCTTCCCCCAAAGAACAAGCATCCCCAGTATTAATGACATAACGGGTTGGTGGTGGAGGAGCAGCTGAAAGCAATCCCTCCATCCAGTGGCAGCCCACACATCCAACTCTCTCCCTTCCTGCCTCCAAATGTGCAGCCCTTTTTCCCCAGCCCCCTTCGGCCCATGCTCAGCATGGCCTGTCTCCTCCCAGAGCACTGATTCCCAACTGAGCTCAGGGATGGGTTTCAGTGGGTCTGGGAACTCTTGACTGGTAAGCAGAATGTTGTGGGTTTTTCCCTGAAGAGAGGGTCCAGACTTTTATCCAGTTATCAGAGATCTGTGATGCAAAGAGGTTAGGAATACAGCGCTCGAGGAATTTGTGGCAGTTTTGTGTCCTCTGAGTCAGCAGCTTCCCTCCTCACCAAAAGGCCACGGCACCCTCCCTGGGACCTGACTGCTGGCCTGGCACACAGCTGGTGCTCGTTACGTGGTAGTTCACTTAAGGCCAAGTAGCACATACCCAACCACACGTTGGAGGTGCTGATTCCTCCCCCCATACCAAGGGGAGTTTGATCAGCACCGAAAGGCCCGTGGCTGTGCTGATGATGACCGGGAACCCAAAATCCTACCACCTGCAGCTTTCTCTGGCACCCGAGCCATGGGGCTGACTTGTCCTAACTCCCTCTCAGGGCCCACCCCACCCTAGTCAGCAGCCAAGGCAGTCAAAGCACATGAGTCTAAAAGGGGTTAGGCTGCCAGCCTAAGAGAAACAGATTGTGGGAAAATGACATTTCAACCACCTGTCTCTGAATGCTACCTGTGATTATTTGTTATATCTGCCACAGGCATGGGATAGGAAGAAAGCGAGATGGCACATGTGCCAGGCATCAACTGTCTCTGAGCAGATGAAATACTGGCCCTGATGGCCTCACCCTGTCTTCCTGGAAAGCTGAGGGAACAGCCCCACTAGTATAGTCCCTACATTACCACAGCAACCAGGAGGATGAGAGGGCCAGACTGTCCTAGGGACACAGGTGCTAAATTCCGTTTTGCTCTCTGTGAAGGCCCTGGAATTTCCGCCTGTGCCCTGGGGAAAACGAAGTGCAACCTCCTTCCTTCCTCGCCCTATGCCTCCTTGGTGGTCCTCCAGTCAGCTCCATTTCAGCATAGCCACTGTCTGATATAATATCCTCTCCTCATTTCTAAGACCCTGCTGACAGCCCCATCACATTGCTTAGCCAGCTCAGGATAGAATGAAAATAAACTGCTGTTTTGCTCAGGCAAAAACCAGATGTCTCTGCATTTCCACTGGGATAATTAAAAGCAGGTTCCACAGGCAAACTGTTTCCTTCTGCTTTGACTCAAGAGAGAGAAGCCCCACAGCACAGCCATGTATACATGCCAGCTCCCACCCTGGAGGTTGAGGGGTAGGAAAGGAGATGAGAGCTGCCTAGGCTTCCTCCTCCTCTCCCAAGGCGGCAGCTGCACCCTCCAACCTCTGAGGGCCTCATTCAGAGCTGAGCCGCATTCCTGACTCCAGAGTGGGGGGGGGGGGGGAGCGGTCCTGAGACATTGGCTGGAGCCTGTGATAAGTTATGTCCAAATCCATCAGACAGGTGGTGCCTCCCTCCTCGGAGCTTGGTGCTTCCATGGCAGCCCAGCAGGTAAACACTCCCTGTCAGAGGTCACCTGTGAGGAGGGCAAGGTGCAAAGAGGGCCCGCCATGAGGGACTGCCCAGAGACTGGGACATTCTCAAGGTCTCTACTTGGAAGAAAGAAGCTGAGGCTACCTCGTCATCTGAAGGCCACCTGCCCAAGAGCTATTTCCTGAGGGGTTCCCAGCACCTCTGCTTCTGGTATGGAAAGGCTGAGTGGACTAAAAAAGGATCAAAGAAATCCACCCCCGATGGGGACAGCAACACTAGCATGGCTCCCAGGTGGCAGAGGGGATGAAAATGAATCACTCTTACCAAACCTGCAGAAGACAAAAAAGAGAGAAAGCAGGATTATGTCACCATGTTGGCTTGGTACGTTCCCCAGAACATCGCCCCTTGGAAGGGAGTGGGCAAGTTTCTCAGACAAAGACTTTGAGCCCCTGGGGTGTGGGACCAGGCTGGCTGAATGTCTGTGGAGACATTTACTCAATGGGAAGGGCTAGAAGTGCCCTCCCTGCCTACCCCGCAGCGGGCGCTGAAGCTGTACCTGTGCATTTTAATATATTAGCTTATCTGAGCATTACTGACCATGCAGCATGGTAATTACACTACAGTCCATTTCACAGCTGATGAAACAGAGGCTCAGAATCTCTGAAGGTCACATGCCCGTAAGTCAAGGAACCCTGCCCAGAGCCCTGGGACGAGGGCTGCTCGGGGTCCAGGCATGAGAAGGGGTCAGTCTGCCAGAGAGGAAGCAGTGGGGGTAGGAGGACAGGGAGAACAGCTCTGGGAGCAAAAAGGTGGCCCCCAAGCAGGGTCAGGAGGGGACATGCCTGGGCAATGCCTCCCTGGGGTTGGTGCTGCCGCAGGGGAGAGCTGGGGGACTCAGGCCTCTCTGTGTGCCCTTGGTGCTCACCAAGGGCAGCCAGGCAGCCTGAACTTCCATGTCAGTGCTAGCTCTGGTGGCTCTGTGGGGACCTGACTCAGAATCCCAGGGTCCAAGGCCCAGTTTGCCAGCTATAGGATCTAAGGCAGTGGTGTCATGTGCCTGAAGCTGTTCTCTGCCTAGAGTCAGGATGAGACCAAGATCCTCTAAGGCACTTTTCAGGAGAAAATGAGAAACAGGTGCAAAGTATTTTGCCTACTGAGATGCTCTCTGATTCACCCATGTCCATGGGTCCACATGGTAGTTTTCACTATGCTCTCTGAGAGAAGGGGGAGGAAGGAGAACGGGTAAGGGGGTCCAGGCCCCAGTGGGACAGCCTCATTGGGAGTGGCAGGGTACATCACAGTGTGGATTTCTCCTTGGGTGACATATTAAAAAGCATCATGTGCTGACAAAGTTCTCGGAGATAGCAAGGTAAGTTGAAAACACAGGTTATGGAATGGAGTACATGGTTTTCAATAATCATTAGAGGTTTTTGCCAGGAACTCTAGTCCTTCTCTTCTGGGTACATGGAAGAATTGGATTTCTTGGTTCCTTTGTTTGGGTAGGACCATGGATGGTGAGTGAAACTTTCAGGAAAGAACATTTAATTGCTAGTGTGTAACATCTAAAATTCTTTTTACTTCTGCCATGGTGTAATGTTACAGAAGGTGGCTGTTCTATCTGTCTGGGACCTGGAATGAGGTTGACCCACGGTGAACAGGTAGCATGAACAAGAAATAAATCTTTGGTGTTTTAAGACCCAGAGATCTGGTGATTGTCACTGTGGCATAACCCAGTCTATGCTGACTGATACATGGTATCATTGTATGTGTGTGTGTGTGTGTGTGAGTGTGTATGTGCGTGCACACGCGCGTACACACACACACACACACACAATGAAATTTAGTAGGATTCAGCCCAAACTGTTAAGGCAGTCTGGGGAGTGGACTGAGAGACAGGAGTGCTTTTCACTTTTGACTGTGTGTACGTCTATATCAGTTGATTTTACGTCTTTTTTAAATGGAGGCTACACAACCTTTAGAATGAGAAAGCTATAGTCATAACTTTCTGTGGACAGCAAATCCAGCACCTGCATGGCAGGAACACTTACCGCATTGGGGAGACTTCGTCGATGCGGTTCCCCAGCTGAGACTCGTGGGATTTGCTCCGGGTGAGCGTGGGGAAGCTGGGCAGCAGCTGAAAGACCTTGCGGCTGGGCGGGGGCGGCGTCCTTGGCGGCTTCAGCTTGGTGTGCCGTCGCAGCTGGGGCGTGGTTGGGGGGGTGATGAAGCTATGCAGGGCACGGGGGGTCAAACGGCCGCTGGCATGCAGGGGGATACAGGTGTCCGTGAAGCCCTCGTTGGGGCCAGGGGTTGAGGAGTCCGAGGTGGGCAGGGCTGACACGGAGACGGAGCGTGGGCCCTGGGCACTGCTGCCCAGTCTGCCCAGCTGGGAGCTCCCCGCGGGCCAGGGCAGGCTGGCTGGCGAGAGGGTGTCCATGGAAGGCCCTGAGCCACTTTCCCGCCGGGCATCCAAAAAACTCCAGCCTGAGTCCTCTTTGTGCTCCCCTCCTGTGGGCCAAGAAGTCAGGTCATGGAAGGCTGGGCCTAGAGGAATTTACAGGGGAGGTGGCCTGGGTCCAGAGCGGTTAAACATCTTGTCCAAGGTTGCAAGTGCCTAAGTGGAAGGCATCAACTACAAGTCTTTACCTGGTTCATGAAGGCCTCTCAAGCACACACATTATCTTCTACCTTATCTAGCTGACCATGAGGCCACTGGTGTGGCTATTCCTGTTCCCGTTTTATAAAGGAAAAAAATGAGATCAAGAGAGGGAGTGGCTTATGCAGGGCTCTTGCTGGCAGGTCTGTGGGGAGCAAGCTGGCAAAGCTACCCTAAAAGTGGGTGACTTTAGAGAGGTAACTGGTAACTGATCTTTAAGAGTTGAGAAAGAGAATTTGGGGGTATATAAAGGGATGACTGTTTTGAGAAAATATAAATGTCATGAAAAGGGGTTACACCAACTTTCCAATAGGAAATTGTCCTTGGAATTTGCTAGAAAAGAGATCCAGCGGCTACTCCCTTCTGAGAGGAGCCTGTGAGTGACTTTGGCTACCCCCACAGTGACCCCTAAGACCTTGAGGCTCTATGAGGTTCAAACTCAATGGCACAGTCTGTCCATTCATTCAAGTATATGCTGGGTATCAAGGCATAAAAAAGACACATCCACTGAGCCTGAAGAGTCTAATGAGGGTGAAAGACACTCAACACAGTGGGCTCTATGCTGACACAAAAATGCATGGAGACAGAGGGAGCACAGAGGAGGAGGACCCAAAATAGCCTGGGGATCATGGGGCTGAGCCAGCTAGGGGAGAGGTATACTGGACATGTGGAAAAGTAGGGAGCACACAGTACTTTGAGAGGTCAGGACAAGCCAGGGGGACATAGAGATGATGATGGAGGGTCAGCCTACCTGAGGCCAGCTCGGCAGGGAATTTGGATATCTATCTCTCTAAGGACTTTAGGTTTGACCTTATAGGAGATCGGGAGATACTGAAGAGGGGCAGGGAGAAAGGACCCCATCTAGAACCCTGTTATAAAGAAGAAGACACCTCCCTCCTGATATTTATCAATGAGTGGGAAGGTACAGGGAAATAAATTTCCACCCTGGAACCCTTCCTCTTTGTGCTTTGTATCCTGTCTCCTTCCATCCTCCCAGCATGTGAGGTCACTGAGATTCAGGAAGGCCAGCCATGTGTACTGCTGAGGTCACATAGCTAAGGAAGTGGTGGAATGGGAACTGAGCCTGCAGTCCTGACTATAACACTGGCCTCCTCCCACAAGACTATCAGTTCTGAATAAGCTGTAATGGCACAGCCTAGGGAGGTAATGAGCTCTCTCTCATAAGAGGTGGTCAAGCCTAGCCCACACAGCCATTTATCAGGGGTGGTAGAGAGAGATTAGCCTTCACAGTTCTTAGGGTTTCTTTATACATTCCATCCCCTCCTCAAATGCCCTTCCTCCTACTTCACTGCATGGTGACTTTCTATTCATGAATCAACTTGGCAGAATAATTTAGTCTGTGTGTTCCTTGTGCTTGCTCCTTTCAAACTGCAGCCATAACTCACGTAGACACTGGCACATTTCTTGTTCAGGAGATGAAAGAACAAGTTCCATAAATCCATGAGCAAGTCTGACACCACAGTAAACAAACCCCAAATTCTTCTAATTGCCTATTTAATGACCACTGCTTTGAACCAGCTCAGTGATGACAAATGGGTCTTGCCAACACCAGTCAATTGGCAGTGGCTTTTGAGAATGATCCTTCAGTAGGAAGAGCTTGGGATTGATTAGTGATGTCTGCTATGGATGAAGGACAGGAAATATCAGCACGCATGATATTTCCCTTGTTCATCAGCCACTCTCACAGAGAACCATCCTCTACTCACTTTTCTTAAGACCAGAGATGGCAAGGGAAATGCCTTCAACATTGAAAAGACCACGTAATATGCACCAGGCTCTGTTCTAAGCACTTGATCTTAACTCATTTCATTCTTACAACAACCCTATGAGAGAGGCATTGCTATTATCTCCATTTCACAGATGAGAAAACTGAGGCACAGTGGGGTTAAATAACTGATCCAGGTCTCATGGGCTCTAGGTGGCCAAGCAGAATGCTGGGACCAGGCAGTGTGATTCCACAGTCCATTTTTATTACAAGTAGGTGCTCTAAACAAGCCCTGCTGGGTGCAATGAAGACTCTGCCAGCACGAGCTGAAAGACAGGGTGATCACTAGTACCCAGCCAGTCTCAGCAGGTGCCCTTGCAGTGTGTCCACCACCGGGCAGAACCATTTGGATGAGGTATGGCATGGACCCTCTTGGGGATGTAGGGACATCACAAGCTGAGACTGAATGAAAGAGAAGGAGCTGGAAAAGACCCCTTTCCCAGGGACCTTCTCTGAGGCATAGTGGAAAAGCACCTGCTGAGGAAGAAACTTGAGTTTCAAGCCCAGCTCTGCCACAACTCACTCAATACCTCCGATGCTCTAGCTACAAAAGGAGCTTACTGCCACCTCTTTAAAGGATGGCGCCTCATGTGTGTCAAGTGCCTGGCTTAATAAGTTAGTGGCCTCCCTATCCTGGCATCCAGGATAGGCAGACAGCAGTCTTTCTAACACAAATAGGTTACCACTCAACAGCTGGCTCCTCCACAATTTTTTACAATTCAGGCATACAGAGGGAAGGTTGACAAGTTAGTCCAAGATCTCAGCTTGGGTGGCAACTACTTTTAAACTTCCACAACATGGGAATAACTCAACTACCATCAAAGAATGAGGCTCAAATCTCACCTCTGCCACTAACTGCTGTGTGTCTTTGGCTAAGTCCCTTCCCCAATCTGGGCTGTCTCCTCTGTAAAGTATGGGGAAGAGAATGCTGACCACGTCCCATGTTTTTTCCAGCAGGTCTGGTATGTTGGTTTTCTGAACTGAGTGAAGCTCTCCATTCAGCCTTTGGGTTCAGAGAAGGACTTTGTACAATAGGACCAAGGAAGAAATTAAGCCCAATCCTCTCTGGTGCAAGGGGAAGGGGGAATCAAGCAGTGCTTTCCTTAAGCCTCACACAACCAGAGATAAGACAGGTGGCTTAGACAATTAAAAATTGGGGCTAATTCCTCTCCTTAGGTTCATTTCAAAGCCTTATCTGTGTGGTCGGTTGTAGGAGCATTAAGTCAGGGCATTTAAAGCTGTTTCCAAGGCAAGATTTAGAAAGCCTGCAAATAATTCCCTAGGGATGCATCGTAAGGCCAGGATTACACCCCTTTGCCTACAGTGGCCAAGGACACACAGCTGAAACACTACCATTTCTTGAATCCCGCTTGGCTCAAGCTGAGCCCAAATCAGTATGTGCCTTGTGAGCACACAGCTCAGCCAGCCGATGGGAACAGGAATAGGTGGGGAGAGGGCTAGGGGTGAGCTGGGGTGGGAAGGGGGGATGGAATGCAGAAATCTGCTGGAGGGTTCAGAGAGCCCAACAGATATGCTTCAAAGAGGGGCAATCACACAGGGCCCATCCACTGAGCCCACAAGCTTGGGGCTTCTAACAATAGCCAAAGCTTCCCTGTGTCCATAGTGGCCGGACCGGTCTTGTGACTAGGGGGTCTTCTGACTAGGGAGACCCTCCATCTCAGGTAGGGCCCATCACACACTTTCTGAATGTCTGCTCTGGCCTTTCCAAGCTGCCCCAGAAACCCTGAGACACCCTTGTCTCATCCCGTCATCCACCTCAGCAAAGCCTGTGCCCCCCAAAACCAGGCTAGGCCTGGAGAGAGAAGGCCAGAGTCAAGGACGAGGTGGAAGGAGAGGGAGCCCATGGGGCTGGCCTTGGTTCTGGGGAGGTGGGCCCTACCTACCCAGGCCTGTCACCTTCCGCAGGCAGGTGAGGGCATACTGCAAGCGGCCACACTCCTCGGCACTGGCCCCACAGCGTCGCAGTGTCTCCTTCACCTTGGCCTCGTTCATGTCCAGCAGGGCGTCCAGCGTGAGCTCTTGGAGGATCTCCTGAGAAAGAACAGGGGACAGCAGAGAGCCCGTGAGCGCTCAGGCTGCCCCAGCACCCTCCCCCTGGCCAGGGTGGGCCCCCCGGCTGAGTGGCAGGGGCCAGCTGCTGCAGGGCTGGCCTCCGACCTGAGCCACCACTTGTCTGAGGACTCAGGAGGCCAGCTCTTGCCCCCACCCCCAGCGCTCCTGGAGACAGCAGCTGAAGTAGAGATGCCAAAGCTTCAGGGTTGGGGGTGGAGGGAGAAAAAAGCATAAAAGTTTTGATCAGGGCATGTTGCCCTTCTTGTTTCTTTTTATTCCTCTGCCCCCCAAAATTAATGAATCATAACAATTTTTTAGAATGACAAGTACTTGAAATAAAGACAGCCTTTTACAATTTTGATGTACTATATCTGAATCAGACAAGATAGATTTCAAATAAAACTGGCTTAGCAAGAAGAGGATTAGAGAGAATTAATCCTCACCAAGAACTGTAGAGACAATTATCTCGCCTAATTTAGTTTTCAGTCAAAACCTTTCAGAGGTTCAAGGTAGCAGAGAGGAAGTTGGAGACTCAAGCATGAAAAGGACTCCATGTGGACTTGGAAGATAAAGGGGCCACACTAGAAGAAATGTGGGTGGCCTCAGAGAGAGAGTGGCCCCCTGGCAGAGCAGTAAGGAAAAGGGTGACCTATGGGCACCAGGAACTGGATTCTGCCAATTACCTGAATGAACTGGCATCTTTTTGAAGCTTCCAGGTAAGAGGCCAGACTGGCTGACACCCCAGCTTCAGGCTGGTGAGATCCTAAGCAGGGAAGCTAGCTGAGCCCACCTGGACTCCTTCATCTAGTCTTCCTCCTACAGAATTCTAAGCTAATATATAACGGGTGCTTTAAGCTGCTAAATTTGTGGTCAGTTGTTAAGCAGCAACAAAATACTAATACAAAGAGTGAATCTTTGAATCAAGGCCTGACTGACTTCAAAGCTTGTGGACTTTTCTCTCATCAAGGAGAGAAGAAACCCCTTTGGCTCTGACAACTTTGAGCCATATGTGATACCAAGCCTGGAGCAGACGCGCAGGACAATGGGACACGTCCTTGGCCTCAAGTGGCTTGCAGGGTGACTGACACAAAAACAAGTCATTGCACTGCAAAATAAGATATGGCCCAGCACAGAGAAAACTCAGACAGTTACAGAACCAATGGTAAGATCTGTTTTCCCCCCTTTTTTGGACCCTTTCTGTGTTTTTCATATTTTCTGTAACAGGGAAGACCAGACAACCTACATCAAATGATTCACAGTTCTTGAGAATCTAGGTTGATTTTCAATGATTTTAGCAAGCTGTGTCTAATTTTATTTTGAAAGAATAATGTTATTGTTAGTCAATCCACATTGCCATAAGTCTTAGATTCAAGTGTCAAAACTGAACCTGATGAAGATACTGGCTATGATTTATTGGGGGAATGGTTTGGGGCTTTGTAATGCCTGGAGGTGGCACTGGATCCCAGCTGAGACCTACAGTCTGGCCATGTCCCTCCCTCCCCACCTTTGTGTCTTGTCTGTATATTTTTCGATCTGCAGGGTTGCAGACAATAATCTTATAGCTGTTTAGAATGATTCACAGACACAACTAGAAATAAACACACAAATAAAAGCACCAAGAAGTTCATCGTTGGTTTGGCAAAACCATGGTTGTCAGAAAGCCTTCCAGACGATAAAACTAGAGCGTCACAGGAAACCAATGATAAGAACAGTACCAAGAAGGAACTGATTAGATAAAGATCCCAGGCAGAAGCTTTTGTTCATCAGTGTGTCTTCCTTGATTGCCCTCAGCATACCCTTCGTCGGAAAATGCAGTTATAATATCTTTTCCCCTCATTTTACTATGAAAAGCGAGTTGGCAATATTGTCAGGCCACCAACAAATAGAAGTGAAGTTGACCTTTACGTAACTTTACAAAACAACTTCATCTCTCCCTGGAGTAGCCTCAGTTCTCACCAACACTCCTACATTGTCCCAAGACTGTGATGACTCAGCAGGTTTCCAAGAAGCCTGGAAACCCAATCCCGAAATCTAACTATAATGCAGTAGCAGCAATTGCCCTTCTTTCTGTACCTTTTTCTCCTCCCCAACCACACCAATTTCAGTTTCTTAAATATCATAACCACATTCATTATTACAAAGTTTATGCCAGGACACTATGGCCAGTGCTTTATACACTATCTTCACTCAAAACAATTCATCAAGAAGAGGCGGTTTCACTGAGGCTCACAGACCTACAAGGCAATCTGGCAGAGTTAGAGCTGTAACCCATGTGTGCCGTTCCCGTGGCTCCCTCAATGCGTCCTGCTGTCACTCGGTAGCCTAGCAAAGCCTGGAGGTGCAGCAGCAGCTACCTTTTGGGGCAAATGATTTTTTTTTGAATACACAACTTTTATCTCATCTTTAAAATATCATGAATCAGTCTGAGGAATCATCTGATATCTTGGCATTTCTGTAGCTGGACAAGTTAGACCTCATTCATCAGCCTGCTTGAACTGTTCTTTTTTCAGAAACGTAAATACCATCCAAAAATTTTCTGATATCCTTCGTTTTTTAACCATTGTGGCTTGCTGAATCAAAGCAGCTGAATTTGATACAAGTTCAATATCATTTTTTTTTCAAGAATTAAGTCATCTTTCTGGGCTTGAGCTACTCAAAGATTTTTTCAAAGTATATTAAAGGAATTAATTTCTACCTGCTTTCCGAAAAACAAACAAATAAAAAAACCTATACTGTAAAATGGAAATTGGCAAGTTAAGTAACCCCCTAAAAAAAAGACAAGACAGAATATGTTCAAATCCATTCCCTTAAAAAAAAAATTAATGAAAAAAAAAAGGCAGTTTCTTATAGCTTCAAATTACCTGCAAAGTTTCTCTCATTCCCTTGAGGCTTCAGAGATCAGTGTGCCCCATGGAATAAGGCAGTTTAAGGTGTTGCCTTCCCTTCCCTCCTTTACTCCTCTTTATGTTCCAATTCAAACCAGCGGTTGACAAAACAAAATTGGGGGAGCAAGTGGGGATAGTGGGACAGGAGAGCTGATTCAGGGTCCCACTTAAATTGGAGCTGCCCCAGTCTCCCCAAGGGCACACATGGCTTCCTGGGGTGTAATCTCTGCATCATCAATGAAATGAGAGTGCTCAGCCATGATTTCTTACTATTCTTTATTTTCTAATCCCTCTTCCTTATAGGGTTGGATCACTGAACTGGGGAGAATGGGACCACCTCATTCTACCTAAAAACTCAGTCAGTGAAGCTATCCACCCATCAGCAAGTTACTTGGTACAGTGAGGGTCTCAAACACAGCCTCAAGGCCAGGCCTTGGGAAGAAATGAGGTTAGCAGAGACAGAGCCCCCTTGATCTATCTTTTGATGGAGATACAGTGCTACAAACACTTCTCTTGCCTCTGCTAAATAAGAAATCTGACAGCAACAAGGGTGAAGCTAATCAGAAACCCAGCCTCTGGCCTCACTCAGTGTTGGGGAATAAGGGGAGGCTATGGGAGCGGTGCCCGATTTTCTGGTTTTAAAGAAATCTGATTTTAAAACGACTGATTTTTACATGGTGGCAACTAATACAAATCTGTGCAGACCAAACAATTGTATCTATGGTTGCAAAGGCTTCCAGACCCCCTTGTGGGGACCCCATGTGGAGAATTTGACACCTTTCAGGGATCTGTCTGATCAGTGACTTCTAAAGGGTTATTTCTATAGGTAAATGGGGAGGGATGGTAGCCAAGCAGCAAGTACCCTGGGTGACTTATCACTGGGAGGCCAGGCCTTCTCCATGATGCACCCACCGTGGCTCTGGGACTCACCGTGAGAACAAAGTGCCCCAGTCTTCCAATTCCTATGAGTGACTTTGGACCCAAAGTTAATTTAATCAAGAGGAGAGAGTTGCATGAGGCAAGTATGCTGGAACCAGGGGGACCAGCATACAATGAAAAACAAGTGTCCCCCAGCTCTTACCTAGGCTGGGCTAGTGGCTATGTAGGCCCCTGAAGTGGCCCTACTAACACCTCCTATCACAATTCAAGCAATGCCCCCCAAACAACTTGGCTCCCCCAAACCTTACACAGAGATGTGACTTGTCCACCCACAGTGACAAACGCAACCCAGGCTGAGTTAGGAAGCTATTTCAGACCTCAACAGTGCACGTACAAATTTTCTGGATAATTTCAACTAAGAGCAAATTAGGAAATTTGTTTAACCACCTGGCAGGTGGAGCCGCTCTGAAACCCTCTCATGTCTGAGAAACCCCAAAGCCCCAGAAGGGGCTTACACCTTCATGCAGGCACATGGAAGACGCCAAGTTGTCCCAAAGCCAAGGGTCCATACACTGGAGTTCTGGGGAAGGGATGAAGACAGAGCCCATACACTTTGAGTATGGAATCATTGCCCACCCACCCCGGCTCCTGTCTAAAGGAGAAAATATAAACTAGAAACCAAGAAAGCAGGATACATGTGGGAGTTCCCCGGGCTCCTACGAGCCTCGGGTGAACACGGGAGCAGAAGCCGGGCAGTGAGAATGTGGGACACAGCAGGAGCTCCAGAGAACACTGGGTCCCACTTCTCCTGTCCCCTCAAGACACAATGGATGTTCTCTGGTGGGGGACATTAAATTATTTTTCCTGGGAAAAATTAGGGTCAGTTGGGTAGTGAGGTCACTCGCAGCCTGTGATAATTAAACTGCTGCTTCTGTTCTCTGTAGAAGAAGGAAGGAGTGGGCTGCCCCCTCCCCTCAGCAGCTGGCCGGTGTTGTAGGCCACGCTGGGTATCAAATGGTATCCTGGGACTTACCAGCAGCCACGGGGCTGCCTGGGGTCTATACTTAGAAACCTGTGCTGGCTTACACCGAGAGCCATCTATGCCTGCCATGGTCAGTCAGGTGGACAGTGGAAATGCCAAGGGCTTCAATGCCTGTGGCAGCTCAAGCCAGCATTCAGATGAAGTCCTGGGTTGAAGACCAAGAAGCAAACCTATACTTTGTGTATCTATTTAGCTTACTAGTCCTAGAGCATAGGATGGTCAGTAAACTGCCCCAATCAGTGCTGCTAGCACTTAAGGTCCATTTGCAGAACCTGGATTTCTGGTCTGTGTGAGCAGAGGCCTCTCCCAGCTTCCCTGACTGGGGTTAATTTAAGGGCCAGGAACCTCCACCACAGATGCTTCCCTGGGAACTGGTAATACCAGAGGCGGACTCCCAAAACCTTGTGGATGGTGATACAGGACCCTACACTCCTGCAAGGCCAGGGTACAAGTGGGTGAGAAAGGGGTTCTAGGGAAGGACAGAAGAAAGAGCAAGGAGGTTTCTATGGCAGCCCAAGTTGGGAGCCTACATGCCCCCAGTTGGCAAGGGAGCACCTGACAGATGTTTCTTCCCACTGCTCCCAACATTGAGGTTGGGGGAGAAGGAGGGGTGAGACCTGGATAATAGCTGGATATTCTAGGAGGCACAGGAGGGGCTGAGGCAGTGAGGGCCAGGTCAGGCAGCCTCCTGGGGTTTCCATAGAGATCAGCAGACAACTTGTGGGTACTGGCTTTGCCTGTGGATGAGGCCTGGGTCCAGTCTCTTTACTATGCCAGCCCTGGGAAACAAAGAAAAAGACTTCCTGGGAGAAATCAGCCACTTCCTGGAGGCCTGCTCTCTACCACCTCCCAGCCAGCCAGCACAGTGAAAGAAGGGTCAGATTTGGTCCATGGAACTTCCCCTTTCACCTCTGGTCAGTTCTTGCCTCTCTTTGGGCTTTGGTTTCATCACTTATAAAATGAGTGGGTATGGCTAGATCAGATCAGTGGCTCTTAACTCTGGTGGCATCCTGGAATTACCTGTGGCCGTGCCTCAAAACAATCAAATTAGAATTCTGGGGGGTGGGGACCATGAGGGCTGACAGGCTGTGGGGCCTTAAGTCTGGCCAAAGTAGCCCAGGACAAAGCTGTACTCAGGGGCTTGACATCCTGTCTGTCCTCTCATGGGCCCACACTCCTTCAACTCAGCCCTAGCCTAGCCCAAGCACACAGATGTCTCAGATGTCCTGTCTAGTACACCAGTGCCTGCCTCCCTCCCACTCACAAAGCAGGGTTGGGGCTCACAGAGTGGGGAGCCTGGCTACAATCTTCAGGGAGTAGCTGCCTTTGGCCTATGTATTGGTATGTCTGGGCCTGAAAGCCTCAGAAAGATGATGCAGTGGAGAGATAGGGTGTGAAGGGATGCAGGTCAAAGGGGAGGGGATGGGGGAGTTAAGAAAGGCCGAGTGATGAGCATTTATTACATATCTCCTGCTAGATGAACTAGGTCAGCACATGCAAGCCTCATAACATCCTGAGATGGGTGATAAGGCTCAGAGAGGGTAGGTAACTTGTTCAAGGCCATACAGCCTGATTGGTGAGGCAGAGGCAAGGCCATCTCTACCTAGTCCCAACCAGCCTGCCATGCTTATGCTGTTACCCACTTATTTGCTCTATAAAGTGAGTTATTTTATCCCAGAGCAGGGTCTACTTGACATCACAGATCACATCTAGCTGTCCAGGCTCCACACCCTGCCCTGCCCCACACAGCTGCAATGAGCTCCAGCAATGGGGTTAAAAGCAGCTGCAGGAGGCCTTCCAGAGGGTCTTTTTCTTGACATTCCTTCTTACTCCCCTTGGGCTCCCCCTCAGTTTCCCTCATGCCCTCTGAAGGAAGGGCTGTTCTCCAAATACGCCTGAAACCAGCTCTCCAGCTTCAGGCCATCTGCTGTCACCTTTGTTACCGCCATCACCCCAGGTAGCTGGCCCCACCCTCCTGGAGAGCGGTCTTGTGGCTGCCTTCCAGGTCCCTATAAACCCTGAGGTACCGAGTGTAGGAATTGGCAATCTTTTTATGAACAGGCTAGAGAGTAAATACTTTCAGCTTTGCAGGCCATATGGTCTCTGTCACAACTACTCAACTCTGAGCACCAAAACAGCCACAGACAATATATAAACAGATGGGTGTGGCTGTGTTCCAGTAAAACTTTTAGTATAGACACTGAAACTTGAACTTCATTTAATTTTCATGTCACAAAATAGTCTTTTTTTCCTACCAGTTAAAAATATGAAAATCATTTGAAAAGCCAGAGTTTGGCAACCCCTGATCCACTGTGTCATCTGTCCACTGGACAAACACACATCCCCTATGTTGGGCTCCATCTCCTGGTGGCCCTGGGCCTCACTGCTCCTTCTTTCTCACCTCCTGCTCTGCTGACATGTCTTTCCCCATCCGACCCACGGCACACTATAAGCAGGAGGGGACACAAAAGAAGAGGCTTGGAGGCAAATATCCGCCATCCAGGCAACCTGTATTTTGTTATCTTTCTCTGTACCATCAACACACATTTCTAAAACCGTTCCTCCTGGGTGCTGTTTGAAAATGGCCAGATATATCCAGCATTAGAGAAAACACATACACACACACACACACACACACACATACACACACAGAGTTTGGGGGCTACATGCTTTCCACCAATACACGCTACTCCCAAAATGAAGAGAGGAGATGAGTGGACTTCCACGGGGGGTTTTCTATACCCAGGATGTGTGCTGATGAGGGGGGGGGGGGAAACTAACCCAGTATTGTTCACTACATTCCACAATAAAATTCAAGTCAATTAATGGGATACTCAAAAACTAACAAACAAACAAGGCTGAGGTCAGGGCAGGACAGGGAGAAGATTTGCCAGCAGCCAGAGTCACACTAACCTGCAGGTGATGCTTGGCTTCTGGCAAACTGGCCAAGAAGAAAGTCCCTCCCTGCACAAGCAGGGCAGTGTGGAGGGGCTGGGGCTGAGTGAGCCAGGGGTCAGGGGCCCTTCGCCAGCCTGGCCCTGCTCTGAGGTGGGGCTTCCCTAGACCTGTGTGGCTCCCCCACCCTCACGTCCCTGGCTGGCGCAGGAGGTGACAGGAGGACCAGCAGGGTGGCAGTGGGGACGAAGCCCAGGCTGGTGGCCGGGTGAAGAGGAGAGGCTCCAGAGGGAGGGTGAGTGTATGTTGTGCCATCTTAACAAACAGAGACACTTCTGAGAGAGAAAGAGAGAGCCATGGGTAACTAACTGCTCCAGGACAGTAGCCCTAAATTGGGATGGTCCCTGGCGAACTGGGATGCCTGGTAATCTTATGCAAAGGGTACAGGGAACAGGGTCTGGCTTGAAATTTATCTCCCCGTGGGGGAATCTCAGCTCACCTGAGGTTAAAGACACTGACAGAAATAAACAGGGGCCCTTGGGTGTGGCCATGTCTGCATCCAGCTTTGTGGCTTGCTGTTCTCCAACTTCTCCCCCTTCTAAGACTACCCTGTTCAAACATACCATTAAAGAGAGGATCCCCAGGGAAATCAACTGTCTCCATCTTCCGCCTCCTCCATTTCTGCAGAGCAAGAGCTCTGAGTTCAGCCAGTGAGGCCCACCAGCCAGAGAATGAATAGATTAGCCAACAGGCCTCAGGGACAGCGACTTTGCTTAGGGCTCTGGCACATGCCTGGCCCCAGTGTTAAGATCTGATGGGCTCCACTTGGGGCCAGGAGCCAAATCACAGATCCCTCTACCAGGGAAGCCCCTCCCAGCGTTCAGCATATGATCTGTTCTTTTGGGTTGTTTGTCCAGGTTGGGGAGGCACGGGGCTGCAGGGAGGAAGCCCAGAGCTGGAGACCTGAGACCCGGGCTGCTTTGCCTGAGGACAAGGGCCCCATTGTTTTAGAGCTACCCCATGGGTGTCCAACCAGGTGACCAAGATCTCTTGGGAGTTCCTGGAGGTAGACAGCCTCTCTCTGTAGTTTTCCAGAAACCCTGTAAACAACTCCTGCCCCACAACAGCAATGGAAGCCCAATGGAGCCCTAAGTGGATGGCCAGGACTCAAGCCAAGGAGGCCATCACCAGTGTCACTAGGGTTTGAGGGCATGAAAGGAGCCAACATATATTCATGAGGGTAGAAAGAGAACAGGAGAGAAACCCTTCTCTTGCCAAGGTCAAAGGCAGAGTTCAAAGGACCTTAGAGCCAATCTAGTCCAACAATCCTCATTTTACAGAGGAGAAAACTGATGCTGAGAGAGAGAGATGGGGACCTGCCTGGTCACCCAGAACAACAGCACCAGAACCAGGCCCTGTCAGTGTCCAACACCAGAACACATTCTACCCCTGGAGAGCTCACCATTTTCCATCGTGGGCAATCCTTACATAGATGTAAACTTTCACTCCTGCCAGGTTTTCTGAGCTGCTCTAAGAGGTGAGCCAAGGGGAAGACCTCCCTGAGGTCTTTCCTGAGAATCATCCCCAGAGGCATTGGCCCATGGGATACTAAGACATGTGCTCACCTCGTGGGCTCAGAGCCCTGTGGAATGCAGAAGCAATGGCCTCACCCCAAGCCTGGCAAATCCCTAATGTCTTGGTGGCTTAGAAGATGGTGGATAGGAAATCTTCAGCTCCATGATCTTGCCTACCCCCACCCATGCTCTTGTTGGTGACAGCGCACATGTTTCTTCTTTTTGAAAAGAAGCAAATCCCACATCAACAGCTACACCCAAACACCCAGCTTCTGAGACAAGGGCTGGACCCACCCAGGGCTGTGGCACACTGATTCTTACTCAGCTTCTCAACATGCTTCCTCTTTTCAAAACCAGTCTAATAATAAAAATAACAACTACTGGTATTATTGTCACCCATGAAATGGCCTGGGCACAATGGCTTGGTAGCTAAGAAAGTGAGTGCTAAGCAAGGTTTAGAGGGATTATACTCATGGAAGACAGAGCAAGTGAGCAATGGTGCCCGCATTGGACCCTGGTCCGTGTACCTGCAGTTAGCTCTCATGCCTCTACACAGTTTGGCCTCCCTGGCCTGGCTCATCAGAAGTACTGAGAGGCAGAGCTGTGTCTGCTTTGTACAACCCCAGTTTATTAAGCTCTCTACAGAGGGAGTAAGCACAAAACAAATGCATGCCCTGTTCAAACCAAAAACACAAACAGGCCAAAATCTATTCACTAGAAAGATGAGGAAGATCTATTTCAGGAAGATTCTGCTAGTTCCCCAGCTACTTGACCACAAGAAATACAGGGAGTCAAATAATGAAATGGAAGTCACATTGTACCCCAACATGTTGATTTCTCCAGGCGTGTTCTCCAGGCATGTTCTACAGGTAGCAAAGCAAGGACTCAGAGCACAGACAAATATACCCATTCCAGTAGCTCATGGAAAGGCCGCCTTATCCTAGACCCCAGTGCCTACCTCACAACCCTCCAGCCCAGGCTGGTCCAGGCCTCGTGCTTCTCGCAGTACCACAGGTGGCGGGGCCCCGGTGCCTCTTGCAGCCTTGGCCATCACCCAGCTCCACAGGCAATGCATGGTGAGGGGCTTGAGCCCAGGGACCCCAGCAGCCCCTGCCCCTGGGGCAGTATCCCAGGGAAAGACGAGGCAGGGAGAGTTTTTGTTTTCATGACTGCAGTGAACAGTCACTGCAGCCAAAAATAGTCTGTGCCTGGGAGCTGGGGAGTCAGCACATAACTCCCAGAGCAGGTGCTGGGTGTGAGACGCGCAGGCTCCAGTGGGCCTTGCTGGTGGGGGTCAGGGACCCAGGCACCCAGGATATCAGGCCAAAGACAGAGAGGTTTTCCTTGCCTCACTGCCCCCTCTAAAAAATTTGACTTGAGTCAGCAAGGCATGATCATCTCCCTCCTCCCAGTGAGTCATCTGGGGAACCCCCCACCACCACATGGACTCCAACTGCCCCAATTCCCTGTAGCTCTCACACATTAGGGCCTGGGTGGTTTGGACACCCACAAGAAGATCTGTGTGAACTGCTGGCTGTCAAAACTCAGAGAACTGTTTAACTATATAGAAATGAACAAACTATGTAAAAAGCGAAGTGGCTGGCTACCAGTGGCCGGATGGGGCTGTGGGGGGACTCTATTTTCTTTTTTTGAGCTTTTCCATATTTTCAATTTTTCCTACAGTGAACATTTGTAATTTAATTTGGAAAATGCCAGTTTAAATTTTTTTAAAAGGAAAGATGCTCAGGTGTCACACAGGTCTAGACAACACGGTCCTATCTATGAGAATTTAAAGTGTATGCGTGTGTGTGTTTCATGACCCTGGCTTAGAAGCCAGGCCTCCTGGAAGCGAATCTTGGATCAAGTACTTACCATCTAGGGGACCTTGGGTAAGTGACACTGTCACTTAGTTTCTCTATCTCTATTGTATGCTAGGGATAAAAGCATTGCCTCCTGCTCTGGACTAAACATTTGTGTTTCTCCAAAATTCATGTTGAAACCTAATCCCAATGTGATGGATTTGAAGGCAGGGCCTTTGGGAGATGATTAGGTCATGAGTATGGAGCCCTAAGGGATTAGTGCCCTGGGCAAAGAGATCCTAGAGAGCTGCCTGAAAACACAGCAGAAAGACAGCCATCTGTGAACCAGGAAGTAGGTTACCACCAGACACTGAATCTGCTAGCACCTTGATCTTGGATTTCTCATTCTGCATAACTGTTGTTTATAAGCCAGTCTATACAAAATACCAGAAACTGGTATTTGTGTTATAGCAGCCTGAAGGGACTAAGAAACCTCCTCATACAGTGGGAATGGATGAGACCCTCCATGTAAAGCTCATAGCTCAGTTCCAGACACATTGGGAACACTCACTAAAAAATTGTAAAATAAATCCATGAATAAACTACATAAAGAGAGAAGAAAACAAAGCAACAAACAAATAAGGCTGACTGGAAAGAAATGCACCAAATTATTTATAGCATTTCCTCTGAGTAGTTAGATTATGGGATAAACCATCAATAAATGACAGTATTATCATTTTCTTTAATTTCTGTGCTTTTCACATTTTGAAAATGAACATACATATAAATTATTGCCTAGTAAGAAAAAAAAAAACCTAAGAAGCCAAGAAGCAATGATTATTGTTGTACAGGACTATAAATGATTTCTTTTCTTTTCTATATTTTCTAAAATAAATATTTATTACTTTCATAGTGAAGAAAATGAAAAATGTTATGTGACCCATCCCCATGGAGAGCCCGTGGTAAGGGTGTGGGTGGGGTGCTGTAGTAGCAACTGTTATTGTTATATGAGGGAGTGACAGTATTTGTTTGTAAATGTCTTTCTTTCTGTCAGTAGGGCTGTCTTTCCTCTAAAAACTCATTTCCTGAGAGCAGGTGGCCCTGACCCTTCGTAGCCCATGACTCAGTTTGGGCCAACTGGAGCTGTCTTCCTAGCCCTGTGGTTGGTTCTGATACAGGCACATGACCAAAGCCAAGCCAATCAGAACCTTCCCTGGAATTTTTCAGCTACAGTTCTAAGGGGAAGAAGCTTTCAATAAGCAAGCACTGTTAGTACTATGCTGAAAAGAAGTGAAGCTTTGTGGCTAGTACCCTTCATGCCTGCCATGTGGAAAGGGCCTGCCTATCTGTGAAGTATGTCCTAATAGCATCATCTGAGCCCCTGCATCCAGACTTCCCTGGACTTCTATTACTTAAGCTGATAAGTCTCTTGTTTGCTTAAGCCAGTTGGTATTAGAATTTGCTATGGAAAAGTCCTACAAGTAGGAGAATATAATAGCTTTTACTCAGTAAGTCATACTATGTGCCCTGGTACCATGTAATTTCCTCATCTATTTATCTATTCATCCAGTCAAGAGACAGCTAAATACTAACTGTGTGCCAGGAACTTTACTCAGCACTGGGCTACAACAGCAAACAAAATATATAGTCTTTTTCCTTTGGGGGTTTATGTTCTGATAGCAAACACAGGATAAAAAAAAAAACAAATTAAAAAATAACTAAAGTATGTAATTGAAATTTGTGAATAAGCACGAAAAGGAAATAGCATTCTGAGATAAAGTGGTAGGCATGAGTGGCATCTAATTTTAGACAGGGTGGCCTCTCTGAAGAGCTGACTTCTAAGCCCATCAGAGGATAAGAAGGCACAAGCTGTGAGGTTATAGAAATTTCCAGGCAGAAGAAATGTAACATACAAAGGCCTTAGGCTATGAAAGGAAACAACCTGACGTGTTCTTACCTGACAGGAAGAGTAAGAAGGGGCAGGAGACAACGTGGAAGGAGGCAGACACTGCATACATCAGAGCCTTGAAAATAATGATGAGGGGTTTGGATTTTATGCTGAGTGCAACAAGATACTGATGAAAGACTAAAGACTACTTAGAAAAGTGAAATGACTGAATTTGGGTTTTTGGCTCATGACAAAGGAAATAAAGGGGAGGACAAGTGTGCACACGGAGAGTGATGTGGGTGCTACTGCATAAGTTTCTGCAGTAGCTAGCATTAGGGAGGTGGCAGTGGTGAAAAAGAGACATAGATGGATTGGTGATATGTATTTGGAGATGGTGGGATTTGAATGTGGAGGTTGAGGAAGCAGAAAGAATCAGAAATGACATGTGAGTAAACAGGCTCAGAGAGATAGGGACTTGCCCAAGATCACATCACTGGCAAGTGACAAAGTTAAGATTTTGTCTGCCTCCCTATACCGGGTTCCAAGTCATTTAATTCCAGAGGTCATGCTCTTAGCAATCTTGTTTTCCAACCTTGCTGCCTGCCCAAAGTCATATAGCTAGAAAAAAAGGTGGCTGAAATATATATGCTGACTTTTTAAAAAAGGATAGGACAATAAGGGAAGACTTCTGCTTTATAAAAGTAAAAGTGTAATGTTGACACAAGAATGTCCCAATATCGAGCTGGCCAGATCTATTCTAGAGCAATCCTGCCTTTGAGGCCATCCCTGGAGGAGGAGAGACTGAACACAAGCTGACAGCCCAGGAGCTAGATGGCCCTACAGCAAGGCTACGGATACCATCTTGCTCAAGTCCGGTCTGTTGCCAATGGAAACCAGAGCAGCTCAGGAATCTCAGGCCTCAGCAGGCCATCGGCAGCCCAAAGACCTCCCCCAGAGACAATTGCTTGAATTCAACCTCCACAATTCCAGATGAGAGCTCCTGAGATACCTCAGCCCAAGAGAACAAAAGTCTTTGGATGACCTCATGTGAATTCAGTCTTTAAACAAGAACACCCACTCTATGCCAGAGCAGTAAAGCAGTAAAGGTCCCTGCACAGTGCTGCTAGTCTGGTCAGTTTTCACTGGACTTCGCAGCTCAGAAATCCATAGAGTAAGGAGATGGGCTAACTGGTCAAAAGTGCCTACCAGTATAGGGCTAAGCAGAACAACCATGCTCATGATTCTTCAGACTTCTACAAGCTAGGGCACCCTTACTCTCAAAGATTAAAAGAAGACACTTTGGCTCAAGACCAGAAAAACAAATCACTTCTTCAGCTGGAGAGTGTGGGGCATGTACGTCCTGCAAGGACAGGACCTTGGTGAGGCTCCTGGAATAGCGCCTGGAACACAACAGGTGGCAAACACACTTACTGAGAAAGTGGATGGCTGGACTGGCAGGAGGAAACAGGAGCAGGCCTTCAGTTTTGTGTCTTGCCATAGTTCAAACTTTTCTCCCACAGGGCCTGTCACTCTGCTGTGCATCATTGGTTATTTGCAGATGTGTACACCCTGTAAGCCCCCCAGGGGCTGTATTTTGTTCATATTTTATCTCCTGTAATAATTAATCTGGGTACAAGGTATGTGATCAATGGGTATAGAATAAATGGATATGAAAGAAGGACGGAGGTAAAGTGAGGAAAGGGGGAAGGACAGAGGGAGAGGAGAAGAAAGGGAGGAACAAAGAAAGAGCAGGGCACTTGGAGAGAGAGGGAGGGAAGTGAAGGAGAGGAAGATGAGGAGGGGAAGGGGAGATTGAAAGAAAGCTTAATTTGATTACACAACTACATATGGTAGCCCCAGCCTGATCTATTCTGGGTAAGATGTCAGATGACAAAATCATGTGGGAAAGAATAAGCCTGGTTTTGGAGTCACAGGACATGAATTCTAGTTAGAAGCCCAGCCCAGCTATCAGCTACCTGTATAATACTAACATGCCACTCAACGTCTCTGAGCCTCAATCTGCTTAGCTATAAAATGGGGATCATAGTTTCTTCCCACACCCCACCTCAGGTATAAGAATTATATAGGATGATATATATAAAATGCTACCTAGTAATTTGCCTCCTTCCTTCCATATCCCAATTTCAGCTCTTTTCCTGACTGGTTGGGTTACACTAGCATGCCAGTCCACTGCCCTGGCACCCATTCCCCTATCCTAGGTGGAGAGAGCTCTGTGGCCCAGCTAGGAACAAGGGCAACCAGATCCATGTGGATTAAGGCTGAACCCAGGAGCCACATACCAGTTTACTTTTTTGGTTCAATTTTACACAGCTTCCTGATTCACACAGCCTGTGCCAGGGCCACTCCCAGCCAATGGGAAACTAAGGTGGTGGCAGAGGTCAGATAGCATTTTTCTCCAATCCCAAAACAAGGCTTGATTTTAAACATTGCAATTCAAGGATAGAAAAAAAGGGGAAAGAGAAACTTGCCCAGTTAGAACCACTACAAAAATCCCTTACCAGACCCATGTCCATCTTTTGGCATTCAAAAAACGCTGCCAGCGAGAGAGCTTATTCAGGGGATGCTGAGGCTCGTGGCTCCGGCCCTGCAATCCCAGCCTCTGCAGCACCCACCCCTGCCTGCTAGAACTGATTCCATCCAGCAGTTGCCACTTCCTTTAACAACTTCCAACAGGGAAGCTGCTAAAGAAAAAAAAAAATGGCTCTATGCCAGCAGGCTCTGAAATCATTTCCCCAGCTGTAGCGAGAACATGAAGCTGTGATTTTTAGTTTTTAACCTGTGGAAAGGGTGGAGGGGGGTGGAAACAGTCATAATGTGTGACTGTAGATGTCCAGGGAGGGGAAAGAGATCCTGTCTCTAAACTCACTTTCCTGCCCATCCCCTAGTTCCTCCAACCCTCCAGGCCCTGCCTTCTTGCAAGAGGCTCCTTATCTTCACACCACCATCAGGAGCACTGTCTGACCTGTCACCCATCCTCATGATGAATCTAGCCTTCTCACTACTAGGAGTTTTATTTTCTTAAAACAAACTAATGTCTTCTCTTTCTCCCTCTCTTTTTCTCCCTCCCTCTCTTTTTCTCCCTCCCTCTCTCTCTCTTTCTCTCTAATCCAAACACAGTTCAGTGATCTCCCATATACAACCCCAACCCCTGTGCTTTCCGTGAACTCACCCTGTGTCCTCACCAGTCTCCTCCCAGACCAGGCCCTTTCAAACACTTCCTGTGAGGTCAGCACCAGCTTTCTCAGACCTTGCTCGGGGTCTCGGGGTCTCGGGGTCTTGGGGTCTCGAGGTCTCGGGGTCTTTGCAGGTACTACTCCCAGCATCTGGTGTGCTCTTCCCCTTCCCGCCAGGCTAGCTCCTGGCTCTCAGAGAAACCTTCCCAGGTGCTGATCTTCCCTTGACCTTCTCAGGCTGAGTTTGCCAGCTTGCTCCCACAGACCCCAGGCCAGCTTTTGACACTTTAGCATCCTAGCTCTCAGCACAGGGCCCCACCAGGGAAGGCACCAGATCTGCACTGCTTGATATAATAGCCATATGCCTATTTAAATTAAAATTTATTACAATAAAATTTAAATTTTGGTTTCTCAGCCACACTATGCATATACCAAGTGCTCCACAGCCAGATGTGGCTGGTGGCCACCACGTTGGACAGAACAACACAGAATGTTTCTATCTTTGCGGAAAATTCTATTGGACAGTGTCATTCTAGACCAAGGTCTGATGGCTGGCTAACATTTCTTCATATCTCATCTCCAAGCTATCCATCTCCACATCCTCGGAAGAGGGAAAGGAGGAGTAATCAAAGGCCACACATGTTAGAAGCATCACGGTAGACTCTGCAGCTGTGGAGGGCTGAGACTTGACTCAGGGAGGAAGGGAACCAAGAGAGCAGAGTCCCTTTATCCACTCCAGAAATGGAGAAGTGCAACCACCGCCCTCTGGCCACTTCTAAATCCCTCCCTGCTCTTTGTCCAACAGAAAGGCATTATTTCCTGGAAACTTTATAACCACAAACTAGTGACCACAATCTAAAGTCAAAAGCTGAAATAATATTTAGATAACCCTAGAGAAACGAACCCCAGGAAGGCAATATTGAGAAGGAAGAAGCAAATTATGCACACACACATGGCTACATACACGTCTGATGTATGTAGTTTCCTGAGGGAAAAATGAGAGCGCCTGTCATGAAGTGTTAAGATCAGCAGCGAACTCATTGAAGAGGCTGAGGGGACAAACCCCACCACACAAAGATCATCCCGAGAGGCCTTGGGGAGTACCCTGGGATAAACTGTCAAGTATTAACTGTCAGACATCATGGATTTGGAGATCTTCTCCCCAAAACACAAACAGCAAAAAGACAGATAGATAAGAGACCCCATTTTAAAGTCTGGCATCTTCAGGCTCCGTCCTACAGTGATTTTCAGTCACTCCTTCACCTAGCAAATACTTGTCAAGGGCTTTCCATAGGCCAGGTGCTGCAATGCTGGGCACTCAGCCTCTTCTGGGCACAGGCCAATGCCTCCTATGTATGCCTCTATGTGAGCAGGTGGGCATCCCTCAAACACAGTCATTCCTAAGATAGCATGAAGAAATCTCATCTCTTATTATTAAGAATAATGAGATGAATTTGTATGTACTAACACACAGATGAGATTAGATTAAAACTTGCAGAATGATATACGTTGTATGATCCTATTTTAGCAACTATAATAAAAAAGGAAAACAAATTTATATGAAAAAACCATGTGGTACACTGGAATGGATCTTAGAATAGAAATGGGACATTTATAGAAAGATTGGTGAACTCCGAATAGATTTTGGAGTTTAGTTAATAGTAATGTGCCAACGTTGTTTTCTAAGTTTTGACAAAGGTATTGTGGTAATGTATGATATTAACGATGGGGGAAACTGGATAAAGTCTGTATTATCTCTGTAACTTTTCTGTAAATCTAAAACTTTTCCAAAACAAAATAGTTATTTAAGAAAATAAACAGTGTTTTAGATCAGTGGTCCCCAACCTTTTTGGCACCAGAGAATGGTGCTGCTATGATAATCTAATGCCTGATAATCTGAGGTGAAGCTGAGGCGGTGATGCTAGTGCTGGGGAATGGCTGAAAATACAGATGAAACTTTACTCGCTGGCCCGCTGCTCACCTCCTGTGTGGCCCAGTTCCTAATAGGCCATAGACTGGTACCAGTCTGCAGCCTGGGGGTTGGGGATCCTTGGTTTACATGACATTCAGAAGTCTAAGGATTCTATCTCTGAGGTCAACTTGGAAAGGCATAGGTTTTTATGCTCTTTGGAACTTTGGTTTCTGAAATTTGCACCTTTATTTGATGGGTGCCACTTCTAGAACCAATTTTCACTGAAAGCACAGGATCCAACAGGGCCTAGGGTGAGTGGTGTCAGGTAGGTGCCAGTCAGAGTCCAAAATCTGTCTGAGGTTAAGAAACAGAATAAAACAGATTTAGAGCCCAAGGCTGGCCTGAGGCCTGTGCCCAGGGAGCCCTCTAAGTCTGGGCCCCATCGCTGTGCTCCCACACATAGGAGAAACACATATAAGGAGCAGAGCCAAGCACAGGCAGCCCCGTCTCCTTTTCCTGGGATTACTAAAGGAAACATTTAGAATACTCTGGCATGGGCTCAAGAACCAGTGTGAGATTTGAAGGGAAGACATAGAGCAATCTTTAGAAAAAGGTCTGGAGAATTTGTTTGGGGAAGATGAAGTGACACCCAGACTATGATTCCTTGTGGCTCTTAAAATCCAGGCAGAAAGCTGCTGGTTGCTCCCCCAACACCCTCAGGTAGCTGGGTCCAGTCTCCTTCGGCTCCACACTCCCTTCTGCCTCATTTCCTCTGCCCCGCTGGTAAGGATGGTGAGGATGCCCAAGTGTGGCCCTTGGGACCCACAGGGAGTGGGAAGGGGCCCTTGGTCCAGCTCCAGTCTGTCCTATGTGCCACCTGCCTTCTGTCTTAAGCCCTGGAATGACTCCCACTGCCTCTTGATTCAGAAAACTGCCTCTGGTCAGCCTCTTTTCCCAGCCCTCTGTTCTCATCCTCTTCCTTTCACTCCCAGATAGCTATTTAAAACTGCCCAGTATGCAAGAGACCCAGTGGTCTCTGCTGGGTCTGGATCTCGCCAGGAAATAACAGCAGCTGAGAAGGAAAGGTGGGGAAATTGCCTGAATTGTCCCTCCTCCACCCCAATAAACACCACAGTGCCTCCAAGCACTTGACCCTCACAGCTCTTTCAGCAAGCAAGCAGCACATGGTATTCTCCCATTTGACAGAGAAGGAAACTGAGACTTAGGGAGGTAAAATGGTTTGGCTAGGTTCCCAGAGCCAGGCCAAGAACCAGGTGTTCCTGAGAGGAAGGAAAGAGAAGTGGCTAAGAGCGAAGACTCAGAGTCAGGTCTGGAGGGACGCCTAGCTCTGGTCCCACAGCTCTGGGATCCTGGGAGTCAGTACACCCCACAGGGCCCCAGCTTCCTCAACTGTGCAATGGCAGAAATGGTACCTTCCCCACAGGGATGTTGGAGCAACTGGATAAAACATGCACATAGACAGCACTACATGCCAGATGTGCTCTATGTATGTCGGCTTTGAAGGAAAATGAGCAGGAGACTTTGAGGGGCCCTGGGAGCCCACTGCAGTTATGGTGCTGCCCAATAACGAGACTACTGAGGCCTCCCAGTGAGGTCCTGATCGGGCTCCTGGAAGCACAACCTCTTTGTGAATGAAGGTGTATCAGTATGGTCAGAAGGAGAGTGCCAAAGAGTTCCAAGGGCTCTTTAGGGCACTGGCCCAATCAGCCTTCTTCTCCCTTGGGAGCAGCAACTCTCCCAGCGCTCTTTACCGACATAGACTCATGGGCAAATGGGTATGGCAGGGAGGTAGATCTTTGGAGCTGTGGCCCCTATACGGGCCTTTCTTGTAGTACATTAAAAGCCAGGTCTTGGAGTAACCTGTGTCACCACCCACTCACGACCAAACCTATGACTCCTGAGGACAGTCACCATGTCATGATGAGATTTGTCCTTCCTTCCTCTCAAACAAGTAATTGTCAGATCAGGACCAATACCCAGTGTGGGTTTTGTGGCAAACAACCCAGAAAAGGTAGGTCTTTGTCTCAGAGAGCTTGTATTCCAATGGGAGAGCAGGCAGACCACATACAACAAATAAGTTATCTAACTCCAGAAAGTAGTGTCATTGAGAAACTCAGCCAAAGTACACTGAGTGGGCTTTAGATCAGATTATCAGGGAAGACTGCTCAGAGAGGTGATGATGGACCTGACACTAAAATGATGTCCAGTCTATGGAGAGAAAAGAACAAGTGCAAAAGTCAGACCAGAGAAAGCAAAGGGGAGGGTCAGCTAGATGAGACAGAGAAAGGCAGGCAGAGGCCAAAGAGTGTGAAGCATCTGGTTATTTGGAAAGAAATAAGAAGCACTGGAAAATGGCATAATCCAATTTGTGTTTTTTACTGGCTGCTGTGTAGAAAATAGAATGAAGTGGGTAAATAATAAAGTAGGGAGACAGTTAAGGGGCTACTGCAGGAACTTGGGCAAAGAGGATGGTGGCCTAGACGGTAGTGTTGGTGGTAGGGGCACAGAGAGGTGGACAGGTCTGCAGTATGTCTTGGGGCAGAGACCACAGGTCTCACTAAGGGACTGCACATGTGAGTAAGGGCAAGGGAGGAATCAGGGAGGCCTCTTGGGTTTGTGGTTTGAGCACCTGGGTAGATAATGCTACCATTTTCTGAGATGGGAAGATAAAGTACGAAGAAAACATGCCTATATGTATGGAAGGGGAAGAACAAGAGCTCTGCTTTAAAACATGTTAGTTTCAGAGCTGCCTCATGATCTGCAAGTCACTGGAGAGGTCACTGGGCAGCTGGAGGCGTTCCTGTTGTCTCATCCCAACCCTTCCCCATCCCCAGAGATCTCTGCCCCAGCCTGCATATCACGTGGCACCCTGGCTCCCAAACCACATCTGACTTTTAGGCTCTCCTGACTGCCTGACTCCTGCATACAAAGGAGCCTGTCTCTCAGTTACCACCCAGCTCTGACCTATCTCTCATGACATGGGTGTTCAAATATCACCTGACTCAGTATCTGCTATGCCTCTGGGCCTGGTTGGGAGACCGCCCTCCCTTTGCTGCCACCAAAGGGCTCTCCAGGAGCCAAACAACCCCTGCAGCTGGGGTCCATGGTACCTGGTTCTTGTCTTAAAGACAGACAAGGGGAAAGCTGGGTCCCCTACACACTTTGGATCTCTGGAGATCCAAGGGAAATCCCTCAAGTTGCTAAGCCATCTGCTAAAGAGGCCTTAAGCACAAGAAAGGAAGTTAGAAGGCATAGTTACTAGCTCTGGAACCCTTATAGAGTCCGTGGCCTCTTGAACCCAGCAGTCCTCATCTGTCAAGTAGGGATGATGTTGATGAAATGCTAGGCAAGTCACTGACCTTGTAGGGCTCTGGTGTCCTCAACTGTAACCTACACATGAGTGTTTGGAAACTGCTTTTGATTTCTGAGATCTTAGGGAGGGGAGTGGTAAACGCTGAGGTTGGGGTAGGGGATGGAGGGACCATTCAGTGCTTCATAGTCTCCAAGTCCATCATTTTAAATCTGTCACCATGGATTAAACATTATATGTTGGGATCTCTCTCCTGTATGGCAGAAAACTGTTAGGCAGGGTGGGTGGGAGATGGGAGATGGATGAGAGCTATTACACATATGCGCATGTGTCCATGTGACTTAATGCTCAAGGAACCACCATCCCACAGAGCAGTTTCCCTGAACTGTCACATTGGCCAACTCCTTTCTGCCAGCTTCCTAAAGGCTGGCGTATGTCACAAATACGAGGGCCGCTGGGGCCAGGGCCAGGAGCATGTAAGTGGCTGAGAGCTCCTCTGTGCTTCCTCCCACCCTCTTCCCCCATGATGGGAACCTTCCATGTTCATGCCACCTCCTGTTCAGGAATCTCTCCTAGGGAAAATTCCTAAATATATAAATAGCTTTATAAATAATACTGACAACCATGTTATACATAATAGCTAACAACTAGAATTAACCTCTGCCTGGTAAACTACATCACATTTACTCAATCAAATAATATGCAGCCACTCTAAAAAAAAAGGTTTACTAAGTGTGAAAATATGGGGAAAATATGCTGGTTATCATGTCAAATGATAAGAACAAAATATAAAATTGTGTATTCAGGATGATTTAAACCAGTATTGCCCAACAGAAATATAATTCAAGCCGCAGACTTATACTTTAATTTTTGAGTAGCTCCATTTTAAAAAGTAAATATATATAAAGCTAATTTTAATAAGATTTTTAGCTTAATATATCCAAAATAGTATCATCTCAACATATACTAAAGTTATTAATATTTTGCTTTTTTCTGTACTAAGTCTTCAGAATTCAGCACATCTTTGAATTTATATCTTTGAAATTATGGCACATTCCAGTGTGGACTAGATCATTCCATGATAATAACAGTCACATTGGCTAGTAACTTTCTTACTAGATTGCACCTTAGAAATTTTTTAAACACTTAAGTATTAGGAAAATAAAAGACTAAAAAAAATAACAAAATCTTAATGATCACAGACTTTCCTTGAGTGGTGGGAATATGAATGTGATTTTTCCGTCCTCTTTCTGCTCTCCAAAGTGTCTATACATAATGAATTCATATTACTTTAAAACAATAGCAAGAGTCGATCTTTTTAATTTTAGAATAAAAGTAAGGGATTTAAAAGATCTGACTGGGTGAACGGTTCCTGTCAAGGATTGATTGATTTATGCCCCATGAGAGCCATCCTGTACCTCTGACACCTGGCATAAGGTACGCTCGCTCTCTGTGCATACTGTTTCGTTACGTGGGTAGTGAGGTGGGAGGGTGGGTAGTTTGGATGGGAAGAGGGAACAAAGGAGGAAAAATAATATACTATAGCAGTTACAAGAGAAAACTTAACTTAGACTCTTGTTTCCAAATCCCAAAGCTATCACTTACTAGCTGTATGATTATAAAAAAGTTATTTAACCATTCTGTGCTTTCATTTCTTCAAGTATAAAATGTCCATAAGGACAGTAACCCCTTCACAGGGTTTTGCGAGAATTAAGTGAGATTATCTATATAAATGTTTAATAGCGTCTGTTGTACTGCCAGTGTTTTCAGAAATGTGGCTGCTGTCCTTATGGTAAACCAATGAACGACCGGTGCAGTAAAGCAGTGGCACCCAGGACACACGCTAGAGCCACATTTATTCTGTGTTCCTCTTGCTGCTGCTGTCCCCTCCAACATCCCCTCTCCCTGAGAGTAGAGAGCATTGCCCTTCAGTTGTAGCCACAGTAGAGCTGTCTTGGGTTTGTGTGTGGTCTCTTTGCTTGACTGCCGCATACCGCAGTCCCTGACCCGAGTCCCCATGGCCCGCATACCTGCACCACCTCCGGCCTCACGTTGAAAGTGTACAGCCAGTCACTGAAGCGAGGGTAGCTGTTGAGCTCTGAGGTCCTCTCACCAGGAGCCACGCTCAGCTTGCACTGCCGCTGCTTGCAAATGTACCGGACCAGCTTCGCCTGCGGGGAGCCCAGGACAGAAAAGGCTGATTCGTTAGGGGCACATGCATGCGGCCGCCCTGAGCACACTACAGGGGAGCTCTGGCAAACAGGAGCAATGTGAGGAGGACAGGATCCTGTTGGATTCCCCTTTGTTACTATTTCAACAGCACTGAAGCAGGAAAGTGAGGAGGGAGGAGAGGAGAAGAGTATGGGAGAGCCAGTAGGAAACCTGAAGAACCACCTATAACTCCCAACCCCACCCAAGGCTGCTGACACTGCTTCAACAGAACAGAGAACAGGGTTAAAACATAAGAAGGACTTCCTGCCTGAGTAGGGGGAGAAGGATTGGGGGAGGTTACGACGTGGGGGGTGGTTAGTAATGAAAAGCCTTCTACTTAGTATGTTTCCAGCCTAGAATTGCCTGGGTTGGGATCCAGGGGCTCCCTAGCCCTGTGACCTTGGACAAGTTACTTAACACTCTAACCCCAGAAAAGCCTCTGTTCCCTCCTCTACAAAATGGGTAGACCCTCCCTCTCAGAGAGGTTGAGAAGAAATGAAGCACTCAGTGCATGCCCGGCCCACACTTGTTGACCATGACTGTCAGGCTGTGGCATTATTGGCAAGGGTCCTTGACTCTGGTCTGATCATAGGCTTTTAGGACTCACACCGTGAAATGGATGCAAATTTCAGGTGTGTGAGTCTGTACATTTTTCAAGGGAAAGACTGTCCACAGTTTTCACAAGACTAAAACTACAAATGAAATAAGATTAAATAAGGTCAGCCTCATGTTCTCTTTGACAAACACTAGTCTCTAACTGGGTGGCCCCTACTCTACTGAGGAATGCAGAGTGGGGCACAGCCTGAGGCTGATTAAAAAAGAAGGGGGAATAGACTTGAACAGATGGAAATGAGTCCACAAGCTGAGGAAGACCAGGGTCCTAGCTCGGCTGAAATCAAGTGACCCAGGAATTCAGTGAGAGCTGCTGAAATGGTGACTAGACTAGTGGCCTCACTGGTGACTTTCAAGTTTCCTCAGAGGGCAAGCACCACCTTCAGTCTTGCCCTTAGAGCTACTTCCCAGTCCTACTGCCCCTCAAGGCTTTTGTTGTTGTTAACATATTCCTTTATCTTTCATCGGTAAATATCTCAGTATGTTTCTCTAAAGGGTAAGGACTCTTTCTGTTAGCACAGTCACAATATTAAAAAATAATTAACAATAATAATTTAAAATTTCAAATATCTAGAAAGGCTCTCAAACAGAAGCTCTTGACCATTTTTGGACCCTGGACCCTTTGGCAGTCTGGGGAGGCCCATCTCTTTCTAAGAATAACACTTTTAAGTACAAAACCAAAACATTTAGGATTATAAAGGAAATCTACTATATGTAAATATGTTTACCAAAATATTACTTAAAATTGTGATAGGGTACTAAAAGCTTCTTTATTAAAGCAGTAAATAACATCTGGCTGTGGGTCTCATAGCTGTCGTAACTTTGAAGGTGTGACAAATGTAAAACACTTTTTCAGACAGCTCCACAATTGTAACATGATATGAAAACAGCTGTGATTTTTACTTGTGACCTAGACACACATATTTGCTAAGATGACTGTGCTTTGTTGCCTATATCCAAATCGAATAACATACTAACTTTTTGTTAAGGTTAATGATAATAAAGATACCAATTTTTCCCTGCAAATTCATGGACCTCCAGAATTCTCTCCACAGACCCCAGGTAAAGAATCCTTGTGGCTAGAGGGATGTAAGGCAGGAAATGAGACCTGCAATGACAACAAAACCATTGCTTCTATGTCAGCCTTTCTGAATTCTCCTCCAGAATCTTGTTTGGTCCCAGGCTTATAATCTGCTGGACACAGGGGCACTGGTCCACTCATGTGGCCTGGAGCTCGGTTAAATCCTGCTATCTTCACAGGGCTCAGTGGCAAGTGAGGACAATTGTTAGAGAGTGAACACTGAGTGAGAACAAAAATAATTCCACACAATTGTACAGTTTTAACATTTAGTGAAACCTAGACAGAGGCAAACCTATAGCATTCCTGTACTATATGCCCCTCAGGTACCCAGAGCAGACATTACTAATTGAACATTCTCTGCTGAGACTTTACACCTCTGAGCAGATGCTAATTGAACACTCTGAGGAGGCAAGCAACTCCAAGTCGCCACATGAGAAGTATATTTGCTGTCCTATTATGGAACCTAAGTTCCTGGGAACATTTTCAGAGCATGAAACTCACAAGTGTGAAGACATGAGTGCCTCTTTTATCCTAAAGGGCTAAGTGGAAGCATTCACATCCCTCATCCAGGTTCTCCCCATTCTCATCCATCCCTCTCCGTGTGACCAGGGCCCCAACCTTTCCTCCCAGGCTCATCTACTCTCCTCCTTGCCCTCCACGTACACACTCACCTAAAACTATTCTTCAAATATGTCTTGTACTTTCCTACCTGTGAGCCTCTGCTCAAACTGTCTGATCTGGCCAGAAGTCCCTCCCTCCTCCAACCATAGTGTCTGTGGCCTGGGCAAGACTTCCCAGGCCTGATTAGAGTTTCCTGTCTTCCCTTCCAGTTGTTCTGTCTGCATCTTGGTGGCAGCCCCTATCATAGCAGGCCTCATAGTCAAGCTTCTGATAGGGTCTCCATCAACAAACAGATGTGAGCTCTCAGGGCAACAGACATAGAACAGGTTTCAGAAGTCAACAGAAAATGGGTTCAAATCTAGGTTCTGCCATTTACCAGTTGTGTGACCTCAGGGAAATTTGTTAATTTTTCTGAGTCTTGGTTCCCTCACCTGTACAACAGGAATGATAATATCTGGCTCATGGTCTATTGTGAGAATTGAGCCACAGTGTGGAAATTCATACTAGGTTAGTCCCCCTATTATTACACATCTGGGCAGGGACTGTGTCTACCTCATTCGTGGCTGTACCCACATGTCTATTACTGCACCTGGCACATAACATGTGCTCAAAAATTCTGAGGAAGAAAGGAAGCAAGTAAAACTCATGCGCCTCATCCCCATGTTAAAACATTTCTCACTGCCAGTTTTTACCTTCATTCCAAACTGCTCTTAAACCACAGCTTCAAAGAGCTGACCAAAGACAGGAGAATAAATCAAATAACTGTGCCAAGTCAAAACCATTCTTTTCCACATTAACCAAAGAGGTCAGGCTGCTGGCACACACAGCAGCAGCAGTGAAGGCTATCTGTCACTGGCATGAGAGTTTCCAGGGCCAAATTCTGGGGGCCGATTAATAAGACATCCATTCTGCAGAAGACTTAGGTCATCACAGGTTGACATCAAGGTCAGCCAGTCTGGCCTTGGCAATAAGCCAGGGTTTGGGGCTTACTCTAGCCTTTTTCAACCTCCAGGCTCTCTGCGTTCTGCCAGGAAGGTTCTTACCAGCGATGTTTCAGTATCCACAGCTCAGCTTAGAGCTTCATTTCTCTAAGCCTTCTCCAAGCCCCTCAGCCCTGCTCCTCAGCCCCTGCCGTCTCCCTCATCAGATCACACATCATGGTTCTAATATTTTACTTGTCTACTTCTTTCTTTAGACTGTAAACTCTATGTGGCCAGGTGTCTGGTCTGTGTTCTTGGTCACCACGAGACCCCCAGGAACCAGCATAGCACCTGGTACATGGTTTGCTATTATACAACTTTTGTTGAATGAATGAATGAACACACATTTTGTAGCTCTGACAGGCACATATGTTTACCCAAATGACAATGGAAAACAAACGCCAATTGAGCAAGTGATGACGCAGGAGCCTGAGAGTCTCAAAAACCTGGGCAAGTTCCCCAGAAGAGGAGTAAGCAGTTCTTTTGTTTAAAGGTAGCTAAAGATCCCTGCTAGACAGCTCAAAGCAGACCTGTGGATAGGACTGTGCTAAACTTGAAACAATTCCTCCCTAGACCTAGTTAATAACCCGTATGCCTGGCTGGCAGTGCACTGTGACCCATTTGCCAGCAGGTATGGTGTCCTGGTGGCTGCTATCTTTCAGAGCTCATAAAGAAGAAATGACACCTGCAGATTTGGGTTCTGCTAAATGAGCAAAGCTTTTCTCATTCACAAAGGATCAAGGCACCTAGTGTGCAGCAGCTCATACCCGAGCCATATATGGCTGTTCTCCCTCTTTGGAAAGTTGGTCACAGTCACACAAGCACCCAGGGGCTACTTTCCCAGAGAAACCGCATTGGGGCCTGCCTACCCAACCCCAGGGGCCTGCAAGGGGACCTTTCATGGGTAGCATCATTTTCTCTTAACCACAAAACCACAATATATAAATTTTCCGGAATAGAAAAGCACCTGGGGTTTCAGTGATGGAACCAGAAGCAACAGGGAGTCATTAGCACTCTGGCCATCAGGGAGGACCAAGGGCTGGAACTATAGTCTCACCCCCGCCCCCAATATTCTTTTGCTTCATTAGCATGTGACCCACCCCTTTCCTTACACTCACCCTGGTTTACAGAAAGAGCAGAAGAGCATCAAGTCAGCCCACAAGTAGTTGGTGGGTACAAACGCTCAGCAGGTGCTCACCAAGTGTCCTAGAGTGAAAGGTCTAGGCTCTGGTCCCAGCTCTGACATTTAGATCAAGGACCTTGGGGAAATTCCCCTTAGCTCAGCTTCAATCTTACCACCTATAAAAATGGTATCATTTTATGAAAGTTGGGGCCAAAGTAACTAATAAAAATGCCTGGGACAAGAAAAAGAGAAACATAGGTCCTGCTATGTTACTGTTATTTACTCTAACCACATCCAAGAGGAAGCATAGCTCTGTGAGGAAGAACTGATTCTAGCTAGAGACAGAGGAACCCAGTCTCAAAGCCTCTCACCACCACTCTCCCCCACACAGACTTAACCTAGGCCTCAGTTTTCCCACCTGTAAATTGGGGTTGATCTCCTTCAAAGGGCTATTGTGGAGATTTACATGAGAAAATGTGGATGTAAGATGTTCACACGCTCAGTGGTAGGCATGGTAGGTGACACCTTCACCCAGCTAAGTCTTCAGGTTCTCATATAACCTTCCTGGGCAGCAGGGAGGATGTGGGTGGGGTTGGGCCCATTTTAGAGATGAGGCTAAAAAAGCCCCCGAAAGCTGGTGTTAGCCTTTAGGACAATGCTGATGGAACTTACAGATTAGGTACATATATTTTAAAGATGTGAGGGCCAAGGCCCGGCTCACCAGTTGACTCCAGGGAATCTGAGTCCTCCCTCTCCTCAAGTGTTCACACCTCCACCATCAGCAGTGGAGGCTGTGACAGGAGGGGAGCTGCATTAACTCTAGGAAGGCCACTCACCCAGGTAAGCACCTGTACCCCTAATCTGGCATCCTGATATGTCTCAAATGTAATCTGCCACCTCTAGCTGCTCCAGCATGAGTCTAACAGAGGCCTCCCAAATGGAGGCTTCCATGAGCATCACTTCCATGGAAGTGAGGCCCATCAGGCATCCCTGAAATGCAGTCACCTGTTAAAGGTGGTCCCCAACCTTTTTGGCACCAGGGGCCGGTGTTCCTATGAGAATCTAATGCCTGATGATCTGAGGTGGAGCTGAAGTGGTGATGCTAGCACTGGGGAGCAGCTGTACATACAGATGAAGCTTCACCCGCTTGCCTGCTGCTCACCTCTTGCTCTGCGGCCCAGTTCCTAACAGGTCATGGACCTTCCCGAACCACAAGGGATGCAGGAACACAAAAGGCCTTATGCATCTGCTCGGTTCAAAGCTGCCAAGTGCAGGGGCCGCAGCCTCTGCCAGGGAAGGCTCTTTCCTTGCCATTCTTCTTTTATGTTGGGCCTAAAACCACCTCTCTGTAGCTGGTACCTGCAGATGCCAGGTTCACCCTCTGGAGCACATCATGGTTGTCAAAGGTGACCCACAGGCCAGGCTGATCTGGGACACGGGGCTCCTCTGCAGCCACAGAACTGATATCCCTTGGAGGCCGCCACAGCGTGCTAGAGTGGTAGTTGCCTTGCTCCCAAAAGAGAGAGGGCAATGCCGGCTGAAGCAGTCACCCTAACAGAAACCTCTTGCAGGCTTCCCAGAGTGGTTGGCTGGGGGCCAGCCATTGTGCTGGACCAGCCAGGCGGTGCAGTGGTAATAACCAGGAAAACATTCCACCTGATGCATGGGTGTGCCCACGCCTGTTTACCATCAGCACCTGTTCTGACTGGCCGGGGACTATGCCTACCATTAGTTAATTGTTCCATCATCCCTAGTGGGAAACACACGCTTGGCAGCCAGGCAGATCTAAGTTGCATTCCTGGTGCTATCACTTACCAGCTGTGTGGCAGTGACCAGTTAATCTTAGTTTCCTTATCTGCAAAGTGGAGAAAATAGTATATGCTCCATAGCTGAAAAATTCACTGCAGGATTCGTGTACACAAAGTGCTTTGTCCGATGTCCAGAATACATGAAGTGCTCACTAACAGGATGTTGCTCAGTCCAAAAGCATGGCTTTGATGAGGAATGTAAAGACTTTCAGCTGGTGCCACTTGAATTACATCTTACCCGGACTTCTGCACCTTACCCATACTTCTGCAGAAAACATGTCTTTCTAGACAACTGATTACAAAGTCAACTACACTCTAAAACTGCAGTGCCTGGGATATGAAGGTCCCTTCTGTGGGTGACCCCCAAATCCATGATCTGGACATGATCCATAAGTGGCCAGATGTCTAGAGGTTTGTCACCCTAACTTTGACTCAGATGCTGGCTGCTGCAGGACCCTGAGCAGACTGTTACTCTTCCCAGTATTCCAGGTCTTTATGTCACAAGCAGGGCATGTGGTTCAGTATGGGGACAGATGTGACATATATTGAAATATAGATGGACAAATGAACTCCAGGTACAGGCAGAAGTGGACACAAGATTCCCATGTACAGCAGCAGGCTTTCTCAATTATGGAAATCATGTCAAAACCCAATGATCAACACTAGTAGTAACAATGGTTTCTTCTATTTATATAGCACCTTATCACTCGCTCTCCCTGGATTCTCAATAAATACCCAAGGAGGTAGAAATTGCAGTAAATCCCTCACAGCATAAGAATGATATCCCAACCTTCACACAACCTGAAAGCTGACAACATCCCTGAGTGTATCATTCTTCCCACAAAACAGTTACATACAACTGAAAAACATCACAGATCCTTCTAGACTCTTGATGGGAAGTACTGTGCATTCAACATCAACATCAAACACAGAGCTATGTCAACACCTGGGTGTTGGGGCAGCCTGCTTGGCCCACTCACTAAGGGATGGCTACCTATCCTGCAAAAAGTCATGTGCAATCCAGCCTCAGCACAATGACAAATATGGCTCATTACTTGGGCCACTCACAAAGAGGCAAACCATATGTGTTACAACCCATTAGATTTATAGGTATATTTTATTATTCCCATCTTACAAATGAAGAAACTGGGGCACCAAGAGCTTTGTAAGTTTCTCGAATCATAAAGGGACTCAGGCCTCAACCCAATGCTCTGTTTCTTTGTACCATACCATCTCCCAAAATTACTCCTGCTATCCATCCCTTAGCTCCTCTAAGCTGTCCTGACCAGCACAAACATGATGGCAGTGGGCAGAACTCACCTCTCTTATGGCCCAAAACCCAAAATCTAGCAATAACCAGCCTGTTCCAGGCAGTGAATTCTCTGAATAAAAACTGCAGACTGAATCCACACTCTCCAAATACATCTGGTCACATAATGGGTCACTATATCTGACGCTGATTTGCAATAACTGACCATCTGAGCTACACCCAATCAGGCTCCAAACCAGCTCTAAATTCATTAAAACTAGCCACCATCCTGCCTGGTACGTAGGGCTGCTACTTTCAAGGAGATCCCAGCATGCTTACAGAATGAGGTGAGGCACCTGGAAGGCCACTCCATACTTCCATCCCCTGCCCGTCGACTTAGTCTCTCAGCCAGCAGGTGCAATTTTTGGACCAGCCACGAGATCAACAACATCTATGGGACTTCCTCCCAGGTGGGCAGCACTAAACTTAAGAGGATGTCCACAGCAGTACCAGTTCCCTGTCTACCCTATCCCAAACTTTAGGAAGTCACCAAAGCTCTTGCAACTCAATCCAGCCTTCCCTCAATGGTCCCTGAAGCTGACGCTCCTTCACCAGCACTGCTGGTTCTGCCCAGGCCTCAGGGCTTGTCCTCTTACTTCTTCCACCTTCTCCCCAAAGCTGGAGTATGCTTCCAGGAACTTCCTGTTAACCCAGGCAGCTAAGCAGTCTGGTCTGGCCTCCATGGCCAATGTATTGCAAAATGATTTCTGAGAATGTAAGGAGGCTTCTGGAGGTCGTGACGCAGCTGGCAGCTCCACACATAGGCACAAAGCAAGCTCAGCCCTCAGCCCCTAATACTGCCAAGCCCCGAGGAGCTCTCGAGGGTACCAGTGGGGCTGCCATTGGAAGGAAAGGGGCAGAGTGAATGAGGGCACCAGGGAAAGTGAGGTGAAGAGAAAGTGACCTCAATCCCCAAGCCAGGCATTTCACAATTAACCATCCTTTGTCCATCTGTCTTTGTCCCACGCCCATGCTCTGCTGGGGAAACTGCCAGACGTGTGCATTTGTGCAGAGACAATCTCCCTACCAAGCCTCCCACTGGCAGCCCTGCCCTGACGTCAAACTCGGAGTCGGGAAACTTCAAACACAAACAAACAAGTCTGCCCCAGACCACAAGTGGAGTCAGGCCCAAGGAGGCTGGGGTGAGAGGGCCGCAGCTGGGAACTCGGGCTTCCCGCTCTCCCCTGGCTCCACGGGGGTTGCGGACTCCGGGCCTGATGACAGGCTGCAGGTGAGAGGTTCACACCCAAGTGGAGACCAAACGGGATCAGTCTTTGTCCTGGATGAGGCGTGAGTGCCCACCGGGACCCTGCCCAGAAGCACTAGTGAGTTAGTAAACTTTCTCTGTATGATTAGCACCCTCACTAGATACCATTACCCACTCCAATTTTTCTGGTACCAAGTACGAGCAGGCAGGGCAAGGAGAGACTGACATAGCTTAGAAGCATGTATGAAGCTTCTTAAGAGAGATGGAGCTTGAGCTGGGCCAGGGTGGACAGCCAAGGACCCAAGTTTTCTCAGCATCTCAGGCTCCGCTGAGGTTGTGACATTCAACAGGAAAGGTTTTCAAGAAGAAGGCATTTCCCTGAAATATCCTCAGATGGCTTCCACTCGAGAATTATGGTTGGTTGAGATGATTCTTCAGAAAGCCATCTTAACTTTAAAAAGTCGGAGAATGAACTGTCTCGGGGCTACCTCATTTCAATACTATAAGCCAATACCCACATACGTTTTTTGAAACCAGAAGCCCTTGAGGGTTGTGGGGATTAACTGGACTAAGCCACAAGAAAGCAAGACACCAGCCTCATCCCCTAACTGCCCTGGGCCTGAAGTGATTGCACAGTAAAAGGAAAGAGAACCTCTATCCATCATTTATTCATTCAACAAATGGTCAGTAAACTTCTTTCCGATGCCAGACACTGAGAGGCACTGCAGCATAGTCACAAGCAACCTGGTGCATAAGCTAGAGGAACTCACACAAGTAGGGGTGACAGACGTGTTCAAAGACAACCTGACCAGAGAGCTATGGGAGGCAAAGAAGGAGAGCAGGTATGACCGCCCCAAAGCATCCCCGACTGCCCCAATGCTCAGTGTTCCTGCTCCCGAATCAAATCCTTAATTGACATAGCCTTTATCCCTGTTCAAACACTCCACATGCCTATCTGAAGTTCATCAGAGCCATGGAGCATAGCTTAGCCCTCAATCCTTCAATTACAAGAGGGAATCTCAGAGGAATCTTGATACTGCACACCAGAAGGGACCTTGGTGTGAATTACCAACAAGAGACCTAGAAAAACAGGCAGAGGCTGCATCTAATGGCAAAGGTAGATTCCTGTCAATAGGCCCATCCCCTTACCTATCTTTAAGACCTGGTCCCTGGAAGCCACGAGGAGGGAGGCATGAAGGAAGGCGAAGTGCTTCAGATTCTGATCTGAAAGCATCTGCTGTAAGTAGATTGTGCCATATGCTGGGAGATGGAAGGCCTTCCTTTCCAGCAACACGACTGTTTGCCTAGGAACTCAGGCCATCACAGAAAAGGGTAAAGGGCCATGTGGGGAAGGGGGCAAGGGGCAAGGGACAAGTGAACACCTTGGATACCAGGAGCCAACTAATATGATAGTGAACTCTCCTGGAATGAGGATTACTGCATTAGGCACTCTCATTATCTATCGGATATCCATTGCAGACCACTTCCTTGCTCACAGACTGATTTTATTTGGAGCAGCTCTGTGCCCAGTGATGAATGGGTCTGAGTCAGTGGTTCTCAACCCTGACTTCACATCCACATAATTGACCTGGGATGATGTCCCAGCATGGCTACTGTGATGCTCCAGTTCCTACTTCCAGTGTTCCTTGAAGCTTAGCTATGTAACAGTTCCGGTTAATTACATAAGAGAACATGTCTGCTGGAAATACTGGGAAAGTGTTTCCTTTGCTCACAAGTGGGACAGTCGCTGGGGTGCCTGTTACCCAAAATCCCCCTTCCTGCCCTGAAGATTAGAACTGTCAAGAGTTGTCCAGAGAACCAGAGATGCCAGCACTAATCTGCTCTTGAACCAACACATAAGCCACATAACTCCAAACGTCTTGCTGTCGGAGAAATATAATGGCTACATTGCTGAAGTCACGTTTTCTGTTATTTGCAATAGAACGTATTTCTGCTAAAATTTATTAAGCCCACGGTATTTCAAATCTCCTCCCAAACCTTCTAAGGCTAATATTTCCAAGGCTAAGGCTTTCTGTTGGCCTCCAGAAAATCCACAAAAGGAAAAAGATTCTTCTTGAGACTGCATGCTGTCCAAAACATTCCTCCAAAAATCCTTCCAAATTTCAAAGAACAGCTACTTTTTTTATGAAGTCCAATTTTTCAATGTTTTTCTTTTTTGGTTTAGGCTTTTTATTTCCTATCTAAGAAATATTTGCCAAGCCCACATTCACAAAGATGTTCTCCTATGTTCTAGAAGTTTTATAGTTTTATCTTTTTTGTGTATGTCTATGATCCATTATGAAGTAAGTTTTATCTTCCAGAACTGTTTTTTTACCACACTTGTGTTCCTTTTTAGTTTTTAAGTTGGATATTCCTATGTGCCAGGCACTGTGCTATGCATTTCACATGTATCGTCTCATCTAATACCCACATTAGTTCTCTGATAGGTACTATTATTAACCTCATTTTACAAATGAAGAAACTGAGGCTTAGAGAGTTACAAATACTTGAAAAAGGAAACAAATGTACTCAAAGCCACATGTAATAGCTTATAGATCCTTTATGTCTATTACACAGGACCTGAAGCGCAACTGGATATTGGACCTGACTGGGGAGGTGGAGAGAAGTGGAATTCTTGTTCCAACAACCTGCCTGATGTAGCTGATACTGAGTGCTTGGGAATACAACCCCTAGCTGCACCCCTGCTCCTAGGAAGACATAAGATGACCCAAATTTCTAGGAGTGCACACAGTGAGGGTGCAGCATCTTGCATCTGTAGAGAAAAAGAATGGGTAGAAAAGGCCCTGCTCTTGGCGGTGGGTAGTGAGAGCTGTTCTGTCCCATCTGAAAATCATAGGATTACTTGAGACTATGATATGAGTGTAGGCCACCACAGCAGACTAAAGATGGCCACCCAAAATTTCACACTCCTTCAATCTAAGGTCTATTTCTTCTTCCTTTGAATGTGGGTTGGTCAGCGTCTGCTCTGGCCAACAGGACAGCAGATTTTTCTGGAGCCCTGATTACTCTGATGGAGAGACCATATGGAGAGTTCCTGAGCTTCCAAGGAGAAGGAGAGCATGCCAGCTGAGGCCAGCTGTCTCCAGCAAGGTGTCAGACATGTGAGTAGGGACTCTTTGGGCCCTCCAGACCAGGATAGCTGATGTCACATGGAGTGTGCCACCTTGGTGCCTCCACACAGGTTTATGTATTTGCTGTGGAATCCCAAGGGGACTAGGTCTTATGGTGGAGTGTGGTGGCTGAGACCCTAGGAATACATCAAAGAGGAGGTAACCCCTAAAATGAGTTCTACAGGTTGGAGTGAGGCATGGGGTGTGGCACACAGACAGAGGGTAAGGGGCAGGGAGGTCACAGCATAAGCAAAGCCCAGAGTCACAAAGAAACTTTTTTTTTAAAAAAAAAAAAGGATATAGCAAGTATCTGGAGATGCAGAAGGTCAGGAGAGCAGTCATCTGGGGGTAGGGCCAGTTAATGCAGGTCCTTAAAGGTTCTGAGTGGCCAAACTAAGGCATCTGCACTCAATCTTGCAGGAGCGGGAAGGGAAGCAAAGGAAGAAACATGATCAGATTTGCATTTTTGAATGATCATCATTCTGGAAACCATGTGGAGGACAGATTGAAGTGGGTGTGGAGAAACCAGAGACAGGAAAATCAATTAAGAAGCCACCACAATGCAGCAAATGATGAGAACAAAAGGTAACTTAGTTAGTGGCAGTGTGGGTGGAAAGGAAGGAACAGATTCTAGAGATGTTTTATTAGCATATTCACTATATAGACAAGACTTCTCTGCTTGCTTGTCCAGGGAATTTCTGGCATACCAGCACCCTGGAATGCAGGAAGCTAAAGAGCTGAGTTTCTCCAGCAAATGAGCCAACAGGGCAGAGACTGTTTGTCTGATTTACTAGTCCCAGATTCTTCATCGGGGAAGGAGGTCTGCTATCTTTCAGAAGCCCTCTTGGCTTAAGGTCCAGCTTGGCAAAGGCATCTTGGCCCATAGGCAGCTAGTTCCCAACCCAGGTGTCTCCCTACTCTTGAGCTCCACCCCTCTTCTCCCCTCACAGGCAGAAGGAAAACCTGTACTTGCAAAGAGCAAAAGCCACTGCTCCAGCAGTTCCATCTCCAATTCTTCCCAGCAGCCCCCAGAGGTGGGTCAGACAGACAAGCTGGAGAGATGCAACGCTGCCAGAGAGGCCAGACCCAAGAGGAGGCTTCTCTAACCAGCTTAGGGTTGCTGGTTCTGTCTAGTCCTTTTCAACCCATACGTGCAGGAAATGATGCACTACCACATAAAGTGGGCCCGTGTGTGTGTGTGTGTGTGTGTGAGAGAGAGAGAGAGAGAGAGAGAGAGAGAGAGACAGAGACAGAGAGACACACATGGACAAAGAGTATACTTTCTCTAGCTTAATAAGAAAGATCATGGAAATAAGAATCAGAAAGGACCAAGTTCAAATCTTACTCACACCTCTTACCAGCTAAAGGATAATTTACAGAATTTACTTCCTGTTTTAAATGAGGGGGGGAAAGATCAGCCTCAAAAAATCATCGAGAACACTGAACAATATAATACATGTCTACAGGCTGGTGTGCTGGGTGCCCAGCCAATATTTGCAGCCATCTCCCTATTCTGTGGCCTTAATCGTGGGAAAGGCCAGGGCTTTGACAGCTGACAGGGAGACTTCAAAAGGCGAGTGTCCAAATGCAGGTGTTGATTATTGACATGTCTGCAGGCTCCTCATGGAACAAGAACAAACAGCTCTGAGTATGAGCTATTCTCCTCTTTAATCACCCTCTGGAGTGGACGGCATGATTTTTAATTACTAGATTAAAACCCTGCATTCCTAAAACACTGAGTCCCACTGGGGTCACTCCCAGCTGGGGACCCCTCAGATATCTCTTAGGGAAGAGAGGCTCAGTAGGCAGCTTGACAAAGACATGCATGCCTCTTTACCTAAGGGATGTGCGAAGGCCATTCAATTACACATGACCTTCTTCATTATAAAATCATCAAAGCTCTCTTTTTAAGGGGCCATTTTATCTAGGCAGGGGAAGGTAAAGAAATATGGGGTTTAGGAATGGAACTGTAGTGGGGTTGAGGAGATGTCAGCTCTAGAGGAAAGGAGAGTAGGAGCACCATTTTTAACATGCAAAGGCCAAAAGACTACGGAATTTCTCCCCCTACCCCCAGGCACCTCAGCTTACACAGCTGTATTGGGCTCACATCACCAAAACTATCATGAAAAGTGAGAGAGGGCTCAGATAACAGAATGTCACCACTGAGCTATTCCAGGAATGCCAGCCACAAGCCCAGAGGGATGATCAGGTGCTCAGGCCTAGAGTCCAACAGACCTGGGTCCAAATCCCAGCTCTATTGTTTTCCAGCTGCCTTAACTTGGGTTAAGTTAACCTTTATATGCCTCAGCTTCCTTGTCTGTAAAATGGGAGGCTAGTACCACCTTCCTGGGAGAAAGATGTATTAGCTACCAGATTGTCAACACTCATCATTAACCATCTTTATCATGAAAATTCCAGTATCTTGTTACTTTCTAAAGCAGTTAAATTCTGACTTATTCATTACTTTAAGATTCTTAAACATGTTCCTAATGAGTCCATTTACATGGCACATCCCAAGCTACTCTCATGTGTTCTTTGAAAAGGGGAAAATGTAGATGAGGCCGGGCAAAGCAAGAGCATACTCGCCTCAGAGGACGGCCTTTTGAACCCTTGTTTTATTTCTGGGAGGTCAGGAGGAGGTCAACACATAAGCCAGACTGTGCAACAGGAACCCCTGCCAGCAGACTGAGCAGAAGAGAAAGGCAAACAAGACAGCTAATAAGACGCACGCAACCTGAGGAAGCAAGTGGAAGAGAGCCTGGGAGAAACAGGCTCCAGGCCTGGCACACAGGCTGTAACAAGAGCTGTTTTTTGGGGGCAGGAGTGACACAGCTCAAACACATGCACACGCGCGCGTGTGCACACACGCAAGAATGCGCGCGCACACCTGCCACTCTGAATAAGTTCTGGCTGAACAGAGAGGGGCTCTATTTCAAAATAAACAGAGCAGGTGGGCTGCCTACCTCCCAACTTACTGGACCACAACTTACTGGAAAAATTAGATAATAGCTAACACCGACAAGGCATTTATTCACTATGTGTCAAGCACTGCTTTGAGTGATTTATATATATCGAGTCACTTAATCATAACAATTTGTGAGACAGGCTCTAACATCTAACATTATTCCCATTTTACAGAGGGATAAATTGAAGACAAGGAGCAGGCCCAAGTCACACAGCTAGTTAGTGGCTGGGTGAGGATTTGAACTCACATGGTTTAACTGCTGAGTCCATACTCCAACCATAGGCTATACTACCTCCTTCACGGACTGATGTTTGGAGCACTCATTGTGAGCCAGGGCAATGCTGTGGGCATCTTGGTATAAGGATCCTCATTTATAAAGGAGGGCCCAGAGGCTCAAGGGGGCAACCAAAGGTCACCTGGCTGGGTCATGCCAGAGCCAACTTCAATCCAGGAAGGCCTGACACCCCATGCTGCCCCTCCCAACATGAGGTACTGGGCTTGATCTTATAGTAGGCCACCACACCCCAAACCCACCACTCATGCAAGGACTTTTCCCACTGTGCAAATGGATACATCGCCGACACACAGAGCACAAACCCAGGCGAGGCTCTGTCACCTGCCACAAGGCCTTGGTGACAGCGGAACCTCAGAGAGAATTCACCAGCCTCAGCCTCCTTCCTCAGCATACAGTCCTCTCCTTCCTAGGAGCCTGGCAGCCACATCCTACTCCCTCCTACCTGTCCGCAGAAAAGACCAGAGCAAGAGAACCTACTGCTGGTTCACCGATCACATGAACTCTGAGTACTTAGCCTTCTGATGTAACAGCTGCAAGTAGAGATACACATAGGTTCTTGCATAAGACCCAGTTTCGCTCACACAAAGACCTCAGGGCAAGTGGTGTGCTCTGAGGGCCGGGGCGCACTGTGGCCCACAGAGCACAGGTGCCGGCAGCCCACACCCCAGGCCCTGCTCTACTGTGCAGGAAAGCACACGTCTCACATTCCCAAGAAGGCTGGTTCTCCTATGGCCCGTTGTTCCCAGATGACCCAGATACTCTAACTAAGCCTCCAGGAGAAGAGCTCACCTGTACAGAGAAAAATCCTGGCAAACCCTACAGGGCTGGCTCTCCGGCCACCAGTCTTTGGTGTCAGCCTTGATGAGGGCCATGCCAACCAGGAGTGGCTACTGGAAGGACTGAACCCTCCTTGAGGCATCTGAAATACCTTTTAATCACAAAATTCTAAAATCTTCTGAAAAGGGCCTTCAAGGTCATTGCACTTTACTGACAAGGAAACTAAGGCCCAGGGTGGGACAGAGCCTTAGTCAAAGTCATAGAGAAAGTCGAAGGCAGAGTCAGAACAGACCCCGGTCTCCTGGCTCCTGTCCAGTGCCCTTCCCCATGTGCTGGATGGCAGAAGGCCTGGCTTCAACCTGCTGTGTGAGCAAGAAGCTCATCTGGGTCTCTGGTTCCCTATTTTTATTTAGGAAATCAGGGACTATTTAAAGAAGTTTATAAATGCTAACTCATTCATCGGAGGTAGAAGTTATTATTATCCCCACGTGGGGATGAAAGTAAGACAGAGAAAAGTAACTGTCAGGGGCAGGATGTGAACTCAGGCAGTGTTGCTCCACAGTCCAAGCTCTGGACCGTTGGGCCATGCTGACTTTGTAACTGCAGTCCCTCAGTGGGGAGAGCTGGCTTTAAGAACTCAACGGCATGCCCTGGGCAGCTCTTTAGAGGCGTGGGGCTAAGGATAACTCCAGGACTCCTCCCATGCCAGCAGCCCCTGTAGGACATGCCCAGGGAATGATGAGAGCAGATCTGCCATATGGGATCCAAGTCTGGGACCAGCCAGAAAATGGACCCTGGTGTTCACTATAATATAAACTCCTATGGGAGAAGAGTGTGACCAGAGCTTACTGCTGGAGAGAGCAGCTTCGCCACGTACAAGTTTTGTGGCAAAGGCTTAGCATCCCCTATCCTGAACCCGCTGCAACTCTGGGTGTAAGAGGAGAGGAAGGGCCATGTAGCGCCAAGGCCCCGACACCCAGGCGGCATGATAATGCACTCTTGTGTGGCCTCCTCGAGGCTCAAGCACTTGAGTTTTGTTCCTGAAAAAGGAAGCCATTTCTCAATATGTTGCTACACACGGATACTGAGAAACACAAACCAAGAGGTTAGCGGGGAACCAGCCCCAAAGGCTGGAGAATGAAGGAGAAGAGCTGGTATGGGTAGTCAGCCTCGCAGCACAGCTAAAGAATTGACAAGGCAACACTGCACGATCTAGTCCATCGCCGTTCATAAGAATGACACAGTGGGAACAATCCAAAGACCTAACAACAAAATCAGGGCTGACTAGGTTACGGTAAAACCGTAAAATATTATAAAACCATTGAACAAGTGTTATTCAATTGAGTGAAAAAGGCAGGACAAAAGAAGTGCATGCTACACTGCATAGTAAAAAACTTAAAACATTTTTGCCTAGAAAATGCAAGTAAAAGAAAACATAGCCGAAATGTCAACCACGGTGAGCTAGCTAAATGTGACTAGGAAGCCTATAGGTAATCTCTGTCTTCCTTCTGTGTTTCAAATGTTCCATAATTACCACATATTGATTTTATAGGATGATTAGTAATAATAATACATTTTAAATTATTAAAATGGGAAAGTGGAGGGTGGTAGTTAATCTCTTCCAGCAAGGGGAGAAAAGTCTGGGTGGGTAGCCAATGTCGATGTCCTATTTGAAACAAAGACATGTTCAGGGCTGCCATGCCCAGCCTTTGTGGAAAGGCTGGTTACTCTACCTGTCCTGCTTGATCTTAGATGGAGCAAAACCTCCCTGATTCAGAAGGGAAAGAGGAGGAAAGAAAGAAAACGATTTGATAAGATGACATTAGAATAATTTTTAATTTTTAAGAACTGTGCATACATCATGCATCCATCTAAGAATGTTGGTACCTGCTAGTTACCTAGCACTGTGCCAGGCCCTCCAGTAATACAGAAATGAGTAAGGTGCATTTCCTATCCTAAAGACAAGATTCTAGTAGAGGCCAAAGATATTGAGTTATAACGCAAAGGGGTATTTGACAAGTTGTTTTAAGACTACAAGCAGCTGTAAGAATTTGGAGGTAAAAATAAAAATACTTCCACCTTCAGAGAAACAACAGGTAGCAAGAAAAGGATCATGGCAAGGTGGGCTTTGAACTGGGTCTTGAAAAACAAGTGGGCATCCATAAAAAGTGGGAGTCCATAAAAGGGTCAGGAAAATAGGCCAAAAAAAAAAAATACACATCTATCTCCAAGGAAGGTTACAGACGTGAACAACTGTAACAAATCTCTCTATCTTAATAATGAACAAGGAAATGCAAAATGAAAACAAATGAGGTTTTGGTGTTGCTGGTAGATCCTACTCCTGGTGTGGGCTGTGGTGGGAGCACTGGGAGGTACAGCCTTCCTCAAGGGCAGTTGAGAAATAAGACATTGCAGCAGCACATTTACAAACTAGTGACCTTTGAGCCAGCGATTCCACATCTAGGAATTTATCTTTAAAGAAACAATTAAGTGTAAGCATAAGACTATTCATGGAAGTGTAACTTAAAACAGCCAACTATGGGGGGCAGTAGGGTTCTGGAGTGTTTATATAGCAGAGACTATACAGCTAATAAAAAAACATTTTCAAGGAATATTTAATGACATGAGCAATGACCATGATGTTACAGCAAGTTAACAATTAAAGATAAGGAAACCACATTTACAGTATAATTGCAACGTGTCCTTCTTTGTTTTGGAGCATTAATTTTTTTTTTTCCAGCTTTACTGAGGTCAGTTTATATTTTATAGCAAAATAAATACAGAAAAATTTAAAAACCAGAAATATAAGATCTTCTTTTGATGGTTTTTACTTTTTTGTATTTTCTATAAAGAACATACATCCTTTTAAAATCACAAAACTTTATTCAAAATGAAAGAACAGGTGGGATTTCAATGAGAGGAGAAGGGGTCATCACAGACTTAGAAAATAGTGGAAATCAGAAGTAAGGAAGTACAGGTCTGTCTGTGGGGGAGAAAGAGCTGAATTTTAGAATCAGACAGACTGGGCTCAAATCCTGGATCCATTATTTTCTAGCTGTGTGACCTCAAACAAATTACTGACCCACCCTTAAACTTCAGTTTCCTTGAAAGACTGTGTTAATAACTCTTTCAGAAGTTAGTAAAGTCAGAGCCCTTTCTCTGGCCAAGAAAACCAAATCTATTCTGGATGCATACAGGTGAAGCAGGAATACTCATTCATAAGATACGACACCAATATAAAAAGAGCATTTTACAAAAGCAACCAAGTGTTACCGTAAAGCCAATACATCCCAATATCCAGAGTAATTAAACTATGAGAAGATATCTGTCCTAAAAGAAAATCAAGAAAGTATGAACATTTCTCTCTTATAAAGATGATGACGACCAGGAGGAAGCATTCGGTCATTGCCCAAGACATTAATGTTGTCCCCATTTTCTTATACAGTCTGATTTGTATTCAGAATGAGGAAATGGATATGGTTCCAGTTCCTGAGCAGACTTGTATGCCATAGGGATAAGGCCCCACATTCCGCAGAAACAGTTCTGGATGGGAGAGTGTTGCTCTCACTCTCTCTGGAACCCACCTACATTTCTCCAGTCTGACACTAAAAGAGAAAATGTAACCATAATTCTGAACAGCAAGTCTTACCAGCCTATCTGGGGTGCTCTCAGCCCCAATCACCCCACCCTGTTTCAGATGAAGAAAGCACCAGAAATGCCAAGGTCAGCTGCCTTAAGAATAAGCAGCTGTATCTTGGGGAATTTTAAGGGTTGGAAAGAATCCTTTAGAAATAAATGCAAGTTCAGTGACCAAACTGTAAGCAATCAATAGCCCCAACTCCTCCCAAATGCCAGGTTTTGGCAAACCCAACCAAGACAAGCCTTCAGATAAGGAGACTCAGCTCACTCCACGGCAGCTAATCCTTATATAGTGCTTACCACGTGCCAGGCATAGTTCCAAGCACTTTGCATGCAGTAACTCATTTATCCTTGCAACGGAAGAAGAAACAGAGAGGTTAAGTAACTTGCCCCAAGGTCAAGGCCAGAACTAGGCCAGACATGCTTTTGTGCAAGTTGAAAGATGGTGCTCCTTCCTTTGGGGAGACAGCACAGTCACACACAGGGTACCTGCCTGGCAAATGGGGGCAGTCTGGATTTTGGCATCCTCTGACCCTCTTGTGCAGTGCCAAGCCTGCTGGACTGTGTGCTGCTCCATCTAAAATCATGGACCTAGTAAGAGCTGAGATATGAACCCAGCCCATCTGTCCTCTAAGGAACAAATGGGTATAGTTTAATATTCAATAACTGGCCTGTTAATTAATGCAAGCCAAGGTGTATGGAGGCACTGATTTGGGTGACTGAAAGCATTAGTTCTGTGTGTCTAGGATGATGATATTTGTGGCGATGATGGGAAAATGCTGATATTTGTAACTGCATGGGCCAAGGCTTTCCAGTGCGTTCACTATTTCTAATGGGAATACAGGCATACCTCAGAGATACTGAGAGTTCCATTCTAAACCACTGCAATAAAGCGAGTCATAATCTTTGCTGGTTGAGAGTCTTGCCTTGAATTTGTAAAAAACATAAGATTTATGAAGCACAATAGAGCAAAGTGCAATAAATTGAAGTGTGCCTGTCTTTCTTAAATGTGTCCCATCCTTTTCTGCCATTTAGGACAGAGTACACCAAATATATCCTTGCCTGAACTCCGCACCTGCTTAGAGGCCACAGCCCGTGCCTTTTCCTAGTACCTATCCTGTGCCTCTTGATCCTGGGTAACTGATCTTTTCTGCTTATGTAACTGCTATCAGAGAAAACTGAATGTGCAGGTGGGTTGAGGCCATTCAGAGTTTTTGAGTTTTACTTCTACGCTCCTCCTGCTTGACCTTACCAGGGCATAAGCACAGGGAGTCTCTTCTTCTGCCAATCATGCCTGCCCCTAGCTTCCCAGATGTCCTTCTACCCCCCTGATGGCTCAGCAGCCTCCGTCCCAGGACATCCATCAGTACCAATACAGTGATGCCTCCTAAATCATAAACGTGAGCCCCATCCCTCTTATAAGCTCCAGACCCATCTATCCAGCTTCCAAATAGATGGCCCACCTGCATGGCCCAGAGGCACCTCATACCCAACCAACCTGAGCCACCTCATTCTCTGCCTTTCACCATCTACTTGCCTCCCACTTCCCAAACTCCATTCTCCCTAATAGAATGCTGATGTTCAGTTGGCTCATCTCCAGTCTCCCTTGCAGGTAGGTGTCGCTGTATGACTAAGGTCTGGCCAATGACATGTCACATGGTAACTTCAGACAATATTTAAAGAACATGTCCTTCCTCCAGCCCTTCATCCATCCTAGTACCTGGATTGATGTGATAACTGGAGCGCTAGCAGTTTTTTGGAATATGAAGTCAAGACCTGGCAAAGGGTTGACCTAAAAGGAGTCTGACTGATTTCCTGACGACTTTGGGGATCTACTACATCAACCCTGAGCTATTTACCTCCAGACTTCTCTTATGTGTAAGAAAAATAACTTGTTTGAGTCACTGTTATTTTACTTTGCTGATGTTGTGAATGAAGTCAAACTTAATTTTAACTAATATTCCATCCACATCAGTGTCCTCTTACATTTTTTTGTCTTGGTCAGTAACATCAACATTCACATCTGGGGGCTGCTGGCTATTTGCCATTTTCCCCCATTAGATTATAAGCAACTAAATGCCTCTCATTTTTAAAATAAAGTATTTCAAATATAAAAAAAATGAGAGCAATATGATATGTATTCCAGATTTCACAAATTTTAACATTTTATCACATTTGCTTCAGACATATTGAATAAGAAACGAGACATTATAAATTAGGTTAAACACCCTTTTATACTCTTCCCTTTACTTCCTCTCCTTCCCTATAGGTAGCCAACCTTCTTGTCTAGAACTTTATAGTTTTGCTACATTGCTTTGATTATTCAAACTTACAGAAATGGTTATCATTGCCAAGCATATGTGCAACTTGACTTTCTACCAATCTTTCTTAAATGTAGCCAGGCTGATTCAGGAACATTAATTAGATTTAAACTCTGAATAGGTCTATATTATGTAAATGTACCATCATTTATGTATATATTTCCCTGCTGATAGGCATTTGGTTTGCTCCCAGCTTTTCATAATCAAAAGTGATACAATGTACATCCCTGTTTACTTGTCCTAGAGCACCTGCATGGTAGTTTTTCTAGTATAGACAATAGAAGTGAAATTTCTGGCTGTAGGGCATGTGCATCCTTAACTTCACCAGACAGTCAACTTGCTCTTGAGAGTAGCTCTACCAACTTATGTCCCATCCCAGGCCCTGTGTTAAAGAGGGGCCTTTCCCTCTGCCATGCCATACTTATTTCTGAACCACCAGTTCCTATCTAACATGATGATAGCAGGACATTTTCTCATTCATTCACTCCCTTCTATTCCTTTCTCTCAGTCTCTATCTATCTTAATACTCTGAATTAGCAATATACAGAAATATCTTCAGCCTAAGCGCCTCCCCGCAAAGCTGCCTGGCTGCCACATGAAATGCAATCTAGGTGAGCAGCCAATATCGGAGTGGGTGCACACATTATTCTCTCTGTATCACATCTCCCCAAGATGGATACAAACTTGTTCCCCTCTCACAGCGTTTGAAAAGAAAAAATAAGTCCTCTGCATCCAACCTCAAATGACTTCATATCAAGTCCATTCCCTCAAGTCCTCCTTAAATACCATAATGAAGACAGAAGAGGACAATTTATTCGTGTCTATCCCACCACAAACCCCCTCCCTTTTCCCCCAGAGTTCTCAGCAGCTGGAAAGAAACATCTCATCTCAGGTGGTGGCTTGTGAGTGTCTCCTGATAAAGGAAGGTCCCAGAAAGAGAGAGGGGCCAACTTGTTTATTTCCAAACACAAGCCAGATTCCAGCTGTGACACATACACAAGAAAGGGGAAGATTAGGGCAGCACAGGAAGAGCTGTGGTTGTTTATTTTTAGGTAAGCTAGTCCTCCCAGAATCAAGTACATGGCCCCTTCGCAGTCCTGTTTTTCCTTGACTCTGTCTGGCCATGCATTTTCCATTTGGACTTGCCTCAATTGCAGAAAGTTGGCTACCCTGACCCACTAACCTAGGGGTTCAGAAGAGGGACAGAACACTCCTAAACAGGTATCCACTCTCCCAATCCACAAACATTTACTGAAGTCTGCTCTGTCCAGGCACAGGTTTGTAATGGCTGTAACCCAGAACCTACTCCAGGGAGCTCACAGCCTAGAAAATAAATAATTGTGATGCTACGTGAAAAGATGTGATGGTAAAAAATGTGCACTGGAGAATCAAAAAATTAAACACTAACTGGGAGCTTCTGGCCAAGTGTTCCTGGATGAAGTGACGCTAAGCTTGGTCTCCCTACCAGCATGGGTGATGAGCAGACATTTAATTATCAACAGTGTAATCCTAACCGCCCTCCTTTCCCCTAACTGTGAACATGAGAAGAAACAAGGCAGCAGTCAGTGTTCTGGGAGAAAGCCCCGAGTTCCACAGTGGCAACTTGGTTCTAATCCAATCCGCCTCTATCAGAATAGCCTCTGCCAATTCCTCATTGTTGTGTGCAAACCGAAGGTGGGACAAGTGATGCGGAACAGTCCTTTCAGCTCTAGCATATGAATGCAATATTCTCAACCCTCACTGTGTGTCACTGTCACTGGGAGGGAGCATAGGAGTCCACCCCAGAGACAGAGATCTGAGCCTGTGCTCCCAACATCAGCATGTTTCAAAAGCAATGAAGGTGATTCGAATGTGCAGACAGGGCTAGGAATCACCATGGTAAACAATGTTCCTGGTGGTGGCAGCCAGCCACCAGGGCTTGAGGGCCGAGCGTCCCATTTCACAGACTAACCCAGAACTTCCCCAAGTCAGGAAGCAAACAGAGGCCACACAGCCCCTAGTGCCTGTTCTCATCTCAAAGGGATGTAATAATTTAAAGCCAAATGTCCAGTTAGGAAGACAGGCAAATGGGGAATCACACCGTCTCCAAAGCTCTTCCCAGTGGGTCTCTCTCCTATGTCCACACGGCGAAGGTGGCATCTCCTCCTGTCCACTGAACAAGGGGTCATCTCCCCCTCAGGGGAGATTCTGGTGGAAAAGCAGGAGTGGGAGGCAGCCGGGGCCTGAGAAACTTGGGCAGGCACAGCCCGGCCTCCTGTCTGTGAGTCAGCCATGGAGAGGCCTCTTTCACACAAAGGGGCAGAAGAACAAAGCTCCATTGTACACACTGTGCAGGGAAAAGCCAGCTGAGACAAGGAGGCTTTAGGGCCAATGGGGGTATCATTCGCATTTTACTTATTTATTTACGTTCATTTTATCAAACACTATGTGGGCGTAGCACTTAATGTGTGACAGGCAAGGTCCAAAGCCTTTCCGAACATAAATTCATTTTGTTTCTGATCACGAATTCAGAAGTTTAAGTTTTCCAAAATTAATGTCCAGGGAGGAGAAAAATTTAATTGTCTCCCTTCCATAGGCACATGAAACTCCTAAGGATGATACTTACCTACTGCATTTTGCTACTGTCTAGCCAGTAACAAGATACAGACACCACTTGGAGCTAGGAATGCATCCCAGGTGTGACCTTCAGTACAATTTATGGAAGGCTATCTTACATAGGAACAGAGATTTTGTTGTGGCCAGGTAGAGAGAATTTAGGAGTCACACTCCACTTGCTTTTTTGAACTTGGGACCCTCTCAGAACCTCACCTCCATGTCTGTAAATGGGAACAGTGCCCCCTACCCCAGAGGAGGTGTGCAGGGTGAAATGAAATCATGAGGCATGAAGAGCTGGACAAAGGGCCTGATGTCAGCTGTGGGTTCATTGCCTTCTCCCACCTGCAAAGCGCCATCACTGCCATGACCGAGACCACACTGTGCCTCACACCCATTACTCACAGCAGCCTGGAGAGGTTCAGGATTACGATTCCCATTTCCAGATGGAGAAACTGAGGCTGCACTGGAGGAAGAGCTTCTCTCAAGGTGGTGGGGCCCAGGTTCAAAGCCTGTGCCACAAACTTTCTTTTGGTTCTTGATTCTGAAGCCCTCACTGCTAACCCCACCCCCAACCTGAGTTTTGAGTTTAAACAATAATAAATCTTACCTTTTTTTGGGGGGCGGGGGATTGGTTTTGTTTTAATCATGTCAAAAATTGTCCCACAAAGGGACTGCTCTAGATGCTCATGTTGCAGGCCCCACAGAGCAAGAATCTTGGTTCTTGCCATGAACAGATGTCCAAGGCAAGGCCATGCAGAGAAGGAATGTCTCACTCCAGGGACAGCTGGAGTCCTGTAACTTTTAGCATGGCACATTACCATCCCAGATACTTGTTTTTTGCATCAAATCTGCCTCAGCTAGAAGTCAGAGAGGAAGTCATGCTGACACTACAGAAGCCGAGTGCTTGGGGTTCAATAAGCCTCAGTTTTTTCAGCTGTAAAATGGGCATGGGGAAGAGTGCGTCTGAACTAAATGATTTCCTGTCTTCCTGCCTCTGGAAGCCCTAAGGGAGTAACTGATGCAACCCCAACATTGCCGCACACTTGTGCCATATGGCAGGCCTGGACCTGTGTTTGAAAACCAAGGTGCAAAGAAGGGCAGCGGCTCCCACATTCCCATGTCTCAGCTGAGGGCTGTGGAGCTATTGGGGATTGTTAAGGGTTTGGGGCAATCCAGGTAATTTACTATTGTGATTAAACAGAACACCTCAATTCCAAGTCTTCAGGCCTGCACCTCTGCAGGGGATTCACAGCCAGAGTTTCTGTTTGCTGACCACTACAAGCTATTATCTGGGGAGGCCTCTGGTCAAATACTGCCCCCAGCCCACCTCTCATCCCACCACCAGCAGCTTTCAGGGCCCAGAAGTGGGTTCTGCAGCCCAAGTCTTCAGGGTCAAGTAAACCTGGAGTAAACGCCGGCCCCACACTTCTAGGCAACGTGACCTGGATAAGTCATCCAACATCAGAGCCACAGTTTTCTCACTCTGAAACACTGCACAGGGTTAATGATACACACGTCCTATCAGTGTCCAGCCAGCACAGGCCCCAGTGAATGTCTGCTCCCTTGAAGGCTCTTTGTAGTCTTTTTGTCACTGCAGCACAACTGAGGGGTGTGGAACTTTCCCAGCACTACTAAGACTATGTCTTTCTTGGGGGAGGTACTGGAGAAGGGGGTCCTGACACACTTTTCCTCTCCTTTGCTCACTATATAGTCTTAAGCATCCCCCATTCCTGCTAACAGAATTCACCTCCACAGAACTTGTCAGCACCAAACGTCAATTATTAATGTAGATGTCCATCTTCCTTGACACATTGTAAGGGTCTGGCAAGGATAGGCTCTGGGTCCCCAGGGTGATGGATGGGTACATGGAGAGGTGGACTGCAAACACTGCAGTTACTAGAAACTACTTCTAGGTGATCTGGGGGAAAATTTACACTTTCCAGAGAAAGTATAGAAAGAAAATCTTCATGTGCTTGCCAAACAAGTACCTTTGGACTTTTCTTTTCAATTTAAGAATATTAAAGTTCATGCCAAATTTCACAAGTACAGCTTCCCTGCCTAGTATTAAATACTTTGAGAAATGACAAGGTGTAGCTATTGCTTCATCTAGCTGCTAAGCTAATCCATGCAAACTGCTTCATACCTCTAGCCTTGCTCACAAGGTGCCCTTTGCCTGGAATACCCTTCCCCCTGTATTTTTATTATAAATTGCCAATTGATTTTCTCAGTCTTCACCCACAGACTGTGATTATGTCTATGACTGGGAGCTCGAGGGCCAGGCCCTCTCTTGCTTGTTTCTATATCAAGAACATCTAGCCTGATACGGTGGCACATAGCAAGAATTCAATAATGACTTAATGAATAAATAGCATAAACTGTTTTGACTGTTATAGCTTACAATGGTTCCTCTTCCTTAATTATGCTCCTGTCTATATCTGAAATCATTCTAGACCCTCAAATCTACTCATGATCCTAGCTCATAACATCCACAGTTACAGAACATAGAGACCGAACTGCAAGTAACTCAGTCCCTTAGCTGAACAAAAACAGGTTTTACAATATGAAAGTGGGTCAAGGGAATTTTCCCTAAGATCACCCTGGAAAGTCAGTTTTCAATTCTCAGAGGTCTCTTCCAACTCCAGGTAAAAACCCATGGAATGGATTTTTTCAAGTACAGCCATAGAATGCTACATGGCTGTACTTACCAAATGAGAGTCCACTCACAATTTGCTATGCTGTGAAATGCAAGCAGCTCACAAAGCAGAAAGCACAGGATGGCCCCACCTTTTTAAAGTTTGTTCTTATTCTTTCTCCCTCTCTACCCCTCCCTGCTTCCTAAATGCGCACACACACATGCACACACACGTATGTTTTTAAGAGTGATTTAAATTTCTCTTCTATGTTTTTATGTTTCTCAAATTTTCCACAATGAGTATATGTTAGTTTTATAACCAAACACAAAAATTTTTATTGGAAGGAAGGAAGAAACTTCACTCTGCACTGTCATAGAAGGGAACAAGGGCAAAGGCACACTAAGACATCTGTTCTTGGTTCCCCAGTCATCTCAACAATAGATTTATATCTATCATCACGTAAATATGACTCAGGTGTCTTTCAAAACACTTTTTCAGGGTGGCCCAATCCCACAATGAACATATTCCCATCTATGATAATAATGACAATATTAGTAACAGTTTTATCAAGCATTTACCATGTGGTTGGTGCTATTCTATTTTCACATCCATTTTAATTTATTTCTTACAATGGCTCCAAGGCAAATGAGGAATTAGACACAGAGATTAGGTAACTGTCCCAGAGTCATACAGCTACTTTTTCTTGATTTTCTCCTTTGGTTACTGTATAGATGACAGGTCTCCTAACTGGACAAAACCAGGTTTTATAGATGTGCTTATAAAATGGGCTTTACATTCCCAGGGGCAGGTGAGGTAAGGAGGAAGTTGTTTTGAGTGGTAGTAGGAAAATTAGCATTAAGTCAGAAACGTGAAACCAACGGTCCAGTATCACTTTGATTAGAGGACATGACTAGAAATTCCGTGTGTGTGTGTGTGTGTGTGTGTGTGTTAAGTATAATTAATTCTCTTATCTTGTAGGTGAAAAGAAATCAAATGTCTCTGAGCTGATAAAACAGACCCCACAGGTTATTCACAAAGAGTCTACCTAACCTAGTGTCCTTCATGCTCTCACCCAGAGCCTCCTCCCTCCATCCCATGTACCATGACATTTGGTTACCTGGTGTCTCCCATTCATAGAATATAGAAAGCAAAAAATTTGAAGGTGAGAAGAACCATAGTACAGTAAGTCCTCATTTAACATCATTGGTAGGTTGTGCAACTTTAAGCAAAGCAACGTATAACAAAATGAAACCACAGGCTAATTGACATAAACAAGAGTTAAGTCATCTCAATAAATTTAATAATAAATAAAGTTCCTTCAGCATCTCATCAATGTTATAACAAATTGATGTTGAACACAATGATGTTATTTGAGGACCTGCTATATCTAGAGGTAAGTGCACAGAGACTACAAGACATAATAGCAAGAATGGAAGAAGTGAAAGAAAAATACAAAGCAGACCCAAGATTCAAAAAGCATATTCTTCTGGGACCATTATATAAGGGGTTAAACCATACCTCAATAGAGATACTAAAACTCCTAGCCACAGTAGAAAAAAAATGATGTTATTAGATTGTTTAGAAGAAAATGCATGTGCCTTCTTCAACCATTTAAAATGGTTAAAATACATTTTTGTGCTCAGAGGAATAAGTTTGTTACCAAGAAAATTCACTTAATGTGAAATGACCTGTTCCTTATGCTATCTAGCAAATTATGGCACCTGCTCTTAGCTGCCTTTTCACGTCCATTCTCCCTTTCTTCCTGAACTTTGGGTATTCCTGATTTTGTTCAGAGTAACAGTGTGCTTAGCTCCCAGGCTCCCTTATAACCAGTGGTTGCCATGTGACCCAGTCTAGCCAATGAAATACAACGGGAAGCCTACTGGTTGGTACTTCCAGGAAGTTAGTTTCTCTCATTAAAATGGATAAGGGTCAGTTGCCAAAAGCCAACTTATCTCTCCCCTTCTTCCTGTCTGGAATGCAGATGTGAAGCCTAAAGATATAGCAACCATTTTAAGAGCATAAAGGAAGAGTCATGTGCTGAGGATGACAGAGCAAAAAGATAGAAGGGGTCAACACGGAGCCCTGGGACTACCTGCCTCTGGACTTCTGTTTCATGAGAAAATAACTCCCTTACTTGTTTAATCCAGTGTTATTTGGATTTTTCTAAACATTAAGTCAAATAAACCCTAATTCAGCAGTCCCTAACCTTTTTGGCATCAGGGACCGATGCTCGTATGAGAATCTAATGCCGGATGATCTGAGGTGGAGCTGAGGCGGTGACACTAGCACTGGGGAACAGCTGCAAATACAAGACAAAACTTTGCTCACTTGCCCGCTGCTCACCTCCTGCTGTGTGGCCCAGTTCTTAACAGGCCACAGAACATACTCTCGTCTGCAGCCCCAGGGTTGGGGACCCTTGCTTCAATTGACATATTAATATCAGATTATAATTCCAAGGTACTGAAAATGACTCTTAATATCTTACTGTGTTCCTCCAAGTAGCCCACAAAGTATTTTTGTGCTTTGCAGTGCCCCAATAAAACATAGACTGGCCAACCGTTTTTACTAGAAGCTTGCCTAGCTGCTGCAAGTGGCAAATGGCCATTAATTGGCATTGTATCTTTGCTAAGCTGACTTGCTTTTGCAACTTAGAATTTTGTGAGGAAACAAAAAGCGCTTTATGGGAAAGGCGTCAGTGCCACAATGGGACCTTTCTGCTTTGATTATGAAAACACATTAAGAGCTTAGCTACACTACAAGCAGTGGCCAGGAGACTCAGGCCTCGGCCTCAGCCTCCCTGACCATTCTCTACTCAATATACTAGAAGGGCACCAAAGCCACTTGGGAGAAAATACTGCAGGCAGACACCACAGTTTAGAGGAGATGGGTAGTCAGGTCTACCTGGAGGACTGTGATGAACAGGCTGTGCCCCCAACACTGCCTGTACACCCTCCCGACCAGTCTGCTACACATCACTCACATATTCCCCCTGAAGAGTTATCCATGCACAGCACACAAGCTTTAAAACTCTAATTCCCACAATACTTGGAAAGGTAACGTGGCCCCAGTGGATGCCCAGAGACAACCCAAAAGATACCGAGGCAGGACACTGAGCAGGCTTCCCACACTTGCTGAACTGAGTCAACCCTCCCTATACGCCGACAAGGCTACTATGAAGATAGAACAAGATGTCACGATTCTACCACGAGGTACTCCCGACAGAACACATGTGAGCATGCTCATAGGCACACACACAGGCTTACCAAGAGACATGACCAACAATGATCATAGCAGCATTTTTGTGTAACATTCTTAAACTGTAAACAAATGAAATGTCCATCAACAAGAGAAAGGATACAAAAGTTGTGCTAATCATTCAGTGGAGTAATAGACAGCACTGAACATGAATTAACAGCGGCTACATGCAACAAAAATGCATGAATTTTACAATGTTGAGCAAAAGAAGCCAGACACTTATTGCTAGCACCTGGGGTCCTGCAGGAAACTCTGACCCACCCTCCACAGGCCCCTCATGAAAGGAGTCAGACAGCTCCAGAGGGCAGGCTGCTGTCTTTCCTTTCTGAGTTCTAGTGCCTGCTGATGCCCCTACCCTTTGAGGGGTGGTAAGCTTCTGCCCAGAAGAGCACGGGTAGCCTGCAATCCCTGGCATGCCCTTTATTCCCCATTGGCAAGCAAAGCTGCTCCCAGTGCTCCCTGCCACATCTCCAGAATTCGAAAGCACTTAGACTAGGAAGAAAATATGAGTATAGACCCTTCCTGGCTCTGAGTTATCATGATGGTATCTGTACCCAACAGTCAGCTCCCCACAGGTGACCAGGGGTTTATCAATGGCAAGTTGCCGGCCACGGCCAGCTGTCCCCATCCCATGCTTTTTGTCCACCTTCACAGAGCCAATAATTCGGCAAGAGCAAAATGAACTAAAATCTCTACCCCACCTTTGTCACTTTTTCTCTGAGAAAGAAGCAACCAGCAAAGAAGCTGTTGGCAAGGTTTTTTAGAATTTCTGCCCACTCTCACCTTCTAACACACAAGATGAGGAGAGCTGTCCTGTCCAATCTCAGGACAGCTGTGAGAATCAAGGACGTGAAGGCATGCTTCATTGTTGCTGGAGCAGAGCAGCTGTCAATACTGAGATAACAGTGGCTCAGAAGTGCGCCTGGGGGAACTGTAGGATGCTCAAAGGAAGATTAAAACTCATCTGCCGCCAAGAATTGAGCCAAAAATTGTTTTTGTACACTCTAAAAAGAAGTTAGACAAGAATTCTCTTGACAGCTTTCAGCCAAACAGATCATAGCACTGCCCAAGCATTCAGAAAAATAGAAAACCAGCTGAACATCTACTGTGTACATGCCAGGCACACCGAGCCTCGTTCAAATCTCAACAACCCTATTTTACAGACAAGGGCATTGAGGCTCAGGAGGCTAAGGTACTTAAGTACCTTAAGCTAAAGCCACTCAGCTAGTCAGTGTAAGAACTCAGACTTTTCTAGCTCCCAAGTTCTTTTCAATTCTATTGCGTCTGAAAAATGTCCATGAAACTACACAAAGTGACCCTCACCGTGGTGTCACATGTTCTACCAAGCTCTTTCACATGTTCTCATTTATCTTTACAATTCTTCGGGGTATGTTTGTCATCAACAACGTTCCCCTTTTACAGATGAGGAAACTGAGGCTCACAGTGAAGTGCCATGCAAGAGCTCATGAGATCAAGGAGAGCAATCCTGCCACCTTCATAGGCTAATCAGGAAGGGTTCTCCCGAGTTGTTGGTTCTGCCACGACTCACAGCCCTCAGAGGAAGGATCGGAAGTCCATGGAGAAAGTGAAAACCACAAAGGTTATGCTAGGTCAGGGTAGAACAAGTGGAGAGGAAGTGGCTCAGGTGAATTGATGTGGACACAGAGGTTGCTCTATTCCCTGGATGCCAAGAGGAAAGGGGCAGGGGTCCTGTCGTTTGGTGAGGCCCTCAAGCTAGGATTATGTGAAGACCCCACTACCTATAAACCAAATCTGTCTACCCCTGGACCCTGGACAAGGGGTTTGAAGCCAAGGCTGGGTCTCACCCTTCCCCCCGCAACACACACCTAACAGAGGCTCTGGCCTCTTTAACCAATATTTATTCAGTGTCTAAAAGGCACTTGGCCTAGAGAGCAGGGTAGTCCCCAGATGCTTGATGTGCAGATTTTCTCTCGTTCTGCAGAGGATCTGCTGGGGAATCAGAACTGGCTGCCCGGCCTCTGGGCACCTGGGCTCTTTGATGGGTCTGTTCAAAATTCAGCCCCAAACTTAGTTAACACAGGAAAAAAGCACCCAGGAGACGAGCTCATAGGTCCTCTCTCCAGGACAATCACCCTGATCCTAAAACCTGCATTCTACCACTGTTCCACCTCCTTCATTTACATCATGAAACTGAGGGTCAGCAGAAAAAGAGGGACCGGGCTCAGAGAGGAGTGGGGTGGGGCAAAGAGCACAGCAGTGAGTCAGATGGGGGGTTCACTATAAGCTCCAGCATTCACCAAACGACAGGACTCCTGGACAATATGTTACTACTTAGTCCCTGAGTGATGCTCATCTGCAATCATGGGTATCATGGCATCCCCCAGCCAGGTGGGAGGATTCAGTGGGATGACAAAATGCTCAGCATAGGGCTTAGCACATCACAGGTACTCAATCAATGGTAGCCATTATTTTCACTGCCCAGAACCAGATTCCAGCCAGGGTTTACCCCCACCCCCACCCCCAAAGTACACCCAAAGTTAGCTACTTTACCCCTCAAGAAGTGACCTGACTTCCTGTTCCCAAGGCCCCAGAAGTATTCCCAGAGTAGCTGCCACAGTGGGTATGCGCTCTTTCCCCAGTGGCAGGTCTGGGCGTAGCAGGCACCAGGGTATGTGGGGGAGCTCTGGTACCCGGTGGGTTTCACTTCTCCCCACTCCAAGCCAGGTCAGCACTTCAGGGGGCAAGACAGCAGCTACCAGTCTACAGTTCAGAACAGTCCTGTCCAACAAACGTATAGTGCTTCCCCTTATGAAATTTTGTATTTCCTAGTAGCTGCACTAATAAAAAGAAAGACGATACCAATTGCAATGATCTATTTAAACAAATGTAGCAAAATATCCCTTCAGCATGTTATAAAATCTACAAAATCAATATTGAAAATTAATTAAATATTTTACATTTTTTTCTTTGTATTATCTTCTAAATCTGCCACATGTTTTTACAGTTAGAACACATTCCAGTTCGGGCTGGCCACATTTTTAAGGCTCAACAGCCAGCCACATGTGGCTAACGGCCACCATATTGGAAAGAGCAGAATGAATGTTTCCATTATTGCAGAAAGTTCTATTGGACAGGGCAGCTGACCCCTTTCATTAAATCCTGGGAGTTTCTAGCCCTTGAGGGGTGGGGAGTGGCATGGGTGGGGCTCCTCTTTCTGAATTACCAAGGGGGCTGATTTCTCTGACAGCTGGGGAAGTGACATGAAATACCTGTTTGTCTAGCTATAAAAAAGTTTTCCCCTCCTTCTCCCTCAGGCTTGGGCAGGGCTGGGGGGTTTCCATGACACCTACAGAACCCAGAGCCCCGTCCCCCAGGGAGCTGAACCAACACCCAGACCACAGAAGAGAAAAATCCAGTGTTGGGGTACTGGGGATGGGGCAGATAGGAGATAAAGACTGACCTCAGCAGAGCAGCCTCTTAGCTGGACAAACCCAAGGGACACCCAGTGGCCAGCCCCCCAAGACCGCTCTCTGCAGAGAGATGATCTAGAGGGAAGAGAGGTGGAAATAATCAAAACATCCAACTTTAGACAGGTTGGATAAACCTGGCTATATTTATATAACTGAGTATCAGGCAGGCAGACATTAAAAATTCTACAGTGAATACGCATGGCTTTTCTAATAAAAGTATGCTTTGTTAGACAATCACACTCAGCTAGAATTTTTACCTAAACTACCACTTTTCACTATTGCAAAGTCATGAGTTAGGATAATGTTATTCCCAATCTACCAGAAGGAGAGAACAAGATTCCCCAAAGACAAATTAACTTGCCCAAGATGGCCCAGCCAGCAAGGGCCAAAGGCACACTGAGCCAAAGCCCATCAAAACCCAGACCCTAAATTTATTATTATTCTACTCCATTCTGGTGTGTTTTACTTGGGGACAGGAGTGCCTAACATTGCCTAAACATGTCTTTGCTCTTTAATTACAATATCTATTAATAAATGCCTATCTGCCGGCAGACAAGGACAAGGAGAAAGCACAGAGATATGAAAACAGTTTGGGTTAGGTCAGGGGCAGTAAGCCAATTATTTTTTTAAACATTATTATGCTGTTGATGCAATGTATCATTTTATAAAGGCGGCTATCTTCTGGAAAGAAAGAACTGAGAGAAGTACTAAGAACACCAAGCACTTACAAAGCTGTCCTGGTCACCCCTAAGGGCTTAAGTCCCACATCCCCCCAGAGCAGGTGGGGCTGAGTCTTGAATGATGTTTCTTGTAGTGAGACTGAAAACACATCAATTGTTTGCTGATGGTAACCCCTTGATGACATTAATACCTGACACAAAATGGGAGAAACAGTATCACAAATATTACAATTAACATGTTTATGGTATACTGGCACTGTTGTAAGCATTTCGCATATACTAAATATACTAGCTCATTTAAACCTCACAACCCTGTTGAGGTTGGTACTATTATCCCTCCTATTTTACTGATAAGGCAACTGAGTCATGGGCAGATTAATAACTTGCTCAAGATCACACAGCTAGGGAGTGGTGAGGCTGGGATTCAAAGCAGGCAGTCTGGCACCAGAGCAAGGCTCTGAGCCTCCATGCCATATTGCCTCTCATCCAACAATAATAAAAAAAGTCTCAGTTGCCTGAATCTGAGTGAATCACCAAACTGAGGTGGAGACTGTTGGCACCTTCTTGGACTAAGAACCAATCCCTCTTGAATTAATGAGGGCAGTGGAAGTGGGAGGGCTTACAGAAAGCACACCCATGCACCTGCAGGCATGCACATACTGTGGGAAAGGCAGTCTTGCTGGACAAGTGTGGGTGCACTATGGAGCCCACATGGGTTAGAATCAACCCCTGAGGATGGGAGCACTTAGAACAGGGAAGTTGGAGCTGCAGGAAGCAAAAGGATAGACCCCACTGGCCAGCAATGAGAGGATTCAAATGGATGATCCCACCGACAGGTGTTCCTAGCATGGTCCCTGTCCATAGCCAGCAGGTGCTGTCAGAGCTGTCCGCAGACTCCCGTCCCATCCTTCACCAGACAAGAGTTCTTTGAAGACTGGAACTGAGAGACAAGAGACTGATTCATCATTCCTCCCTTTCTGACCAGTAATGGCACCTATCCCTGGTTTTATAGAACAGAGGCCTCTGACATGACTACCTCCATGAAGGGTTGGGGGAGGCGAGGGGACTCTCCTGATTATGCCCCTTTTGTTGATGGGCACAGTGCCTGGGAGCATGAGTCAAGCTGCACTGCTGGGAAGGGCTCTGGCTCTGCTGCCTGCTCCTGGCAATAAAGGATCATTCCCCAAGCCTCTGAGGGAGATGACATAGTTAATGAGTCCTCAGAGCAATTCCTATACAGTGACACCCCCTCCAAGGGCACATGCTGCTCAGGTGAGGCAGTACCTGCTCAGGCAAAGCTGGGAGGACCAGAGGCCCTTTCTAAGGCTGGCTAAAGGAGGACACCCCACCCTGCAGGACTCCTTTTTCATGGAGACCTTGATTTTGGGGAACTTCTTGAATATCTGAAACCCAGAAAAGAGTGAGAAATGCTCAGCCCCTTCCTCCTCTATATTCACGTCCCAGTCTGCTTGGTCTCCACCACTGAAAGCAGGTGGTGTTCCTGCCAGCCACCTCAGGTCACCTCTTTCTTCAAGGCCCTCCTGTTGCACCCCATCATAGAACTGCTCACTGTCCCCCACGGTCCCAACTACTCAACAAACATTACTGTGTTAGATGCTACAAGAGGCCTTAGGAAGGTAAAGATGAACTTTGCCCTCGAAACAGTCACAGACCAATAACTGATTTAAAACCATTCACTGAGTGGGGTGAACAGCTGCGTGGGTGGGGTTTCTGGATCCCTGCAGGGGACTTACAGGTAGTTGGGTAAGTAAGTCATTTAACCTCTTTAGATCTCAGAAAGGTCTAGATGGGCCTGACAAACCTTCTAAGCTCTCTTTCATTTCTTCTAGGAAGCAATCTGCCAGCATCTCTAAGCCTCCTACAGAGCTCAGAATAATAGCTTCACTAGAGTAAGCAATTCACAAATACTGGATGCTTGAGCTTTTACTGGCAGTATCCAGATAGAGACAAAAACACATACCACCTGCTTAATCCAAATCCAAATTCTCATTTTTGTTCTAATTAGAATATGTCAAGATCAGATAGGCTCTGTCATGGTAAAAAACAACCCCAAATCTCAGTGGTTTATACAACAAAGGTTATTTCTTATTCCTACTGCACTTCTATGTGAATTGATCAGGAGCTCTACCCTAAGAGCCCTCCCATGGTGACACCAGCTCATGGAGCTTCCATCATCTGGGAGCACCATGGTGGCCATAGTAAGAGGAAATGAAGTGACAAATTGGACCTGACTTAGTTTCCTACCTCAAAGTGTCATCTTACTTCCTGCTCACAGTTCACTGGCAAATACAAGTCACATGTCCACCTAACTCAAAGAAGGTGGGAAAGTGTAATCCTACTATGTGCTCAGTGGGAAGACCAGAAATAGATGGTGAACTCCACCAATGACCACAAGAGTTTGAAGAGAAGTTAATGATATCAAATTGAGTGAAAAGTTCAGTATTTTTCTTATTTTCTTTAGATCAGAGTTTCTCAACCTCCTGCTACTGAGACTTGGGGATGGACAATTCTTTGTTGTGTGGGGCTGTCCTCTGCCCTGTAGGATGTTTAGCTGCATCCCTGGCCCTATGACTCTAGCAAACCCCTCCCCAAACTGTAAAAATCAAAAATGTCTCAGACATTGCCAACATCACTTGGAAGGCAAAACAAACCCCAGTTGAGGACCTCTGCTTTAGACTTACAAGAAGCATCATCTCTCTTAAAGAGAAAATGACAGCATTCTCCTCCCTCTAGATATGCTATTCAGAACTATCTTAAGAGACAGCTTTCTCAGCTGCCATATAGGAATAATCATCATACCCACCTCAAATGGTCACTGTGAAAATTAAACCAGCAAATGCTTGTATAGCTCTCAGCACAGGGCCTGGCTCAGGTAACCTGCAATGATGTTGCCTACTAGAAGTAAGGACTTGCTGTGTTACTATCACTCCCAGGGCTACTGCTAGCGTTCCTGTCAGGGAGAAGATTCCCTCCTGAGAGAGCAGCAGAACCACTCACTCAGCCCAAGGTCATCCCTGCCCCCCAGTGGGAGTACAAGGCTGGAAGGCTGCTGCACAATTCTTGTCATTGCACTCCAGCCCTCAGCACCCAAAGTCAAACAACATCTATGTCATGATTATGCCAGAGGGTGGAGGTAGATAGAATGTGCTGATGCCCAAGTGTGGGCAACCACAGAAAAATGACAGACAAGAGTCTGCCCAGAGAAAGACTCCTGACCAGTGACATGGTCACCAGCTATCTATAATGACCATGTGTGAGGCTGTGCATGGCTGAGGCCTGCTGCGCCCCTGCCAGGATCCACATCCCAGGAGAGTCCAGGGCCTTTTCGCCCAGGGATGAAGGGGCTGGGGAAAGGAGGATGGACTTGATTTTAGATTAGCGAAAGGAAAGAAAGCATGTGTGGAGGAATTATGTCAGATTTAAAGACGTTACATTTTTAAAGAAGCTTTATTTGGATCACAGGCCCTGACAAATGAACACCTTGTCTCTTGGAACCACTTCCAAGGACCAGTTGCAAGATGGTCCAGCCCACACTGGAGGGCTCTGACCGGCTCAGGTTCTCTCTCCTCGCTGTTGGTTGAGAGCACCAGTTCCAGACTCAGTAGACCTGGCTTGGAATTCCAGCTCTGCCATTTCCTTGCTGTGTGGCTTTGACAAGATCCTTGGCCTCGCTCATCTTCAGGGCTGTCACCTACAACTGTATAGTCTAACCACCCCCTGCACTAAAGCCCCAATCCAGGAGGCAGGCGTGGTGGCAGGAATTCAGCCCACACAATATTCGTCAAACCCGGCACCCTGACCTGGGCCACCCAAGGGGCAACTTTTAGTAATTTGTGTAAAATTTGCCCTCCAGATCCTTAATTCCTCTACCTCAAAATAGAGATAATAATCCCCACATCCCCATAGAGTTATTATGAAAATTAATGCCAATGCATGCAAAGTGTTTATCAGTGCCTGGCATGAAGACAGTGCTCAGTGATAATGACTTAATTTATAGCCTTGGTCAGTGTCTTGCCTCCTAAACAAGCAGAACAAACCTAAACGCTGCCTTGTGAGGCTGCAGTGAAGATTAAATGAGATAATGTACAAGAGAAACTTAGCACAATAGGAAGGGCTTGATAAATGTCTGCAATTATTATCACAGACTTGCACTTCGGTGCGATTTCTGTATCATGGAGCTCACACAAGTGTAATCTTAGCACAATGCCTGGCACATAGTAAGGGCTCAAAAAATGTCAGCCACTATTATTACATAACTTATATATGTTTGGTCTAAATTTTGAATACTGGATATTCACTGAAGTGTGACCTCCTAGCAAGACTGTGCCAAGGATTCACAGTTAACACACGTGAGGGGCTGTGCCAACCCTGGCAGGGTCAGAGCCAGGACTCGGCAGCCCACTTTGCCCTCTTCCACCAAGAAGACCTCCCAACCTCTGAAAGCACAGATCGCCATCTGCCCTCCACAAGCCTTTTTCCCATTTGCCACTTCTGTACCCAAATCACCCACAAGTCTGTCAACATCTCTTCTAAAATGTAGCCACCAGTTTTCCCTCAATTTTCAGTTGTTGTAATGTTTCTTTTAGAACTTGAAGATATTCTTCTTAAAACAAGTTTCTAATTTAACTAAATAAGTTAAAAATCAAACATGGTACTCAGAACACAACATGAACATCCAGGTGTTGCCTGACTGGCCCAGGTGGATGGAGCCCCAATAATATCTGTACACCAAACATGAGAAGGCATGGCCTAGCCTCCTTCGCTTTGCTGGCAGCACACCTAACCTCTGGAGCAGAACTGCAAATGAAATCTGAGTTTTTCACACTGTCAAACCTAGACTGCTCCATGCACACTTGCACAGCTGCCACTGACTGGGTAAAAAAAAAAAAAAAAAATATGGGTGGCCTTGGGAATGTCACTTTACCTCTCTAGTCTTAACTTTCATCATCTCTAAGATCACCGGGGCCATATCTGACTCTAATGCTAAAGGGTGAGCTTCCAGGGTGTCAATTCTAGGAGCCTTCTGACGAGGTGCAAAGCATTACACCCCTGGCATTACAGGAGGTCTCCCTCATGTGGGCCAGCCCACAACAGCACACTCTTTATAAGCTCAATGGTCACCCATCCTGGCTCAGTGCTCCTCACCTTGGGCATTCTGGAAACATGTCTTTATCTAAGAGCTGCAAAGACACAGAATGGGAAAGGCCAAATGTGCCTTTCTACCGACGGACAAAGATCCACTAACAAGATAAAGGCAGAGGTGGTACAGACATGGCAAATGCCTTTAGCTCCTTGATCTCCACCAATCCTCACAGACTACCTTCAAAATAACAAGTAACTTAACAAACTGTATGCCTGCCACACTGTCAAATACTCTTTGCCCATTTCCAAGCAGAAAGCCTTGCCAGACCCCCTATTATATCTAATTTCAGGGTCCCTTCTGCTTTGAGAGTAGCTGATGAATTCACTCTGAAACCACCAACAGTATCCCATCCAGTGCCTATTCTGCATCTCTCCACAAGGATTTTTACAGATGCATTGAATGCCTACCTGAGCCAGACTTGGCTTCACTCCACAGAGTCTGTGAAGAAGGTGTGACAAGTGCTTTGCCAATGCTTTGCTGAGAGGCCTCAGACACTCTCTGATCTGACAGTCAGCTACTACCTACCAGAACAGGAAATGTTAGCCTGGCATGCCTTGTTCTGAAAAAAAAAAAAAAAGTGGCCATCATCTTGACCCAGACTGAACTCCATACCTGCTCACAAAACAGCGGCTTAGTAATGCTTTCTGGAAGTTTCTTAGAAATGAAGACCAAGCTTATCAGACTACGGTTTCTGGAATTCACTTTTCTCTTAACTTCTTAAAAGCGGGGATAACTTTTGCCACCTTCTAGTCTTCAGGAGCCTGGCTCTCCATTTCTAGCTCCTCAAATTGACCAGTAACATCGAAATGACTAGGTTCCCAAGTCAGTCAGTCCTGAGGATGAGACCCAGTAGCCTCCTTTAAAGCAGTGGGTGCTCTCCGCTGTCTCTGCCTCAGTTCTCTGGCCCCTGGTTGGGTTACCCTTGGTGCCAGTGTCTTAACAGAAACAGAGGGGCCACGTGAGCTGCCACCCTACTTTCCTCCTCTCGGGGTTCTCACTGCATGGCCTGGGCAGAACTCATGCTTATCACATTTTGTTCTTCTAGCTCTGAACAAACCTTCAAGAGCCCTCTTGATGCCTTTAGCATTTTTTGAAGCTGTTAACCCTCCTGGCCTGGTTCTCACAGGTTAGTGCCACTCTCTCACTCATCCTGGGTTAGTTACTTGCCTTCTATGTCCATTTTTTCGTAAAAGTCTAAAACCTGAACTCAGATCTGCATGTTTCCTCTGCAGCCAATTTCTTTAAATGCCTCACGAGAGACTCTTTGCTTCTTCATGGTGAACATTCCCAAGTGTGGATAAATTTCCCCCAAAAGTGTCTATCAAGGCCAGTGGGTCTCTGCCTGTCCATACAACAGAATCACCTGGGGAGCATTTTAAAAATCTCAATGCCAGGTCTCCCTCCCACAGACTCTGGTTGGGCTTCAGGGCTCAGAATCTTCAGTCGCTCTCCAGGTGACTCTAATGGGCAGCCAGAGCTGGGACAGGTGGCAACCTAGACTTTGAGCTCAGCTACTGGTGTATTGGTACCACCTGGGGCTCACAGTGTCTCTACTGGGTGGGATAGGGCACATCCTGAGACTGTGTCCATCAAGGTCCCAAGGTGATTCAGATAACAATTAAAGTTTGAGAAACACTAGACCATCTGAAAAACAGAACATCTCCTTGAACACTTCTGGGCTACTTCCCTGTGGTTAAAATCATCGAAACAGAATTGTCACACCAAGTTGACACCTATCTATAAGGGCAAAGTACTACTATATTAGCCTCCCTCATCCATGGTTTCACTTACCCACGGTCAACCACGGAAAGTCCAGGAAAATTAAATGAAAAATTTCCAGAAATAAATAATTCATAAGTTTTAAATGGTGTGCTGTTCTGAATGGCAAGATGAAATCTCCTGCCAACCCCCAATGTCATTCATCTCATCACACAGACATTGCACTATCTCACATCATCACAAGTCTTCCCAGTAAAATATTTTGTGAGAGAGAGCCCATGTTCACAAAACTTTTATTACAGTACATTGTTATAACTGTATAACTGTTATAACTGTATAACTCTATTTTACTCTAAGTTACTGTTGTTAGTCTCTTGCTGTGCCTAATTTATAAATTTAACTTCACTATTTGGTATGCATATATAGAAAAAAAACATGATCTATGTAGGGATTGGTACTACCCATGGTTTCAGGCATCCACTGGGAGTCTTGGAACAAACATCACACACACATGCACATAGACACGCACGCACACTCCCTATCTTTGCAGCAAAACCTGTACAAACCTGTCTGCCCATCCTGGAAAGAAACTGCCACCCTGACAGTCTTATGTGTGTATGCATGCACTGACTCTGCCAGACTTTCCAGAAAGATGAATTTCCCTCTCGGTCACTTATTGAGTTTCCTAGTGGAATGCATGTTGTATAGCCAACTGCTATAGCCAAGCACAGTTTTTTAAATGGTGACTGTTCACTTTTGGCATACGCCACTAGTGCTATTATTTAATATTTTTTCTTAAACTCACTTTTAAAAAAATTAACCTAATGTCATTGCCATAAAGGGGACACCATTATCTATGACAGACAAAGAAGATTTCCATAATAAAAACAAGCATAACTGAAAACAATGCTATTAAGTCTTGTGGACCCAGTGGCCTGTGGAAACCTGAGATCCTGAGGCCCAGCTCCTCCCAGTCTCGCTCTTTGCTTTTTAAAAAGGAAAATGACTTTCAGACCCTCTCTTAGAGGCCACTAAAGGACTGGAAGGGGACTGTAAGGAGATGACTTCTTCATTGTGGGATTAACTGTAAGTGATGCCACATCTGGGCATCACTTAAAACTGTTTGGGGTTCCCACCCCACAGTTTGTCCTTAGCCTAGTTCTCTAGCAACACCGAGAAGTGAAAGACACTGGGATTGTTGGCACCATGTTGATAAGAGCACAAATCCCAACGACAGGCTAGAGCTGCCCACAGGCCAGAGCTGCCCATCGCCAAACCCTACCTGGTTATTCAACCTCCCCCAGTTTCGGCATCTTTACAGGGAGCTGACGATCCTTCACCCTCATGGAGATGTTAAGGAGTGGAATGGGATTACAGATAACGCAAGTCCTGGATGAATGTATGCTGTCCCCATACAAAAAAGGCATTGTGCCTGAGATAGCTGAAAACTAAAAAGATATCTTTCATCTGCTGACCCCATGGGAGGGAGGAAAAGACCACTTACTGCTGTCCGCCTAGAAAATACCAGATCAGTTAGGATCTCATGTTTCCTGTTTACATAAAATGAAAACAAATATGAGCTTTTAAAATTAAACAAAAGCTGAACTTCAGAGCAAGCCTGGGTGCCGCCTCCTGCGTTCTCACCCTACATGCCTAAACTCTCACCTTTAGAAGAAAACATGGCATGACTGCAGCTACAAGCAAATTCACTAGCTCCACTGCCAGCCAGGTTTCCAGCCTCCATTCTGCTGGGCCCTCAGTACCCCTCTAAGACAGTGGTCCCCAACATTTTTGGCACCAGAGACCAGTGCTCCTATGAGAATCTACTGCCTGATGATCTGAGGTGGAGCTGAGGCAGTGATGTTAGCTCTGGGGAGCGGCTGCAAATACAGATGACATTTCACTCACCGGACCACCGCTCACCTTCTGCTGTGCGGCGTGGTTCCTAACAGGCCACTGCCCTTTACTGGTCTGCGGCTTGGGGTTGGGGACCCCTGCTCTGAGACATTTTCTATCTTCATTATGTCCGAAAGAATAATGGAAGTAAGAGTCACCCAAGTTTGGCTGGGGGCTAGAAGTCTTGAAGGCTATCGGCTCATCTAAAATGGGATAAAGGGTTTCACCATTACATTGAGGTTCCCCAGACCTCACTTGCTGGTTACCATGGCACCCACCGGTTCTCACCATGCCAGGCCCTCCCCTCTCTCTAGCAGGGTGAAAAAAGAAGACCAGTAAATGTGGCTGTGACAGAATTCAAAGACTTAAAATCTGGCAGAATTAGTCACAAGGCTGGAGAAAACAGAAAGAAGGCAGCAAATTATCTGGGTTTTCTATTCAACTCATGGGTTTCAGGAGAAATTAGGGTTTCATTAACTAGAAATATCTCTGCACCCTTCTCCCCTTCCTTATTAAACACAATTGGAGACAAGTAAAAGAAGCATCATGGCTGTCTTCTTCGGGTCATATTTGGGTGGTTAGAGATGAGGCGTCCCCTTGGCATACATGGAACACAGCCCTGGGCCTCAGTCTCTTACTCAGAATAAGACTTGTTCATAATGCACATACTGGAGAAGCGTGGCCAATGTGGATTCAAAATGCCAAGCCTGACCACTGGACCATGAGCCAGAGCCTGGGGCTCCTCACAGGGCAGTGGGCAGAGCCCAGGAGGTTCTAGAAACATTTACTATCTGCCCACATTGGACCCAGCCATAATTTTATGCTTACAGGCAATAATATCCCATCCCCAAAAGGGTATATTTTCCAAACTATTCCCTCTGGATTCCTAGGGGCAACACTGGGGGAAAAAATTACCAGTCATAATGGAAAAATATGATCCTACCTAAAAAAAAAAAAAAAAAAAAGGGATTCTAGGCTTTGAAGAGAATGTCTGTGCCTGATTAGTGACAGACAGCTCCAAGAATACTGAACCAATTGTGGTCCTGTCATCAACTTCGATTCCATGGGAATTGCATGACTGATGAAGCAATGAACCCTCTGTGAGAACTGGCCTTGTTATTCTGAAATCACAGAGATTAAAATATCCACTTGGCAGTTACGTATTACCTGGTGGAGAGAGTCTTACTGAACAACATTGTTCAAAGGATTTCAGAATGGGAGGGGGCATTAGAAATGTTTGCCAAGCCTCCTTTGCGTTGCTCATCTCCACCCTTGGGGACAGATAAGGGGGCTGTATCCCAGGTGGAATAAGGAACTAGGCCTAAGTCATCACAGGCTCTCTGCTGTACCTTGCCCACTCTGTGTGAGGGGGTTCCTTGATCCTATCTTGAGTTAGAGAAACACACAGAGACAAAAAGAGGCACACACAGACAAACCCACACAAACTGCTTTTCTACCAACAAAGACACTGGACAAGGCCAGGGGAGTGAGAGATCTGGAGGAGAGGGAAAGGTATGGAAGAAAAGGGGCTCCTGAATACACCCCCACACACTCTCTGCCACATAGATACATTTTTTTTTAAAGCCTACAAGCTTCTGCTTTGCAGAGACCAAGCTTCCAAGAGACACTGTCTCTAAAACCAAGCCCAACTTTTCTAACTTCTTTCCCTTTCCAAGAGATAAAGGCGACAACCAGAAAACAAGTCCAGCCTCCAGCTGCAAGCAGAATTCACACCCACTGTACACACCTGAGGCCTCCACCCAGAGGAAGCCCTCCCTGGCTCCCCCACGAGCCACTCCACTTACCGGCTGCCCCATCTCAGACCTGCGCTGTCCTGGAGCCCCTTCCCTCCGTCTCTCAGGCCTACGAGTCAGAGCTGGATCACCTGGGACACCTGCTCATGGGCTGGGCCCAGAGACACTGCCAGGGCCGCCTTCCAGGTGAGGGAGCCACCCAGCAGACCACACTGAGTCATCGGCCAGGGTCCAATACTGGCTTCCTGGAGGACCTAGAAGGGATGCCGCCCAATGGCGCCCTCAGAGAAGGAGACTCTATTATGAGAACATCAACTCCAAGAGGGCTACTGGCCTGACTGGGGGACAGTGCCACCAAGATTTTTCTTTTTATCTGGTTGGCTTTTAAATGGTGCAAATGCCAGAAGTCTCCTTCCTATTCTTTATTGATTTTAAATGTAAATTAAAAGACCTGTTCATTCATGTTTCCGGAATCCAAAATACCAGTCCCTGAACAGGTCTCTAAGAAAACATTAACCCTGTAGAGTCGAGGCAGGCTGGACTGGCGGCAAGACAGGGACCCCAACCCCGAGTCCACTGGAGGCACTGCTCAAGCATGTGACCCCAAGCAGGTGAAATCCATCCCTTTCACTTTCTTTATCACCTGGGATAGATGCATTCTACTTAACCCCAGAGGTGAGCTTCCCAGTTACTGCCACCTGCTGTTCCCCTCCCTTCTTTACTTCCAACAGGCCCACAGTGCTCACTTGCCAGGCAAAGTGCACTTCCTACGTCTGTCATTCCCCAACATGCCCGCCTTCCCCAGGAATAAGCCTTTATATTCTCCACGCCAAACCCCATGGCAATTTCACTCTCAAAGTTCAAGTCTTTGTTGAAGGACCTAAAACAAAAAAATCCCTCTCTTGTTCCTGGAAGCTCTTTGTACTTTTTTCTCCTGCTGTCAGAAGAGGAGGGGGAGAAGAAGCCCTGTTTCCAGTTTACAGTGACCCCCGAGCATTTCCTGGCCTCTGCTCCAGACCCCGGCAGACATCAAAGGCAGACACTGACGGCAGCTGCCTTGAGTGGTGGAGACAAAACCAAACCATCTCAAGCCCCAAGTTTCTCTCCAGCCAGGCAGAGGAAGAGGCGGTGAGAACACAGCCAATCACGCCACAGAATGGGAACCTCAGGTGCCCCAAATTAAAGGGAATAAACTCAACAGCCAAACCTCTTGGCCAAAGCAGGGGCTGTTTTTCTTTTTCACTTTCCCAGCAACGGGCATAGTCTTCAACCCTGCTACTGAATATAACCAGTGCCACTTAGAATGCTCTGATGATCCCATTGTTCCTATTCAGTGCCCCACCCTCTCCATCGTACCCCGTAATTACAGGGAGTTTAAGACTGGGATTTTTTTTATGATGCTTCTTTTTAAGTGCGTGACAACACAGAAGGAAGGGTTATTTAAATCTGAGTTAGAAGTGGAAAAATCAGCATTGTTAAAAGGGCAAATTAAGAACATATTTCCCTGTGTTTTAGGTAATTCAAGGTCACTTGCAATAAACAAGATGGAAAACTCAATCATCTGGCCCATGTGGGCTATGGGGTTCTGCCACCTAGCAAGGTCTGACAAGCCCTAAGTACTTTATTGAGCTTATTGTCAGTGTCTGTGACTTAGAAAATCTACTACATTAAGGAGTTCAAGTGGATTATTTCCTGTCTGGCTATCCAAGGGTTCATTTTGGTCCCCTAATGAACCCCCCTGTTCAGAAAAGTACACATAATGGTTAAGGATGAAGACTCTAAGATCTGAAAGATGTAGCTCCACCCCAGCTTCACCATTTACTGTGTGGCCCTGGGCACGTCACATAACTTCCCAGAGCCTCAATTTCTTCATTAATAAAATGGGGGCAATAGTCCTTATTACTTCATAGGGTTTCTCAAAGATTCAAGATTAGAGTTGTCACATGCATCATGTACAGTACATAGTAAATGCTCAATGAATGTTTACTACAATCAGAATGATGAAAGAACACACTTGCTTTGGGAAAGGTTAGTTAGTCCCAGCACCAATGCTTTCTATGAAGTGGCATCCATGAAGCAAGATAATGCCCATTTCCCTCCCTACATGGAACATATTTTCCAGCTAAGACAAAAAGTCAGGTTGGAAATGCCAAGTACTAAGTGTATAATACCATTTAATGAGCACTTACCATGTGCCAGGAATTTAACGATATTTTCACAAATCCTCATCATCCTGCAAAGGAAGTACTGTTATTCCCATTTTACAGGTGGGGAACGTAGGCTCAAAATGTGTCCCACCTCCTCCAGATTCCAGGCTAGTCTTAATGCAGATGACAGATCAGATGTCATGTCCAGGTCTGCTGGGCATCAAGCACTAAGGCTCATGACTTCCTGGGGCCTGTTGCCTAGCTTAAGACTCTCTCCATTCAAACAGCACATTTGGGCACATTACCAGAAAATGTTCTAGAACTATGACTAGAGCTATGACAGACCATAGGGCTGGCCTTGTCTGATACACTGATTTAAGAGTGTTAGAAACTCAGCCCAAGGGAAGGGAAGTGGCTTGTCCAAAGTCACACAGTAGGTCAGAGGCAGGGCTCGGGTCTATTGATTGAAGAAACAATGAATGCCCGACAGTTCCTAGAGAAATAATCCAGCTCTGGGAACAAGCGAGCATAGCTCTGAACAGATTTCAGGACAATGCAAAGGTGCACTAAGCAGATCGTGCCCTCCTCAGACTGACAGGAAAGCAAAGCCTGCCTGCCTATGCAGGGTCAGCTGTCTTCAGCTTGGTTCACCCGGGAACCACAGCCTAGAGATTACCAGTGTTTAAAATTACCTTCCTAGATGCTTCATGAATTTCTATTTCGAGGCCACCCACTCTTAGCTGTTGCACACACCCTCCTAGTCTCTTCTCTCCACCCAATGAGCAAAGAAGCTACTTGTCAGTACCGTCTGTCTCCAGCAAAGCAGTTTCATCAGGTGGCTGACCCCTGTAAATAATTAAAGGGTGATCTCATAGCCTTGGTGAGGCCTATTGAGAGAAGAGTGGCTTGTTCAATTAGACATGGGAGGGAGGGGGAGACACTGCTAACAGCCTAACAACTGCTTCCTCAACAGATGGCAAGCAGAGTGGATCAGGAACACAGCCCACAGAGCCAGCCGGCTTGGGGAAAAGCAAGGCAGAGCAGGGGCCTCCATTTAGCAGGCTGGCTTTAATAACATCAAAGCTGCATCCATGGCCAGGTCCTCCTGAGAAGATAGGTATGACCCTGGGCAAATCCACCACCCACTGTGGAGCTGTTTTTTTACCTTTAGGATGACCTCTTTCTTTTTAATTTGAAGAAAAACACCAAACTAGAAAGCAAAATTACCCCAAGTGCTAGTCTTTTTTTGGCCAGGGAAGAACTCCATAAAGTAAGAAATGCCATCCATCCCCCGAAAGTCAAGTCCCATTAGCAGTGCGGTACTGGTGAGCAGTGGAATGCTCTGTGTATCTGTAGTCACTCTGTGACTACAGATACACAGAGCTATAGATACATATACACTTGCTGTTAAGAAATAGGAATACACCATATATATTGTTTGTCCTGCACCTGACTCTTTTACACTTATTATGAAAATCTTTCCAAGACAGTCGATAGATTTACCTTGTCCATTTTATAGTCATATGGTGTTTCATTATTGATTCAACCCATCCCTCACTAGTGGACACTTAAGTGCCTTTAACTTTTTACTTCTATACACAATGCTACGGTGAGCAGCCTTGTGCACATACCTGTATGTATACAGGCTATGGCTTCTATAGGTGTCAAATTCCTGGGAGTTGGACTACTGAATCATAAGGAATATATACTTTCAGTTTTAATAAGTACTGTCAAAGTACCATTCAAAAAGGTAGCACCAATTTGCACAACTAGACTATGTCTGAAGAGCTGCAAACTGCTCCCTGAACCACAGGAAAGAAGCTCAGGGACTCAGTAGAAAGACTCCTGGGCCCCTGCCAGCCACATTGTCCCACTCCCACTCCCCAGTGCTGCTTCCATTTCCTCTCCTTTATACGTTGGCTTTCCATGGAAGATTTCACTAGGGTAAGAAAGAAGGCTTGCTCTGCTTAGAATATTTGAAAACCACCTAAAAGATATTAATAAGTGCTAACATGTATGCGGTATTTACTATGTGCTTAACACTTTATAAGGATAGCTTCATTTAATGCTTCAACAGCCCCGTTTTACAGATATGGAATCTGAGACTTAGAAAAGGGATTTTTGTAAGGTCCCTCCATGTGCTGATAAAATTTGGAGCCTGGAGAGACCTGGGTGATCCAATTCTGGAGTGCACACACTTGCTCAGCACTTTACTACCTTCCAGTGAGGGGGCTGAGTACAAAGATACACACAGACTCATATAAAAATGCTTCCAAATCTAGGCCTACTGGCCTCATTGAGCCAACTTTGTCGGTCAGCCTTCTGGGTCATCGCCTTTCACATTGATGAACCAAGGGAGTATTGTCACTTTGAGCAGGTACCTGTACCCCCTCTTCTCCCTGAGGGCCCTGCTGACTCCCAGCCCCCCATCCTCAAACCTAAGGGCCATTATCCCTATTTCTGACTCTTCATGATCTCCTCCTGAGCTGCCCTCCCCATTTTATGGCCACACACCCTGCAGGAGGAGGAAGAGACAGGAGGCAAAAGATCTGCTCGAAAAGAGAAAGAATAAGCAAAAGGCCCCCAATTCACTGACTTCTAACCTTAGGCCGTACCACCCCATGATTTCTACAAATAACAGTCCACATTCAGAACTGGGAGAGAAAGGAAAGAACAGCTAGAAGTTTTGCACATGTGGGTGGAGGAATCAGCCAGCTTACCAGGAATTTTAGTTCAAAGGGACAGGTGTGGGGAGGAAGAAAGAAAAAAGGAAAAAGAATATAAAGAAAAGGGAAAGATGATATAAAGAAGAGATAGAAGCAGGAAAGGGAAAGTGGCCTGGGTTTGAACCCCCCAAACCAGCCCCCCTCCCTCATTTCCATCGCAGAAAGATGAAGCAAAGCAGAAGGGCTGACCCAGGCCCCTCATGGATATTGCGTAATCAAAAGAAAAGGAACTTTTCTGCTTGGAGTGAAGCCTGCAGCTGAGTTCCCATCAGCTCACTTCTCCAGCACCCACGGCATATGCCCAACTAGGGATCCAATGCTCTCCCGAGACTTGGTCCCAAGCGGCTTCTGGAAGAGTGTAGCATCAGACAGGTAACACTAGCCCCAAAAAGGTGCCAGACGAATGGCACAGGACAGCGACATGTTAAAACGCCAGAGCCATGTAAGGCTTCTCTGCTTTGAATGTTTCCATGTTGTTCTGAAAATGACTGACAGGTCAGGGAGGCTGATGCAAGAGGACTCATTATAGCATATTTTGATTCATGTCAGTTCCTGGAAGACAGAAAAATTATTGCAAGCATTTTTGGTAATGGCAAAAGATTGGAAACACCCTAAATACCCATCAAGAGGGGATTTGAAAAAAAATAAAATAAAATAATGATACATCCATATACAGAAAATGTTATGCAGCTATTAAAAGAACAAGACAGCTCTATATGTCCTGACATAAGCTAATCTCCCAGATACAATAATTTTCTTAAGAGTACAGAAGAATGTAAATGCATACTCACTTGAGTAAATGGAATAAAGAACACAGTAAATGATTCCCACCTAAGACACTGGAAATTTTCTTTCTTAACCTGAGTAGGGGGTACACAGGTATTAAGTTTAACATTACTTCACAATTTAAAGTTTATAAAGGCGGGGATATGTGTATTTTTATGGGTGCATATGAACAGAAAATCTCTTTAAAAACTTCAAAGTGAATGCCTCTGAGAAGGGAAACTGGAGTGGCAGTGGAGTGCAGTGTGAGGGAGGTTTATTTTAACTCTCTATATATCCTTTTATAATCTTTCAATATATGTTACCATATGTGTGTGTGTGTGTGTGTGTGTGTGTGTGTGTGTGTGTGTGTGTGTGTGTTTATAAAACCCACCCTGGCAATTCCCCAGGGTGTTTCAGCATCATAGATCGGGAAAGTACCCAAGCTGCCAGTTTCCCCATTTTACAGCTGAAGAAGCTGCAGCCTAGAGCATATGAGTGTCCTATCCATGGTCATACAGCAAATGAGTAGCAAACTCAGGAAGAGAAATTAAGTCTCCAAGGGCAGGATAGTGTTCTTTACCCACAACATCTCAACCAAGGGCTCTCAGGCTGCTCAAACCCAAGGACCACATGCCTGGCCTAACCAAACCTTCCTGGAACCTCTACCCCAACCTCAGCACACACAAGGCAGGGAAAATCAGGGGAGGGGCCCACAAGTCCCAGGGTAAGGTTGGAGCCCCTAGCTCTGAAACTTCCCTACCCTGTGTCCCTGGGCCGCTGCCTTCCAGCCTGTGGACACAAAAGTGGGCGGGCAGGTGGGCTCCAGGAATCCCATCTCCCATACTGATACTCCAGGCACCGTCAGCTGCATGGCCATTCCTGTGTCCTTAGCATTCACAAACCAACGCCCAGAAAAACTGCTGGAGGAGTTCCACATTCTGGCCACTTTGCAGTCATAACCACATCTCAAGGGAACAAGCACTTACCCTGATAGCTTCATGCCAGCAACCAAGCACCAGACCTACCAGCTCAACAGCCTCAGATCCCAGACGCAAGCCAGCGGGTGGGCACAGGAGCCAAACCAGACTCCAGTTGTAAAATACCACCCTTGTTGGTGTGTTTACATTGAAGAAAATCCTTAAGGGTTGTGCAGTAGCATCATAAAACCTCAGAGCCAGGGGGAGTTCATAAAACCGGGTGGTTTTCCCTGTAGTAAAAATCTACCATGCCTGCTTCATTTATTGGAGGCCAGGAATAACTTGATCGAAATTTTCATACTTCCTTATTTAACAAATGCTAACAAACCTGAGTTCATATAGTGTTTTCAAGAAATAGTACTCCAGGCACCCCGGGTAATTAGAACAGCTAATGTTTGGAGAACACTTACTATACAGCTTAATACACAGCAGGCATGCTGCTAAGCCCTTTGCACACAGTACCTCATTTAGCCCTCACAGCAGTCATGTGGGGATAGCCTGCTGTTATCCCATTTTACAGAGGAGGAAGTCAAGGCTTTGGGGGTAGGTAATTTGTCCAAGGTTAGAGAGGTAACAAGTGGCAAACTGAGGTCTATCTGGTTCCAAATCCCATTCCCCATCACAGAGCAAGATACAGCCCCATCCACAGAGGCTCTCCTTCTAGTGGGCTCTGGGCTTCCACTAAATCTACTCTCCTTGAAAGGGGCCAAGCAGGCCTGTTACTTCCGCTCTTTCCCAGATGCCAAAGAGGTAGCATTTCCCTGGTAGTTCCAAATAAACCAAGAGCCCAGACTCCACCCATGATGCTGCCCTGTCTGCTTCAGCTTCAGACCAAGGGCCGTGGTGACCCACATGTTGATGCCAAGTGAGGGTGACAGCCTGGGCGAGGAGGATTCCAATGAGAGGGGACCTGGCACACTCAACCCCCACTGACAGAAAGCCAGCTCTACAAAGGTCCGAGGGAGCAGGGACCCACTCCCCACTCACCTTGATGTGAAAGCAGAGCCAGCCCTTCCTGCAGGGGTGGGACTGAAGAGTTAGGGAGGGGGTTCTAATCTAGGCCCTAATCTAGGTCACCAGCCCTCTTTGGGAAATTCCCTAGACCTCCTTGGGATGTTTCCACATCTGTAAAAGTGGATGTAAATCCCTAAACTCCACAGGCAGGGGAGTATTGTTAAAGAGACTAAGTCACATTGACTTCTTCAAAGATCTTGAGAGTACAAGACATTTCCAGATGAGAGGTACCACTCGCTGTACTACAGCACCGATAAACAGCAGACAGCTCCCAGGATGCCCACCCTCTACCCGGAATGGCCTCCATGCTCTTCCAACTGGCAAGGTTCAAGGTACAGATCGAGCACCGCCTTCTTTGGGAAGCAGTCCTTGACCTCCTACCCCACACTCACAGGTACCCCTTGCTCCTCAGGTGCCCTCATGCATCACTCTGAACAAGAACTGTGCACCTACTGGCCAATTTCTCCTGCGGGCAGGGCTCCTTGAAGTGATGTCCTCCAGCCCCAGTTTGGTGTCTGGCATATATCAGGTACTCAATAAATGTTTACCAAATAAATAGTGTGAGTAATATTATTATCACTCTGCAATCTGTGAACAGGACTGCACCCTCCTTGGGTGTGGCTCCCCTCAAGGAGCTGGACTGACCAGGAGCATCGGAATGCCCAAACCTCCCCACACTATCTGCTTCCCAGCAAATGCTTCTCATACCTAAATACTAACTTCCCTCCAGGAAGCAAAGTCCTGGAGGATGCATGGGAGACACAATCCCTGACAGCCCCCCAAAGAGTTCTCAATCTAGGAATTCCAGTCCCAGTCCAGAGGCCCTAGGCTAAGGGGGGAGGTTGCCTGAAGAAAACAGAGCTTTCCTTATCTCATCCCTTCAAACATTTATTTTTATAGGTGCATTATTATCATGAGCATGCTATAATAGCACAGCAATATGTGTATACAATTTGGAAGTGAAAATACCCATGTTGGGAACACATAATCAAAATTTCTTTCCTGACAGGTATGCAAGTGCAAGTCTGGAGCCTAAAGGCCCAGTTAGGAAATGCACCAAGCCACTACAGTGAGAAAAGGGCAATAATGAAGTTTCCATCATTCATAGGGCAGGGGGCCACAAGGGAACAAAGACAGGGAAGTCTCTAAAAACGAGATGCTCAGGGCCCAGGGCCCAGCACAATCCCTGCTGGCGAAAGAAAGGACAGGAAAGAGAGAGGAAAAAGATGAGAGGGGCCATACAGTGAGACAAGGGGGAATTCTGGGCACTCTGAGAAGAGGAGATTTGTAGATGTGAAAGAGCAAGGCACTCTGGGAGAACACATTCAATATGGCTGTGCACTAAGATTCAAGGAATGGCGTCGGGTGGGGACAGGTAGCCAGACAGGTGGCTTGAGAGGCAGGCAAAGTGTCACATAGAAGAGGTGGGACTCTGACCTGCAGGCATAAGGAGTAGCCCACAACCAAATGCTAAAGATCAACTGACCTCCATTCGTCCATCAACTTGTCAACAAAAAAACACTTGATTTGGTAACATTTTGAGAGCTGTGTAACAGTAAAGTCCAGTACTTGGATGGCCCCATGCACAGGGCTGCCAAAGATTCTGGGCACAGGCAGAGGCCTTTCATGTCTAGACCCACAACCCTTTGGAGGGTAGTGCTTGTGGCAGCCTGTCCCCAGTAGTCATGCACAGGAGCAGCCACAGTAAGTAGGCACAGGAGGTGTACAGGAGAGAGGCACAGGTGAAGAAGTAAGCAGATTTGCTGGTCCCTACCAATATCTACAGCCTTCAAGGACCCCAAGAATCTCAGCCGATGGCTCTGAATGGGGTGAGAGGGCAAGGAGTCACTGGACTACAATCCCAAGAGCAAATCTCCCTCCTTCCTCTTGTCAGCCAGGAGTGCTAGAGGCCAGGAGGAATATCCCACTTTCTTCTCCACAACTGACTCATTGTAAAATCAGGGGTCGAAGGGAGGGATCCTCAAAAAGCAGAATCTGAAATGGAGGTTTGTATGCAGATGCAGTCAACACTGTGAGGGAAGCAGGCCTGGGCACAGTGTGGCTGGGCTATGACTCAGTTGCAACAGAGATCTCAGCCAGACTGGTGGGGAACTCTGGAGCTGAGGTGACCCCTCAGAGTTGTCCCAGATGGAGGACAGGGGGCCAGCCTCTATACCCCATTTTTGAATGGGGGTTACCTTGGGAGAGGAAGCTCCCTTCAGCTGAAGACAGTTCTTGGGGAGGGACTCAGCTAGAAGCTGTCAGAAGTCAAGGCTCATGGCAGCTGGAATGGGGTACTAAACTCTGAAGGGGGGTTGGGCAGCACATCAGAGCCTTTTCAATGCATCTCAGCATTTTCAAATGGTTCTCAAGAATTTTGTCTAGAACAGATTAGTCCAATGATCTCAGAATGAAATGATATGTAAAGTCACAGAGGAAAAGCACTTGTTTGTTATTTTTATGTCACTCATAATTAAACTGATAGGATCTAACTTTCTCTTTCCTGGTTTTAGATTATTTTTAGGAACACAATTTCACTTCAAAGAACCCATCAACAAGTCGCTCTGAATTTTCCATTTATTCCTCATCTCGAGCTCCTAGTTCACACATTTTTTAAAAGATCTATTTTTTGATCTGTAGACTCTAGCCACATCATGTGAGTAGATATTCACATTAAGTTGGGGAGAAGTTCTGAGTAATCAAATGGTTAAAACTTTACAGAAGGCATAAAAATAAAACATGAGAAATGTTTGTAATATTTCATAGTACATTAAAATCCACCCAGAATATTTTCCCCCAATATATGAGAAATGTATGTTTTTTGGGGGGAGGGGGGTGGTAAGGGATTGAGAAAGAAAAAAAAAAAGCACCAAGAAGAAAATAAGTTAATTACCCACTATTCAGAAATAAGCTACCCACCTTAACAAGTACATATACAGCCTTCCTTCTATTTTTCCTCCTTTTATATCATTCTTAATAATTAATTGGTATCATACTGTTTAACCTGTTTTTTTTCTGTTAACGATATATTGTGAACACTTTTTCAAGCAGTAATTCCTCACAGCAAGTTTTTGGTATTTTTAAAGGTCAATAGGTCTAAATGTGCTACAGTTTTCCTTACATAATATCCCAAGGTTGTATGTTTAGGATATTGGGTATTTAGGTTATTTGCAATTCTTCATCAGCCTAAATAATACTGCAATTAACCTTCATGGGGCAAAATTCTTTTTAAATCCTAGTTGGTCCTTAACCCAAAATTCAGATAACTTCACTGAATTTGCATCTTAGGAACCTAAATAACGGGTTCCTCATGCCTGTTGTATTGAGCTACCAGCCCAAAAGGAAGTGCTCAGACTACTCTTGGCCTCCTCAGAAACTCAAGAGATGACCCTTCCTTTGCTTTGCTGATGTTCTTCTACAGCACGAGTTGCTCCTGCAATCCCGGGATGGCTGAGGGGCCAGCTACCCCAGGCAGGTACCTTCCTGCCCACTAGCCTGCCTACATAACTGAAAGCTAGCTTTCCCCAGGTTTCCTTTGAATCTCCGATTTTTGGGCTGTTTTATAGCCAAGCAGCATTAACGCAGTTAAATCTAGATCTTTTACATTTGGAAATTTGTTTTATAGATTACAGATCTCTCAAGCTTTCATTATGTCTTGTCAGCTTTTGGAGATAGTCTTTACTTCCACACGACAGTAGTTCTTTAGTATCATCACCATCAACAATACCTACACTTTTTACCAAAAAGTTTACATGCACTGTCACATTTAACTCTCAAAAGCATTCTATAAAAAACTCCTAACCCCATTTGCTGGATGAGAAAACTGAGGTTCAACATAAGGCATCCAATCAATACACATAGCTTGCCTGACAGCACTCAGGATTCACACCCAATCAACTCCGAAGTCTGATGCCATTAGACTCAAACTTTGGGGATAAAACCTCCAGTTTTTATGAAGGCAGGAGACTGAAGCGAAATTCTCACATGGATGAGTTAGGGTGGAATGGTATACACCAGTTATGTAAATGCCATGGCCTAGTGCATCACGCTGTCCAACCAGGGAGAAAGCAAGAGAATGGTAGCTCCACAGGCGCCAAGCACACCAACAGGAAAGCATGAAGCTGATCTGTGATTGTGAGACCGCAGCACGTCAGTAATATCTTACACACAAAGTGAAGATGCCTTCGTTGCTTAAAGTATTATCGCTGCTAGTTTGGCCCATGAGAGACCGAAGTAGAGAGCTGAAATAGACCACAAAGAAAATCTGCTTGTCCAAGTCCCTCAGCTGCACAGATGAGGAAACTGAGGCCATCAGGTCACAAAGCCAGTAACCAAGGCTCTAGCCTCCCAACTCAGTGGTCCAAGAGATAACTCATAGCAGTATGTTTAACAAAATTCAGGAGAACTCTGTTAAAGACCCCAGAAGTAAATTTCTACTTTAAGAAAAAGCGACTTGAATTTTAAAGAAAACTGAGTGTCTAATTTAAAAAACTTTGATCAGTTATTTAGTCCAATGTCTCTTGTACATCTGACCCTCCCAGCCCCTCCCAGCCGCCCCCCCCCAAAAAAAAAGGTCAAGAGATTTAAACAAAGTCAACAGCAATAGCTAATGGGGTAATAAACTGTTTCAGTCCAAGGTTGTTTTGTTTTGTAAATTGACATCAGAGGATTATTACAACCTTAACCACAGAAGTCTGGGGCACACCCAGCATTACCCAGACACAAAAGCACTTGGCGAGGGCATGCGGGCGCGCGCGCGCAAGCGCACGCGCGCGCGCACACACACACACACACACACACACACACTACTAAAGAGACAGTTTCGCCCACATGCACTGGAGTCTTGACTTGTATTACAATGCTTCAGTTTCCAAATTTGGAAAATTACTCAGTGGGTCCTACTGGGCTCCAGCAGCCAAACTGCACTAGGTGTTGACAGTTTTCTTTATAACTTACTTTCCTTTTTCTTTCATTCATTTGAATATTACTACTCTATTTAGACATTGAGATATATCAGTGAATAAAATAAATAAAAATCCTTACCCTTCTAGAACTTTCTGTAGTGAAGGGAGATATCAGTCAACAAGTAAGTGAAACCCCACAGTATGGGGTGATGGTACAAAGTGTGTGGGGAAGATGAAGCTGGGCAGGGGACAGCAGCAGGGGGATTCCCTTTCACATGTGGTGGTTAGAGAAGCCCTTACTCACTCAGTGGTGGGAGTGGGCCCTGTGGGCACTGAGGGAAGAGCATTCCAAGGTGGGAACACTGGACATGCCTGATCTATTCAAGGAACAGGAAGGAGGCTAGTGGGGCTGAGGCAAAGTGAGAATGGTGAGGAGAGAAACCATAGCCTTGAGTTTGGCTTAGATACCTAGTGGGACGGGAGTCACTGGAGGGTTCTCAGCAGAAGGCTGACAAGAGCTGACTTAACATTTTTAAAGCAACCCTCTACCACTAAATCCTTCTCTGAACTTCACCAAGATCCTACCACACACAAGCATACACACACACACCAAGGCTACGAGGATCCCATTCTCTGGGTTTCTCTCCACAACCCTCATCTAACCACTCCCCTCACACCTCGCCAGCATGGTCAGTGTCCTGCAGAGAATGTCATCTAATGCAATGCCCCCAGCAACAAGCACCCCTAATGTCAGCAGTCACCCCCAACCATCAGTCCCGACTTGTGTGATGCAGTTGCCCCGCAATCGGTCAGGTGATCCTCATATCCAATGAAATTGTGATTCTCTCCTGAGCTTGCAGCTTGTGTCCTCTTCCCTCCAGCCAGAAGCCACCACACCCCCTGGGGACCTAGCAGGAGATCACCCCCTGTGGATGTCTGGGGTAACCACCTTTAACAAGAAGCCTGAACCACAGTCCATTTGTGTCCTATGGAAGTGCTTGAGGGGAAAGGGTGGCAGGGGTGGAGGGGTGGGGGGATTTGAGCAGGGAAAGCCAGGGGAGGGCCAGCATGGACCAGAGTAGCCCATCTCTGCCACCTGTCTGAAGAGAGACACCTTCCTTACCTCATAGCACATGCCCTGGAATGAACAAAAGGAAGAACAAAGAGAGGGGAGGTAGATGTGCAGAGGTCAACTCAGTTTCGGGTTCTGCAGCTAGAAAAAAACAAAACAAAACAGCCATCCGTGCAGCCTCTCCTCACTGATACAGGCTCTGGGAAACTCTCACCAGTTTGAAAAGTGGTCCTCGCCTCCCAGGATAGGGAGGAACATCTGTTGAGTACCCTTTGTCTTAGGCAGTGATCCCATTCTTGTCCCAGGAATGACCCCATGAAGTAGCTATGATAGGTCTCAATTCCCACATTAGCAAATGGGCTCCTGAATGTGAGGGGACCTGTCCAGGGGTCACAGAGTGACAGAGCTAGGACTCAGGCCTGGCTGTGCCCAAGACTTTATAGCCTCCAAATACATCCAATCTTCCTGGGGAGATAAGATCCCCACCCCATGCTACCAACAGAGCTCCATGACGGGTGGAGGGAGGTCAGGGGGGTTGGTGGCATTTGGTCTGTACTCTGCAGCCACAGACGGTAAAAACTCAAACCTGGGAGCTGAGGAGTCTCCTCTAGAAGTCCAGCACTACTTAACCTTATACGTGACAATAGCAATAACGGTAAACAACAACTCGCATTTATCAATACACAAAGCTCTGTTTCATGCGCTTTACGTGTTTACTCATTTAATCTTCACAGTAGCCTTAACTGGCAGGTACTGTGATTATCCCCATTTTACAGATGAAGAAACTGACACCCAGAAAAGTAAAATAACTTGATCAAGGTTGAAAACAGTCACCAGCACAGGCACAATGCAAACCTAGGGTGTCTAATCCAGAGGCCATATTCCCAACTCCTGCCCTAGAGGCCCTTTCCAGTGACCCACATTATTGTTCTAGAATATCATGAAGTTAATTTAGCACAGTACATCCTCATTAATTACTCAGCACTTACTATCTGCCAAGCACTGTAGTAGGCCCTGAAACTGCTGGACAAAGAGGTCACGCACAGTCTTTGTCCTTAAAGAGACAGGAAATCCTTTCTTTAGAGCTAAAGGGCTCTAGGTACCCTTCTTAGAGAACAGGAGGCTATCCCAAAGCATTTAGTGTGGCAATAGAGAGACTACCATGTGGAGAGGTAATGACATTTTGGGAGGGATGGACAGGAGTGGGGGGCAGAGAGGGGTCCACTGATTGCACTTTACTCTGTGAAGTCAGATTTGGTACATCTCCAAGGCAGAGCCTGCTGTGACTCAGAAACTGCAAAGGCACGTGGGCTCTGTCATCAACCAGACACCAGATTGAATCTCAGCTCTGTCACACCGTTGTGACTCCAGGAAGCTAATCCATCTCTCCAGGCCTCAGTTCCCTTCTATGCACTGACCTCGCAGAGCAGCTGGAAAGACCAGTGGGGTACAGTATTCTCAGAGCTATCCAAGAGCTCAGGACAGAGAACATTTAAGAAATGTTTGCTTTAGTCATGAATGTCTCCCTCACCACCACTACTGCCCTAACACCCACAGGACTTTTCTCAGAGTGTGGGCAGCAAGAACTGTAAGTGGAGCTGTAAGTGGCTGTCCAACACTTCCACATGAGCGTCTCTGAGGCAACCCCGGCTTCCTGGGGTGGCATCATGGGCCATGTTGACCTTTTGAGTATTTGGCATATTTGGCACCTTGGAGACAGAGCCCACAACAGTGGTTCTTCTTTCTGGGATGGCCCTTCATGCAAAAGACCTCGAGGCCAGGAGGACAGCGTGCTCCCTCAAAGGCTGGCTAGATCATGAGTCGCTGACTGGGCACCCCAGGGTTGCTCAAGTTGGGCAGCCAAGACTTGGGGAGACCTCTCAGTGCCAGGAAGGCTCTAATCCCATAGGATTGCTTGCTAGAAACCATACTACCTTCAGGAGGGGTGGCAGCTCTGGAAACTTCTCTGCTTCTCAACCCAACCTAATACTGGCTCAACAAAGGCCCAAACACTCTGGGTGAAGCTGCAGGACCAAGTCTCATTTTTTATTCTAGAAGGTTTGAGTTTTGCATCACATGGTTGATCCTTGAGCAATGAGAAGGGAAGAGGGCTGAGCAATGAGGGTGGAGACTCAGGGGGCAGGGGTCTCTGGTCAGGTCCACCACCATATCTCAGAATCAGCTCAGTGCCTCAAGTGTGGCAGGCACTCGAATATTTATTCCTTTAACAAATGCATGAATGAACAATAACAATAATAAAGAAATTTTCTTCCCACAACTCATTTCTCTTCTAGTTTTTTCCATCTGCAGACATATTTTTATATACTTATATAACTAAAATGCTGCATATGTGCAAAATGCACTGTATATATTTTCACTCAATTAACATCATAAATATGGTCATGGTTTTTGCTCAGTCTTCATAATTAATGACTGTGTACAAAACAATCCATCGTGTGTAAAACCACGGTTATGTTTAACTGTCCCCTCGCCTTGGATATCTGCCTTGTTTCCATTTGTTTTTCTGTATTACAGATAATGCAAATATCCTCACAAGTTTTGCTTTTTTCTTCTGCTGAATGATTGCCTTAGGATAAGCATCCCTGGGAGGATGGGCCGAGTTAAAGCATGGGCTATTGTCCTGGAGATACAGATGAAGAGAGGAAGACTAGAAAGGTGCAGGCAGGATCTACTCTCGTGAGTGCTCAAAAGCTTTATGGGATGACACCTTTAACGGATGGCAGAGCCACAGCTTGCCCCAGGCTCTGCCGCCCACCTACAAGGTCAGAAACAGGACTCTCTCCCAAGCACACTTTCAGTAAGTCACAACAGGGTTTTTGACAGCAGGTTAGTGAATGTAGCAATCCCCGAACTCCATGTTTTAGTAAGAAACAGGAGTTGAGTTTCAAAATCCCTTTTAGGTTCTGCAGGACGGAGGCCGGGCCCTCTGAAGAGCCCACACACCCGCCCGCCTCGTACCTCTCACAACCTTCTGCTCTCAGCACTCTTTCCTCGGCGCTCCTAGGCTCCAGACCCAGGTCATCTGTGTGCAGGTGGTACCAGAGGGCTGCGCCTCCTGAAGTGTTTCACCCAGGGCACCTCTCAGCCTCCCCGGCCCCCACACTCTGGCCTCCTAGAGGGTTTTCAATAGCCCAGGCATACTTCTTTGGCCTCTGCACTTGCTGAAAGCTTTTCTGAATATAACCCATGGCATCCCTCAGCACCCTTTTGAGGTCTCTACTCAAATATTACCTTCTCTGCAAAGCCATCCTGATCCCTCATTTAAAATTGTACCACTCCTTGCCCCTGGCACTCTTCCCTAATTTCATTTCTTGCATAGCATATTCACCATTTAACAAACGATATACTTTACCTATTCACTTATATCTGAACATCTCCTCCTGACACCAAAACCTAAGTTACAAAGCCAACATTTTTGTACATTTTGTTCACTGTTTTTTCCCTAACATTTAGAAGAGTTCCCAGCCCACAGTGGGTACTCAGCGCATAATGGGTGCTTATTAGATACTTGTTGAAAAAACTCTGTTCCAGATATTGTGCTTTACATGGCTCATTTCACTTAACTGTGAACAACAATCCTACTAAAATCCCCATTTACAGATGAGAAAAGTGTTGCTCAGACAGGTTAAGCAACTTGCCCAAAGGCACACAGCTCCACCAGAAAGGGAGTGGAGTCTGAACTCAGGTTGTCACGCACTAGAACCTGGGCTCTCCCCTACCATAGGGTCTGCTCACCCCCTTGGCCTTTCATCAAAATACAGACAAGTCCCACGAACCCGCAGAGCTTTCCAGAACGGGGCCAAGCATCCACCCTGCTATCAAAATGAGGAAGAGGAGGCAGGCAAGAGCAGTGAGGCCAAGCAGTGGGCTGAACCCAGGAGCCCATTTCTACTCTATTTCCCCCGAGGAACAGCGAGGCAGACTTTCAGAACACAAGCACAGCCTAGTTTGGCAGCCACAGGGTGACAGGGGCCAGTTTGCTGTGACAAGTGGAACTGGGGCTTTGACGAGCTGGGTGCTAAGAAAACAAATCCTGCCAGACCAGGAAACTGCTTAAACCAAACAGTGCCAGAGAGGAAGTTTAGTTTAAGCTGTTAGATGCCCGTGATAAGGTCTGGTCATTTGAGGCCATCTAAGTCTTTTTCTAAGAACACTCAGAAGCCCCTCTGGTTTAGGGGCCGAAGGTGGGGGAGGGTACAAAATAAACTGGTGCAAATGAGCCAGTTTCCATTAGTTGCATGGCAAATCATAGTTCACATGGCCTTCAGCTCACAGGTACTGTGAGTAAACGATGTCTTTGACTTTTAGTTTTTTTGTTCTTTTTTTAAAACTACTTCCTAAAACTCAAAATTGTCAAAGATGAAGTTGCAAGACTTGCCCAGTACTTTGTCTCAAATGCTCACCTCTCCTCATAAACCACGAGGCCAACCACACAGAAAAAGTTTCCTGTCCCCTAAAAAGACAAGTTTCCATTCGCTGATGGATTTTTCCTTGCCCTGTTCAGCCCCCTTGGCCAGGGTGAGTCAGGGTCACCAAGGGGAATCTCCCAAGGGACTTGTCATCTTTTTTTTTCTTTTTCTCCTAAGATTTCCACTAACATTTAAATTACAACCATATCTACAAGTCATCTCCCTCAGGCCCCAGTGCTACCAACTATGATGCCTTTCTAACCAGAGTGCTTCAAAACAGAAGCCAAGTCCTTTGAGATGGAATCAGATAAGAGCCTTTGTTCTGAACCAGCAACCCCTCTCCACCCCACACAAGGAGGATGCTCCTCTCCCATCTTCCTTCTCAACTAGGAGCCATCACCTCCTTTCTTCTGGAAATGGTCACCTGCTAATCTAGACTTTAATACTCCAGGCATCTCATCCTGATTAGGACTTTGAGGTAACCTCACTCAAATGGGTGAGGAAAAGTAGAGATTTTTAGACTCTTCTCCACAAGCATTATTTCTGCTCAAATGCTGAGCATTATCAAAGCCTTTTATGACTTTTCTCTGTCTGTGACAAGGTCCAAGGTCAAGCGGACTTTGAGGGCTGCAATGAAATGAACACAAATGTAAATTCTAGATCTGAACCCCAGCTCTACCAATTACTATAATTTTGAACCTTACTTCTTCATCCACAATGTGGGCTAATCAAGTTATCATTACTGAATAGTCAACTAAGTGATATCCTATAAAAAGTCTGAAATGTTAAAATTGGACAAGCCTATCTTAGGTCAGCCATAACTGAGGGAGAAGGACATGGAGAGCCCAACTTATTACATTCCTAGATTCTGGCCTTCCCTGCCCATTTGGCAACAAGCTCACACACAAGGAACTCAGAAAGCCATTAACTCTGGTCAAAGCTGGCCCAAATTCAATGGCATCAGGGCACCCTGTAGCTTAGGACTCATCTGACCTCCTCCAAACAATATGGCAGCCAATTTCTTCCACCAGGCCCATTTCTTAGAACTGACATGGGGTCATGGCTCGCTAGGTAAATACACTCTATGCTGTTCCAAAGTTGAATATCTTGAAATATCTGCTCAGACCTCACATCGTCACTCTTTGCCCCATCCTAAGAGAAAAAAAAATAATGAAAAGTCTATATTCCCAACAAATGTCACAAATCAGAGTCCCCAGTCAGGGAAGACTTGGGCAGAGCCGAGTAGTAGCTCAATAAAAAGGGGGTTTCCCATGTCTATTTCTCAGTCTTGTTTTTCATAAGTGGTACCTTGATACTCATACTTGGTATCAATAGCCCCACTTCTGAGCTGGCAGCCTCAGTTCTCAGGGCCCCTTCCCTTGCAGGGTCAGACTGCCAAGCCTTACAGTGGAGAAGAACTAAGTTTCAGTTAACACGGGGGAAGCTGGCAGCATACAGCACTGCTTGGTTCAAATCAAAAAACATTTCCTGAGTCCTTGCACACCTCAGAATGTAGAGATGAGTCAGCTGTGCGCCATGATGCGCCTTCATTCACACCTTACAGGCACCTTCTATAGGTTTACTCATCTACAAACTCTCCCACTGAGCTGACGTTCTCATTCACTCTTACATCCCAGAGCAGCGCCTGGAACATAACTTAGCAAGAGGGGTGGGAAGGCAACAAATATTTGTTGAATTAGTACATTAATTCTTTACCATGGCCTAATTTGAGGAAAATAGCCCCAAGCACCTACTTACCTCCTTGACCTCATGGCCAACTATTCATGGCTGACTACAGGCCTCAGGGGCCACCACTTCCCACTGTGATCCAGGCACACTAGCCTTCTTTCTGGTACTTGAGCACCAAGTCCATTTCTGTCTCAGGGCTCTTACACAGGCTGATCCCTCTGCCTAGAATACTCTTCACCCAGGTTTTCACAAGGCTGCTGCCTTTTCATCTTTAAAGACTCAGCTCAAATGTCACCTTCTCTGGGAAAGAGGCTTCCCTGATCACCCCATCTAAAGTAGCAACTTTCTCCCCACCCCCATTGCTCTAACCCACTTCCAGTTTTCTTTTCTCAGGCTACTTTTCTCTATCTATTGTCTTGTTTTTTATCTTTCTCTTTCCACTAAAGGAACCACTCTGTCTTCCTCACTGCTCTTTTTTTTTCCAGTGCCTAAACAGTGCCTGGCACTTGGTTGATGCTTAATAAACAGTCACTGAATGAATGGACAGAAGAAAGAAATAAATGGCAAATTCAAGATGAGCAATTATACCTTAAGTACCTTATAATTTTATTTGGCAATTATACCTCAATAAAGCAGTTGAGAGAGAGAGAGAGAGAGAGAGAGAGAATATGAAAGAAAAGAAAAGAAAAGAAAAGAAAAGAAAAGAAAAGAAAAGAAAAGAAAAGAAAAGAAAAGAAAGGGAGGGGAGGGGAGGGGAGGGGGTAGGGGAGGGAAGGAAGGAAGGAAGGAAGGAAGGAAGGAAGGAAGGAAGGAAGAAAGAAAGAAAGAAAGAAAGAAAGAAAGAAAGAAAGAAAGAAAGAAAGAAAGAAAGATAGATAGATGGAGAATGGTTTAACAAGACCAAAAAAGTGGAGGTCAGGGGAAGGCAAGAGGCCAAAATGGATTGCAAAGAAAATATGAGATATTCACCCAGGAGTACAATTTTTAGGATAGCTATCATCCAAAAAGGATAAAATGGAGAATAGTTCAGCAACTACCATCAAAAAAATATCCATGCTCTTTGACCCAGTAATTCCATTCCTGGGAATTATCCCAAGGAAATGAATTCAGAATAGGAACAAAAATAAAGAGGCGCCTGTACAAAGATGATTCTAGTCATGTTGTTTATAATAGCAGAAATCTGGAAACAACCGAAATGTCCAATAACAGGGGAAATGCTTTGGCAAATTATAGCATATTCACTGGATGAAATATCATGCAGCAATTAAAATGACCAAAAGGAAAAAAAAAAACATAGAAACATGGACAAATGTTTTAGAATAATGGTAATGAGAGGGAGTTAAAAATACTGAATTTTAAAAACTGTCCAGCACATCTTCTGTATGTCAGCACCTCCTCACAAGAGTATAAAATAAACCATTCTTATACCCTTTTAACTAACAAGAACACTGATGTTAAGAGCACTAACGATCTTGCTCAAGGTCACAGAGCTAGCAAGGGATAGTCAGGATGTGAATGTGACCTTCTCCACCCAGGGCCCATGCATACCCTGAAGTCCTCACCATAGCCCTCAATGTCCATCTAAGTGTTTGAGTGCTTGAGACTATTCTTTTCCGTAATGACATCATGACTGTGCGAGGGAAGCCAAACTCAGAGATCAGAAGCAGCTAGTGACACAGAGCCTGAGAAACACTTGTAAGAATATAGCAAAAAGCAGAGTAAAACAAAACAAACAAAAAACAACATGGAAAACCACCTTTGTTGGGGTCAAGAGACCACAGAAAAAAGAACTGAGAGTGGTAAGCAAAACCAGGCTTCGGGAAGGATGGAGCAGAACCATGAAAACCATGAAAGTCAAGGAAGTCCCAGCTGCTGCATCCCGTTTCAAGGCTAGAACCATGGAGATGAGGGTTCGCAAGGAGCTCCTGGTGAGCAGGGTCTGTCTGTAATCACCTCTCCTCCCAGGGCACACACACAGTGGCACTCAATAAATGTTGGCTGAAATACACTCATCTCATGACATGTGGATAAAGTAATGAGGAAAGGTAGAAGAGGCAATACTGAAGCAAGGGAGAAGAGAGGACTGGAAACCAGGACTGTCAGTGTGACTCTGCAGGGTCAGATGCAAGTCTCCATTAAAGCCACTCATCTCAGCCTCAGGAGGGGCTGTGGGAATAAGGAAGGTCATGCACCATTCCTTGACTCCAGCTGAAAACAGGTTTCAGGTGCAGCATGAGATTCAGCTTACAGAATGAGATGGTCTTCCTGTGATGGCTTCCAGAAGCATGAGTAAGCTTCAGGGGAAAATTGAAATAATCATTTCATAGGAAAAGGTATAGAAATTCCTCCCAGCCTCCTGGTGTAGATACAGCTCTGTTTGGAGGCTGAGGGCTGAGCTAGACAACATCGCCAGGTCACTCTGCTTCCCTCAGACCAACTGCCTGGAGCCACCATTCTCAAAACCAGGCTTACTCAGAGCATAAACGCCACAGATGACCCAAGACTGGCCAGAGTTGCTGAGGCTGCGGGATCACTACGTGAGGCTCTATCAAACCTTTCTCTCTACTTTTGTGCATGTTAGAACATTTCCATAATAAGGTTTTTGTTGTTGTTGTTGTTTTAATGTAAACTCAAACCTAGGCATTTTACTTAAGAATCAGTGGGGCCTGGCCCCAGCTTTGGGTCTGCCCTCTAGAGAATACCGTCTTTAAAAAAAAAATTCTATGCTAATTGATTTTCCAGCTGGGAAGAGTTTGCAAATGCAAGTCCAGAAAAAGAGGCAGATAATTAAGACTGTCCTGGTTTAAGTCACAGGTTAGTCTCTCCTTAGCCTGTGACTCTGAGCAAGTCACTTTACCTCTCTGCACCTCAGTTTCTTCAACTGCAAAAATAGAGAACAATAGAACCTTCCTCACAAGGTTGTGAGCAAATGCCACATAAGCTCCTAACAAGGGGGCCAAGCATGGAGTAAGCTTGCAGTAAAAGTGAGCTATTATGACACATCCATTTTGTAACATGTATAAATATTCATTTTGGAAACCACACGTCCATTTGATCAGCTATCTGGGGAAAATGAAAAGGAGTGCACCCCGCGCTCTTATTTCTGAGACAGGTAGAGGTTTGGAGTGCACAGTGAGCGTACCTAGAAAGGCCCCAGCCAGCCCAGGCCAAGGGGCTAGAGAGAGCTCCTCCTATCAAAAAGCCAGCACCAGAAACAGGAAGCTCCTTCCTTTCCTTTCCATTCTGAGCCAGCATTTCCTTTTTTGTTTTAAAAAGCATTCCTTGTCTACAGCCCAGCCCTTCCCCTGCCTTCCACAGTCCTGGGCTCAATCACACCCACAGGCATCTGCATTTCTCTTGGATTGTTTTCTGCCCACCATCAGGGTCATGAGGTGCTTGGCAGACCCTGAGTGAGCATGCCCTTGGCACCAGGCTAAATGGCACGCAGGGCCAAGAGGGGACAGGACACAAGGACTCCAGGCACACAGACCTCTCTGAGCACATTTTCTTCATCTTGTTGGAAGGATTAAGTGATATATGTCTTTAAGCGCTAGTGTGTACCTAGAACACACTCTGCTTCCCTCTGTAAAGTACCTCCCTCAACAAAAGGCAACCTTGCAATGCTGGGTAAGTATATAGGGTCGCCAGCCTCCCCTCAACCCACCAGATTTTAACAGGAACCACAAATGGAAGGAGCCTCAGTATTATAAAAACAACAGTTGCTGAACTAAGCCAATGATTTCTTGTCTTTTTCCCTGTTCATGGCTTAAGGATATGTTTACCCAACTACCTTCAGTGGAAAAAAGGTCCCCTGGACAAATAGGTTTGGGAACCCTTGCTGTCAGACTTCTCTGAGCCTTTAAAAAACTAACTTTCATCTCAGGAATCTCCAGGAGGGAGACAGCTGATGGGTCACATTCTCAACTACTGGAAGCCCTCTTTCGCAAGAGCATCTTGCAGAAGACAGTACATGAAGGGCTGCATTAAGCCCTTTCAAGGGTGGAGGGGAGAGGATCCTCAAGATAGTGAGCACCCAATGCATGAGAATACCCTAGTTACTTTTTTTTTCTTTATTGTGAATATTTTATTTAGTCATTTTTGTTTACAATTGAAATTCTAAGAATTCAAAATTAATATCTGTGCCCATTAGCTTCTTACAGACATCAGAAAAAGTTTCAACCTTGTGTTCCACATTGTTCCACTGAGAGTCGTCCAGGTGTTGAACCTTTATGAGCCGGCTGGCGTCCAGCTTCACGCAGATCCTCTTGCCCATGATTTCACTTGGGGAAACCAAGTCCTCCAGGATCGTATCGTGCAGGGCTGTGAGGGTGCGGCTCCTGGGACGCTTTTGCTTATTTTTTTTGTATGGCTTTTACGCATTGGCTTAGGCAGAATTCTCCTCTGAGCAATAAAGATGACATGCTTTCCACTGAACTTTTTCTCCAATTTGCACACTAGACGGGCTTAGATTTTCTGGAAAGACTTCAGTTGAACAGGAACAAAGATTATAATAGCTTTCCGACCACCGCCAACTTCAATTTCCTTGGCTGCTGTTTTATTCAGCTCCCGAAGCTGGGCCTTGAGGTCCAATTTCATCTCCAGCTCCAGTAGTGCCTGAGAGATGCCGGACTCGAACTCGTCCGGCTTCTCAACACTGGGCTTCATGATTTTTGCGCTCAAACTGAACATGGCATTCTCCTAAGTGAGCCCGCCCTGGGAAAAGCCCTGTAACTTTTTTTTCTCTGGTCAGCAAAACTCTGGGTGCACCATGAGTGAAGCTGGTCCTGCTAATCCATATCAAAAACAAACCCAAATTAATTGGCTAAATTGGGACTCAAAACCTCCAGGTGCCTTGCTAAAGAAAGCCCCACCACTCTATAAGCAGCTTATCTCATCGGCTTTGCAGAAAGCAAAACCCTCATGATCAATGTTGCAGACTCAAGTCTGTAATTTATGCTGTATGAAAAGTTATTTTTCCTAACCATAGCTGGGCTACTCTACATGATGCATTATGCTTTATGTCCCTCCATTTTTCTAAAACTTTAAACACAAGTCAATTCATTCTTGCAATTATTCTGAAGGTGGAAAAATGAAAGTGGGGGAGAAAAACAGCAAGCAAACAGAATGACTTCAACTCCATGACTTTAAAAGGCAATCCACCCAGTTAAAACACACTGCCACCCACCAAGGCCAGGACAACAAATACAGAAGTATATTAAACATATAGGTTTTAATTCAAACTGGCAGCAGTTTGATTTTTTCAATGCAATGAAAAAAAGTCATGCCTGGGAATAAATGACAAAGCATTTTTGATACCAACATCTGTCCTCAGAGCATGCCTCTTTATCTCTACCTGGGGTCTGGAATAGGGGAGAAAGACAAGATGGACACAAAGACACTGGAGAAAAAGGGTGTAACTTCTGAAGCAGTGGTAAACTATAATATTATCTTGACATTAAAACCAACAACAATGTCTCATGATATAGAATGCAAATTCTGCACAGATTGAAGACAAACACTAGGCCGAAGAAGAGTAGAGGTTCACCCACCCAAGTTCCAGGGGATCTTTCAGTAGAAGAATGAGAAGCCCTTGAAAGTACAAAATAGGTTAGGTTCAGAGTTCACTCAGTCTGAGCCAACTCTTTGGGCAGACTGGCTTTCAAAAATGACCCCAATGACAGGACATCCCAGACTACTTCCCAAGAATCTCTTCAGTCCCCAGGGTCCCTGAGACATAGAGATAGGCTAGGAAAGCAAACCCATTTGCTTTCTCTTGCAGGAAACTCCTTGAGGCCAAAGATACCCCCAAACACTCACGGGGGTAGAATGGCAGGCTGCTGCTTGCCATCAGTCAAAAAGGTATATTATCTACTTCAGCGCATGAGCCCTCAGGTCTGACTCCCAGCTCAGTGCTCCTTTATGGAGCACTAATCACTTCTCCACTTTTTGTTAAGGTTATTCACTGATATATATTCCTAGTAAGTCACTTCCCCTTTAGGTCTTTAGTTTTCTCACCTGCAGAAGGGGCTGGACCAGATGGAAATCTCAAGATCCTTTGTAGCCCTCCTAGGAATCCAGGACTCTACTAAATCAACCCCAAATTCAAAGCATCCCGAATAGCTCTGTGATCAATATTTATGGTTAGTGAGGAAACTCAGACATCTTTCATGAGCTCAAGTGATGAAGACCTCATCATATGATTGTACACTGCCCTGAGAGGACCAGTCCCTGGACACAGAAAAACCTGACATCCATCCCCCTACCCATTGTCTTGATGCAAGGTCCCTCTTCCAATTGGTCAGCCCAGGAGGACCCCCCTCTTTTGCTGCAGGCAACCACAAAACTAGAACGGCCACAATTTTTGCCACATAACCCAGAACCTCAGCCATGGGGGCCATGTCCCATCTCCTATTTACACTCAACCTCAGGGTGGACACAGATGCAGGGGGCAAAAGGACATATGCCTAGAAGCTGCCATTTAGAAATCCTGGCATTCCTGCTGGGGAGGGGGGAACAGAGTAGGCCCTAAAGATTCTAAAGAATAGGACGGACATTAAATGTGTCAGCATACTTTGAGCCAGCAAATTCCACTTCTAGGAATGCACTCATGCGCTCACTGCAACACTTGGCAACAGCCTGAAAGGCCAACAGTGGGGAGACTGGTTCGATGAATTTATGGCATGACCACATAAGGCAGCCACTAACAGTGATGCTGCAGATCTGTGTGTATTAATGTAGACAGAAGGCATGTATAAACCAATGAGCATGGTAAGCACATATACATATTTGTATACAAATGCAGAAGATAAAAACACTGAAGAATGTACAGAAATGCCCACACCTACAATGATTGAAGAACTTTACACTGTTGCATTATATCAGTCAGTCAACAAATATGTCTTGCCATTAAAAAAAAATCTGATTAATGATGCGCTAATGATCTATATATTTTGCAAACCTGTTTTTAAGGTTATATAGTTATTTCTCAGGAACTAATTAAATATTAGCTATCACAAAAAAAGATTAACTGACAGGTGACATTATGGGTGATTTTATTTTTTTATTCATCTATATTTTCTTTTTTATACTGAAAATATATCATATGTATTTTATAATATTTTAATAAAACTAAAAAGTTAAAGAATATACTGCTAATCAGAGGAATTATTCAAAAAGAATGAGGCAGGTATCCATTAAAAAATTATGAGTGATTTGATCTCTAGGCAGCTTCTCATTTCTCAAAATGAGACCAACACAGAGCTGGTTGCATCAGTTTGCTGACAGAGAGACCTGTCTTTGAGGGCGTGCTGGGCTGTACTTTAGGGGAGCAGCCCGAAGCCTGAGCTCAGAAGCTGGACAGCCCGGGGTGACCACCAGTAGGCCCAGTCATCTGGAATAGAGTTAGGAGCCCCTGGGCAGGCCCTTTTCGTTACGGCCACTTCCTTGGGCTCAGCAGCCATGACCCTGACCAGAATCCCCTACCATGGTTTTTAGAGGTAATCGGGAAGTTTAGAACATGAGGTCTGAGGACCAGCCAACCTAGGTTCAACCACCTACCAACTCAGTCTCTTAATCCCTCTGAGCCACAATGTTTTTATCTGCAAAATGGGGACAAAACCTCCTAGGGTCCTTGCGAGCATTAAATGGGGCAACATATGTCAAGAGCCTAGTGGAGCACTCAACACAGAACAGGTGACCGAGAATGTCTCTTGTCCCCCGTCTGTCCTCACTGTGCATGAAGGACATTTCCATAACCCCAAAGGCACCTATATGGCTTTCCCTCGGAACTGAATGTAGAAAAGGATTCTAACCAGCCTATTCTGAAAGGATGTTCTTTTTTAAAAGCACTCTTAGAGAGACATGGCCACAGCCTTTGTTACTTTCCTCTACCAATGCAGACACTGCCACCAAGGACCAGGGCCTCTGCAGTCTCTCTCCAGACGACAGCCAGCAGGTAGTTCCAGCATACTTATGGTGGGAATGAAGCTTTCCTGGATTTTGAGGCAACGAGGAGAAGGAGGCATTCACATCACTGTCTCTGGGCTCCTGGCACTCACACTAAGCTGGGCTGCGGCTCTGATAAGGCCTCCCTCCAGCAGCTCCTAGGCTCAGGGAGACTGTAGGTCCTTCTCCAGGCCACCTCCAAGGAACACTGGTGGCAAGTTTCACCATGGAAAATGTTATCAAGGCGAGAGCTGACACCAAAGGGGAGAGAGAGTGCCCTATCTCTACATCCCTTCAGGGATAGCTGGGGTTAAAACCGTCAGCAGGGGGTTAAAACTATAGCTATGGAGCAGAAGTGGAGGAAGGCCATACTCTGAGACAGTGGTTGGGTGAGGAAAGGGAAACCAGGTTCTGCCAAGAACACGTGACTCGGGACAAGTCATCACCAAAGCTCTAGGAATATTCCACAAAACCAGAAGGTTAGACTGGTCCATCGTTCAGTCATATTCCCAATTCCTAAGCACTCTTAACAAGTCAAGCTACAGGAGCTGCTACTTTTTGTTTGTCTGCTCCCCTACTAGACTGAAAGTGTCCTCAAACACCAGCACAGCATCCTACCTATCTCAGAAACCTTGCCGGAGTGGCTGCCACTAAGAGCTCAGTAAGCAAATCAGTAATAACTGGAGGATCCTCAAAAGGATCTGATCTGTGAGCACAGATGGCACCCCTCTCCTTTCCCAGCAGTTTTACTATCCAGATGCTCCAGGGGGCATCGTGAGGGGGCCACAGGGAGAGCTCAGGTCCTCCACAGAGCAGGGTTCTGACCTCTGCCACAGCTGAGCTGAGTGAAGGTCAAGCCTGCCTGATCTTCCCAGTAGCTGCAGCCACTACCCCTGCAACAGGCATCTCCTGGCAACTTCTCAGGAAAATAGCCAGTGAGTAGACACTGCACCTACCACAGCTCCCTAGCATCCCCTTTCCAGCAAGGCCTATGGGTGAAGTCTTTTGTGGACCTTTTCTCCAGGTCAGCTTGCTTAGAAAGGACTTTCCTCTAGAAGAGCACAAGGTAGGGAGACCAGGTGTAGTAAGTGCTGTCTCTGGAAATTACTAGCAGGCTGGCAGAAAAGGGCAAAGCTGCAGTGTCTACAAAACATGATCTCCGTAAGGTACCACTGCCTCCCCAGTGCCCAACACAGACTCAGCCCAAAGACGATGAGTAAATGAGGAAATGAACTGGTGTGGGGCTCCAGGCCCAGCCATGAGGCCAGCTAGGTGTCCTTATGTAAGCACATCTGGGGAATGAGAACATTTTATCCTGCCTCAGTGGAGTTCTCAGACCCCTAGGAGGGTCTGATGAAGATGGGGTACTAGGTTCTGCTGAGATGAAGTACCCTCACAAGTTCTGTTTACAGATTCAGAACTTGAGTTCAAATTTTATCTCCCCACCACCAGAAAGAAAAACTGTGTGTGTGACAAACATTGGTAGATTTCCAGGAAAAAATCGTCTGATTGAGAAGGGTCCTGTACACTGGCTGGCAGGTAGGAGGTAAACATTAAAACTTGGTTCTTTGACTCTTTTGGATCCAAACTGGACCACTATGTGGAGAAAGTCATCATAGGCAGTCAGACATGGCGGACTGCTGCACACCATCACAATCTGTAATCGCAGGCACCAGCAGCTGGGCTCAGGGTCAAAGACTTGCAGGGGCATCTCATGTGATATTTTTCCCACTCAGCACTTATTTAATGAGGGCCAGAGTGGGCTGGGATTCCTAAGACTTTGGAAGAAGTCTGGAGCAGTTGTGTAAGCCACGCCCGCTGGTCAGCCCCTTCTTCAAAAGCCAGGAATCCAGTGTTGCAAGCACAGTCTCTGGAGGCCCTTGCCTGGTATGTGAGAGGAGCCTGCAGAACAGGAAAGAAAGCCAGAGTGGACATCACCACTGCCTCATGTGATCTCACCACATGCTTCTGGGATGGTTTCCTGGCCTGTATCATCAGCCTCTCAGAAATAAGAGCCAGCTGTAGAAGTGACCGTGTGGCATAAATGACATTGGACACCCACTAGGGAAAGTGTATAGGCAGAACCTCTTCTAGGAAGAGTGCAGACTTACAGACTCATGATAACACTGTAAGTTTAAGCAGTCTCATCCCCATTTTACAGATGGGGAAGCTTGAGATTCAGAAGTCTTGGGACTTGCCCAAGGCTACACAGAACTGGGACCCAAAACCAAAGCCATGGGCTTTTCTTCTGCTACACTGCCTCTTGATCATCAGGATTCTTTGAGTAATAAACCTCCCCTCTATTTTATCAATTTGGTAAAACTGGACTTTAGAAACATTCTTAAACAGAGAATATTCTTTAAAATTTTTTTCTTGTTAGTTTTTTAAATTAAATTTATTGGGGTGACATGAGTTAATAACACATAAATTTCAGGTGTACAACTACATAATACACCTGTAAACTCTATTATGAGCTCACCACCCAAGGTCTAGTCTCCTTCAGACCCCCCTTTAACCTTCTTTGTCCTCTCCCAACAACTCTTCCCCTCTGGTAACCATCATTCTGTTTTCTGTATCTATGAATTTGTATATTAAACAGGGATATTCTTAAACAGGGATATTCTTATTCAGCCCAGCTGAGGATCCTTCACCAAACCACACAATTTAGAGCTAAAAGAGCCTACAGAGATCCACTCCAGCCACCCTATTCAGGTGAAGAGGCTGACGTCTCCAGGGTGAAGTGATTCATCCAAACTAGCTTCTGAGGTCTAAATTACCATCCCCAAAACAATCCAGGTCCCTCTTTCTCAGGGAGTAGGGTGGACTTTAATCCACATAACAATGGAAAAGATAGGATCTGGGTATTGGTCCCCAGTTACACTGCAAATCCCCCTCCAAGGCTGGCCTTTGGAAGGGTTTCTGGCTGCCAAAATGATCATCCAATAAACACTCAGGAGGGAGGCCACCAAAGGAACCAGCTGAGAGACCTAAATAGCTGGATGCTCTGGGGTGTCATGATGTCACTCCTTCATCAAAATGAATGACTTTGGAAGTCACGGTATCAAGAGGGCAAAGGACCATTTTCAGAGAACAAACAGCAAACAGTTCTCCTGTATCCACTCTGCAAACCAGGAGCACTTGAAAACTACATGGGCACAATCTGAGAGAGGCTGACACAGAGCAAGTTCTCTTATCCCAACAACACGGTAGTCCTACCAGACACATGCTGCTGGACAATGACCCCCTCCTCCCAGAATTAAGCCATACAGGCTCCCTATTGTGTTAGTTTAAAAACTGAACTTTGCTGGCCAAACACACTGGGCTATGTTCAAGAAACCAGTTTCTGTCTCCACTTGGAAAATAGAAGCATGCCTGCAGAAGGGACAGTTATGGGAGGTGGTGGGGGGAAGGTTGACTGGTTGTTTTTTTAAGCAAAACCCTGGTCAGTACTGCTACAGCAACTGTAACAAAAATAATAGCCAGCGCTGATTAGATGCTTCCAGTGTTCCTGGTTTTATAGCTTAAGAAAATAAAACCAAAGGAGACAAGTCACCCCTAAGCATTTTATATCAAACAAGGAATCACATTCGTAGTATGCACAGAAGATTGGGTCTTGCAGTAATTAACCACAAATCACCAGCTAGCCCTATGACAGCTGGCAAAGGCAATTAGCAATGGTGTGTGTTTGGGGTGTGGGGGGTGGAATTAAGATTTTAATAAAACAAAACATCCCCAGATCTACAGAAGGCCAGATGTAGCAATGCAATGTAGAGCCCCTTCTTCAAGTCCAAGTTAGCTATTAACTGGTCTTTGGAATTCCGCAGCCTTCCTAGACAAAAGCAAGTTGGGAATGCACTAGTTTCCCACTATTGTGTATGAAGGAGGGGGAGACTCCCCCTTCTGAGCACCCAACACTTTTGGCTCCTTCTTCCAAATCTTTTTAATACTGCACTTCCCAGCTATAACTTGAGAGAGAGGGGCAGGCATATCTTATTTCTTCTTTACATTAGAGGCTGTCTCCACTAGGAACCTTTAAATAGTGTCATCTTCTCCCCAAAGGCTTGTTCCCCAGCATAATCCTTCCTAAGCCAAAATCCAGTGTTTGAAAGGGAGTGGGGAGGGTCGGTATGAGCAGTAAAACGCTGTGGCAGTGCGAAAGGAAAGCACCAAACGCCCGAAGAGCAAAAATGCAGTTTCAGCAAACACTCTGAAAAGCGGCAGACAAGAACCTGGAGGAGAGGAAAGGAAGGGACAAGACACTGGACGAGAGGAAAGGAAAGGACAAGACAGGGTCTGGGGCGTGAGGGGAAAGCAGGGGACGACGGGCCTCTGCTCACACTTCAAGGGGACCTACCCCGGCCCCGCCACCTCAGCCTAAGGCTAAGTCACACAGGGAAAAGTCCAGCGTGTGACTCAGTGGGAGAATGCGTCCTGAGGCCCGGCAAGCTTGAAATGGGGTGGGAGCAGAGGTGGGAAGGCAGGGGATGTCCACGCGCAGCCCACCCGCTCTCTGAGCATCCATCCCAGTTCTCACTCCGCTCCGCCCCTTCCCCCAAAATTCGTCCAAGGTGAGAGGCTGGTCCAGGATCCTCAAGCTGTAGCATCAGAAAGTGAAGGCAAGAGAGGAAGCCTCAAAGAGGGCGACCCAGGCTCAAGGATGCAACTGAGAAAGAAGTGAACTGAGGCAGAGAAGGAAGTGTTGGGGGCCGCTTCCCAGGCCGCAGACACCAGTCTCCTCAGGCCCAGCCTGGGTCCCCTACCCTCCAGCGTTGTGGCCGTCTTACCTCCAGGGTCCTGATCTCCTGCTGGGTGAGGTCGTTAGACACGGCGCATTTGGTGCGCAGCCCGCGCAGGCTGCTGATGGAGATATCAATGAGCTTCTGGAGCTGCCCGCACTGCTGCAGCGCCCGGCTGGCCGCGGCCCCGGCGCCCCCTTCCGCAGCCGCCGCGTCCCCTCCGCCGCCGCCCTCCTTCTTCTCTCCCATCGCCGCCGCGCGCCGTGCTGCTCTATCCATGCCTCGGCATCGGGGCCGCAAGGTGGCCGAGGCGGGGAGCCCGGGGGTGTGGGCGCCTCGGAAGGGAATCCCCGAGCCGGGAGGGCTGCACGAGGAGCGCCCCTTGGCGCTGCAGGAGCTGGGACGCGAGGAGAGCTGGCGACAGAGCCTGCTGCTCCCGCCCGCTCAGCCGCCGCAGCAAAGCGAAAGCCGCGGCGACCCGACGGCTGCGGCTCCCGGAGCCTTTAAGTGGCAGCAGGGGCTGGGTCAGGGCAGCTGGGCATGCTGGGACTTGTAGTCCACGCCGCGCACTTGCTTCCCGGCCAGTGCCTTCTGAGCCCCTGCCGCGCGTCCTGCGCCCCGCGAACAGCGGTCCTGGCCTTCCACTCCGCCGCGGGCGCCGGCGGTGCGGAAGCGCCCGCCTCCGTGTCCCTGGAGTGGCAGCTCCGCGCCGACTCCTCCCCCAGGCTCCCAGAGCCTGGGGAGCCTAGTTTCCCCGCCCACCCCTGTACCCCACGCATGCCTCCTGCCCGGGGGCTGCCTGCGACCTCCGGGCAGGAAGGGGCAGGGGCCCATGGCCCCTCGGACTGGAGGCGGTTTTGCATCATGCAATTCCTCAGCCTTGAGCAAACCATGGAAGATGGGGACTGTGGAGGTTCCAGAATTTCTATGTGGGTTTAGGGGTCGCCATCTAGTGGGAAGGGGCCTAAAGTGCTTGTCCTGTAGCTGGTTTGCAAAGCACGGGACTCCCGATTTTCTATGCCAAAGGAAATGCTCAGGCATGGAGAAAAACAGAAGAGCTTTCCTCTGGATCCTTTTTACCCTCTAAAAAAAGTGTCCCATCCTTCTGCCACCCCAAACCAGCTGGACAGCGCAGACGCTTGAGGTGGCACATTGATTTGTCGTGCCCTTGGAAGCACTCTAGAGCCAACAGCCTGTGTTAAAATTAATCTCTACCACTCCATAACTGTGTGACTTTGGGTAAAGTTATCTCATCTCTGAGTGTCAGTTTCCCCATCAGTAAAAATGGAGTGATAATAGTATCTACCTTATAGGGTTCATAGGAAGAATAAGTTCATGTATGTGCAGCACCTAGATGAATTGCTGCCACATGTAGTTGCTAGATAAGTACTAGGAATTGTTATTCTCCAACCTCGGATCTCCTAAACATGGTTCCAGACCCAAGCAGTGGACATGGGTTCCTGGACTGGTAGTTGTCTGAGCCTTTCTGTGCCTCCTAACTCATCATTCAGTCCCCATCCCATCCCCGCCCCCCCCCCACCTCCCACTGGTCCACATGTGCTGTATTATCTGGCTAAACCAAAAAGCCTGATCAAAGGTCCCACACGTTCGTACTTTAAACATCTGCCTAACAGAGGAAATATCTGTCCTCTGAATTTTCTCTCGTAAGTTCCTTGGCTGCACAGGTGGCTGGCTAAATTATCTTTGTATCCTCTTCACAGGCCAAATACTGAGCATGGCACACTGTATGAGCTCCCTAAAGTGTACAACCCATTTAATGAGTTACTATGGCAGGTTCTGTGCTGAGTTTCTGTTTCTCCTATCTCTAGGACAAGCTACACAGGTTCTCTCTCTCTTCATCTGTTTTTGTTTCTGAGAATAAGAATTGGACAGGAGGTAGGGTCTCAGCTTTATATTCCCACCTAAACTATGCATATAGTCAGTACCAGTTGGCATTTTATATAACACCTTCCTTTGATTCATTTGAAATTTGGAAATAAATATTAGGTTTGAAAAACAAAACTGTGGAAACTTGAAAATGTACTTTTGCAAACTAGCCCTCCTCTGAAGATTTTCTGAAACAAAAAGAGGTTCCCTCCCCAGTTGCTCTTTAATTCCTGACCCTTCCCTCTAAGAATCACTGATCCAATCCACACTTAATTTGTAACAGGACCCTCTGTGCTGTAGCTATGAAGCCCCCAAACCCTGACTGTTCCCTTAACCCCACCCCACTCCATGTAGAGTAATAATCGCACAGAAAAAGAAACTTAACAGTGGTTCTCAAACTTGACAGTGCATCAAAATCTCCCAGAAGGCTCCTTAATACAGAGTGCCAGACTTCATCTATAGTTTCCCATGCAGGAGGTTGAGGACGAGGCTGGAGAATTTGTGCTCCAACAAGTTTTCAGGCAACGCTGATGCTGCTAGTCTGGGGGCTGAACTTTGAGAAGTCTTGATGCAGAGGAAGATCGGGTAAGTAGGTACAAAGCACAGCCTGGCTGTTTTAGAATCTCCCTTTGTTTAGAAGGCAGAGCAGCCAGGCTTAAGCAACTGACCCACTTTAACTCAATTCACAAGAGATTTCCTGATAAAGTGCCTATTTATGCATTTATAGCAAGCTTATAATTGCCATAGGGGCCAGGTCAACACATTTTCCCTTAGGACCACTTTAAGTGGGAAGCCATATCCTCAGAGGACCACTGCTAACCTGTAGCATCCACATTTATCATGCCATCATGGCAATGGTGTCAGGACTGGAGACAAGGCAAACCCCATTTTCCTAGCTGCTCTCCCACCAAGCTCCATGCAGCTAGTCCCTCTTCTGTGGACACAGTCTTCCTTCTGATCTGTTGAAAGCATTCAGTAAGCCAGAGCTTTCCTTCCTGGTTCATCTCAGACACTCTCCAGCCTTCTCTACTGGGTTTGGGTGTTCTGTCAGTCACACATTTACAGAACTGCCTCTTGGAAATGCAGAAAGCAAAGATTTTAACATAACCCCTTCATTTATTCTTTTAACATTCAATGAGTATTCATTAAATGTCTACTTATATGGCAGACTTCTGTGTTCTGGGCTCTGGGAAACAGTAGTGAACAAAACCAGGAATTTATACTGTGGCGAGTATAAATTTATAGACAGACAATAAATAAATAAGTAGAATGCACAGTATGTTAGGTGGTAACAGGTGCTATGGAAGCATAAAGCAGGGAAGGAGGACAGGAAGTGCAGCATTTGCAGCTTTCAAAAGAGCTGTTTTAGGGAGTGGGGTTCTCAGCCCTTTCTCAGAATTGCTATCTGACCTTGAGCAAATCTCCTAATCTCACAGTCCCTCTCCTCATTTGCAAGATGGGGATTATGTGTTTTGAGGATTAATAGAGATGATTATGCAAAGTGATAGTCACATAGTAAGGGTTCAACACATTTATTTTTATTTATTCGATAAATACTTGCTGTGTGCCAGGCACTGTTCCAAATGCCTTACTTAACTCATTTAACTAATTTGAGTTACTTTCCTTCCCCACCTTCCAGAATGTGTCTCTTCTAGTTAGATGAATTCATCTAGTACGTGTCATTTCTTAGGTTCAACTTCAGCTTCAGGGTCTTTAGACTCCGTGGCACCCTCAGTAAAGGAAGTTCCTAGAGTGGACTCCCCTGCATGCGTCTCAATAACACAGCAGCCATGCAAGCATGTTCGTGTTCATGTTCATGTTTCATGCTTTGCAAACATGAAAAGGGAAATTACTATGTGCCAGGCTCTACGATAGGTCTAGAGTAAAGGAAACCAAATCCTTATTCACGTGGAACAAACGTGAGCGTGGGGACAGAAAATTAACAAGACAACAAATACCGTACCAAAATAATTTCAGAGAATGGTAAGTGCTATGAATTGGGAAAAGCAAACAGCCATAGCAAGTTCCCCGGGGGAGGAAGTGCTTCATTAGATGAAGTGGTCCAAGAAGTGCTCTCTGATTATTGAACTAAGATCTAAATAAAGAAAAGCAGCAAGCCATGTGGAGCTCTTGGCAATGGGAACACCATGTGCAAAGGCCCTGAGGCAAGAACAACTTGGCACACTTCAGCAACAGAATGAAGGCCAGTGTGGCCTCAACGTGATGAGAGGGAAGAACAGGAGTTGGAGATGACGTGGGATTGCTGGGCAGGGGCCAGATAAGGACATGAGCAGGAAGTTTGGATTTTTCTCTAAGCTTTCGTTGCTGCTAATGTGGTCCAAGATTACTGCATCACCTAGGAGCTTGTCAATAATGCAGAGTCTCCAGCCCCACCCCAGATCAACTGAATCACAACCTGGATTTTAGCAAGATCCCCATATGACCTGAATGTATATTAAAGTTTTAGAAGCATAGCTCTCTAAGTACATGGAAAGTAAACTACATTCCTTGCAAGGAAAGTGTTTTAAAAGATCCCTTTGGCTACCACATAGAGAATGAATAATAGAGAAGCAGGGCAGAAGCAAGAGCACTGTTTTTGAGACTGCCGCCTATGCGAGGTGCAGGAGCAGCAGCAGGGTATAAGAGGAGGCAATGGAGAAAGATAAGGGATGGAGAACGTGATTTGGAGACAGAGTCAACAGGACAAACTGATGAGTTGAACGTAGAAGGAGGAAAGAAATGATTTTAGCCCTCCTGGCCATATTGCCTCCACTCCAAAGATAATACAAGGTACTGTGGGAGGAGCCCTACCCTGCAGTCAGATGTGGACACACCCTCAGATGCCATAATCTCCACCCTCAGCCCCCACCACCCACAACATCATCTCAGGACTCAGTAGTTTTTCTCTTAGAACCTAGGTCAATGCAGCGGAGCTTGGTTCCCTGGATTTCAACTTCAGTTAAATTGTCCAGAAAATGTGTGGAGTCACCCTGAAGAAATATACTCTATTATTATTATACACATCTATGCTCATTCATTTTCTCATTTGTTCATTCATTCATTCAGTAAACAGTTACTGCGTGCCCAGTACATGCTCAATTCTGTGCTAGACTCGGAATAAGCAGTAAACGATAAATCACTTTATAGTTTATAGAAGAATTTCCTTTGATTTCAGCTCACAGTAACCTGTATTATCTTCCTAAGACCCTTCTCATGTTAATCCCCAGCTAGAAAACACCTTGAGTTCTCTGTCGACCTCAGAGTGAAGTATGAATTCCAGAACAAAGCCTATGAGGCCCTTTGTTCCCGGGCCCTGCCAGCCTCTCCAAGTTCCTCTGCTACCCAAGGCTTTTTTGAGTTCATGTCCCAGTTTAATAATCTGATGAAAATGAAAAACGTCTCTCCAGAAAAGAATAATACTCACACACTCACAATTGTGATACAATTTTAGGAGATTTGTAGACCCCTTTAAGGGTATCCATGAACCCCAGGACTGTAGGCAAGGTTGAGAACCCTGCCTAACTGTTAATCCTCATTGCCTTTATTCAACAATCGTGGGCTATGCCATGGAGTGTCATGTCACCATGCCTTTGCTCAGGCTGTCACTTCTGCCTGTGTGCTTCCTTTCCATTTCTCCACATCCCGTAGATCTGGTTCACATGCTTCCTGCAACAGAATCCGTCTTTTCTAACTTCGATAGTCCCAGAGAATGTTGCATACTGCTTTTGGTTCTCTCCTTGCCTGTTTCCATAACTGGATAGTGAACTTCTTGGATTCACATAGACTCCGCATGACCTAGGAAAATTTCTCACCTCTCTGAGCTTACATTTCCTCATTTGTAAATAGGAGTATAATAATCTCTCCCTCCAGGGTGGCTGAGTGAGATAAAGGAAATAAAATAGATAGCTCTGGCACAGGACAGGGCTTAACGCATGTTTTAATAAAGAAACCATGTATTGCATTTTACAGGAGAAGAAACCAGGGCTTCTCTCAAGGGATACTGACCCCTGTGTGGTTTAGGTACTCATTCTAGTGCCAACGTTTATGGCACTAGGGACCAGTGCTCCTGTGAGAATCTAATGCCTGATGATCTGAGGTGGAGTTGAGGCAGTGATGCTAGTGCTGGGGAGCAGCTGCAAATACAGATGAAGTTTTGTTTGCTTGCCTTTTACCTCCCTGCTGTGTGGCCCGGTTCCTAATGGGCCATGGACTGGTACTGGTCCGCAGCCCGGGGGTTAGAGACCCCTGTTCTAGATGACACATCACCACTCCCTGTGCGGTGTGATCAGAATTAGCTCTGGGTCAGGTTGCAAGAAAGAGCCAAGTTGAAAAATGGCTTTCTTGGCCTTAGAGCTAGGCACCCAAGTTGGCACAGGCTTTTTCAGAAAACGTGACAGGAGAGAACTGCTGTAGGAGTTGCAGGGAGAAACCAGGAGGTTACGTGGGTGCTCTCTGCTCCCAGTTACCACTTCCAAACTATCCTCCCCTACTTTCAAGTCCTTGTCCTTCTGAAACCATTAGGGTGGTTTCTTGGATCAATCTCCCATCACTTCAGCTCTTTCACTGGGGGCTCCAGTTTTCTCTCCACCCCTGTGCTTCATCATCATTCACTGTCATTATCACCTTTTCAATTGTCACCCACTTCATGGTCTTCCTTCCCTCCTTATCTCATGTAGACTGTAAGCTCCACCATCACTATTGCTCCCTAGCTAACTCCCTCAGTAAACTTGACCCTCTTTTTCACTATATGAACCTGGCCAAGTCCTAGCCCTCATAAAACCCGACTCTTCAACTTCTCTAGGCCTGCACCAGAGCAGCTGAATTATGCTGGAGAAAAAAGCACACAGCCATGCTGATGGGCTCTTCTTTAAATCCATGACCACAAACCTCAAATTGGCACTTCTAATGTCTGGCAAGTGTACCAACCTTTCCTAGAAAGGTCATTTTTCTGTTCTCAGAGATGGCTTTTTATACTTTCTTCTATCTCTACAAACTACCCGCACTCCTCATCTTTCATTGAGAAACTAGAAGCCATCAGACCAAATCTACCAGCCCTCCAGCCCCGTGCCTGTGCCTCCTGCCTGTCTTCCCATAGCTATAGAAAAGATGTCCTGTTTCAGCCTAAGGCCAGCACCCTCTGCTTGGACTCTGGACCCATCCCCCTCCAGCAGACCCAAAGCTTCCACTCCAGCAAGCATCCTGCTTTTCTCTGCATCATTTTCTCCTTTCTGCCCAGTTATTCTCATTTGCACACAAACATGTTCTAGTATCTCCCTTCATGAAAAGAGAGAGAGAGAGAGAGAGAGAGAGAGAGACAGAGACAGAGACAGAGACAGAGACAGAGACAGAGAGACAGAGACAGAGGCAGAGAGAGAAAGACAGAGAGAGAGAAGGGAAGGGAAGGGAAGGGAAGGGAAGAGAAGGAAGGAAGGAGAGAGAGAGAGAGAGAGAGAGAGAGAGAGAGAGAGAGAGAGAGAG